>OY987315.1:31265706-31921236 GCA_963920655.1 Geranium rotundifolium
GGTAGGATGAAAATGATATTTCCCAAACTTTAATCACATTTATCGAGACCGGTCCATCACAGTGTCGGTTATTATATTAAAGTTTATTATTACATACCACTATCAGTTTTTTCCACTGTTTTTATGTGAGCCGTTAGAACTGAAATTTGTAACGGCGCACTTTATCGGTGCGCCGTTACTGTCGCACATTTGTAACGGCGCACATCGTAATGTGCGCCGTTACAAAAGGTGTTGACCGTTGACCATTTTGTTGCCGTTATGGAAAACGGTCGAAAATGAAGCCGTTGTTGTTACCGTTACTTTGTAACGGCGCATGTCGGTGTGTGCGTCGTTACAAGAAGTTTTGTAACGGGCGCACAAGAGTATGTGCACCGTTACAAATATGTATTATAAGTCTTGGCAGAACCTTCCCTTCTTTTTCCTACAACATATCTCATAACTACTTTTCTCCCGACAAGGGTATTTTCGTAATTTCGATATTTTATAAATTTTTCCGAGCACCCTCAAAAAAATCTCCCGAGAAGGTATGTACAAATTTTTAAATAATGCAATACATATAACTGCAAATTTGTATATGATTTCATCCAAGTTTAGATTTTGTATGGTTGTGCTTGTATGAATAATTTGCATGTTAAATTTATTAAATTAGTTTTGGAATTGATGAAATAAATTACTCGATTCCATGAATTGCATGATAACATTAGGGTCAATTCTCCCGATTCCATTAATTGCATGATAACATTAGGGTAAATTCTCCCGTAATTGTTATTTGCATGATAACATTACATTAGGTTATTTGATCATAAACCACCATAATGGGTATGTTGGACATTTAGGACCTAATTAGGGGTATTTTGGTCATTTATGACCTAATTAGGGGTAATAAGGTCATAAATGACCAAACAAGGGTAATTAGGTAATTTATGTGAATTAGAAGGTACGTACATATTTTTAAATAATGCAATATTATGTAAATCAATTGTTAACCGAATTTATATATATTACATATATAGAATGGATCGGAGATGGATGGGATCCGTAAAAATGAGTGAGGAATGGATGGAACGGATTAAGCAGTTTTGTAAAATTTGCGAGGAAAAAGCTCCAAGAGATGGTGTGGGACGTTTCAAGTGTCCATGCATGAGGTGTTGTAATTCTGCTTGGCACGATATGGACACCATTTGCGATCATATATTGAGGAAAGATTTCCTTAGATCGTATAATGTGTGGTTCCATCACGGCGAAGCCGAAGAAGCTAGCTCGAGCCGAAATTGGGATATCAGTTTGAGGGCAACATCGGCGAATCAGCCTTGTTCGACGTCGGACAACAATCCAGTATACGTTGATCATGTGCATCAGCTCGTGGATGATGTAGACCCAACTAGAGTTGTAAGGATTGACGAGGACGAGGACGAGGACGAAGACGAAGAACATAACATAAATAAAATAACCGAAGTCGAGAAGGGAGTCGCTAAAGCAACCATGACACCATACAACCGGTTGGTGACGGAGTCGCAAAAGCCGTTGTATGAAACTAGTGAGGACACTTCTTTAGCAGTAATGTTAAGGATGTTGTCCATCAAGCAGAGCACCGGGATGTCTGACGAAGCTTTTGCCAAGGTTGCCAAAGATTATTGTTCTACGTTACCCCAACCTAATACGTATCCATCTAGCTACGCAGCGGCGAAGCAGAGAATGAAGGCAATCCAACTGCCACACGTGAAATATGATGCATGTCTGTACGAATGCACTTTGTACTACGGAACACAATCGCAACTCCAGACATGTGGCGTTTGTGGAGAAGCACGATACGCTAAAGTGGGAAAATAATTTGTTCCGAAAAAGACGTTGTGGTACTTCCCATTGACTCCTCGACTTCAACGTTTATATCTTGCACTAGAGACGGTTGAGTGGATGCGATGGCACGGGGAGCGGGAGAATGAGGACGATGAAATATTAGTACATCCATCGGACGGTACGGATTGGATTCATTTTGACGCAAAATACCCAGTATTTTCAGGAGAAATACGGAACGTGCGGCTGGCGCTGTCATCCGACGGGTTCTCTCCATATGGGCCTAATGCGCCGAGTTACAGTTTATGGCCTGTAGTCGCTATCCCGTTGAATTTTCCGCCCTCAATGGCTATGAGAAAGGAGTATAACGTCCTCACCATGTTGATATCTGGTCCAAAATCACTTGGGAAATGCTTAAATAACTTCATGCGTCCGCTGATTGATGAGTTTAACCATCTGTGGGAGCACGGAGCTGTCACGTGGGATGTGTATAAGAAAGAGGTTTTCATAATGTGGGCTGTTGTGATGTGGACAATAAGTGACTTCCCGGGTTTGGGAATGTTGGGGGGCATCCAGACTAAAGGCTATAAGGCATGTCCTCTATGCTTGGACGAGATCGATTCTGAACGCAGTAACGACCGAATCTCTTACCAAGGTGCTCGTAGGTTCTTACCACGGAAACACCCACTGCAATTTCAGGCGCAGGCCTTTAACGGGAAGACAGAGACCCGGAGAAGGCCTACCCGGCATTCAGGGGCTGTTGTACTCAGTGCGATTCTACGTCATCAATACCCACCGCCTAGTCTACATCGGAAGTTCAGTAAACGAAAAGGTGGTGGTGTTCCTATATGTTGGTCTCATAAAAGCATTTTCTTGGAGTTGCCTTATTGGAAAACTCATAAAGTTAGACATGCGTTGGATTTGATGCATATAGAGAAGAACGTGCGCGACAACGTCATAGGTATAGTTCTTGAAATTGCAGGGAAGACTAAGGATGACGTGACAGCTAGGAGAACTTACGAGGAACAGGGAGTCCGGCAAGACCAATGGGTGCAAGACAGGGAGCTCCCAGATGCACCTTATGGCGTGGCGGGTCGTGATCAGAAGGAAGTACTGGAGCATATCCGAGCTGTTAAATTTCCCTCTGAATATGCGGGAAGTCTAAAGAGCAAGGTGAATCCCGATGAGAAAAAGTTCCTCGGATTGAAGACCCACGATTGTAACGTGCTGATGTAACGTATCTTCCCCCTTGTCATTCGAAAGTATGTTCCGCCTTATGTGGCAAAAGCATTAACAGAGCTGGGCAAGGCCTTTCAATTGTTGTGCACGAGGGAGCCGACGAAAAAAGCCCTAAAAGGTTGGGGGAAGATATATCGGTTCTAGTTTGTAAGTTGGAAACTATTTTCCCTCATTCATTATGTACAATTATGGTTCACCTTCTACTGCACCTTCCGGATCAAGTTTTGCGAACCAGCCAAGTCCATTTCACATGGATATTTCCAATTGAACGGTATGAATATGATCCTTTCCTTCCAAATATCATTTCCAATTACCATTGAACTGTATAATCGAACTTAACATTAACATTCATATTTCGATTGCAGGCAACTTGGCGTGTACAAGTAAAGTGTGCGAAACCCGCGATATCCTGAACGTTGTATAGCCCGACAGTACTTGATGCACGAGTTTGTCACCTTCACTCAGTTCAGCCAGCGAAACTTTTTTTAGTCCAGCTCAAGGTTTCAACTTATCAGTTGTTTCCCACATGTACAAGTTAAAAGCGTGGTGCAAAACGACAAATTGAGCGCATCCGAGATATTCTGGTGGAATTGGACAGTGATTGAGAATTGTGCCGAAGCAGATGCATTCGTAGAATCACATCGTGCAGGGTTTCGGTCATTTAAGTTAAGGTGTATTTTTGGAATTAATTAAAAAATACCCATTAGGGGTATTTTTAGAATTAATTATAAAATACCTATTAGGCGTAATTCGGTCATTTCCGACCGAATTAGGGGCAATTCGGTCATGAATGGCCTCAAAAGGGTAATTCGGTCATTTCCAGCCGAATTAGGGGTAATTAGGTCATTAATGGCCTCAAAAGGGTAATTCGGTCATTTCTGGCCGAATTAGGGGTAATTAGGTCATTAATGGCCTCAAAAGGGTAATTCAGTCGTTTTCGGCCGAATTAGGGGTAATTAGGTCATTAATGGCCTCAAAACGGTAATTCAATCATTTCCGGCCGAATTAGGGGTAATCAGGTCATTAATGGCCTCAAAAGGGTAATTCGGTCATTTCCGGCCGAATTAGGGGTAATTCAGTCATTAATGACCTCAAAAGGTTAATTCGATCATTTCGAGCCGAATTAGGGCTAATGAGGTCATTAATGGCCTCAAAAGGGTAATGAGGTCATTTCAGACCGAATTAGGGGTAATGAGGTCATTAATGGCCTCAAAAGGGTAATTCGGTCATTTCCGGCTGAATTAGAGGTAATTAGATCAATAATGGCCTCAAAAGGGTAATTCGGTCATTTTCGGGCGAATTAGGGGTAATTCGGTCATTTCATGACATCAAAAGGGTAATTCGCTCATTTCCGGCCGAATTAGGGGTAATTCGGTCATTTCATGACCTTCTCCTTCTTACAATTACAGATAATGGAGCCGAAACGTAAGGCACCTAAGGTCAGGGCACCTAGGCGGGCCAGAATGGACATTCCGTTCTTCGAGGCTTCACAGGCGCCGGAGTCACATGATGATATGTACACTACGTCACCTCCGCAACCAACTCAGCCGACTCATCCAGGGCATACGGAGGTTGACTGGAGTTTCCATGTCCCGGATGATCGGACTTTTCAGGCGATGCTCAGAGACGTCGCTGGACCCTCCGAAGAGGACCTTGTACCGGATGAGGCCGAACTCCCGTTGAACGAGTGGAGGCTCCTTCCCCTCCACTACAGAGAGATTCCGAGGTACAAGCTATACTTCGATTACAAAGTTGAAATGAACTGCCTAAACACGAAGAGCTGGGAAACCAGGGCAAGAAATGAGCAAAAGGTCGACATCAACATAGACCTAGAAGAGAAAGCAGTTTTGGTGAACGGAGGTCTTTTGCTATTGACTTGGGAAAACGGCCGACCACGTGTCCAAGGAGGACAGTTTTCAATGGAAAGGGTAAAGGCTATTATAGGAAAATTCGCTCGGGAACGCGACGCTTCCTACTAGACGTTTCGAGATCTGCCGGTGTCTGAGTTCCAGTTATTTTGAAGGAGCTTTACGGTAATTTCAACACTTACTCAAAATAAATTTTCAAATGTTGTATTATAAATATTTGAAGGAATACTCACAACGATCCTTACTACAAGATCGAAGCAAGCAAAACGGATGGAGCGAGGAGGAGGAAGAGTGGCCGGTCGGCTAAGAGAGAGAGAGAGGAGAGCGGCTAGGGTTTGTGGAAAATAATTTCCTTAATTTTCAGATCTGAAAATTTTCCTTTCATAAACCTTTTTAGGAAATAATTAATTAAAGGCTTTAATGGGCTTAAAGCCCAAAGATTTTAATTAATTAAGTAGAGAAGCACATTCTGGCTAGGCCTAGTTTAATTAATTATTGCTGAAAAATTCTGGATTTTTCTAAGTCGAGGGCCAATTAGGGTTCGACCAAAACCCTAGCCGACAGGGCTGGCTGCGTCGTGACCGACCAGCCCGTGAGGGCTGGCCGAGGCCCTCCCCTGGCCGGAGCCGAGAGGCTCGGCCAGATCTGCCACTGGCAGATCTGGTTGGCCTTCCCGTTCCGGCCGGTCGGCCCGTGGTTCAGCCGGGGTTAGCCTCTCGGCTAGCCTAGGCCTTTCCACAGGTCTCGATCCCGATCTTGCTCGATCAAATTAATTTTTCAGCAACATTAAAAAAAATTCCAGCAATTAACTCATCAACCAAAATCATAGAATTTGCAATTTTTCAATTTACAATACCGAAATAAATTGCAAAATCAAATCTAGCCTGCCATGCTCGAATACAAAATCATGCGTAACCAAGCCTCTGATACAACTGAAGGAATTATTTGAGGGTTCCAATCAATTAATTTCATGCCCATACAAGAAATTAACCTCAAATATCCGAATTAATAAGGATCTTGCATGATTATGAATTGATAATGAGATCTAGGCTAAAATCAAAAGTTGAATATTACCTTTGATTAAAATCTCTTTGTTACTAAATAGTATTTCGTAACCTCTAAAGATCGTCCACACAAGAAGAGCAATCCGGGGTTACTCACAACGATCATTACTAGAAGATCGAAGCAAGCAAAATGGATGGAGCGAGGAGGAGGGAGAGTGGTCGGTCGGCTAAGAGAGAGAGAGAGGAGAGCGGCTAGGGTTTGTGGAAAATAATTCCCTTAATTTTCAGCCCAAAACTTTTAATTAATTATATAGAGAAGCCCATTCTGGCTAGGCCTAGTTTAGCTAAATTAATTAAATCTATTTATTTAGATTATAATTAATTAGTCCTGCTAAACCGTTCTTGATTTCCAGTTTAGTCCTAAACCGAAATCGGTCTAATATGGTTTAATCCAAAACCGGATTTTGTCTCTCTCATGATTCCTCCATATGATTCCATCCGTTTTACTCAACCTTTAGTGTGTGACCCTCTAGGCTCACGACACGTCGGCAGACTGGGAAAATTACCATTTTACCCTTTCCATCATGAGTGGCCTCTAGCAAGACATCATGATTACCCAGCGCTTGTGATTATCGAGATTTCGACTTAACCTTCTCGTACATTAATCTATCATTTTATCCTCTTGATATCTTTGACAACCACAAGGCATACACAAGTCATCCTCGTTCAATTGTCATGTTTCTTGATTCTGAGTAAACTGAATTATAACTGATACTACGTATCGACTGCATGGCCATGCTATTGTATTTCAGTTGTACTCATCAAGTGACCTAAACTGATATCTGCTCACACGTCCGTATGAGGGATAAATCCTTCAGCGATCTATTGAGTCAACTCATGTAACTCGTGATCGAGCCAATCACAGTCGTTATTGTAACCCTTTTGGCGGGTTCCAGTCATTAATGACCTAATTACCCCTGTTGGCGGGTTCCAATCAAATCAGGGTAGGGCAGATATGGACGGAAAGCCTCAGACTTACAAAGCAAGACTAGACTGGTTACAAAAGGTTATCGTCAAGTCTAAGGCATGATTTGATTTGTATCATTGATGTGTCAACACATAATAGTAGATCTACAGATCAGATAAAATCTTACTTAAGCAGTCCCCAATCAGAATAGCTTCATAAAAAGCGATCGATATGAGGCTAACTCTAAATGATCACGCTCTACTGATCATGGCCAGAAGGGGGCCAGAGTTAGATCATAGTATCACCAGAGAGGGGTGATATAGGACGACTCGTTCATGAGTATGTTACATAGACACAGTCATGCACATACTCATATGTCGGCACATGAAATCACATCCTCAAACATAAGGACCATTGAGGTCACTAAGTAATGAGTGACGAGTTTGACTCAGTCTAATGTCTCCTGTAAACCCGCCAACAGGGGTAATTAGGTCATTAATGGCCTCAAAAGGGTAATTCGGTCATTTCTGGCTGAATTAGGGGTAATTAGGTCATTAATGGCCTCAAAGGGTAATTCAATCATTTCCGGGCGAATTAGGGGTAATTCGGTCATTAATGGCCTCAAAAGGGTAATTCTGTCATTTTCGGCCAAATTAGGGGTAATTCGGTCATTAATGACCTCAAAAGGGTAATTCGGTCATTTCGGGTTGAATTAGGGGTAATTAGGTCATTAATGGCCTCAAAAAGGTAATTCGGTCATTTCTGGCCGAATTAGGGGTACTTCGGTCATTTATGACCTCAAAAGGGTAATTCGGTCATTTTCGGTCAGAATTAGGGGTAATTCGGTCATTTATGACCTCAAAAGGGTTATTCGGTCATTTCCGGCCGAATTAGGGGTACTTCGGTCATTAATGACCTCAAAAGGGTAATTCGGTCATTTCCGGCCAAATTAGGGGTAATTCGGTCATTTCTGGCCGAATTAGTTGTAATTTAGTCATTTATGACATCAAAAGGGTAATTCGGTCATTTCCGATCGAATTAGGGGTAATTCGGTCATTAATGACCTCAAAAGGGTAATTCGGTCATTTTCGACCGAATTAGTGGTAATTCGGTCATTTATGACATCAAAAGGGTAATTCAATCATTTCCGATCGAATTAGGGGTAATTCGGTCATTTATGACCTCAAAAGGGTAATTCGGTCATTTCCGGGCGAATTAGAGGTAATTCGGTCATTTCATGACATCAAAAGGGCAATTCGCTCATTTCCGGCCGAATTAGGGGTAATTCGGTCATTTTATGACCTTCTCCTTCTTACAATTACAGATAATGGAGCCGAAACGTAAGGCACCTATAGCCAGGGCACCTAGGCGGGCCAGAATGGACATTCCGTTCTTCGAGGCTTCACAGGTGCGGAGTCACAGGATGATATGTACACTCCGTCACCGCCGCAGCCGACTCAACCGACTCATCCAAGGCATACGGAGGTTGACTGGAGTTTCCATGTCCCGGATTATCGGACTTTCCAGGAGATGCTCGAAGATATCGCTGGACCCTCCAAAGAGGACCTTGTGTCGAATGAGTCCGAACTCCCGTTGAACGAGTGGAGGCTCCTTCCCCTCCACTACAGAGAGATTTCGAGGTACGAGCTGTACTTCGATTACAAAGTGGAAGTGAACTGCCTAAACACGAAGAGGTGGGAAGCCAGGGCAAGAAAGGAGCAAAATGTCGACATCAACATAGAACCAGAAAAGAAAGCGGTTCTGGTGAATGGAGATCCTTTGCTATTGACTTGGGAAAACGGCCGACCACGTGTCCAAGGAGGACAGTTTTCAATGGAAATGGTAAAGGCTATTATAGGGAAATTCGCTCGGGAACGCGACACTTCCTACCAGACGTTTGGGGAACTGCCGGCGTCTGAGTTCCAGTTATTTTGGAGGAGCTTTAAGGTAATTTCAACATTTACTCAAAATGAATTTTTAAATGATGTATTATAAATATTGACGTGGTGTTTGTCAATTTCAGCGTTTGTTTGCAGTGTCCGATTCCGTTAAGATGAGGAGTTGGATTCGTGAGGCGGCCATAGGCGCTTACAAGGAGCGAAAATCGAACATGAAGCGGTTTTACAAGCTCTACGTGGACCCTACTAGACTAGACCGTAATGGGATTCCCAAGTGTCTGAAAGGGAAGAAGTCCCAGTGGCGTTGGCTCGTTCATCATTTTGATGCCAATAAGGTATATTACAAATTGTATATTTAATAGGTTTAATTTCAATTTCATTTTTTCAATTAATTCAATTTAATTTAATATTTTTTCAGAAAGAAGTTGGGTCTCAAATGAGTACCATTCGGAGGAGCGAGAACAAATTAAACCACCACACTGGCAAAATCTCATTTCGAACTCTTTGGGAGAGGATGACGGAGGCCAGGGAAGTGGAGGTCTCCAAAAAGTCGGAGGGCTTTCTGAAGGCTCTAAAGGTCCCTAAGCATGGTGTTGGTGCACATGAGGGGGAGGAGGACGAGAAGGAACTCAACCTGAAACTTGTAAGTTTAATTAAACTCATTTTTTTTAAATATTTAATATTTAAATTTTTTATATTAATCAAATTTTTTTTACAGATTTACATTAGGAATGTGCTTAGGGTTTGGAAGAATGACCAGGCGAACTACAACGAGGATAGAACTCTGAAGAAGATGACCGACGCTGAAGAGGATGAGGTCATGCGACTAGCTGCCGAGCATGTTCGCGAGGTCGAGTTAGCTAGAGGAATTACAATAGAACCCTCTAGAGGACGACGCATCTGGGGTTGCGGAAGTGATTACGAGGCACCGCCAAGACAGAGAAGACGTTTGACCTCCTCCGATGGTAGTTCTGCGGAGATTGCGGAGCTCCGGACACAACTCACCTAACAAGCCGAGGTTATTACAGAGCTTCGCGCTGAGGCCTCCCAAAACAAGAATTTACTTCAGACTCAGGCCGTCCAAAACCAGCAAAACCAGCAGATGTTCATGTACTTCCAGGTACAGCTAAGGATTCTAAATCCTAATGCCCCTCCACCTCCATTTGACCCGACTAGGTCTAGAGATCCTGGAGGCCCGTCGTCATAGATCTCGATGTAAATATCATGTATTAAACAATTTGAATATTAATATTAATTTTCATTTTGATATTAATTTTCATTTTTAAATATTTTATTAAAAAATAAAATTTAAAAAAAGTAATAAATTTAAAAAATATTTTTAAATTTATTATTTTTTATAGTATATTATTTGTAACGGCGCACACCGTTTGTGCGCCGTTACAAAGGTAACAGCGCACACAATTCGTGCGCCGTTACTGTGCATTACGGCGCACGCCGTCTATGCGCCGTTACGTTTTGTAACGGCGCATGCCGTCTGTGCGCTGTTACGCTTTGTAACGGCGCACGCCGTCTGTGCGCCGTTACAAAGAGTAACGGCGCACGCCGTCTGCCCGCCGTTACAAAGCGTAACGGCACCGTCAACTTGTGAAACGGTGACGGTAGGTTTTGTAACGGCGCACGCCGTTAGTGCGCCGTTACAAAGCGTAACTGCACACGTTATGTGCGCCGTTACAAACTGTAACGGCACACAAAACCTCTGTAATGTCGCACGTGCACATAACGTGCGTCGTTACAAGAAAAAAAGTAATAGTGTTTTATGGTTATTTCATTTTCACGGGTAGGACTGGTTTTATTTTCACAGTTTTTCTTTTTGAAAATAATTTCATTCTCATAAATACGATTGATATCATTTCATATTTATGCTTGATTTTGTTTTTACAGTTATGAGGCTTTTTATACATATATTTTATGAAGTTCAATTATATTTGTCCACTGCTAGAAATATGATTATTCCCGGCGAGATAATCAAAATCTCACCGGGTTGGTTTCACCTAACAACGGTCGAATTATGCCCATCAACGGTCATATCCTTTCCTAGCGAGATATTCTGCAATGTCTCGCCGGGAAAGGTAAAACCCTAACCAGCGAGATATTCAATATATCGCCGGGTTTGTTTCACCAAACCGGCGAGATATTCAAAATCTCGCCAGGCTGATTTCACCCGTCAACGGTCGGATTATGACCACAACGGTCATATCCTTTCCCGGCGAGATTTTGCAACCGTTGATGGTCAAAATCCGACCGTTGACGGTCAACGAGTCCAACCCGGCGAGACATTGCAATATATCGTCGGGAAAAAGTTTTTTGACCATCAACGTTCGGATGTTGACCATCAACGTTCATAACCTTTCCCAGCGAGATATTGCGCAATATCCCGCCGAGAAAAGGTTCTGAAAATTCTATAAAAGATCCATGCATGACTTCATTTGTCATAATTTAATTTGTGAAGGATAATTTGGACCTATTGATAGATGTGAAAACATTTCGAGTGCATACAAAGTCGAATATTACTAGTCCGGTTCTCGAGTTCCCCTCGAACATCATCAGGCTTGTCGTCTCTAATCTTTTCGTCCCCGTTGGTCGATCTCCATATTTGCAGGTTAGTTTGGATTTTCGATTTGTTATGAAATTTTAATTTTGATGTGATGTTTCGATTTAGCTATGACATTGCTGTGAATTTCTGTGACTTAGGCTATGAATTAGTGAAATTTTGGTGAACTAGGCTGAATTAGTGAAATTTTGGTGAACTAGACTATAATTTAGTGAAATTTCGGTGAACTAGGCTACTATGAATTAGTGAAACTTTAGTGAACTAGACTATGAATTAGTGAAATTTTGGTGAACTACCCTTGAATTAGTGAAATTTTGGCGAACTAAGCTATGAATTTTGATTTGTCCGTGTGGTTCAAAATTGTACTTTTATTTGTGAATATATAGTTTTAATTACGTGTAGTAATACATATGCATATATATAATAACTATCACGTATTGTATTGTATTGTATTATATGTAGATACGTCAATTATAGACCGCCTAAGTGGATGAATATAGAAAATAGAAGGTCGCGAGCGTATATGAATGGTGTCGAAAATTTCATAAAGTTCATCCAAAAAAATGTGTTTCAACACGGTCGTGATCGATATCTATGCACGTGCAAATTCTGTCACAATATGATTGTCCAACATGAGAATACAATACGTACCCACTTATTGCAGTACGACGGGGTTTTGACATACACTGTGTGGCTCTGTCACGGTGAAGTGCATAAAACAAATTCGTTTTTGAGTGCGGGACGGGAATCTCGACGGGACGAGGCTTCAAGTAGTCGAAATGTCGATCCTGATGTAAAACTTGTGGAGGATTTATTCCAGCGGGCAGAAAACTCTAGTGAAGATACAGTGGAGGGTGAGCACCCTACGAAAAAAGCAGCGATGGACGCGTATGACGAACTAGCACGTCTTACGAACACCTCATTATTTTTAGGGTCTAACTTGTCATGTCTGAAGGCGCTTTTGAAGTTGATGACCATCAAGGAAAAATCAGCAACGTCAAATATAGCATTTGACATAAAGAAGCTTACCATGAGTGATTCCACAAAATCATAGTCTTTGATAACATAACTAAGAGACGCAAAACCAAAATTGAAGAAGCTCATCAAAAAAGTCTCAAGTCCAAGATTTTTTTTCACATTCCTACTCTAGTAGGAATTTTAAGTACCGTAAAAATCTATAGAAAATGAAACCCGTAGAAATAAACTTTTCGAATCATTCTCAAAGACTGAGATTAAACAAATATAGTTCAATGGTGTTTTTTAAAAAATTTAAAGTTTAATCAAGATACTGTCATTTGATTTACATGTAAAGCTTTTGGTGTGAAATTTAAAAAAGAATCAATCTTATTAATTTGGTGTAATTCTTCCTGTTATACAATTCAATATGAAATTGTTTGCAACCCAAGGCAAATCAATCTAACAAATGGACACACCGTACGTTACCCGAGTTTAAAAACAAATGAGAGAAAATAAATAAGTTACAACAAAATGAAATAAAATAATATATGTCTAATTAAGGAGCCTTTGTAGCAAGGCCACATAACAAAGCATTCTCAGGCAATACAGACTCGGTGTAGGGGCTGCGCACATCATCCCATACTCTAAGATACAATTGTTGCCCTAAATATCTCCTCCCCCATATCGCTGACCTCAAGTTCCACATTCCCTTGTTGTCCAAAGATACCAATATTGCACTCCAACTTTTAGGATACACCTGTTTTTATTTCATTAAGTAAAATCTAGTCAACTAAGGTAAATTGGATTCAATGTAACTAATGGCTGAAACGAAAAAGAAAATTGAATTTAACAAGACTCTATCTCTAAGAGTTGATCAATATGAGTCATAAAATTTTAGCGCTCGAGACAATGTCAAAGTTGAATGAATATGACAAATCCCTGTCTGAGCCGTCCTCGGTTATGTAAAGCTAGGCCAAGTAAAAAATATATGTTCAAGACGACTTACGATTTTCGGTTAAGATGCACCACCAAATTCTAATTTAATACTAGATATAGAGGAGTTTCAAGTATCTTATTATATAAAACATTAACAAATTAAAAGCAAAATGACAAAAATCTGCTATATGTTACCACACTTTTTTGAGAGATTGTTTTGTACTTTAGTATCGACGAAAATTGTACACAATAACGTTTATAATCATGGATCAATTTACCTGAACAGTGTGTCTGTTGATTGCATCCGCCAAATTGTAACCATTTCTTGCCGCAGGAGTCCACGAGCCAGCCCCAAATCTACAACCCAATATATGGTTAGTACAAAATTGAGGACAACATTGAATTTAGAATAATTAGTACTTTGAGAGACATACGCGACAACGTAGAAGCTGCTACCGGCCATGTGCCAAGACTGGGTGGTGTTCTCGGCGTTCTCGAAAACAATCTCGGCGAAGTCATGGAGCGTCAGACCCACGACGGAGGCACCCAGCACCGCCGCGGCCGAAGAGCCCGGAGGCTTGTCCGGGAATGTCTTCAAACTGAACACTCCGGGAATGTTGAACCAATCGGCGAGCTTCAGCGGCGTTTCCGGGTCAACGTACGACACCCCGTTCGCCGCGTAACGCAGCTTGTTGTTGATCTTGGTCGCCGAGTTTGCGATGACAAGCGTCCGATTTATCGGTATGGTCCCGTAGTGGTACGATCCTTGCGGGTTTGGCCTTGCTGCGTTTGCCGTCAAATTCAACCTGATGGTTCGGGCCTGTTTCATGGACAAGTGGATCTTGAAATTGGGGTCGGAAGGTGGCGGAGGGGAGGCGGGGACGTTCGAGCCGGCGTAGTGGAGGAGAGCGGTGGCGTTGAGAGTGGGCTTCGTGAAACGGGTCTGGGCCACGATGTAGTAGTCTCTCGGTGGGCCTTTCAAGGTCACCAAGAATGTGGCACTCTGGCCCACGTGAATGTCCATCGACTCGAAACTGTCCTGCATCGTGTGGGACCCTTCTACCTCGATGAGCGTCATGTTGTGCCCTTGGATTTTCACGTTTATGGATGCTGTTATCCCCACATTCGATATCCTAAACTTGTAAGTCTTCCCTGAAATTCACATACAAGAGAATAAATATCATAACTAAGGTTTTTTATTCGGTTCGATTAGGTATGAATCGAATCTCATGAAATTCGCATACTTTAGGTTGTTTTTAGTTGAATTTATTTTAAACTGATTTTCATAAAATTCTAACATTTTAGATCGTCTTGCCTTATCGAATTTCAGTTCGATTTACTTTGAACTGGTTTTATGAAATTCTCACATTTTAAATCAATTTTAACTTATTATTTGACTGTTTTTGTTGACTCAATTAATAAATATAATGACTTAAAATGAGCTATATGTCCAAATCAATCAGTTTTCAATTTGGTTCAGTTTTTATTGGTTCTTATTTTAAAATTCAAAATCGAACCGATGGATTTTTGTTTGATTTAATCGAATCGGTTCCTTCTGATCCAGTTGTTTTTCGGTTGAGTTTGGCTCAATTATTTATGAAAATGAAGGAAAAAACCACATATGGGCCGAGTTGCATACCTTCCTGGCCCGTGAACACAGAAGACTTGGGAAGCCCATTTATTAGAAGGCCGTCGGGGACAGGTAGAGGAATTCCCGAGTCCAGTGTTTGTTGCAGTGCCTGTGCCATACACGCAAATTGGCTCAACGCTTTTATTATCTCAACATATATATTATAAAGTCTGTGGATATAATAATGGTTTCAATAAATACAAAATAGCACGAATTTGTTAACCATTTATTCTATACATTCAAAAACTGTAATGAGTTTTTATTTAGACTTTTACCTTATGGCCGGCCTTGTACCAGTCGTTGATAAGCAGAGTGAAGTCACCGTCAGGTGTGGGATAAGGCGCCGAGATTACAGACCTCTGGTTCACATTCAGAGCTCCGAACCCACCGGAGGCTCTGTGCATGAGAGTCGAAGGAAAATAATTGTAGCTACCGATCTGGTCCTTTGTCTGAAAATGGTAAGTCCAGTTGGTGTTGGGTGGGATCGGACAGTTGGTCCCGCCCACACCGTCTTGCCACGAGGTCCTCCTCTGCTTTATCCCATTCCACGTTATCAGGAACGGCTCGTCGAGCTTGTTTATCACATTCACAAGAACGTTATCGTTCGTGTCACAATCTATTTGGGGCCCCGGAAATTGCCCGTTTATTAGTATACCCTACAAGAAAATCAATTTCACAAATCAAATCAAAACCCACAAACATACATTAATAATTTACTCGAAATCACTGTTTGCTGATAAAAAAATGCAACCTTTTGAGGAACACCCAGAGGAGAGATGGTTCCGTATGTGACAGTCCAAGTAAAATATTTATATGGGTCTTCGGATCGAACCAAGGAAACGAGGAATGTGGAGGCTAATACTCCAAGAAGGAGATACACAAAATTGGGTGTTGCCATTACCAAATTGTGATCAAGAAAGTAGAAACAACAAGGTGGTGGATTTGGAGGAGGAAGAAAAAATGGGTTATATTATATATAAGAGGGTTAGCGATATAGCGAGTGCAATTAATATGCAATTTGTCACATGATGATTGATATAATAATGGGTGTGAAATGGAGGGTTTATAATTTGCGGCGCACTTCATGCTAAGCTTACGCGCATAGTCCACACATGATCACAACTCATTCTTAGCTTTATGTTCATTAGTTTATTAGTATACATTTGCACAGGTTGTAACAAACACAGACATAGTAAATGTCTTTGCTTATCTTGGAATTATTTATCCTTAAAATACAAACCCAATCATTTTCGAGAAACTACTGAATATTGTACGTAATTCCCCATTACAGCTATCTCATTACAATCTAGGAAAATGCCTTATTTTTGTTTGAACCATATTGGTTTGATAATTAGTTTCTATACTGATAAGTTAGAGTATAATTAGTAATGCCAAGTAACTAAGACCTTGCTTGCGACCATTAGTCCATTGCATTTAATAAAAAAAATGAAATTATTTATTATATATTTACTAATTTTAATTAATTACTTGCTCAATTTTTCTTATCTTGATCTACATGAGAATTTAAATGTTTTAAGTTGGATGGAACATGATGAAGATGTGTTGATTAAGTTTAAATGAATTTCAAAATTCAGATAACATTTGAAGGCTTATAGTTTGCATAGAAACTATAGATGGCGATTTTATATAAATGTATTCTTTTATGTGGATAACATTTAATAATTTTAAAGTTTACTATTCGAAAATAAATTAACTTCATCCCAATCAAAATTGAATATTAATATAGTTTAAATTTTTAAAGACATAGCTAGCTTAATGATCAATTTAAACAACTAACCAAACCTAAAAATATGACCGAGATCATAATGAATCTCAATCATCACGATCTACGACAAATGTAAACTAAAATTATGGATAACTTATTTTCGGTTAATTTAAATAACCGTACATAAAATTTAATAATTTGATCAAATTAGTAAAATTAATAAAATAGCACTCAATCTCATGCATTGCATCGTGCAATTAAGTAGTCTTTTGCGTGTGTGGGTGTGGGTGTGGGGGTGAGTGTCTATATATATTATATATATATATATACACAGGAGACAGATCAGGTGAGAACCAAAAAATTTTATGAGAACGTGAGAACTGATTTTGTCTATTGAAAATTAGTAAATGTCCATCGGAAATAAGTGAATGTCCAATGAAAGTAAATGTCCAGCAGAAATATGTGAATGTCCAACAAAAACACTTTGTCCATTCAAAATACATGGATAAACACTTTGTCTATATATATATAGTGGATGGATCAGGTGAGAACTAAACTCGTTTGTTAGAATCTGAGGACCTATCTAAGTGATATCTAATGAAAATGAATGTCCAACGAAAAATAAGCGAATGTCCAGTGAAAGTGAATGTCCAACGAGAATTAATGAATGTCCAACGAAAATAAGTGATTGTCCAGTGTTTTAATGTTCTCACACCACAATTGGTTCTCAGCCGAACCAGCCCCTATATATATATATAGTAGGTATCAAATACAAACCATGGGAAAATGTCCAAACGTGCAAACTGTATATAACATGCGGTGTAATGTTGTATAACCATGTAGAACATGTAGTCTAATGTTGTATAACATGTTGGACATGTGCAAAATTGAAGCAATGTATAACATGTAGTGCAATGTTGTATAACTCACGTGTCGCAATTTAAGATAACGTTTGTCTCAAATCCGACGGTTATACATTGGTTTAGACGTTTGGACATTTTGGGTGAGTTTGTATTGGAGTGCGTCCCTCTATATATATATATAGGGGATGGTTCGGTTGGGAACCAATTATGGTGTGAGAACATGAAAACACTAGACAATCACTTATTTTCGTTGGATATTCATTAATTCTCGTTGGACATTCACTTTCACTAGACATTCGTTTATTTATATATGTGTGTATGTGTGTATTCAAGTGAGAATTAAGAGTTGCGTAAGAGTACGCGTGAGAACTAACCAAATGTAACGAGGGGGCGTGTATTTTTCTATAACATATAAATGGGAAAGTATTACCCGTCGAGGGGAGAGGTGTTAGGAGGAATTGGAAGAAATTTTTATTTGGTCTGCTATAATAATTTTATGAAAATACATATAATAATGAAAACACAGTTATTGAAACACATGACATGATAAAAAAAAGATACACGAGTTAATAATAAAGATACAAGACATAATAAATGAAACACGATTCTTACATGTTCACACAGGACTATCAACGAATGTTCTTACGTTCAATGTGAAAGAGACGCTCTTGGATGTAAAACTAGTACGATTATATATATATATATCATGTAAAACTAATTACTATCAACATATTGTGCACAGAGAGTGATAGAAAACTTCATCCCCCTGTTGTGATTTATTTATATTTATACAAGTATAGGAGTGGCGTATATTAAATGGGTAAATTAATGATAACACATGAGGTTATAGTCAAATATCACGTGTAAAAAGAAGTCTTCATATACTAACTTCAATAGGAAAAGTATTTTCATATATTAATTAGTCCAATAAAAAAACTTGTAACTCTTCAAAGTCAATTGTGAAACACTCAACAGCTCAAACCCAAACTCCATAAGTTATCAAAATTATTGAATGGCTCATTTTATCTTTACTTCAATCTAAATCTCTGAAAAATGTCAAACTAATACAATTTTTCATTAATTTTAATAAAAATTATTTCAAACATTTATTTATTTATTTTTATAATTATGATGTCTAATAAACAAATTATTGAACTTTTAATTAAATATTTTTTTTATTTAAGTAATTCATTTAATACAATTTATTCATAAAATTATTTAATTAAATTACTTAATAAAAAATAAATATTATATAATGATAACTTTTAGAACTTAACGAAGTAAAACCAAATTTTACTTTGCCTAATAGGTTATGTTACCTTCAAACACTATCAGATTTTTCATTTTTAACGGCGCACGTAAACTATGTGCGCCGTTAGAAAGAAATATACTAACGGCGCACATACATAGTGCGTCGTTACTAATGTTTGTAACGGTGTTATATACATGTGCGCCGTTAGTACTAAAAATTAGAAACGGCGCACACAGTAATATGCGTCGTTACAAACGTTGTTGACCGTTGACCACTATGTTGCCGTTAGAGTAAACGGTCGGAAATCAATCCGTTGTTGTTACCGTTACTTTGTAACGGCGCATCTACCAATGTGCGCCGTTACAAGCAATTTTGTAACGGCGCACATGGTAGTGTGCTCCGTTACTAAAATGTAGTATAAATCTTGGCAGAACCTCCCCTTCTCCTTCCTACAACTTCTCACAACAAATTTTCTTCCGACAAGGGTAACTTCGTAATTTCGGTACCTTACAAATTTTCCCGAGTACCTTATATTTGTCCCCCACAAATCTACAATTGAGTGGAAGTTTCGGTGAATTAGAAGGTACGTACATATTTTTAAATAATGCAATATATAAATAATGCGAATTTGTATATGATTTCATATGAATCTGTATGGCTTTGTATGAATAACTGCATGTTATATTTATTAATTTAGTTTTGAAACTGATGAAATTAATTACCCGATTCCATGAATTGCATGATAACATTAGGGTAATTTCTCCCGATTCCATTAATTGCATGATAACATTAGGGTAAATTCTCCCGATTCCATTAATTGCATGATAACTTTAGAGTAAATTCTCCTGATTCCATTAATTTCATGATAACATTAGGGTATTTGGTCATAAATGACCAAATAATGGTATTTCGGTCATTTATGACCTAATTAGGGGTAATTTGGTCATAAATGACAAAACAAGGGTTATTCGGTCATTTATAATATTTCGGTGAATTAGAAGGTACGTACATATTTTAAAATAATACAATATCATGTAAATTATTATAGTTAGTGTGATTTATGTGAAATAGTGCATGTATTCTATGTTATTATTTTTGTTGTGATTTTGGTGAAATAATAATGAATATTAATGTCATTTTTGGTGTATAGTTATCTAATATTAATTGTTAACCGAATTTATATATATTACATATATAGAATGTATGAAGATGGATAGGATTCGTAAAAATGAGTGAGGAATGGATGAACGGATTAAGCAGTTTTGTAAAATTTGCGAGGAAAAACGCTCCAAGATGGTGTGGGACGTTTCAAGTGTCCATGCACGAGGTGTTGTAATTCTGCTTGACACGATATGGACACCATATGCGATCATATATTGATGAAAAATTTTCTTAGATCGTATAATGTGTGGTTCCATCACGGCGAAGCCGAATGAGCTAGCTCGAGCCGGAATTGGGATATCAGTTTGAGGTCAACATCGGCGAATCAGCCTTGTTCGAAGTCGAACAACAATCCAGTATACGTTGATCTTGTGCATCAGCTCGTGGATGATGTAGACCCAACTAGAGATGTAAGGATTGACGAGGACGAGGACGAAGACGAAGACGAAGAAGAGAACATAAATATAATAACCGAAATCGAGGAGGGAGTCGCTAAGGCAACCACGACAGCACACAACCGGTTGGTGACGGAGTCGCAAAAGCCGTTGTACGAAACTAGTGAGGACACTTCTTTAGCAGTAATGTTAAGGATGTTGTCCATCAAGCAGAGCACCGGGGTGTCTGACGAAGCTTTTACCAAGGTTGCCAAAGATTATTTTTCTACGTTACCCCAACCTAATACGTATCTATCCAGCTATGCAGCGACGAAGCAGAGAATGAAGGCAATCCAACTGCCACACGTGAAATATGTTGCATGTCTGTACGGATGCACTTTGTACTACGGAACACAATCGCAACTCCAGACATGTGACGTTTGTGGAGAAGCGCGATACGCTAAAGTGGGAACGTTTTGGTACTTCCCATTGACTCCTCGACTTCAACATTTATATCTTGCCCAAGAGACAGCTGACTGGATACGATGGCACGGGGAGCGGGAGAATGAGGACGATGAAATATTAGTACATCCATCGGACGGTACGGATTGGATTCATTTTGACGCAAAATACCCAGTATTTTCAGGAGAAATCCGGAACGTGCGGCTGGCGCTGTCATCCGACGGGTTCTTTCCATATGGGTCTAATGTGCCGAGTTACAGTTTGTGGCCTGTAGTCGTTATCCCGTTGAATTTTCCGCCCTCGATGGCTATGAAAAAGGAGTATAACATCCTCACCATGTTGATATCTGGTCCAAAATCACCTGGGAAATGCTTAAATAACTTCTTGCGTCCGCTGATTGATGAGTTGAACTATCTGTGGGAGCACTGAGCTGTCACGTGGGATGGTTCTAAGAAAGAGGCTTTCATAATGCGGGGCTGTTCAGTAAACGAAAAGGTGGTGGTGTTCCTATATGTTGGTCTCATAAAAGCATTTTCTGGGAGCTGTCTTATTGGAAAACTCATAAAGTCATACATGCGTTGGATTTGATGCATATAGAGAAGAACGTATGCGACAACGTCATAGGTGCAGTTCTTGGAATTGCAGGGAAGACTAAGGATGACGTGAAAGATAGGAGAACTTACGAGGAGCAGAGAGTCTGGCAAGACCAATGGGTGCAAGACGGGGAGCTCCCAGATGCACCTTATGGCGTGGCGGGTCGTGATCGGAAGGAAGTATTGGAGCATATCCAAGCTGGTAAGTTTTCCTCTGGATATGCGGGAAGTCTAAAGAGCAAGGTGAATCCTGATGAGAAAAAGTTCCTCGAATTGAAGAGCCACGATTGTCACGTGCTAATGCAACGTATCTTCCCCCTTGTCATTCGAAAGTACGTTCCGCCTTATGTGGTAGAAGCATTAACAAAGCTGGGCAAGACTTTCCAATTGTTGTGCACGAGGGAGCCGACGAAAAAAACCCTAAAAAAGTTGGGGGAAGATATAGCGGTTCTAGTTTGTAAGTTGGAAACTATTTTCCCTCCTTCATTTTGTACAATTATGGTTCACCTTCTACTGTACCTTTCGGATCAAGTTTTGCGAACCGGCCTAGTCCATTTCACATGGATGTTACCAATTGAACGGTATGATCATTTTCTTCCAAATATCATTTCCAATTACCATTGAACTGTATAATCGAATATGACATTAACATTCATATTTCGACTGCAGGAAACTTGGCGTGTACAGCGATATCCAGAAGGTTGTATAGCCCAATAGTACTTGATGCACGAGTCTGTCACCTTCACTCAGATGTACCTAAACCGCGGCACTTCAGCCATCGAAACATTTTTTAGTCCAGCTCTAGGTTTCAACTTATCAGTTGTTTCCCCACATGTACAAGTTAAGAGCGTGGTACGAAACGACAAATTGAGCGCATCCGAGATGTTCTGGGCGAATTGGACAGTGATTGAGAATTGTGCTGAAGAAGATACAGATGCATTCGTAGAATCACACCGTGCACGGTTCTAACAAATACACCCTAGGAAATCTCTTCAGGACCGAGTGATGTCCTTTGTCTTCGACTGACGTAGAATTGTACGTAATAGACATCAATTACCTTCATTTATTCTTCCAAATTTTATTTACGTCAACTAATTTATATTCCGTGCGCAGATGACTGCTCCAGGGATGCAACGAGAGTTGGTACTACTATCCAGAGGTTCTCGTTCGTCTGCCATTTATTTACAGTGTACTGTTAACGACGTCAAATTTTTATGCTTGAGAATCGACCAGGGCCGGAGAAATCAAAATCCATGGGTCATTATTGAAGCAAACGACATATGTTGCTACGATGTTCTTATGGACGTATGTATCCTTACCTACTTGGAAAGCATGTCAGTTGTTCTATTCAAGTGTCAGTGGTACGACGAACGGACCGTGAGAAAGGACGCAAATGGATTCATTTCGGTCAACACATCCACAGATTGTCACAAACAAAACCTATTTTGCCTTACTTTAATGGCAAAACAGGTATACTTCATCGATGACCCTAAATCTGGACCGTGGAAGGTTGTGAACGTCGTGTCGCATAGAGGTCACCACAAACCGAGCAGTTTAGCCCGTGCAGGTGACGACGACCCGGAGTTTGAAGTCGATGAACCTTACCCAGAAGATCGAATTGACATCGTTATACCGGGTGGTATCACTATCGACCTAACAAACTTAGTCCGGTATCCACCGCCAGTACCTCCAGCTAAGAACGATGAAATGGAAGATATTGATGAAGAAGACGAAGAAAACGAGCACGACGACGAAGAAACCGATGAGAACGATTTGGAAGGGCATGAAGATTATGATTCTGCCGACTCTGATAGTTAATATGTATATGTATGTTTGATTGGTTATGAATAAATGATTTTTTATAATCTATGATCTATAAAGGGTAATTTCGTCATTACAGCTTACCATGTGATTTTCAAATAAAACTGTTTTTTTTTCGAAGTGTGATTTTCTAACGGTGCACCATACATAGTGCGCCGTTACAATTGTCAACAATCTCAGCCAGATTGTCGACTTTCTTCCTTTTAAATCACGTTTTTGTTTTCAATCGAGATTCATACATTTTAGGAATTGACTGAAATTTTGGAACATTAACTACCAAATCATTGCACTCAAATTGGTACGGTCGGATTCACGTTTGGATCGATACAACTAAAATAATATTTTTTTTATTTGTTTGTAACGGTGCACTTTGGCAATGTGCACCGTTACAAGAAGTCAAATGGTCCAGTCAACCATGTTGACTTCCCCTTGACCGGTTTAGATCCAGGTTCGTACATTATCAAAATTGAATGAAATTTTGGCATATGAAGTACATATTCATTGCGCTCCTATCCATACGGTTGGATCAAAACTTTGTTTTTAACATAATATACTTTCGTTGAAAGCGTGAGTTTATGATTTAGGAAGTTAAAACTAACAAAAACCCTAAACACATTGATCATCAAACGTTCGGTAGATTCATATATATATTTTTTAATCGAAACCGTTCAATTAGTTGTAAATTACATATACGTGGTATAGTACAAATTTTAAGAAAATCAAACCACGGGAACACCGCTTATCATTCACGATCGAGTTTAGGGTTAATTTAGGGTTAAAATTTGTAACGGCGCACATAACAAAATGTGTCGTTACAAAAGTTGCGGCAATGAAAATTTCGCGAGTAAATTTCGCGAAAATTTAAACTTCCCGCGGATATTTTCGTTGCCATGGCGCACACACACGTGCGCCGTTACAAAATTTTGTTTGTAACGGCGCACAATAGTATGTGCGCCATTACCAATTTGTTGACCACTGCAAAATTTGACCGTTAGGTCAGAAAATGAGCCGTTTATGACCGTTACTCTTTGTAGCGGCGCACATAGTAGGGTGCGCCGTTACAAAATTTTAAGTGTAACGGCGCACTATACCATGTGTGTCGTTACACCCTATTTTGTAACGGCGCACCCTACTATGTGCGCCGTTGCAAAATCGCAGATAAATTCTAGGCAGAGCCATTTTCTTTCTCCTGCGCTTTCTCTCTGCCGTCGAGCCCTCTCTGCCAAAGCTTCTTTGCCGTCGCCATCCCGTTGTCCCGCCGTCAACGTCGCCGGACTCTTCCGGTAAGTACCCATTAATTAATGAATTTTCAATTAGGTTTTGCATGTGTGGTTTTGTTTGTGTTTATATATAGTTCTTAATCTGAAATATAGTTCAAATAACTTATGTGGAATAGTGATGATAGAGATGTTTTTTTGTAGGATTATACAATTGTATGAAAATTGTTATGATAATTGTATAAAATTGTTATGAGAATAGCATGATTTATAGTTTTGGAATTGATATATTAAGATTTTAAATTATAGTTTGCCTGTTAATGCCATTTTTGGCATTAATTAAAGAATACCCATTAGGGGTATTTTTGGAATTAACTAAAAAATACCTTATTAGGGGTATTTTTGTCATTTTGGACCAAAAATAGGCATAATTTGGTTATGTATGCTTGAAAAGGGAATTCGATTATTTCTGACCGAATTAGGGGTAATTCGGTCTTTTATGGCCTCAAAAGGGTAATTCGGTCATTTCCGGCCAAATTAGGGGTAATTCAGTCATTCATAACCTCAAAAGGGTAATTAGGTCATTTTCGGCTGAATTAGGGATAATTCAGTCATTTATGACCCCAAAAGGGTAATTCGGTAATTTCCAGCCGAATTAGGGGTAATTCGGTCATTAATGTACTCAAAAGGGTAATTCGGTCATTTCCAGCCGAATTAGGGGTAATTCGGTCATTTATGGCCTAAAAAGGGTAATTCGGTCATTTCCGGTCGAATTAGGGGTAATACAGTCATTAATGGCCTCAAAAGGGTAATTCGGTCATTTATGGCCGAATTAGGGGTAATTCGGTCATTTATGACCTCAAAAGGGTAATTCGGTCATTTCCGGCCGAATTAGAGGTAGTTCGTTCATTAATGACCTCAAAAGGGTATTTCGGTCATTTCTGGGCGAATTATGGGTAATTCAGTCATTAATGGCCTCAAAAGGGTAATTCGGTCATTTCCGGCTAAATTAGGGGTAATTCGGTCATTTATGGCCTCAAAAGGGTAATTTGGTCATTTCGGGCGAATTAGTGGTGATTCGGTCATTAATGGCCTCCAAAAGGTAATTCGGTCATTTCTGGCCGAATTAGGGGTAATTCAGTTATTTCATGACCTTTTCCTTCTTACAATTACAGATAATGGAGTCGAAGTCACAAGATGATATGTACACTCCGTCACAGCCGCAGCCGACTCATCCAGTGCATACGGAGGTTGATTGGACTTTCCATGTCCTGGATTATCGGACTTTCCAGGAGATGCTCGGAGACGTCGCTGGACCCTCCGAAGAGTACAATGTGCCAGATGAGTCTGAACTCCCGTTGAACGAGTGGAGGCTCCTTCCCCTCAACTACAGAGAGATTCCGAGGTACGAGCTGTACTTCGATTATAAAGTAAAAGATGACTGCCTAACCACAAAGAGCTGGGAAGCCAGGGCAAGAAATGAACAAAAGGTCGACGTCAACATAGACCCTGAAGAGAAAGCGGTTCTGGTGAACGGAGGTCCTTTGCTGTTGACTTGGGAAAACGGCCGACCACGTGTCCAAGGAGGACAGTTTTCAATAGAAAGGGTAAAGGCTATTATAGGGAAATTTGCTCAGGAACGCGACGCTTCCTACCAGACGTTTGGGGATCTCCAGCGTCTGAGTTCCAGTTATTTTGGAGGAGCTTTAAGGTAATTTCAACACTTAATGAAAATGAATTTTCAAATGCAGTATTATAGATATTGACGTGGTGTTTGTCAATTTCAGCGTTTGTTTGCAGTGTCAGATTCCGTTGAGCTGATGAGTTGGATTCGTGAGGGGGCCATAGACGCTTAAAAGGAGCGAAAATCGAACATGAAGCGGTTTTACAAACTCTACGTGGACCCTACAAGAATAGACCGTAATGGGATTCCCTAGTGTCTGAAAGGGAAGAAATCCCAGTGGCGTTGGCTCGTTCATCATTTTGATGCCAACGAGGTATATTACAAATTTTATATTTAATAGGTTTCATTTCAATTTCATTTTTTCAATTAATTCAATTTAATTTAATTTTTTTTCAAGAAGAAGTTGGGTCTCAAATGAGTACCATTTAGAGGAGCGAGAACAAATTAAACCACCACACTGGCAAAATCTCATTCTGAACTCTTTAGGACACGATGGCAGAGGCCGGAAAAGTGGAGGTCTGCAAAAAGTTGGTGGGCTTTCTGAAGGCTCTAAAGATCTGTAAGCATGGTGATGGTAATCAGGAGGGGGAGGAGGACGAGGATGAGGAGGAATTCAACCCGAAACTTGTAAGTTTAATTAAACTCAATTTCTTAAAAATTTTAATATTTAAATTTATTATATTAATCAATATCTTTTTACAGATTTACATTAAGAATGCGCCTAGGGCTTGGAAGAGTGACCAGACGAACTATAACGAGGATGGAACTCTGAAGAAAATGACCGAAGCTGAAGAGGATGAGGTCATGCGACTAGCTGTGGAGCATGTTCGCGAGGTCGAGTTTGGCAGAGGAATTACAATAGAACCCTCCAGAGGACAATGCATCCGGGGTTGCGGGAGTGATTACGAGGCACCGCCAAGACAGAGAAGACGTTCGACCTCCTCCGATGGTAGTTCTGCAGAGATTACGGAGCTCCAGACTCAGGTCGCCCAACAAGTCGAGATTATTACAGAGTTTCGCACTGAGGCCTCCCAAAACCAGCATTTACTTCAGACTCAGACCGTCCAAAACCAGCAGATGTTCATGTACTTCCAAGAACAACTAATAATTCTAAATTCTAATGCCCCTCCACCGGCATTTGACCCGACTAGGTATAGAGATCCTGGAGGCCCGTCGTCATAGTTTGCATCTCGATGTAAATATTATGGATTAAACAATTTAAATATTAATATTAACTTTCATTTTGATATTAACTTTCATGTTTTAATATTTAATTATAAAAAATAAAAAATATGAAAAATATTTTTATTATTATTTTTTTAATAATATATATTTTGTAACGGCGCACGAAGATTGTGCACCGTTACACGCAGTAACGGCGCACAGACGGAGTGCGCCATTACTGCGCTTGACGGCGCACAGATGACGTGCGCCGTTACTGTCTGTGACGGCGCACAAACGGCGTGCGCCGTTACACTTTGTACGGTGCATTCCGTCTGTGCGCCGTTATAACTTCTAACGGCACCGTCTACTTGTGAAACGGTGACGACATGTTTTGTAACGGCGCACGCCATTTGTGCGTTGTTACAGTTTGTAACGACGATGTTGTAACGGCGCACGTTATATGCGCCGTTACAGATGTTTTTGTGCGCCGTTACAAAAAGAAAAGTGATAGCGAAAAAAACTTTGGTTATGTTTTTAGACTATTATTATGAATGCCAATATTCGAGTTATGGTAATATAATTTATGCAGGGCATGCTATAGTGAATTAGATTACATACTAAAAACAATTATTAGTTGGGTTATTTGTTCACTATAAATTTAAAGGATGTTTTGCAATTTTTGTATAAATACATAAATTTTACTCAAAGAAAAACAAAGTTTCGAGACATTTTTTTGCCACTAATATGAGGATTTGGGTGAGTATCATCATCCTCAACCTCATCCAAATCCCAATCTTCCAGGTTTAGCAGCTGACATCCTCGTCGTCGCTGTTGGACAACATTTTTTGAAAAAATTATCGTATGTAAGTATTTTTTTGTTATTTTCCTGAGAAAGTTGTAATATTATCTGTGACACCTATCATGAGGTTTTTCTTGAATAATTCTATCATGGGCTTCCCTAACAAGTAATAGCTTACATATTTATTAAGTCAACGCGTACACAAGGTAATTAAATGTGAGTATGATCTCGATCGATCTCACAAGAACATTATTTTAAGACATAATGTAAGTATTGTCAAAGGACATGCAATAATGATGGAGTTGGAGGAGGTGAGGATGGGAAGTGGGTCAACGCACACAGCTCATGGAGGAAGGTCTTAACTCGACGGTGCTTTTGTTCCATGTTCCCCAACACTACTTAAGGGTCAAGGTATGTATGCCCTTTTCATCAAGTATTAATTATTAAGCTCTTCTAATAATTACACTTACCACCAAAAGTCAATTTACAACGTTCAATTATCACACCTAATCAAAACATCAACTCACTAAACCAATGCATAATAAGAGCCAATGAACTTTTCTTGTTAGTTATCTAAAACATATGCATAAAACCCATATGTGCCCATGCCTCAACTCTGCCTCAATCGAGCATGAAGAATTACTTGTAACCTATGTCCCAAATTCAAAATAGGGCATATAACAATTCATTATACAAAATTCTTAGTTATTCAGTTTTACAAATCAATATCCTATATCATTTTTCATTAATGAAATTTTGGTTTGGAGGAAGTGTTCGAGTCTCACCGAGTAAATGATAGTTAGGATGATTGTGTAATGTTCAAACAGAATTACTACCCTTAATTATTTAGTCCTCAACACTATCTTCTTTACCAATTCACTGCTTCTTTGGTAAGATAATCAAAAGCAACTAAAAATTGATCACAAGCATCTAATATTTTTTAGGGTAAATTCCACATGACCCCCCTTAACTATAAGCGTGTCTCACATGCACCCCCTTAACTACAAAATCAATCTGTGAGGTGCCATAACTATCCAAAAATCCCACTTTACCTTTTTTTGTTGACTTTTTTCAAAATTCTGTTAAATTTTTGTGAAATGACGAAAATACCCTTGTATCTGAAAAATTAAAATAAATAAATAAAAATGATTTTGAACTTATTTTTTAAATTTCTCGTTCTACAAAATAAAGAATAAAATTTTGTTAATAGTAAAAATAATTTTTAAAAAGTTTTTTTTATAAAAAAAATTTAAAAATAAAAAGTTACTTTTAAACATCGTTTTTTATTTTTATTAATTTTTATAAATAATTTTTTTAAATAAAAAATTAATACTAAAATATTATTTTTATTCTTTATTTTGTACAACGAGAAAATAGAAAAAAAAAGTTCAAAATCATTTTTATTTATTTATTTTAATTTTTCAGATACAGGGGTACTTTCGTCATTTCACAAAAAACTTAACAGAATATTGAAAAAAGTAAACAAAAAAAGGTAAAGTGGGATTTTTGGATAGTTAAGGCACCTCACAGATTGATTTTGTAGTTAAGGGGGGGCATATGAGACACGCTTATAGTTAAGGGGGGTCATGTGGAATTTACCCTATTTTTTAATACCTAATCTAGCTTTCAGTAAATGAATCACAAGCATCTAAAGATATTTTTTACAACAGCGCACAAACCTTCGTTTTACGGTGCGTCGTTACAATTTGTTACGGCGTATAAACGGTATGCACCAAAATTGTAACAGCTCACCGTTTGTGCACCGTTACAGACTCTAAAGGCACTATTTGTTTGGAACAGTAACGACATTATTAGTAACGACGCACTTTCAAATGTGCGCCGTTACAAAATATATATATATATATTTAAAAAATAAAATATGAAAAAAAACTAAAACTAAAAATTAATTTTTAGTTTTTTTTTCATTTTTTAAAATTAAATAATTAAAATTAAAATTGTTTGAGAGGTCATAAATGACCAAATTATCTTGAAATTGATTGAATTACCCTTGAGAGGTTATAAATGACCAAATTACTTCTTATTCGGTTGAAATTGACCGAATTATCCTTGAAAGGTCATAAATGACCAATGTTATCATCATACGAAAATACCCCTAAAGAGTATTTTTAATTAATTCCAAAAATATCCCTAAGGGGTATTTTTAATTTCAAAATTAAATTCATAAATTTAATATGCAAATTATTGTATATCTAAAACATATCAATATTCTACATATTCAACCTAACATGCAAATTAACAAATTAAGGAAATTCATATTCATGTGGAACTAAAAATAACAAATCATGTGAATCTAATTTCATACAATTCCTGGACTAATATCATACAATTTCATACAATCCTAAATTAATTTCATAAAATTCCTAAACTAAAATCATACAATTTCTTAAAATTACACAAACAATTTTCCAAAAAATTCAACAAATATTCAAAAAGTTTGTTCAACATCCATATTCAACAAATATTCATAATATTTAACATGCAAAATACAAATTATTGTAAGACCTAACATGCAATCTAAAAATAAAACACCCAATTAAATATAAAATTAAAATCCCTAAGTACATACCTTAGCAAAATATGGAAGAAGAAGAGGAAGAGGGACGGCGGCAGTGGACGGCGGCTGTGGCGGTAGGGAGAGGCAGAGAGCTAGAAGAAGAAGAGGGTGTGGGAAAATTATATATGAGTTTTGTAACGGCACACATTCGACTGTGCGACGTTACAAAAAAAGTTCGTGGGAAGTTCAATTTTCGCAAAATTTACCCGCGAAATTTGATTTTTCATGAAAATTGTGTTTGGTGCCACTTTTGTAACGGCGCACATAGCAACGTGCGCCGTTACAAACCATAACCCTCAATTATTATTTTAATATTGTCGATCCGATCGTGAATGATTAGCGGTTTTCCGTGGTTTGATTTTCCTAAAATTTGTACTATACTACATACATGTTATTTACAACTAATTGAACGGTTTCAATTCAAAAAAATATATATTAATCTACCGAACGTTTGATGATCAATGTGTTTAGGGTTTATGTTAGGTTTTACCTTTCTAAACCCTAAACTCACGCTTTTAACGAAAGTAGTTTTAATCCAACCGTACAGATAGGAGCGCAATGGATTGCTACTTCATGTGCCAAAACTTTGTGATAATGTATGAACCTCGATCCAAACCGATCAAGGGGAAGTCAACTGTGTTGACTATGAAGTTTGACCATTTGTAACGGTGCACAATGTAAATGTGCGCCGTTAAAAAAATATTACCGACGGCGCACATAGCAAAGTGCGTCGTTAAAAAACCTAATCCTAAATTATTATTTTATTCATGTCGGTCCGATCGTGAATGATTAGATGTGCTCCAGTGGTTTGATTTTCATAAAATTTGTATTATACCAAGTACATGTTATTTCCAACATATTGAACGGTTTTGATTTTTAAAAATATATATTGATCTATTGAACGTTGGATGAGCTATGTGTTTAGGGTTTGGAATAGAGTTTACCTTTCTAAACCATGAACTCACGCTTTCAACGAAAGTGGTTTATGTTCAAAATCATGTTTTAATCCGACCGTACGGATTGGAGCGCTATGTTTTAATACTTGATGTGCCAAAATTATAGTCAATTCCGAGAATTTTTGAACCTCGATCCAAACCGGTCAACCTTGATTACTTCCGTAAGTAACGGTCAAACTCTCTATAGAGACTTTTTTTGGGGACATTGTACATCGATTTTAATTTTTCATTGACGTACATGATTTTCAAATGGTTATGGTAATTTTGGTATGCAATTAGTATATGAAAAGAGAACAAAAGAACCGAAGTTAAGGCGAAAGTCAACAATCTTGACTAGGGACTAGGGAAGATATTTGATCATTTGCGACGACACACTTTCAAATGTGCGCCGTTACAAAATATTGGCGCACTTTCAAATGTGCACCGTTACAAACTAACAGCAACAAAAACGGTCCGTTTTCGGACCGTTTATTCCTAACGGTAAGGTTTTGGTCAACGGTCAACAATTTTGTAATGGCGCACTTTCAAATGTGCGTCGTTACTAAATGTATTTGATAACGGCGTACGGTTCATTGTACGCCGTTACTCGGTTTCTGACGGCGCAGGATAAATATCCGCCGTTACAAATTTTTGTAATGACGCACATTTGGCGTGCATCGTTACTAATAGAATTTGTAATGGCGCACATACCCAATGTGCATCGTCCGTATTGCAAAGTTTGATAGTGGAGAAGGAAGACATGGCGTCGATCTTCTCCCTCAATCCAGATCTACTTAATGGATGATTTGATGGCATGGAGCTAGGCCAACAGCTAGTTGTCGAGATAGGGAGAGAAGGCATTTTTACTTCTCGAATTTTACAGGTGGTGGTGAGGCTTGCACTAGTTTATGATTTTGTGTAGGGGTGTAAACGAGCCGAGCCGAGCCTCAATTTGACAAGGCTTGGCTCGGCTCGTGAAAAAAGTGTTCGGCTCGAGCTCGAACCAGGCTCGAACGAGTTTGTGCAACTAAACTTGAGTTCGGCTCGAGAAAACTTAGATAAGCTCGAGCTCAAGCTCGACTCGCCTCGATTCACTTAATTTTCAATACAAATATTCATTGAAAATAAAAATATAATATATAATTCATTAAATATTAAATGAGCCCACTCGTGATTGGCTCGTCTAATTTCATTATAGATATTCCCCAAAATTTTGAAAATATATAATTAATTAAATATTAAACGAGCCGGCTCGCGAGCATGTCGAAGCTTAAAAGTTCAGGCTCGGCATGTTTATTAAACGAGTCTAATCTTCAGCTTGAATTCAGCTCGAGCTCGATTATAACGAGTCTGAACCGAATATTTAACGAGCCGAGCTCGAGCGGCTCGTTTACCGCCCTAGTTTTGTGTGAAAATGAGTTTGAGATATTTTAATCATATCACGTAATTTTAACGACATTCGTTACAACAACAAAATGGTATGGCATGATAGTAAATTGGTGAAGAAAATAACATATGATAAATGACTTTAAAACTTTAATAATCAAGAGCAATGATTCTTTAGTAAAAATTGTATATGATAGCTATTTGTAAAACCGGATAATTAAGGGTAATTATTCGATAATGAAAGTAGTATCAGGCACTAATTTGTAAAATCTGAATAATGAAGGTATTGAATTGGATTTTTTCCTCTTTACAAAATTATTAGATATATTTTAATCTTTGCGATATCATATTAAGCTAGTAAAATGGATTACGATTCCCCTAACTTTCATTTTCTTATGCAGTTCGTGTTTCTGCTATTGTTATAGTCTTATCTTCTTGTCTCCTTCATGGTTTTCATTCACAACCATAATCTTTGCACTTCTCACCAAATATGAGTACATTCTACCTCGTGTTACAACAATTTACGACAAACTCAAACCAAAATTATCAATTTTGTGGAACTCACTTAAGTCATAACTGTAAGAGAAAAATGCAAAAAGTTTACTTATAATTATTTTATTTTTTACAAACTTTCTCTTAACTGTATTTTTGCAAAAAACGTTCCCTCATTCATATTCAAATTTGCACCGTCTGTGCAAATTTGTGAAAATTAACGGAAGTGGCACTTAAGAGTTGTACGTTTGAGTTAACACTTAAGTGACATTCCATTAATTTTCACGGATTTGCACAAGCAGTGGAAAAATAAATGAGTGAGAAAATTTTTTGCAAAAATGAACATGAGTGAGAAATTTTACAAAAATACATTGAATGGAGAGTTCACTCAAAAAACAATTATGAAGAGACTATTGCAATTTTCCCTAACTAAAATTTGAAAATTTTCTATATTCGAAGAACACATTATTTAACAAGCATACTGAATCCCATTTTTTGGAGATTTTCAACCCTCGGGACTCTTAAGAATATAAGGATTAAAAACTCTAGGATCAACCTGTATTGAACAACCAACTATGCAAAAACCAGTTCAAGTCTCTAGGATCCATGGCTGGCAAATGCAGCTCGGAAAATGAATATGTATCATATAATTGGAGGAGACAAGGGAAATATAAATATTAGGATGATCTCCAAGTCAAGACCTCATGACTAGAAACCAAACAAACTAAATAATACTAAAAGTGCCTTCCCATGGCTTTGCCGCAAAGCAGAGCATTAGTAGGAATACCATACTCATTTGCAAGGTTTTGGACTGGATTCCACACCCTCACATACAACTGCTGCCCAAGGTACTGTCTCTCCCATATTGCCGATCTCAGGTTCCACATGCCTTGGTTGTCCAACGACACCAGTATCGTCGTCCAAGAGTTTGGATAAACCTGCAACACAATGCCCTTACACACATCAGGACTATACTATCCATCAATTGTTGCTTTTAATCATATATGTGAAATGCCACTCTGCTCTGCTAATCAGATGAACTGAAAGCATGGGGATACATAACGATAATTCAATCAAGATTCATTATTATTTTTTGAAAACGACGATATTTGTCTCGTGTAAGAACACATCATAAATAGTCAAATGACACTGTTTGCAGTTTCTCAAGTACTACAAACTCGGTGGTGCATAGAAAATATTGATCTGTGTAACAAGAGAATTAATATCAAAACTACTAAAAACGTGGTCATGGAGCTCCTAGAGCTGTAGGAAAAACGTCTATCAATATCACTTGACAACTGATCTGATATGATAAGCATTTCATTTGACTTCTTGCTAAAACTAAAAAGCATGTTATTTGTCTATCAAATAAAAAAGCATGATATTTGTGTTTGACTTTTACCGGTATAATTATAACAAACCTACAAAGAGGATACTATTGGTAATTCGTGCATGATTTACTCATCAAGAAAGAAAGTGAAAATTAAAGAGCATTCCAATTACCTGTGCCGTGTGTCTAGTAAGGGCATCGACAAGGTTGTAGGTTTTTCGCTTGTCAGCTGTCCACTGCCCGCTGCCATACCTGTTTATCATCACCATGCAATGATCAGAAACTGAGTAGCTAACAAGAAGCATATACAACCAGGCAAAATCACTAACCCGACAACCCAGAAATCATAGCCATCAAGATGCCAAGACTGCATTGTCATTTCATTGTTTTGAAAGATAACTTCAATGAAGTCATGGTGAGAGGACGGCAATACAGAGGTTGCAAGGCGTGGAGCACCACCCGAAGGAGAGCCTTGGACGGAATTTGTGCTGAAGACTCCGGGAATGTTGAAATAATCAGCTAGCTTCAGAGGGGTATCGGGATTAATATAGGAGACACTGTTAACCGCGTAACGCTGCTTTCCATTTATTACAGGCGCTGAGTTGGCAAATACAAATGTTTTTGTTGGAACTATCTGTCCATAGTGGAATGACCCCTGAGGATTGGGCCTGGCTGCATTTGCTGTTAAATTCCACCTACAAAAGACAAAAGAGAAGAGTTTTCGAGTCAATATATCATCCTTAATCTTCAATGATGCAGGTTTTGCCAAGTGTCGTCTGGTACATACCTATAGGTTCGTGCTTGATCCATAGACCAATCAAATTCTGAAGGAGGAGGAGGCGGCAAGGGTCCAGAAACTTGGGTTTGAGAATTTGTGTAGTGTAGCACTGAACTTGCAACAAGAACAGGCTTGGTGAACCGTGCTGATGCAACAATGTAATAGTCCTTTGGAGGTTGATCAAGGGTTACTAAGACGGAAACAGATTGGCCTACGTGTATGTCAAGAGATTCATATGTGTTCTGTAAGGTGTGTGATCCCTCAACCTCAACTAGCTTCATTGCATGGTTCTGAATCCTGAAGTTTAAGGAGGTTGTCAAGCCCACATTTGAAATCCTGAACATGTAGGTTTTGCCTGAAAGTAGAAGAGTACGTTAATAATAGCTTAACTTGGAATTAAAAAAGTACCAAATAGAATAGTTATTATCACCAATAATAGAAAGTTGGCAAGATAAAAGCTAAAGGTCACCTTGGTCGCCATTAAAGGAAGTGTGAGCCTGGCCATTTATAAGGACGCCATCGGGAAATGGGAGAGATTTCCCGGAGTCCAGAGACAGCTGCAGTGTCTGCAAGCGTGAAGACAACTTATAAGAAAGGGTTTTACTTTTAACACGGATAAAACATTATCTAAAAGAATTTGGGAACTAAGGTCACAAAAACAAGTAGTATATGATCACCTTATGGTTGGTCTTGTACCAATCGCCGATGAGCAAAGTGAGTTCTCCATCTGGGATGCGGTAAGGAATTGGGATCCGAGGTCTCGAATGGACATTCAGTCCTCCGTATCCTCCAGCAGCTTTGTGCATTAGAGTTGATGGAAAATAAGTGTATGATCCAATCTGATCCTTCGGTTGGAACTTGTAAGTAAAGTTCGAGTTTGGAGGAATTGGACAATTGGTTCCCAAAACACCATCTTGCCATGAGTTCTTCCTTTGTTTGATGCCATTCCTGAGTTCGAAAGAAGCCACAATCAGAAATTTTCATTAATGTAAGTGTTAGGATAATATGTTCAACCATTTCATTTCCTTCTCCACACCCAGAAGCAACTAATGAACTAATACACAAAATTCAGCTCAATTATATTCTTCTACAAAACTGAAGTTCCGTGGATTCTTCATTATTTAGATGAAGTCAGTAAAGGACACAAACTCCTCGGAAGTTCCATGGATTCCCGTGTAGGGTTCTATTTCTCAATATTGACCAACACATTTAGTTGAAAGAAATAGCTTAAGGCTTGAAAATGCAGTTCATAGGTGTGTTTTCAAAAGACTATTCCGTCCAAGAAAAATGAAAACATAAAGCAGTACAAATGCTTTAAACTAATCACAACCTTAATTTTTCCACCAAGGAAATAAAAATAACTCGCAGCACAATCCAACCAACCACTTGGGCTACTTGGTTTAATTTAATCACAAAACGCAGCTCAAAAGTTCCTATAAAGCGAGGGGTTTTTAATTCACATAATGATAAGCCGACAGAGGTGGATTTGCCACAACAATCTAAACCCTTGATAACAGCCTAATTTTAAAATTGACAGCCTGTCCTTGTCCATATCCCAAAACAACACGAGCACACAAAAACAGATACTAGTTTTCTATAACACGAGTTATTGAACCCGCCGACCTAGTTTCTAGCAAATGTTATAGCCTAAAAATGTCTGCTTTCACCACCATGTTCATCCTAGCAATGCTTCATTTATCAGTGTGATGTACTGAATTAAACTTGAAGAAACTTAGCGAAAAACGTAAATCAAATATCTTTCCACGATAATTCCAATTAACCCAGCACAAAAGAAACACCAAAACAAGCTGTAACCATCAAACATCTAGAATGGAATAGAAGCTCACCATGTCAATAGGAAAGGTTGGTCCAGCTTGTTGATGAGGTTGAGGATAATGTTGTCATTAGTCACCACATCAAGCTGGGGACCAGGAAACTGCCCATTGATGAGAATCACCTGCAAAAAACAAAAAACACCCAAATCGTCAAAACCCTAGGAAAAAAAACCCATCTTCAATCCCAAAACAGAAACACCAAAGGAAGCAAATTACAGACCTGTTGAGGAACACCCAGAAGATATTTGGTACCATAAGTGACAGTCCAGGTGTAAAACTTATATGGGTCTTCTGCTCCAACAAGAGAAGCACCAAAAACAGCAAAGACCGCAAGAACAAGACTCAGCATAACAGCTCTGCCTCCCATTTCTGTGGATGTGCCCAAGTTCCACACTGAAAACAAATAAAACCCACCAATGATTTATGAGTAAAGAAAGAAAGAAAATCAAAATGAGAGGAATTCCTGTGAAGAGAAAGAAAGCAGATTGGGTACATTACATAGCAGATCTGAGTGGTGAGTTTAGTTGTGATTTCTGGGTGTGGCCATAAATAGGAACAAGCGGGAAAGTAATGGGGTCTGGTCTAGTACACACACACACTACTCCTGTTCTGTGTATGGGTTGGGTTAGGTAGATGATTCCAACAAAAATTATTAAAAATCAAATTGAACTATTGTGACGGCAATTGATTTTTGCTGTTCGGCGCATTTCACGCGGAAACGCGTGATTAACAGGGCTAATTGATTTTTGCTTGAGGGAAAAACCAGCTTATTAGTGTAATTTTAAGTATAAATTAGATATTTTTTTTGTGAATATAAAAAATGTTTTAAAATTTGTTGTTGGAATTTGAACAATTGCTCCGCCATGGATAACGTTATCTGCTACATGTGCACTCTGATCAAACCGTGCGACTCGGTCTCTTACTTAGTTGTTTTGTTTCCATGCTCTAGTGGCAGTCATGGTGATTTTATGATTTTTTTTGTATGTATTTTCGTGTACCCTATTAATAAGTCTGATGTTTGAAGATTGTATTCTTCCATGAAAAATGTTTTATTTCTAATTAGATTATATTTAATTGTTTTGGGTTTAATTTCTACGTATTCTAATCTTATATATAAATTTGTATAAATTTTAATATATATATATAAATCTCCATTAGTAATAATATATAATGTACTTAAGAATTATACATAAGGATTGAATTTAATCATAATTACAACAGATAATGACACTTTATTACACCTAAATATAACGAAATGACATTTTTATATTCTAACTAATTTTCTTTATCTTTTTATTACCCTGACTATTTTTATCGACAACGTACCCCTAAAATGTATAAAATATCTAAATTGAAATAAAAGTCAAAGGTAGTTTAGGTATTTTAGGCATTTTAGAAGTAAGTTGTCAATAAAAATTGTCAAGGTATTAAAAACAAAAAAAAATAGTTAGGGTATGAAAATGTCATTTCACTATAGTTAGGTGTAACAAAATATCATTATCACTAGTTACAACATTCGAATTCTGATAAATTTCGTTATTTATTATGCATTTTATTACTTATTTAATATTAATTAACATAGTATATATTTAGATTATTAAAATAAGCGGCGGCATGTACCCTACTCTTAAGGTTTGTTTCGCTATAATAGAGCGAAGTCTCGCGGCGCCGATCTCCTACGGTTGTCGACGTCTGTGTGGTACTGGCGGCGACGCTAGCGTGGTGCGACGGTAGGAGTAGAATCACTGTGGAGGTAGATCTGGGTCTTATAGAGACATGGTCGGGTGGTAGATCGGGTTTTGATGGAGGCAAGGTCGGGTGGTTTGGGGATGGTCTGAGACGGGTGAGGCTGGAGTTGCATATGGGTCGCGCCTGAATTGCGACGACGGAGCATAGAGGGCTAGGGGGTTTTGCTTTTGGTTGGTTAGTAGGCCGGTACTGGGAGGGAACCGGAGTTATTAGGCGTCGGTGGGCAGACTAATGCAAGTATACCGAACTATGGGGCCTCAGCTTGCTCAAAATTCAATACATGTCTTATTGGGATAAGTACTGAAAGGAAACGATGAGTCCCTCTGTCGATGGGTTGATCTGGTTAAACCCAATAAGCTTGGAGGATTTGAATTTCACGATGCCCATATTGATCGCATGGTTGATCGAGGAAGCCGGTTTAAGTCGGTCTGCAGCAAGATCGCGGGAATTCTCCATCCATATGAGTTGGAGGCCGTGGCTCTGCATGATGCTAACTGGTTCGAGTCAATTGGTCTCCGGAGTTATCAGAGATGCTTGCGTAAAACTTTCTTCAGCAAGATCACGGGGTTTCTCCATCCAATGAGTTGGAGGTCGTGGCTCTACATGATGTTAAACGGGTCGAGCTGAACAATTTTGGAAGAATCATTAGCGAACAGTGTTGCGTACTATTCATTATCGATCATAACTTATGTTATTTGTTTTGCTCGTAATCAAATGACTCACGAATTAATCATGTTTGTTTTAATTAACAGTAACTGTGATTATGGTGAGAGGTTTGTCTCACCATCTGTAACTATAACCGTCCGGTTTGATGCGGGATTAGTTATTATTTAATTAATAAAATTTACTTTCTCTTCAAAAAAAATGATTGCAATCATGAATTAGATCTCTATTCGTAATTCAAAAAAAATGATTGCAATCATGAATTATATCTTTATTCGTAATACACTAGATAGTGTTGATTTATATCTACGAATTGGTAAAAGTGATCGGCGTAATATTTATACACAGAGGTTAAATGATTGATGAAATTAATACAAATGAATTTTTTTTACTGTAAAGTACCACTAAAAAACAACAAGGGTCAAATGAGTAATATAATGATTTAGATAACCTCCAAAAGAACCCTTATTTCATTGGCACCGACAACCACAGGTAGATTCTCTATGGCCCAGATACAGCTATATCTTGCGCTCCTTAGTATGAGCTACAAATTTCACTTATATTGTGTTACGAAAATAACATTTTCCAAAACGTTGTTTATTTTATTATTATTAAGTGACAAATAATTGACAGAACTAAGGAGACAGCCACAGCCTATATCTTATTCGGACAGAACAAGGATTAGCTGTCGGATTCTTCATACCTACTTTTATCGTACGTACTGTTACATTATTATCCATATTAATTGAATCAAGTTTCATTTGTTTGTTGATAAAGACCAATAATCAAGTATCAAGAACTTATAGTAAGCGTAAATGACACAATTAATAATTATATCCAATTGATTAATTTAAAAGGTACACTGACACGTTACTATTAGTATATTTTTATAATTTTTTTTTGTTTTAGTATGGATATAATAAACCTTTAGGTATACTGAGTTTAGGACAGAGAGAAGCAACTATGTATTAAAATTAAAACATTGTTTTGATTCTGTATTAGGGATAATGGCGGAAGCAAAATTTTTTATTAGGATAAACATAAGTAAAATTTCTTAAAGTAAATTCATGCGCTTAAATGTTTTTTTCATATTAACAAATTTGAATATTTTGCAAACAAATTAAGTTTAAATATCCGTATGAACATGAGGCAAATAAATTTTCAAGTCAATTCGTATTTGAGTTTGATTTTTTATGCAAGTCGAGATTAACAAAGTTAATTAGAATAAATTTAATTTGTTTACTTCCATAATTTTAAAAATAAGAAACTAGTTATCATTAATATTAGCCTAAAATCAAATAAAAGATGTTAAAAATGTATTTTATATTTTTATATAAAATAAATATATTAATTATTGAATTTGAGTGTAAATATTCTTCTACCAACAATTTATAATCAAATAATATTGTCGGTTGTGGGGTTGAACTCAAAGATGAAAGGATAAAACTAAATTTTTATTACTGAGTTAATAAAAAATTTCATAGTTTTTACACGGCTTCTAAATATATTGCAATTCAATAAGTGGCAAGTGCAATTTTCGAACCAACTTTTCATTCAAAAATTATAAATTCTCGGGCCTGCCTTCCTATAGTTATTCCGCCCCTGATTAGAGAGGGTGATTTAAGTTAAAAACTTATTTAAATGACCTAATATTATGAAATAACACGACGATTTATAAAATAAATTGATTTAGTTATTTGGAAATTAAGCACTACATGAAAGGAAGAAGAATGCCAAAGTTGCTAATATACGAACAATATTTTAATTTTAACCTATTAGATAACAAAAAAATATGTATTGTATATTACATTTGATTTGCTTACGGAGAAAGTAGTGAAAGCTGGGTGGGTTATGGGTGGGCCTGAAAATCATGGGGAGCACATGAGATGTGTCGTTGGTTGGTAGGGACAAAATAAACGAGTATAGGTCGGTTGGGCGGCAATAACACTTTCCACCACCATCAACTTGTCAATTTAAATTTGAAGGTAGTGTTTTGAGTTTTGGGTTTCGTTCAGGTTAACATAAGCACAAAAAAGTTATTAGCTTACTTACCAACAGCTAACTCTAATTATATTTCTCTTACATATAACGTGGAGATGTAATATAGTACAATATCGTATACACTATTCAGATATTCTAATATAGTATTAGAGTTCTAATTCATAATTACTATTTTTCTTCGTTGGTTCGTTTTTCGCTTTGAGAATCTGTTCATATACAGTACAATGTTGGTTTTTCGTCCCTGCCCAGTTATAGCATAACACATTTCCAACATGAATAGCAAGCTTACCATACTTCAACCGGAACAAGCTTCGAACGACACTGAGATTCATCACCAATCGAATACTTCCACTCAGACATCCAATACACTCACACTACTAATCGAAACATCGTTGAGATCTCCAATCAAAATTCAGTTGGAGCCGCGTCTCTGGTGATCTCTATCCAACATTGTCGGCAAGGTGAGGGTTCCACAAGCCTTTTCTGGTCGGTCTGCATAGATTTTCAGCTCAACAGTCATTTTCTGGCGACTTACAAGCTCGTAGTTGATCATATATAAAGCATTGGTTAGCTTTTTTTTAAACGTGAGTTTTTGTTTAGAATTGACATGTCTCCTCTCATAATGTTATCTCGAACCATTAGGCATTTAGACTCGCCTTCCTCAAACGTGTGTGGCACTTGTGCGCCACCACCTCTACTAAGCATGTGAACTGCACACGCCACTGCCTCTGCTGAGCGAGTGAGATACATGCACCAATATTATTTACGAATTGAAAACAATTCTTTTAAGTTTTTTTATCGGCAAAAAATTTAATTCACATGTAAGCAAAAAGTACAAACAAAGTCGAAAAGGCGAAAGAAATTACATCGACAAGCTACTCAAGCCGATAAACCAGAAAGACCAACTGAACCGGTTCAATTGGAGGAAGCACAATTAAACCGATCTAGAGAATCAATCCTTGATCCAAACTCAGTCCAGCCAAAGATGGCAGACCGGTGGAGAAAAGTTCCATCAACGCAACTTTCTCGCCGGCGAGAAAGACACCGGCGCCGAGGGCTGAACAGCCCAGAGGAGGGGCTCCGACCACCAAGGAAATCTTCCAAACAAGCACGCTGGAACCACCTAGAAGCACCCTTCTCAGCCCACTGTCGCTGAACTCTACCTGTAACTCCACCTCTGTCCAAGCCACCGCCACGTCCTCCATCCTTGCCGAAGCAACAGCTCCCAATCGAAATCCCACATCTAACACATCCCCGCAGGATTTTCTGCAACAGGAAATTTAAGATCTCAGAAACCCTCGTGCAGCTTGACGCCGGAATTCCAACTCCCAACCACCGTACTTGTACTATTCCCCTGAGCCGATGTCCTTCGCCAAAACATAACTCTGTCAGCAACTCCGGCCACCACTGGAAGGGTTGTAACAGAGCCAACTTTATAGAACTCGCATCGCGTGGATATATCAGCCAGCTGACAAAAAGTGAGATCTGAAAAACTCGGAGAGATTGGGAAAAGATCGCGGGAATATCACGGAAAAACGCGTCTTGTAATACACACACATATTTGTAGCTGAATGTGATTATATATATATATATATATATATATATATATATATATATATATATATATATATATATATATATATATATATATATATATATATATATAATCACATTCAGCTACAAATCTACTGTACTGGCGAACCCATTCGAATAGAGGATCAAACCATTCAATGTTTATGAGATTAAAACATCACACAACTTGTGGCATGTGCGCACTATGCACTTAAGTAAGGGGCAATTTCAAATTTTTGCGCAGCAGAGCGTACTGTTCAATTTTCTCGTTCGGAGTATAATGTGCACCAGTGGGAGTGTAATGTCACTCTCAATGTTGGACATTACACTTTCAATGTTGGACATTACACTCTCAATGTTGAACATTACACTTTCAAAGTTGAACATTACACTTTCAATGTTGGACATTACACTCTCAATGTTGAACATTACACTCCACTGTTAACATTACACTTCTCCGGTTGACATTACAATCTTAATGACATGTATAGTCTCCACTTGAAAGTGTATAGTCTACACTTGTGAGTGTGTAGTCTGCTCTTGCGAGTGTATAGTCTGCACTTGCGAGTGTATAGTCTGAACTATGTTGACATTACACTCGCACAGTCAACATTACACTCCGAATAAGAAAGATGAACAGTACGCTCCGCTGTGCAAATATTCGAAATTGCCCCTCACTTAAGTGCACAATGCGCGATATTACACTCTCACGGTGGAAAACTACACTACCACGTGCCAGACTCTCTTTTAATCTCGTGAAAAGCAACAGCCATGATGTGTTCGTTCGATTCGGACGAGTTGGACGTTTGTAGTGGAGTGTGCCCTATATATGTTGGGGTTCCTAGCGGGTCTAGCGCAGCGAAAAACAAGAAATCGACCCGAACCCCTTACATCAGATCCTTCCCGACATCTAGATGAATCATAATCAAGAGTAAAGGTTGAAACTTTACCTCTCAAAGGAAGAATAAACCGATTTGAAGACAAGTCCTCGGGACCATCCTCTACGAGTGCACACACACCGAGCTTGACCTTGTGAAACTTGAATCCTCACCCGAACTACTAGACTCCGGTAGCACTCAATCACTCGATTTCTCTAGCTCCCAATTCAAGAACAAGAGAATTTCTTTAGTGGTGTAGCTAATATTGCTCAAGAGCCTTAGAGAGAGGCTCTCACCCAAAGCCTCATTTTATAAACTTTGGGGAGGGCCTCTAGGTTTTCAGCATCCGACATAAGTGTCGATCGACACCCCCTTTTCGGTGCCGGATCTGAGTGTCGATCAACACCTCCCAGGTGGCGATCGACACCTCCTTGTGACCGTGTCGATCGACACCCCACTGCAATCATTCCCACACCACTTACTTTGAACCTCTTGAGTCCCTTCGAGTCGCTTCGGTCTTGCTCTTGGCGTGTGACCTTGTAGGCCCGTGACCATTGACAGTTCAGCGTGAGAATCCATCTCACCGATCCATCATCAGCGGCTTCTAGTAAGACGTAGTGATCACCCAATTTCCACGAGTGTATCGATCGGTTCGATATCTCCTGTTTGTCATCTGTATCACTAACCCTTTATTTGCTTTAAGGCGTATGAGATCGTATGAAGCATAGAATTGTCATCATCATGTATTCGATCTAGTTCCTTGAATTTCGAGTTGACTGATACGTATTGGTGTGGCCGCACACTTCATCAGTCACACTCATCAAGGGGGCCTGGACCATACCCTTCACCACGTCTCACCGTGGGGAAACAAATCCCTTCGGATGAAATATGCGCTCCCACTACAGTCTGTCTAATAGCCAACAATGTCCATTATGGCTACCTTGTTACAGACAGCGTTATGACATGTCCAACCAATGGAGTGACGTGCATGTGAGCCAAACGCTCCAAGGTATTAAGGCGGTGATCACACGACGACGGAGTATACGTTGGTGAATAAATCTATGCGCCATACTCCACTGCGGGTCATCCAATATCATCATCCAGATGATATCTTTGATATGACTTTGGTAGTCCCACCACCTTGATCAGCATGACTTGATCTTAAGTCATCATCACACTAGTCACTTATAGATAAGTACTCGACTAGGGATACATCAAGCATAACTTCATTATATCTAAAGATTCTGCTGTTCTTCTGTAACACTAACGACTTTAGATGAAGTTATCGCTTGACACATTATCATAACACAATAATAATGTAAATGTCATTCATTTCTTAACAAAAGATTATATAGAAAAGACTTGGACTATATATATATATATATAGGGAAGCATTCGGCTGAGAACCAATTGTGGTGTGAGAACATGAGAATCACTTATTTCTGTTGAGCATTCATTTATTTTCAATGGCCAAAGTCTTTCCGTTGGACATTCACCTATTTTCGTTGGACATTCACTTTCATTGGATATCACCATTTTCATTGGACATTCACTTATTTTCGTTGGACATTCACTTATTTTCAATGACCAAAGTCATTTCTCACGTTCTCACAAAAGGGCTTGGTTCTCACTTGATTTGGTTATATATATATTATTATTATTATTAAAAACAAAATAAATAATATTTAATAAGTTTGAAATTAAAAATGATTAAATATCATTTATTTTGTTTTTAATAATATATATATTATTAAAAACAAAATAAATGATCCATATTCCAAACCGAAATTAATTAGATGGAAGGAATAAGACCGGATAAGACTAAAATTAATTTATTTAAATTGGAGTAGACCATAATTAATTGATTTGGACCGGATTAGACATTAATCAGTTTGAATTGTGCTAGGTTAACCGGGTTTGACCGATTTTTTCACCGATATTGGCCGTTTCATCTCGGGAAGCTTGTAAAAACCGATATATCGCTGGTATATTGGCCGGATGCGGGGATATCCATAACACTGGAAAGAGCCCTATTTGAGAGTCTTTGTTCATGCTTTAACTCCGGCCAACACTGAGAGGTTACAGACAAGCCGATTTCTCCTCTCATCACCCTTCTCCATCGTCAATTCAAACATGCACAGTCTTTGATCCAGGCAAACTAGATTTGGTTTGAAGCTTTCAGGCCCTACTTGAAGAAGTTGGATTCTACGCGCTTCCAAGCAGGTGTCCATAGATTGACGGCCACAACCGAACCGGGTTCTGCTTGCAATTCCTACCACTCAACAAAGTTGCAGAAGAGCCAAATCACATCACCAAGCTTCACTTCTCGAAGTAAATCCTCCACCACAACAAATTTGGCGTCGAGATAAAGTAAGGAACGTCGCCGGGGAGCCAAGTCAGAAATTGGTGGCTCCGCCGGCGATAGAGCATAGAGGAAAAAGTGGAAATCCTAAAAAAGTTAAGAGCGTTTTTTTATTCAATGAAAACGTTGCTTTTACTTTTTTTTAATTCTTTTGAGTTGTTTTGTATTATTTTCATAATGACTTACCATAACAATATTTTACCTGATATTGAGAAACCCTTGAAATTATTGCAAGAAATTAGGGACATTGAAGTGTAGATTGTCCACTTCGTCGAGCAAAATATGGTCTGTATCCACCCCACCACCAGATATGGTTCTTCTGATTATAGAACCTAATATGGTTCCAACATTGTTACTGCTTCCTTAATGAATACGTATAGTACACCTAGTGTTCATATACCTCTCGTTTAGGATATTGTGGCACTTATTAATTAAGTCGATCATAACACCATCAAACAAGCTATTATGTCAGCCTATTTTGGTAAATCTCTCACCTTGAGTGATTAAGGTATTCACATATCCCTCAGTTATATATGAACCCAGGTATTATGATTCCATATATTTCAATCATATGATCTCTAATACTTTAGTATTTTAGGATATTAAGCATATATAAAATTGTTCCACTATTCGTACAACTGATAATTCAACCATATATGCTACTTGCTTTAGTTAATTACAACATCAAAGTTATCATTATCATATATCATTCAAGTTTTAAAATTATCACATAATCTTGTTTCTGTGGGTATGATGTGGGGTTTCTCGTGCCCTTTCCGAACCCGAAAAACTCTACATCTAGTTCTAGCACAATTTCGCCTCGTATTTGCTAGTTTAGAGCTTATTTGCACGGTTTGTTGTTAGTGTTGATTTTATGGTCACATGTACAAAAGGAGAAAGGATTGGAGAGCTTTAGAAGGCAGAATCTTGTGACTCCCAACATGTGAAGACAAACAATATGTTTACTTAGTTCGGTGACTCCACACCTACGTCTGGGGGGCACTCTGCCAGTGGAAAGGTTTTCACTATTCGGTAGTCAATGGTACAACTTCAAGCATCAACTAGCTAGCACACAAGCTATTGTCCTAAACTACTAGAGATCTCACCGTGAACAACCTCGACCAAGGACTCTCCTGTCTTTGAGATCCTCTCAATTTCACCCTTCGAGCAAGCCTATGCTCGGTTGTGTTGTCTTTGACAATCTTCTTTGTGAGTTCTTTAATCACGAACAAAACCCAATAGATCACAAATACTCAAATCTCCTCGACTTGATGTATGTGATCGACAACGTCCTCTCTAAATTGATCAGCCTCTCAATCCGATAGTCATACACGGTTAAGAGCTCTCAGAATTTAGCACAGAGAAAGGACTGAGTTGCTAAGGGGGTAGTCCATACTTTTATAGCAACTCCTATTGCTTAATCGGATTCCTATTCGATAAGGAAGTTTCTTTTCACCTTGCGTTTCTGGAAAGTGACAAGTTGGCGTTACTGCCTTCATTAAACCTTGCTTGCGTGTCTTTTTTCCAGCTGGATCTTGCCTAATTCATCCATTGTCTTTATTCATTTGCGCGCGGAGCTTCTGTGCTCAAAACAAGAAGTCTTCGATGTCTTGCCTAATCTTGCGAGTATCATGTTGCACCAAACTGTGTTGCAACATATTGTCTGTCATCTTGACTTCGCACTAAAAAATATGCCAATACTAAACTAGTAACAATCTCCCCATTTGGCAATTTATTAGGCAAGCACATTTTAACGACGAGTATTGGGCGAGCACCGTTTCTGGCTTTCATCGTCTTCAGCATCTTCAGGCGAGCACCGTTTCTGGATGGTTGCTTCTTCAGAAGTTTTTTAGTAAAACTTCGTCTTCTATAGCAACGTTGCAACATATTGTGACACATGCAGTCCGTCATATAACATGTGGTAACATGTTATGACACATGTTCCATCATGTTTTTCATCTTCATGATGTCTTCTGTAGAAAGGCACATAACACATGGTAACATGTTGTAACACATGTTCCATCATGTTTGAGAAACAAGACACCAAAAATTTTTGGATGACTTGAAACTGCCTTACCTAATATCTCCCCCTGATTGCCTCAAAAATGGAAAAAGGGCAACATCAAAGAAGAATTTGACAAATCACAAATAAAAACCAGCTCTAAACACGAGCAAACTAACCCCTAACCGCGGGGCAAAATCCAACTCCACCGAGGAGCAAAAACACCATTGTTCAAAAAGTAACCCGGGGATTCATGAGTGTAACAAAATAAAAGTTTTCCAGAGATATTTTACTTTTATGCAGAGTTAGCTTCTTCTTCTTCTTCTTCTTCTTTAGAAATGGCTTCTTCTTCTTCAGTCCTGACTGTTAAGTCATGTATAAGTCCTTCACAAATCATTTTCCTGCTAGGGAGGACATCTATAGTCTTTGAGAGGAATGCTACTTCTTCTTGAAGCTCATTCAGGACATTCTCTTGACTATCTTTTCCTTCTTGGAGTTGTCTGATGCTTTTGATGTTCCAATTGTCGACCCGTCAAGGTCTCGAACATGTTTTCCTTCAAAGAGTTTATGCCTTATATTGAGCTATACAGGGCGCTTTCCTTCCTTATCATATCCTCGTAGAATGTTGGGATTTTGTTGTAGAAGTACTCCAGTGATGAGAATGGGAAAGCCGATAGATAGTTTCACCGCATAAGATTTTGCATGTCTAACTACATGATTGATAATGAAAGAGGCAAAGTCAACAGTGGAGTGTGTACCTATTTGATAGATAAGACGAGCCAAGTCTGTAGTGACATTTGATCCATGAGTATAAGGGGCCTAGTTTGCAACTCCGATCCTATATAGTATTGAGTACTTGACCGAGAGTTCGGAGGATGTCAATTTTCCTTTCTAGGGCCACCTTTTCTTGCTTGACCAGTGATCTTCTTTGCAATAATGTGTAATGTGGTGCCGTGATCAGCAGAAGTTACCTTCTCTACTCCAAGATAGGCATTGATTGAGTCATCAGAGAAGTCAAGGCTGTGACCTCGAACATAGACCTTTCTGTATTCTGGATGTAAAGGATTATTGAAGGTGGCTGAGAGGTTCACAATGAATTCTTTGACCAGACCGGGGTAGAAAACACCAAGGTTGGTGACCGTTTGTAGGAGCCTTGCGTCTTTGAGTAGTTCCATGATGATCTCTAGTTTTTGGGTTTCCTCGGACAGATCCCGTTGTGGATAAATGGTCCGATGATACACATATTTCCATTTAATGGCTCCTTCAACAAAGTGGAAGGAAACATTATCCAATGGTGCATCAGAGACATTTTGAGGAATCTTGTGACCTCCTATTCTTTTTTTTTTGTATCATGAGTGTGAGGCTCTTCTAGTTCTTCCTTTTCTTCATGTGTGACTGATTCATCAATGGCATATGCAGTATCCTTCTTCTTTATTTTCTTTCCTTTAGTCGGAGTGGATGTCCCGCATTCTTTCGCAACTTTTCTCTTTTTCTTCATCTTCTTTACAAGAGGTACTTCTTGTTCGTCTTATAGTACATACATTTTCTTTCTCTTCAACAACTTTTTCTTAGGACGTAGATGAATAAGAGGGACATCACCGTTACTTGAGGGTTCTTCTTCAACCCTAATTTCCTCATTTTCAAGCTCAGGAGATATTGGAGTGTTTTGAAGTTTGTCTGATTTTTCTAGGGTTAGGATACCTTCTACATTTATGGATTCTGTTTGAGAAGAGAGGTTAGAGTTACCTGATTCAGATGCGTCTAGTTCTTGAGAGTTTGTTGAGATATTTTCCTCGACACAGGGTGAGGGAAGTTCCATTCTTTCTGGTGAGACTTTGTCCATGATAGGCAATGGTGTGGCTTCTGCGTGTTTGGATGTTGATTCAGAGAATTTTCCTCCCAATACCTTTACTCCATATTTGTTGCGAGCAACTCTTGGTCCTGTGCCTTTTTTGGAACGGTTTTGAATTTTATCTTGGGTTGTGGTTTCTTTGATTTTGCTGATGTTCGTCCACTTCGTGTGCCCACCATTGTTTTTAGAAATAGTGGATGGTGAAACCCTAATTTTTTATTAGTGGAGTAGATGTCTGAGAAAGTAGCGAGAGGTGTAGAGGCGCCTGAATCTTCTGTAGTGAAGCCGAGTGATTTTGCGCATTGGCTACAGATCATGTCACAAGATGACAAAAGATTTTGTTTCTTTTGTTTATTTGAAACCTGAAACATGCTTTTGGATTAATAGTCCCATATTTGATTTTGTCGACCCTCGCAGTCCTTTTAGAGAGAGAGAAAAACAAATCAGCAAAATCTCTCTCTTTTTCCTTGAAGAGTATTATTCAAGGTAACAAAGTCCAAGGGATGACCTTAGACTTTCAAACTGATTTGTATCCAATGCCTTGGTGAAGATATATGTAAGTTGTTTTTCTGTTGGAATATACTTTAGCTTGATCTTCTTGTCTTCCACAAGCTCTCGAATGGAGTGATGCCTGATGTCAATGTGTTTAGTTTTTTATGTCGCACCAGATTTTTTGAGATGTTTATGACACTGATGTAGTCACAGAACAATGTCATGACATCTTGTTTGACATCATACTCCGCCAGCATCTGCTTCATCCATAAAAGTTGAGTGCAACTACTTACAACAACAATGTACTCGGATTCAACATTATATAGAGCTATACAATTTTGCTTTTTGCTGAACCGGGAGACAAGATTATTCCCGAGATAAAAACATCCTCCTGATGTGCTTTTTTGATCAGGAGTACTTCCTGCCCAATCTGCATCACAATATCCTACTAGAGTAGAGGATGTGTCGATTGAGTATAATAAGCCTAGCTCTTTCGTACCTGATACATATCGGATAATTATTTTGGCTTGATCTAGATGACTTTTCTTTGGATTCGCTTGGTAGCGAGCACATATTTCTACTGAAAAAGAAATGTCAGGCCGACTTACTGTGAGGTATAATAGGCTTCCAATGATGCTTCGGTAGAGGCTTTGGTCTACAGGTTCACCTTGATCATCCTTGGTAAGCTTTACATGAGTAGCAATCGCAGTTCTCTTGTGAGAACCTTTATCCAAACCAAACTTCTTTATAATATTATTGGCATACTTGCTCTAAGAGATAAAGATGTCATTATCCATCTGTTTGATCTGGAAACCTAGAAAATAGGTTAGCTCACCGACCATGCTCATCTCGAATTCAAACTGCATATGTTGGACTAAGCATTCCACCATCTTGTCTGACATTCCTCCAAACAGAATGTCGTCCACATAGATTTGAGCAATCATAATGTTGCTTCCTTCCTTCTTTACGAATAGAGTTCTGTCAACTCCTCCTCGAGTATAACCATTTTGTATTAAGAACTGAGTTAACCGTTCATACCAGGCTCGAGGTGCTTGTTTCAGACCGTACAGAGCTTTCTTAAGCTTGTTGACATGATATGGTGAGTTAAGGCCCCCCTTTTGTTGAGCAACATAGACTTCTTCATTTAGATATCCATTTCAGGAAGCCCTCTTTATGTTCATCTGATAAAGTTTGATTTGTAGATGATAGACAATGGTGAGAAGAATTATGATAGTCTTAAGTTTGGCTACAGGCGCAAACGTCTCGTCAAAATCTACTCCTTCTACTTGTGTGTATCCTTGTGCTACAAGTCTAGCTTTATTTCTGGTGATATTTCCCTATTCATCATACTTATTCTTGAAGATCCACTTTGTCCCGATGACATTAACATTATCAGACTTGGATTCTAATTCCCATACATCGTTTCTTTCGAATTGAACCAGTTCTTCTTGCATGACACATACCAGTATTCATCGTTGATGGCTTCTTGCACATTCATAGGTTCAATCTTCGAAACAAAACAAAGGTTACCTATCATCTCTTTATAGTTCACAGGAGCCTTTTTTCGAGTACGTACTCCTTCATTGACATCTCCGATTATGTCCTAGACTGGATGATTCTTCTGGACTTTTCTCGATGGAATTCTTTGGTCTATCGTGGATGGCTCTTCTTTGTCAAGGCAGTTATTACTTTCTTCCTCAGGCTCTAGGTCATGAGTTTCGTCACTGACATGTGGTCTGTCATATGGAGTGTCTGTATTTTCTTCTTCGTCATCGTTAGGTTGTTCAGATCTATCATCATTATAAACCACATTTATAGACTCCATCATAGTCCTGGTTCGTTTGTTGTTGACCCGTTAAGCACAACTGTTTCTAGAGTATCCAAGAAATATTCCTTCATCGCTTTTAGGATCAAGCTTTTGTCGGGGTTCCCTATCAGCTAGAATATGGCATACTTACCCAAAGATATGAAAATATTTGACATTAGTCTTTCTCCCCTTCCATATTTCATAAAGTGTTACTGAGGTACCTGGACGAAGGGTGACACGATTCTGAATATGGCAAGCCGTGTTGAGTGCCTCTACCCAAAAGCGTGTAGGGATGTCTTTGTCTAACATCATGACTCTAGCCATTTCTTGAAGAGTTCGGTTCTTCCTTTCAACAATCCCATTCTCTTGAGGGGTAATGGGAGCAGAGAATTCATGGGCAATTCCTTCAGCATCACAGAATTTTGCAAATTCTCGTCTAGGATCACTCCCGAGCCTCACTATTTTGCCAATGGTTTCTCCTTTCTCTCTTTGAACTCTTCAACATATGGATTCGAAGATAGAGAATGTGTCCGACTTTTCACAAATAAACTCAACCCAGATGTACCTTGAGAAGTCGTCCACACATACAAAAATATATTTCTTACCTCCAAGACTTTCAACTTGCATAGGTCTCATGAGATCTACATGCAGAAGTTCTAGGACCCGGGGAGGTGATAAGATGTTGCACCTTCTTGTGTGACGTCTTCACTTGTTTTCCTACCTAACATTCTCCGCAGATTTTTCCTTCGATGATCTTCAGATCTGGAATTCCGATGATAGCCTTTTCAGATAAAATTTTCTGCATACTCCTCAAATTTATATGTCCAAGCTTTTGGTGCCAGGGCTTGGTTTCTTGTGCTTTGGATAGAAGATATTTAGTAGATAGAGGAGCTGTCGTTGGAGACCATAGATAGCAGTTGTCTTGTGACCTAAGTCTAGTAATGAGTTTCTCTAGTTGAGTGTTCACCACTGCACACTTGTTACGGGTAAATTTAAGGGGTAATTACAGATCACTATACCCGTTCAAACCTCATTTTAAGATCACTATACCCAAGTTTAGATATTTTTTCTAGGTCCCCCAAATTTAAAGCGTTAACACTTAAGGTAATTTTCTGTTAAATCTAACTGAGGTGGTTGGTAAAATGTCCAAAATGCCCTTATCAAATAACTTCACAGGTACCATTATTTAATACTTATGAAATTACTGGGTTGCCCTCCATTAAATAACAAATTTAAAATAGAGTTTAAGGGCATATTAGTAATTATAAGTGAATAAAATAAAAAATTGTAAAAACTAAAAAAATTTATTAAAAACCCTAAAATAACCTATCATCTTCTCCACGCGTGCACTCTCTCTCTAACTACTCTATCCCTCTATTCTTCCAAAACCAGAGAACCAAAAGGGCCGTCGAGCTTTCCTCCGGTCACCGTCGGGATCTCCTTCTTCTTCACGCTGTCGAGCTCTACTCCAACGACCCATCTCTCGCACAACCTCCTGTTCGCCGTCGTTAGAGACCAAATCCGACGAGCTCGGTGCAGAGGCTCGAGCTTCACCTCCGTCGCGTCGATCTTCACCGGCAGCGACCGGCGTTCTGCCGCGATTCTCGCTCGGCGGATCTGGATCTAGGGTGGTAGCTCGAGCTTCACTTTTGTCGTGCTGATCTGCCGCCGTTCTCGCTCGGTGCATCTTTATCTCTTCTCTCTTGGGATTTTTCTGATCAACATGTCTCGAAGATCGCCGGGGATTATCAATCTCGTCGAACCCATTATTTGGTACCAGAGATTTCCGATCTTGCACCGGAACAACTCGTTTCGAATTCGGTACCAGAGATTTTAGCTTAATGATTCTGGATTTTGAATATTGTTTGTCAATTCTTGGAATTTGATTTCTCCTGTAAGTGATAATGATTTATAGAATTGATAATTGATTTTGATAATCAATAACTATTTGATAATGGATCGATAATTGATATTTTAGTTTTTAAATTTGAATTTGTGTTAGATAATAGTTGTGAAAAGGAAAGAGGACGGAGAGTTTCTGGAATTTGAGAGAAGAGAGAGAGAGAGGCATAAGAGGTGGTTGAAGATGGAGGGTGAACTTGTAATTTCAGAGTGATTTTTCAATTTTTTTAAAGAAATTTAATATGTTATACAAAAAGACTAATTTACCATTTGAACACAAGGTTAGGTTATTATTCAAGTGAAGGTAAAATAGTATTTTCATATTTATCACATAAGAATCCCTTTGAAGCTTATATGATGGAGGCATTTTAGACTTTTTATCAATCACTTCCGTTAGATTTAACAGGAAATTACCTTAAGTGTTAACGTTTTAAACATGGGGGACCTAGAAAAAAAAATTCAAACTTTGGTATAGTGGTCTTATAATGAGGTTTAAACGGGTATAGTGATCGGTAATTACCCCATAAAATTCGAGGTCTAGATCGCAGAGTTGACTGATGCTTATCAAATTGGCAGTGAGTTCTTCTACCAGTAAGGCTTCCTTTAGACAGTGTGAGTTCAGTAGGTTGAGCTTCCCTTTTCCTAATACCCTGGCTTTCACTCCATCTCCAAAAGTGACAAAACAGTTTAAGCATGATGTCAGAGTAGTACGGAATGTACTATTACCAGTCATATGCCGAGAGGAGCCACTATCAAAGTACCAATCATTACTGGTAGAGACTTTTAGTGAGGTGTAATCAATTTTAGCCCTATAATGTACTTCCTTCACCGTCATTCTTTCTGTATTTTGGGTTTGTGATATACCTTTTTCTCCCTTCATACTTGTTGATTTTGAGCTTTAGCAGTCTTGCGTTTAACGGAGCTCTTCCCATAGAGGTGATAGCAGAATGGTCGGATATGACCTCTTTGTCCACAATGATGGCATGTCCAATTATGTATTCTTTTCTTTGCACCTCCATGGTGGTGTTTCTTCTGAGGCCGGGTACTACCAGATGTCTGTGACATTTGTTGAGACAAGTTGTTGGTAGTTCTTTGAGGAACAAAAGTGGTCTGTGATGTTGAAGCTCCTTTTGAGTAACCTAGTCCTTCCAAGCTGTTTGCAGACTTTCTAATAGATAGAATTTGGTCCAAGGTGTGAGTGCTTGGGTTCATCATCTTGATGGACTTGGTCATGAGCTCTATTTCCCCCTTCAGATGAGCGATGTCCTTCTTTAGATCAATTATGGTTTCAAGAAGCCTTGTTTTGTCCTCATTGAGCGAGAGAATAAGTGAGTTTTGTTTCTCAATAACTTGAGAATCTTCAAGCCACTTGACATAACACTCGTTGTATGCGTTGTTGAGAGTCTCATCTGATAACTCGTCATCTGATACAAATTTCTTCAAGGATTTGGTGGATGTGGAGGCAGTTAATGCTACATGATTGCTTGTTAGTTCTGTGTCACTTTCTCTTTCTTCTTCATCCGAAAAGGATGCAATGTATCCCTTGTTTTTCTTTTGCAAGAAGTTAGGACATTCCCTCTGCACATGCCCATAGCTTTCACATTCGAAGTATTGTACTCCTTTTTCACCTCGTTTGCCTTCTTTGTTTTCAGCCTTTTGAAACTTTTGCTTAGGTTTGTCTCTAACATCTTGTGAGAGATTCTTTCCAACTATCTGTTTGAATCTTTTCATGACTCGATTATAGTTCTTGGCGAGTATAGCGATGGTGTCATCAATATCGCTATCAGAGTCTGAAAGTGCTTGCTCCTTCTGAGTATGAGTGGAGCTTTTAAAGGCTACAGTTTTGTGTTTTTTCTCCATGATTGGAAGGGAGAGCTCATAGTTCATGAGGGATCCCATGAGTTCATCAAATTTCAAGATTTTTAGATCATGACATTCTTCTATAGCAGTAATCTTCATCTTGAATCTAGAGCTTAGAGCTCTAAGATTTTTTCTGACTAGATCTTCATCAGTCATTGGTTTTCCCAATGAGTACGATTTGTTGGCTAGATCCCTGATTCGTACATTGAACTCAGCTATGGTCTCATCTTCATTCATAGAGAGGGCTTCAAAATTGGTGGTAAGATATTGCAGTTTATGCTCTCGAACCTTGGAGGTTCCCTCATATGCAGTGGCAAGAGCATCCCAGGCAGTCTTGGCACTAGTACAGGTGTTGATGAGCCTAAATATATTCTTGTCAACTCCATTAAATATAGCGTTGAGGGCTTTAGAGTTACCTAGGGTTGCTTCATCTTCTTCGTTGCTCTAGTCTTTCTCGGGTTTTGGACCGGTTTGATTTCCTTGAGCATCAGCATATTGAGGTTCCTCCCAGCCATTGATAACAACATTCCAAGTTTTGCTATCGAGGGATTTCATGAAGGCACACATTCGTGCTTTCCAATAACTATAGTTGGTTCCATCGAGCACTGGCGGTCGATTGATCGATCCTCCTTCCTTTGAGTCCATATTTGCTATACAAAATCTTTGTAGGAAATTACCTAAGAGTTTAAGGTGCCTCCTCTGATACCAATTGAAATTCTGTCAAGTAGCAGGGACAAAATGCCGAACACAATGTTGTAACGATTTGTTCGACAACTTGTTTAATCACAGTTTATGTACTAAAAATAATAAAGCAGGAAACAGAAGACACACAATATGTTTACCCAGTTCGGTGACTCTGCACCTACGTCTGGGGACACTCTGCCGGTGGAAAGGTTTTCACCATTCGGCAGTCAATTGTACAACTTCAAGCATCAACTAGCTATCACACAAGCTATTGTCCTAAGCTACTAGAGATCTCACCGTGAACAACCTCGACCAAGGACTCCCCTGTCTTTGAGATCCTCTCAATTCCACCCTCCGAGCGAGCTAATGCTCAGTTGTGTTGTCTTCGACAATCTTCTTCGTGAGTTCTTCAATCACGAACGAAACTCAATAGTTCATCTATTGTCTTTATTCCTTGCATAATTCATCCATTGTCTTTATTCCATTGCGCGCGGAGCTTCTGTGCTCAAAACAGGAAGTCTTCGATGTTTTGCCTAATCTTGCGAGTATCATGGGCACCAAATTGTGTTGCAACATGTTGTCTGTCATCTTGACTTCGCACTAAAAACTTATGCCAATATCAATCGTAGTAACAATAAAGGCCCAAAAACTTAGGGATTAATTTGGAATCACTTTACCTATCAAGCCTTCACAAGAAAGATCACCTATATTTTAGTTCATATTTACTATGTTCACGTACCATCTATTTCACATCATTATGTTGTTGTCATCCCTATTAACCGCCAGATAAAATAAGTATTTAAAACAGAATTTCAACCGTTATAAATATTTTAAAAAAATAAATTTCTACACCTAGCCTCACCTATCTTCAACTATAGTCAATCCCTAAAATGTTCCTTTGACCGTTAGATCAACGTAATGGCCAAAATAATCATATAACTCATATTAGTTATAATATTTAAGACTCCATTTAAGTGAAAAATCAAGTCAATGATTGCTCATTTAATATCACCTAAATGAATATAGGTCAGTATAATATTTGTTATTACGAAAAGGCCATGCATGCATATCTAATTATTAAGATTATATTAGAAGTTGAGACACCTCGATCGAGGGGAGATGCATGGCCTCCACCTGTCTCCTATTGTCCTACGTGTCAACCTCAAACACATGCAGCTCTCTCACAACAACACCTGGCTAATAAGCTGACCCGACATCAATATATTTTGCACAACAAAAACCTCAGATCAAACGCAAAAACATCCACAAAACTCACCATGTCAACAACACCAGAAGCTCCTCCTCCTTCTCCATCTTTCCCAGTCACTACAGGTATATATATATGTTAATTTCAGCTCTTGTTCTTGAAAATCTCTAATATATTAATATTGGTGCAGATGTTATAAGTAGAAACAACATCAGAGATATATTCCTATGGAAGAAGAAGAAGCAAAGCTTAGCGGTTCTGGTTGTGGCAACAGCCGCATGGACTTTACTAGATGTCTATCAATTCAATCTCATTACCGTTGTTTCATGGCTCGCCATGCTCGTCGTTGCCTCGGCCTTCCTCTGGGGCAATACCTATAGGATTCTTGCCAAGTAATACTCATAAATCATCAAAGAAATTCCCAAATTAAATATTTAATTTTGCTTGCACGATTTTTTAACAACTTTGGACTATATCAGGGAAGCGCCAAGCATGTCAGGACTGTATGTAACGGAGGAGTCGGCTATGGAGACGGCGAATACAGTCCGGCAGTGGATGGAAGAAGGAATAAGATGGATGTTTCGGGTGAGCGCGGAGAGGGAGTGGTTTGTTTTTGTTGCAACCGTGGCTGGCTTGTATCTACTTTCCAAACTCGGGAGTTACTCTGATCTATTAACCCTTCTCTACACAGGTGCTCAATATATCTCTAGCTACAAAATTATATTTTAATATATTGATCAGTCATAATTGAAGTACGAGGATTGGAACCAGTGACCTCGTCGCATATATGTGTAACATACTTATAATAATTTGTTGCAGGTACGGTAGCAGGCATGACGGTTCCGGTTTTGTATATGAGGTACGAAGAGAACATAAAGAGGTATGGGGATAGGGTGAAGGTGCAGGCAAGAAAGTTCTATGACATGGTGGATGAGAGGGTTTATGGAAACTTGAGGATGAGCAAGCTTAATAAACAAGACAAGGAGAAGAAAGTTGAATAGTTTAAGTTGTAGCATATATATATACATACATAGCCGTTTCTTTGACAATATATGTATCAACCAAGAGTTGTAGTTGTAGTTCTGGTCATAGTATATGTACTTGGGTGTTTATGTCAATGTTATTACAAATAAAAGGGTATTATTCTATGCTTGTAGATCTATCTATATATCTTACATATATAATCAGAACTGATGGATATAATTAAGCAACTTTTAAGGGTGGAACATTATTGGGGAGATCATATATATAAAGGTCACCAAAACAAAAATTATATGCTTCAATGAGTAGAAACAGAGAGTCAACAAATGAGGGTATGACACAGTATGGTATTGATTAAGTTACCAAACTAAACAACAATTCCTAATGAACATGATTCGAGTCATGAAACCTTCCACGTACAAGTTCGAATTAGAATAGAGAACTGAAGCACAGCAGGAAAAACAGAAAGGGAGTTCCATTGCCGGGAATCGAACCCGGGTCTCCTGGGTGAAAGCCAGATATCCTAACCGCTGGACGACAATGGACTCATGTTAGATGGTTTAACTAGTTAATATATAACTATATATTTGTTAAGTATATTTTATTCTTTTTTTAAAGTTTTTTTAAGTAACTTATGTTTTACTTGTTTGTATGTAGTATAATGTTGATAAATAAGTATAATAATAATAAAATAAAATAAAAATAACATGGAAAAAGGAAATGGAATAAGAAAGAAAGGGTAGGACTTAGGAGAGAGCATTTACGTTCTCTTCACTTAGTATTCTTGATAAAGAAAACAAAAATTTACGTCGTCATCCCTTTAACTAAGGGATGATGATACTTTGTACACCTAACTAAAATTACGTTATTCCTTTAACTAAAAAGATGATGATACTTTGTACACTTAACTATAGTGAAATGACATTTTCATATCATAATTATTTTTTTCTCTTTTAGTATCCTGACAATTTTTTCGTGACAACTTATCTCTGAAATGTCTAAAATACCTAAATTACCTTTGATTTCAAAAATCATAATTAAACTGGTTCAATTTGGTTTATCTTTGGTTTATATTTAATATGCAATTACAATTATACCCTCCGATCTAAAATTAAATCTAAGGGCACAATATTCATTTCAAAATAAATGTTGAAATGACCATTTTGCCCCCCCCCCCCTTCAACCTCTCTCCTCACCCAATCTCTCTTCACTGTTTTTTTCTTCAAATACCCTCTTCTGTTTCACTCTCCACTCTTCGTCCTCCATCATTGCAATATTCTGGCGAATTCTTCATCATCTACAATTTTCTGGGTTGGTCTAAAACTTTGATTTGTGAAATTTTGGAGAAATCGAATCGAGATTTTAAAACCCTTTAAAATGGAAGATTTGATCAGACTCGGTGAACTCGATCTAACTGAGAGAGATGGGTAGGTAGAGACCTCCTTCATATGGATTTGGGCGAGTTTCTTGGTGAATGGAATCGAAACCAGAGAGCATTGATGTTGAAGATGAGTTTATGCTCTTCGTCCATGTCCTCCGCCGCTCGCCGTCTGATGGTGGCACTCGCCATCCGCCGTCATCAACCTCCACGAACGAACTCGTTGAGTCATCTCTCCCACTTGTTTCTCTCCAAAAAAAACTCTCTGCCTTGCATACCTCATGACTTTTGTAAAATCCAACAATATGCAGCAAATCTGAGTCTTGCTGACGAATAAGATGGGACCTTCGGCCATCGAGACCTCTTTGACCAAAGGGAGGACCACGAGCCCATATCTGCAAGATGGTGCACCCAAATCGATTTACAGCCAAGTCAATTTCTTAAAACCCTAAACGTGAGTTGTAGCCAACGAAATTGCGAGATGCTGGAGGAGGCGGCGATGGAGTGGGCAGAGGCGGCAATGTACCGGAAGTTTGGATCGATTTGTTCTCATAATTAATCAATTATTAATTGATTTGATCATAATAATTATTGATAATAATATATTTATTGAAAATTAAAATTGGACAGTTCAATTCTGTTTTCATAAACCAAATTGAACCGGTTTGACAAATCAAATTGAACCGGTTCAATTCTGATTTTTTAAACAATGGGTATTTTAGTCATTTTAGCATAAGTTGTCACAAAAAAATTGTCAGGGTACTAGAAAAGAGAGAAAAATAGTTAGAATATGAAAGTGTCATTTCGCTTATCAAGATATTCATTTAATGCAGTTGGTTGGAGAACTCACACAATTAATATGCTATCATTTCTTTATATTTATTAAATTCGAACTCAACTAAAAACTAAATAATCAAACTCAAATTTACTTAAATAGTTCTCATGGTGAATGTCACTGAGTATTATTTGAATTTATGTAACTGAATCTAATTATAAAGTATTTTATATAATATACCCTAATTATTTTATTGCTACACTTTACAAAATTACGTCAGATTCAATTAATATTTATTTTGGAAAGAAAAAATTGCTCTTTACTATTTTTCAAAACTTTAAAATAATGCCCCTCATTTTAAAATGCACCAAATTGTAATTTACATCTTATATTCTCTACTCTTTTTTTTCTTCTTTTGAATTCTCTGACCACCCCTATCATCCTTCTTCACTACAATCTCAAACGCTTCACGAAATTCCTTCACGACGGTGAGTAGCCGTCTAATAAAACTGTCGACAAGGTCAAACAAGAAACCACCGAACCTTCAAGGGTGTAACTCGTAAGCGCCAATGGCGAAGAATAAATTAACGCCATACACTACAGTCGTTAACCTAACTACCCTTCTCGCCAATAATACTTGGCCGATAAGAGGGCAGTCGGTGAGGCCACCTGGAAAGACGCTAGTGACCTCCTACCCGAGCTCATCCCTGGAGATTTTCATCGAAAATTTGCTCGCGTGTAACTGACGAAATATCGCCCGAGTTCATTGAAACCTCTCTCCCTCTACGGGTCAAGGACTTATATTTCTTAGAACTTTCAAAACTCTGACGATTGCGATTCCCTCAACAACCTCTGGTCATCACACATGTCATCTATGATCTCGTTTCGCACCCAAGCACACCGCCCGACAAACCTCTGCTCCCTCAACGAGCATCACGACGCACGAAGCCACAAAAAGCCCAATACGACGTGTCCCGTCAGGTCTAGCCTCGACGGCCCACCTCTGGTCCGGTCTAGACTAGAGAACCACAAGGCGCTGGCCCGCCACGACGCCAGCCGTCTCCTTGTAGTATCCCCATCTGGTCTAACACCGTCGGTCCAATCCGGTCTGATCTAGACTGTAGAACCGTCAAGACGCCGATCCGCCTCTTCGCACAACTAGTCCAACGAATGGCCCACCTCGCTATCAAGCCCACACGCCCAAAGAGAGCCCGTTAGCTTGCCTTAGATATGAAGCAATGTCACTCACCTCTATTATAATCTAGGAGCTCATCCTCGTTAACTCATGACACTCTTAGACAAAAAAAGGATAAGATACGTTTCTTAAATAATGATGGATATTACCTCCTTTAGAATTTATCTTGTATTATCTTTTCCATTTAATAGTTCGCAGTAGAAAACCTTATTGTATTTATAGTATAAACAGGGGGTGCTTGGCATTGTAAACCTCAACTTTTGAATCGCACCGCAAGGCTTATCCTGAGTTTATCGGTCTTCAAATCGTTGGTTAAATTTTCCGGCAAATAAAATTGTCCGGTCTCCTTAGGAGCGGCCATGGTCCCCATGACCTTAAACTCTATCCCGTCTCGATCTTAGTTTGTCCACTAGGTTGATAATAGTACACTTCTACGCCATTCTAAGCATCTACCCCACTCTCGTCGACTTGTTTCTACATTCAGATAGACTTTTTAGACTGGAGGGACGTCAATTAGTCTCGCCTAAACGCTGCACGACCCGATCTTTGGAATAAATCCTCTCATGCCATCACACTTTGCTAGATAAACATGTGGTTGGTTATGGCATACAAGATGCGTATTGCATATGTAGCCAACACACCATGTGCGTCGGTATTTTGCTCTCCATGGTTATGAATGGACTATATGAAATAATGAAGTGCCATTTGTATCAGCAAAAATTATTATATTAAAATAAGGGGATAATTTATGTTCGGTACGGTGTACTATTACACATTTTCACGCCACTATAGTGTATTATTTTAAAAGTCAGTTCAACACGGTGAACTACTTTTATGTGTCACTGTTACCCTAACGATGTTAAAACTAATGGAAGAGTTATTGTTTGAAATCAATTTCAAACAGTAAGGATCCCCAATCTGCCCTTATATTAAAAATTAAAAAGTAAGAAACATTGTTCTTCCTCAAGAACTAAACATGCTTGAAGGAGATGCACAACCCCTAAAATCGAATAAATCAAACAAGTAGCAAATCAATTTATGAATACACGACCCTAAAATCGAAACCAAAATCAGTAAAGATCATCAAATCAAGTGAGTGTGAGAACCGTTACGAATAAGGGCGGAGAGGAGGCGAGGGAGGTGATGGTGAGGGAGGGGCAGAGGGAGACACTGACCTTATCGAGTGCCTAAGCGAGGAGCACCAACGTTGGGCTTTCAGCCGAAATTCGTCGAAATTCAAATCATAGGTGCATGTCTCAAGCTCCACCGACGGGTCCTAGTCGTTCTTGAAGCTGTCGAATTTGATGGCCACCATTTGGTTCTTGGAACTGTTCTCGGTGGTGTCGCTGCTGAAGAGAGCAAGATAGTCGTCGACAGAGTTGGGTGGGACGTCGAAGTTAAAGGGGACGATGAGAAAACTGAGTCTGTCGCCGTATTTAGTGGCGTTGATGATGAAGCTGAAGTGGGTGGTGAAGTCAGCGAGCTTGCCGGTGCCGGAGTAGCAGAGGCGGATTGGGAGAGAGTAAGAGGTGCGGCCGGTGCTGATGGGTGCCAAATCGGGAGTAACTTTTGGAATTTTTTCTTGGAATTTTGGATTTCTGCAAAACTCGAGTGTGCAAAAATTGTACCCAATTTGGGTCTTTGCAATAACTAAAATCAAATTAGGGATCTTTTCACATATTTGAGATTTTTTATTTTTGAAAATTTTCCACATATTTGATATTGATGAGATTTGAGACTTTTTTAATTTTTATTCGAGATTGATTATTTTTTAGATTTGAAATTAATAATTCTTGTTTGAGAGAGAGAGAAATGAAGGAGAAGAGAGTTGTATTTTTTTGTGCAAAAATCTTCATTTTTTGTAGTTGCTCATGCGATGAAGATGGTATTCTTCATCTTCATGAACAGTAAATATGTGAAAAAGATGATGATGAATAGTGAATAAAAGGACATTATAGACATTTTATATTGAATTTAACCGAGTTATGGATGATGACATATAAAATTAACTTACCGTATTGAAACGACTCTTAAAATACTACACCTTAGTGACGTGAAAATGTGTTGTCCCTAAAATAAGTTGTCAAGATTTTGAAGGTGGTGCAACAACCACACTACTCAAAAAGTGTTACAAAACAAGTGTGAAGGCTAAAAGAAATAAATGTATACCATCACCAACAACATATAAATATATATGGATGAACTCCACTACAAACCATACTTCTTATACGTATCTAAGAACATTTAATAATCATGAGATTTTTTCAAACGACCGTTGATTTCTATATAGTTAAAAAATAATTTCATTAAATCAAAACGATGCCTAGAGGGCAACAATGTCTTTCTATCAATTGTATAATTCAATCATCCCTATACCATATGAATGATAATTATTATTAGTTGTATATAAACAATGTCACGGTTCATAGAAATTCATTTTTGAAATACAAAAATGCAGATGAATCCAGAAACAGTGATCACGTCGACGAGGAGGGTGTGCTCAATGGCTTACTGATCATTTTTTCGATTTCATCATTTTATTTTACACACGTCAACTGATCATCTTGATTTGTTTACACCCACGACAAAGATCATGATTGAAAATATTGATGATGAATCATCACCAGGTAAGTATGAATCTGTTGATGTGGCTTGGAGTACGAAGCAATAGACGTGCCTGGCACGTGAGGTTCTTTAATTATCTTTTAAAAATAAAGTAAGACTTGCGGCACAAGTAATGTAGTATGCAGTTACTTTGTTTTATTTCTTTTTTGCGTTTTTCCAGATTTATAGCGTAGACGTTTTTTTTTCTTTTTAAATATGTAAGTTATGTCTGAATGAAAATAAGTTCACTTTCTACTTTGCTAATCATCTCGTCTCTCTTTGTTTCCCAAAAGCTCATCACTGATATTTCCAACAACTGTATCAGAGCTCTAACCAACAAAGATCGAGATGGTGGATGATGACACACAGAAAGGAGATGAAGTAGTCGCTTCGCCCTCAGAGACAAGGGGCCAAGTGCATGGAGGCTTACACATCACATATCATATGTTGACATATGGGAATTATGTGGTGTGGGCAAGAAAGATGAAGATCATGATGAAAGCATCAGGAGTATGGGATGCAGTGGATGATGACATTACTGTAAGCATCGAAGCAGACCAGGCAGCCTTGGCGGTCATCTCACGTGTAATTCCGGACCCAGTGTTGATGGCACTCTCAGAGAAAGAGACGACGAAAGAAATCTGCAAAGCTATTAAGAAGATTAAAATTGGCGAAGACATATCGGTTAAAGCCAATATTCAGGTGTTAAAGCACGAGTTTGATAGGCTTACCATGAAAGAAGACGAATCAGTAAGTGAATGTGGTTAGTGAAATTCGCACATTGGGAAGTGAGAAGTCTGAAGAGAGCATTGTGAAAAAGTTTCTCAGATCAATTCAGAGAAGTTTCTGCCCATAGTCGGGACAATCCAACAATGGGAGACCTGACAAAGATGACGATGTCAGAAGCAATTGGGCGATTGAGAATTTTCGAGGCACTCTATGTAGTAAACAACAAGAGAAAGATGGAGAGGAACAACTGTTCCTTACCCGAAGCCAGTGGAAAACTATGGTTTCAAAGGAAACCAGACATGAAGGGTTTGGAAGAGGTCGAGGGCGATAGGGTGGGCATAACCCATCTCGCAAGATCGACAAGAGCAAGATAAAGTGTTTTAATCGCGGTGAATTTGGGCACTATGCAAATGAGTGCAAAGCAAGTGAAGAGGCAAATTATGCAGAGCAATATGATGAAGACGAACCTGCTCTGTTCATGGTGAAGATATAAAATTTTGGAAAAGATACAAAGGTGATCATGCTGAATGAACTCGGACCAAATCCAAATGCAACCCTGAAAACTTAAGCACCAGGAGCCTGGTATCTGGACACAAGCGCCAGCAACCACACGAATGGCAATCTATGTTCTTTCTCGATTCTAGACAAAAAAGTAAGAGATCTGGTAAAACTTGGTGATGGGTCACAAGTTGAGATAAGGGGTTGAGGCACAATTTTGCCGAAATGCCTCAAGAACGAGCACAAAGCTCTTATATATATACATGTATTGTGAACCACACAAGACCGTGCGAACCTCCCAGAGCGGGATACGTGGCGCGCGCGTTTTGACACGACACTGCGCTGGTAGGCGTGATGACGTCAGCGCTGATGTGGCAACATAAAAAAACATTTTTTCCAACTCTCGTTAAACCACTTTCTCGACAGGATTCACTAATTTCTATAGAAAAAATATATGTCCCCCTGCCACATGACGCCCTTACGTTGGTTTTCACGTTTCTCACGTATCTCTTGGGTCTCACTGGAATGCTTGTGTGTGTTGTGCGCGAGTTAAATGTATATGAGAGATGGTGCTTTTGTGATGAGGTAGTCTGGTCATTAAATTCTGATAAAAAAATTTGTGCATTTAATTACACGATCTAATCCGTCATGTTAATTTTCATGAGAAAAATGATGACGGTTTATCTACACAACAATCCTTTTCAGATGATCTTTTCAGCTCAAGTTTTCTGGATCTTTCCCCGACTTTTCTTCGACAAACTTTAATTCTATTGCTTCTTTGTTCCACGTTTAATTTGCTTGGTTACTCGGAAAATTGATGAGAACGACTCATTGTAAGCTACTAAAACTTTAAAATATTTTGGGAAGTTCAACTTACTTTTGCGTCCTTTTTCATTTTCTTTTGTGAAAGGTTTTTTTTGAAATTATCAGATCAATTTTATTAAATTATCTGAATAGTACAACGAAGTAGTATGATATCACCCATAACTACTCCAAGCCAGAGCACTTATCGAGCAAAATGGTCTAATTCTAAACCATCCTATGACCTGACTTACTTAAAATCTAAACATGATGACCAATTATAATCTAAACATGATATAAGACAAAAGAAAAAACCCTCCAAAGCAGAACAGAGAGAAAATTATGAAGAACCTAGAGTTCGACCATCTTCCCATTGTTCTTGTCAATCTGATCATCTACCGGATCTGTCACTTCCAAATTCTGGTCACCGACTCCTTATTGCTCGACATAAACGTTCGCAATACTTTGACGATTTCTCTCAACTCAACCTCATCCCGAAGTAAAATTGGATCAGAACCCATAGGCTCAAAACCAACCTCAAACATCCGGTATAGGATCAAGTGAGCGCTTCTCCCGGGGTTTCTCACCAAGGTGTTACGGGACTGGATACCCGTGAGGCTTAGATCACTAGGTCACACCCCTCGGAGGTCCCCTTGCGCCCAGATTATGGGAGAGTCGGTATCGGATCTCCAACCATACTCTTCCTCTTAGACCAGCAAAACTAAAAATTTATCGATTACTTCTCAAATCCCCTACCGACACTAACAATCATCACCGGTCACATGACTAAAGTAGGCTACGCACTCGAGTCTACCTTTCACTCACAATAACTCTCTGTTCCACCAAGGGACACGAATCACATACAACGATACACAAATCGCATAACGCGATACACAGACACACAAACGATACATACATAATACTAAGAATAAAATAGATACAGGACCTCTAAAGACGATGATCGGCCTCTAAGGGAATATCAACCCCATCGTCATCGACTCCAACAGAATCTAGTGAGACCGTTCCCACTTACCTACTGCTCCAAAGCTTCCGTGGCTACCAATCCAAAAAACATCGAGATCCGGGTCTGATTCCGCCCCTAAACTTTGCCGTCTATCCCAACCCCTGCTCTCGCCGACGACTCCTAAGTGGGCATAGAGATCGTCAGCCTCAACAACGTCCCATAGAGGAGACGCACTTCCGACTCCGACGAAGGCGCCAGAGCCCTAGATCCTGACGGGCGCACCGCGCAAAATCTTCGACCACCGCGAGGGAGCTTCGACGACCAGGGGCAGAAAAGGCGATGTCGCGAACGTTGGAGAAGAAGAGACCACATCGAACCTTCTCCAAAAATCGCTTGCTTCGACGCCACCATGAAGATCCTAGCACCACTCGTATCACCGAACAGACCGAATCATTGAAGATCCTGAAGAAATTTCAGTGGAGGCGGGGCCAGACGAAGGAAACTGTCAACTCACCTCCCGTAACCGCTACACAGATTTAGAAGACACTAATTTTTTGTGAAAGGTTAATCTTTCTATATATTTTGTATATAATTGATTTTAATTATTTTTATAAGATGTTACAAATAGTACCGGGTATCACCCTAGTTAAATTAAATTAATTTAAGTTATAATATCTGGTAAAATATAATAAATATCTAATTTATAAACTTAATTAATCATACTTAATACTTTAGTGTAGTGAATTATTTTTTCAATCTAGATAAGTTGTATTTTCACCTATAATCCCTTGCTTGTATCTTGAAAGTATATTATGCGAGGTCCAGAGCAGACCAATCTCCGACCTCTCCTCCAACAATCCCCGATGAACGTAATAATTTCAGAAATTCCCAAATTCCATTTTAGCCCAGAATCCTCACCCCCAAAATTCCTCATCCAACTCTCTCGGCGCAAATCGAAGTTACTTCCCTCTTCCCACCTGAAATGGCTCAGAAATTCCAGAATCCCAACTCCGTCCTCTCTCGTGGCCTTTTCCGTGTCCGACGCGGCGAGCTACAGCGGCTGGGATGATCTGACGAGTTCCGGCGACCCTGGTGAGTCAGATCGGTTGCGTAATTTCTTGGCGTCTCTAGGAATTGACGATAAAAAATATGCTTTCGTGTTTCTGCTCGGTCTTGTGTGCGCTTTGGCCATTTCCAGAGTTAGGGTTTCGTCAATTGTCGTGTTCCCAGCTTCTCTTTTGGTTTTTGCTGTTGGGTTTTCTCTGGGTTTTGTTCACGGTGGAAGTGTAGGTGAGATGAGCATCAGTGGAAGTAAAAGAAAGTCTAAAGAGGACATTTTGAGGGTTTTCCCTGAGAAATTGAGGTCGTTTGTGCATTTTCTTGATGGGTTTGATGTTAAAGTGAGTAATTTGAAGAATGATGTACAGGGAGCTATTGATAGTAGAAAAGTCACAGTTCAAGATCTGGAGAGTTATGTTGAGGATATGGAATCAATAAGGCTTTTGGCACTGAATGCTAGAAATGAGGCTGAGGGTTCGATTAAGTATTTGGGGAACAAATTTGGTGTGTTGGACGAAAATCCTAAGCCAATTAGAAGAAGGAAAGATTTAGGCCAATTTGGGTTTGATTTGCTGCAAATAGTTAGGGGAGTGCTTGGAGAAAGTCCGGTTTATGCAAAACCGAATAAAGTTAAGGATAATGTTAAGCAGGAGAGTGTGGGTGCTCAGAGTAGAGGAAATAGCATAACCACTACTGATGGAGATAATGTTTTACATTCTGTTAATGACCGTCGAAGAAATCTTAATTCAGATTTGGATGGAAGATCGGTTTTGGGAGAGGAGAAAATGGATATGGAAGACATGGATGGGAATCCTAGAAGATCTATTCGTAGTGAAGAGTATAGTTACCAGAAGAACAGATTGCGGTTCATAAATAGTCAGCATGTATCTTTGAAGATGGGTCATAATGCCGAAGGTAAAATGTTGGAACCACTTGATAGTTCCATCGATTCTGTGGATTTTAATGTCAGCATTAAACAAATGGGAAGTGAATATTCTTTTTCGCAAGAGCGGGTTAAGAAGAAATCCAATGGAGCTTACGTGTATAGCCGACAGAAGAGCAAGAATGAGACTTACAAGTCCATGGTGAGAGAAGGGAGGGAAATTCGTGAAAGTGATTCTCAGCTCGAGGATCTCCTCCCTAGAGATGAGAGTGGGGATGGTTCCTCTCCATCTTCCACGGTTTCAGATGATATGATGTTTGATAGGTATCTTAGAGAAGCTAACAGTCTTCTGAAACAAGCCAAAGAGTGCTTAAAATCTGAAGAACAGCGTGCAGAAGTCATATTGCATAGATCTGCCAGGTTACTCTCCAAAGCCATAAACATGAAACCCATGAGCTTGTTGGCCGTTGGCCTCTTGGGAAATACTTATCTTCTTCACGGGGAATTAAAACTCAAAATCAGTCGTGAGTTGAGAACTATCCTCTCGGAAGGCACTCCTACATCAATTGAAAAATGGGGCCTACTAAATGGAGTAGATGATCAAGCCATAACGAAAGAAAAAATTGCTACCGTTCTCATTGATGCATGCGAGGAGAGTGAGCAACTCCTTGTTAAGGCAGGTAGACAATATAGGATGGCATTATCGATTGACGGGAATGATGTGAGGGCCCTATACAACTGGGGCTTAGCTCTCTCCTTCCGCGCACAGTTGATTGCAGATATAGGGCCAGAAGCAGCATCAGATGCCGATAAAGTGTTCCTGGCAGCAATAGATAAGTTTGATGCCATGATGTCCAAGGGAAACGTGTATGCCCCAGATGCTCTATTCAGATGGGGCGTAGCATTGCAACAAAGATCTCGCCTGCGGTCAAGTGGTAACAAGGAGAAGGTGAAGTTACTGCAGCAGGCAAAGAGGCTGTATGAAGACGCGCTGGATATGGACTCGAGCAATTTCCAAGTAAGAGAAGCGTTATCGTCATGCGCATCTGAACTCAAATTCAGGCATTTTTAGTCATTTCACTGTGTCTGAAATTCGATTACATTGTCTGGTAATGCCTCGTCGTTTTGGGATTTCCTTTTGCACCATTTCATCTCTTCTCACATGTCTGATAATGCCAACAAAAGATAATTAGCTGGCCTGCCATAACTTTTGGTTCCTCTTCTTGTTTGATGCAACATTTTGACCCTTAGGAACGAGGTTCCCATGAGATTAGTCTGCATTGGAATGTATTCCATAGAGTTTCAGTCCATGAAGACAGTTCCATGAGATGTATTTATTGGAAGTATTTTACACGTGTATAATCTCTAACTATTAAATTACTCCAATTATTTGTGTAAAATATAGATGTACCAACATAGGAGGGCTGTGAGAATGTCATAGCTTGAGGATCAGATGAGACATGATTCAGAAGATTGACCCTTTGGGAAAAAATCCAAAACAATTCACTTGACCCTCAGGCCTTAAACTCATGTTCTTATAACTTAAGTTTAAGCGCTTGATCAGTTAGATAAATGGACTAGTAGACCGTATTATAAAAATCAGGCTAGCTGGTTGAATTGGCGAGCCAATTTTTTTTGGTGATTAGTCGGGTCAACTCGGGACGAGTCGATCTATTTTCCATTTTAGAGATTAGTCGACTCCATTCTAGAAGTTCCAGCTGAGACACATTGAAGAAGGCACCTAAATGACAACATCTCCTTTAAAACGACAAGTTACGAAAAAAGAATTAGAAAAGCCAACATCAATACGTAATCGTCACACTGTTGCCGAGTTAGTGAAAACGATGTTCTGTGTATAAATGAGTTAGTCAAAAGCGTCGTGGCTTTACCCTTCACCTCTTCATCAATTGTACATGATAGTCGATTGCTTTAAGACCCACTAACATTCATTTAATCTGAGCAATATTTTGATGAAGCATTTGATGAATACAAAACAATAAATTTTTGCGGTTCTGTGTAATAGTGTTCTTGTTTTGTTTGAAAAAAAGTAGATGATGATCTCATTTTAATATAAATAAGTTGACAGGTTTTTCATTTAAATACACTTAAATTTTTTTGAATAAAACACGAACAAGATTAATTTTTTCTTATTTTAGTTGACGATGTTAGATCTCCGAAGGTTTTATTTATTTTTATTATGAAATTGCTAAACCCCCTTAATCCATTTTCAAAATATGTCATTAATCCATTTTCTCCTTTTCTTCAATCTATTTTTCATACCGCCTCCTCCTTGTCATAGCCGGCAAAAACTTCAAACTTGAGTTTGAATGGTTTGTCCAAAGCCATTCCGAGTTAAGATCATTATAGAATAGTCAAATTTTATGGACAAATTTCCAAACTAGAAGTAGAAAGAAGATATGATTAGGGTTTCGGCATGAGAGAATAACATCTTTAGATCCAAAGCATATGATTCTGGGTATGGGAGCGAGCTCTCAACACGTTTTTGATGGTTTATGGACTCATTGATCCATTGACGCCGCCGACGAAGACCACGAACTATCTCTAGACTTCCTCTACCTTTCTCGCCTCTTCTCAACCATAGTTATCTGGCCCGTTAATTTTACACTCCAATTATTTAATTGAAACATATTTTATCCACAATCCAGTTCGAATTTTTGAGTGATGCTCGTACGGGAAAAATTGGTAATCTCTTATGAGTTGTTTGATAGATATTGTGTATATTTCTGAACAAGTATCAATACGAACAATCACAATTTTGTGATATGTGTATGCTTTTGGATATCGATGAATATTTCTACAAAAGGTTGTATTTAAAATCAGAGGCGGATCTAAAATTTTGTTTTATTGGAGGGGGGATATTAGACTAAAAATTTAATTTTAATAATAAAATAATTACTAAATATAAGGAATAAAAACTAGTTCGAGCTTGATTATTTTGTAATCAAGTGTGCAATTTATAAGTAGAGTTATTTGCAATTAACTCGTACACATATTAGGTGTAGGACTGTAATTGAGTCCATCCCTTAATGAGTTGCTCGAACTCGATTCGTTAAATATTCGATTCGAGTTTAAGGTTATGCTCGTTTAATAAACGAAATGAGCTCAAGATTTACCTCTCAAGGCTTGATATACTCGACAATCGACTCTTTAATATTATGCTCGTTTAATAAACGACATGAGCTCAAGATTTACCTCTCAAGGCTTGATATACTCGACAATCGACTCTTTAATATATATATAGTTTTTGATAAATATGTATGATGAAATTTGATGAATCGAATCGAGATGAGCCAATCTCGAACTAGATCGTTTAGTAATTAACAATTATATAATTTGGTAAAAAAACAATTACATAATTTAGGAAAAGCTCACTTATCTCCCTTAAGTATAGCTTATTGTCACTCAACTCTTCTTAATTATAAACACATTTTCTAGGCCCCCTAAGTTTTAAACGGTTTCACTTAAACCCTTCCCGTTAGTTTTTTTCTTACAAAATGATGTTAACTTTTTACAAAACGACGAAAACTCCATTGTATTAAAAAAAATTAAATAAATAAAAATTAATTTTTTCTTATTTTTTGTAATTATTTAAAGAAATTAGGGGAAACTCCACATACCTCCCCTAAAATTTCTCACTTTTTCACTTGAATCTCCTAAACTAAATTCGTTTTGCTGACTAATAGAAATAATGAGGGATATATTATTGATGTGTTTATTATTATGATGGACAAGTGACCTCTATTTATATAGGGATAGGGAAACCCTAATACATGTGAGAAAATGAAACATAAATATAAGAAACCTAATATAATTTAACAACCCCCTCAAACTCAATGCGGTAAACACAAGAATTGAGTTTGAAGCTTAATAATATTGAGTTGTGTCGAGGGTTGCGGCTGCCGAAGATGCTGTCGAGGTGACGGGGCGAGAATTGCAGATGTCGATGTCTGATGCCCAATGGTTGATGGATGATGGATGACGGATTGCACTCCTCTCACGTGCGGTGTCCGAGTTACAAGATTCTCGAATTACGGGATGTCCAACTTACGGGATTTTTGGATTACGAGATTCTGAATAACGTGATTTTCGACTTACGGGATTCCGGATTACAGAATGTCCGACTTACGGGATTTCCGGATTACGGGATTTCGAATTACGCGATTTTCTTATTGATGAGTTGATCGGATTGCTTCTTGAGAAGCCGAGAAGGATGGGGTTGCAATGAGATCAATCGTGTCGGGAAAAATCTCTATCTCAATCTTGGATTAAAGAGCATACCTTCATTGGACGGACTACACGGGAGACACGATCAAGTACTTGTGGAGCTATCAAACCTCCATTTGATTGTTTCCATGACAAACTAATTAAGGGACGTGGCCATTAACATATATATGCACAATCTCAACATAGTCACTTGCTCATCCACCAACTTATATTCACGTACGTCATGTGAGAGCATGCCCTCTCATTCACGGCTTCATGTTGAAGAAACGATGATCCTCACCATCACCGTGGCCCACTCCTAGCCATTGGGTAGATCCTTCTTGAAGGCGGCTTCATCCTTTGTCTTTTATTGCGAAATCGATAGTTTAGAGATCAACTCTGTTTTGAATTACCTTACTCACATGTCAGAATCATGAATCACTGACGATTGGGTAAAGCGAAAAATTTGTAGAGATTTTGCCTAGAAATATGATTTTTATACCTCTGATACCATGATGAAAATAATGAGGGATATATTATTGACGTGTGTGTTATTATGATGGACAAGAGGCCTCTATTTATAAAGGGATAGAAAAACCCTAATACATGTGAGAAAAGAAAACATAAATATACGAAATTAAATATATGAAACCTAATATAATCTAGGGAAAATTTCACTTAACCACTCTTAAGTTTGACCGAGTTTCAGTTAACCCCTCTTAAGTTCAAAACCCATTGTGGAGTCCCCTAAGTTTTCAAAATTCTCGATTTACCCATTTTCAATTAACTTTTTTTGGAAATTCTGTTAACTTTCTGTGAAATGACGAAAATACCCTTTCATTAAAAAAAATTAAAAATAATAAATACAAATGATTTTGAACTTTTTTTTTTCTTATTTTTCTTACAAAAAAAAATATTTTAGTATAAATTTTTTTCCTTAAAAATTTTCATAAAAAATTTAAAAATAAAAAACGATGTTTAAAAATCATTTTAATTTTTTTTTAAAAAGCTTATAAGAAAAATAAATAGAAATTATTTTTACTACTAACATAATTTTATTCTTTATTTTTTTACAATGAAAACATTATATAAAAAATTTCAAATATCATTTTTATTAATTATTATAATTTTTCAATATAAGGGTATTTTTGTCATTTTGCAAAAAAATTAACAGAATTTTAAAAAAAAATTAACAGAATAGGGTAAAGTGTAATTTTTCAAACTCAAGGGACTTCACGAGTTGATTTTGAAGTTAAGGGGAGTTAAGTGAAACTCGACTAAACTCAAGAGAAGCTAAGTGGAATTTTCCCTATAATCTAACATAGACTCTCTTAACTTTTGCTAGCATTTCACTTCACCCCACTGTGAATTTTTAAAAAGTTTTGTTAATTTTTTTGGAAATGACAAAAATACCCTTGCATTTAAAAATATTGAAAAATACATTTAAATTTTTTTTAAGAACATGTTTGTTTTATAAAATAAATAATAAAAAATTTATTTTAGTATTACAAAAAATATTTATATATAATCAAAAACTGTTTTAAGCATCATTTTTAATATATTTTCAAAAAATTATAAAAAAATACACAAATCAGTTTTTAATATTTAATTAAAAATAAGTTTAAAAATTTTGATTTTTTTTAATTTTTTAAGTACAAGAGTATTTTGATCCATTCCAAAAACTGTTAACAGAATTTTCAAAAATGTTAGCGAAGTGGGGTGAAGTGAAAAACGTTAGGTAAGTTCAAAGTGTCTATAAGACGACTTTGAAGCTCAGGGAATTTAAGTGGAAATATTTAGGGGAGGTTTGTGGAGTTTTCCTGAGGAAATTCAATATATATATTTTCTAAGAAAATAAAAACGTATTTTAAACATCTTTTTTTTTTAAATATTAATAATAATTTATTATTCTTTATTTATTTTAAAGAGAATTGAAAAAGAAGTACAAAATAATTTTATTTATTTTAATATAAGGATATTTTCGTTATTTTTCAAAAAATTAACAAGATTATTTTAAAAAGTAAACGGAAAAAGGTAACACAACTTTTGACAACTTAGAAAACCTAGAAAACGTGTTTATTGTTAATGATTAAGTGAGAATCAACTATACTTACATATACGTAAGTGAGCTTTTTCCCATATAAATTTTGTTCAATATTAATTTCAAGGGCTATTTACTTTTTATTACAGTTAAAGTATGGCGTTTTACACTTTACTACAATTATAATAAAAAGTTTAAATTGAGGTTAGTTGGTTTCAATTTTTCATTTTGTTCTAATGGTGTTAGATTTTGGATGAAAAACCTATTTTTCGAAAAAGACAAAAATACCCCTAAATTGATTTGAAATCAATTCAACCTACTTTGGCTCGGACCGGTGATAAACCATAATTGTTATCTAGTTTAGGCAATTTGACCAGTTTGACCAGATCCCAATCTCCTCCGTCGAGACCTCCACTGGATTCTTCCCACCGGCGAGTGGCGCCAGCCTTAGTCTCTGTGTTTGGAAGAACTGGCGGATAACAACGGAGGGATAAATTTGAACGACTCGCCTTACGCTGAATCCGAGGGCTGCTCGTCGATGGCGGATGAAAAGGGAAAAATGGTCGAGGGGATCCGCATCGAATTGCAGCTCGTCGTCGGTGGTGATTGAAGGCGGATCAGACGAAGGCGACGACGAGAGGAACAACAAACGAAATTGTTGGGAGAAAAACGAATCTAATAGAATAATTAGATGCAGCGGAATTAAATAATTCTCCCCACCTGTGCAAATCTCGTAGGAATCTATCAAGCAGAGCGAATCAAGCAAGCTAATAAAATATAGCAAACAAGAACACAATAGGCACGCACAATTTTAGCGTGGAAAACCTCCTTAATGCGAGAGAGGAAAAACCACGGGACCCTCGAGGCCGCTTAATCTCCACTATCAATATAATGGGTACAACGAGTTCTCTCTAAATACAATTAGAGGATCACAATATCTCAAGATTAACCAATCTTGGCTCAAACCACAATTACAAGAAAGAGTAGAGAAACTTTACCGAATCGATGGTGCACGATCAGAAAATCGTATCAAAACACTCGGACCTCCAAACGCAAATTCCAACGGTCAGTACGTAGTATCACGTCTTCCGAACACCCTGTCCAAAAATCAGCACGATCCAACGGTGGATCGACCTCCGATCGGACTCGAGAACCTTGCTGGTCGGCCCAGAAAGTAGCAGAAAATTCTGCACGAATTTCACTCTAGAATTGTTCTTATTTCCTTCTCTCTATTGCCTCCTATTTATAGGCAAGCAATTAGAGTTTTCTTTTCCATATAGGATACTAACTACATGGGTTTTGGGCCTCCACTTATTGAATATAGGCCCAACAAATCTCCCCCTTATTCAACTAAGTGGAGGGCATCGCCATCCCGACGATCTTACTAGGAACAACAAACGGAACGTCAACGGTGAGGTATTTGGAATAGGGGAGTGAAAAATTGACGACAATAATAGGCGAATCGGGGATTTTGTGCTTTTTTTACTAATTTCATATTTTGGGAAAATATATATATACCAACGTGGTAGTAATAAATTTTAAAGAAATCTGGTTTTTAAATTGTTGAAATTGGAGTTTTGTACCCAAAGTTATGACTAAATGCAACTCAAAAGTCTACTTAACTCAGTAGTTGTGTATGAGTATTATTTGATAGGTCTAGGTTTCGAATCCTATTAATTTGTAGTTGGTTTATATATTGGCAGCGTTTACGTATGTTTTTGCTGGTATTGCTTCTACGGTAGGGATTTGTGGAGAAGATGAGTCGTGTTGGCGCTCCAGTGGCTGGAGAAACGTCGAGGCCACCATCGTCTTCCTCCGACCTAAAGGCTTCCAACCAAGTCCCAACTGTAGTATACTTAAACCAAAGCTTGAATTCGGCCAAATGACCGGTCCAATTTTAGTCTAGCCTGATCCAATTTTACTCAAATCAGATGTCATTGTTTTAATGATCAATGGACGATATTTTCGACTTTTCACAATTAGAAAATAAAATTCCGTTAAAATTTAGACGAAAATAAGTAAAGTGAAAAAAATAAAACCGACTGACTTCAATTTGAAAATTTTAGTATAGGTATAGCAAAGTGTAAACGCGTCATTTTAGCTGTAATAAAGTGTAATTAACCATAATTTTAACTTTAAATAAATATTTCTGTTAAAAATTAAGCGAACTGAGTCGCGTCAAACTTGAGCAATAAGCTCATTCGAGCTTGAAAAATACATTGTTTTCACGAGCTGAATCGAGCCTAGTCAAATTGAGATTTGATACAGCTTGCTTACAAATCTAATTAGATGGAATGAATATGACGTCCGACTCTACCGTGGCTCTGTGGGCGAAGAATTTTAAAAGATGACAAGTGATTTTAGTATTTTGGGTGATATGTTAAAAATGAATTTTTATACACAGCTTGGTAGAAATAACGGTGCAAGTTTGGGACAGGTACCGCCAAACCCAAACCTAACTCGTTCGTTCTTTCGAATACTCGTACTGCTTAAAAACATGTTAAAGATATTGGATACCCGCCCTGCTCAAAACATGACAGGTACATGAAGTCCTCAAAAATCAAAACCTGACTTAAAAGTAATCAATATTAAAAAACAAAACCGGCAATTACAATTTATAAGCAAATAAAACACTCTCAAAACCCAAACCCTATCATACCCAATTTTTAACCCTTGTTTTATTTGAAATACTTAGGTAGTAAGTGGCTTGTTTGTACATGTTTGGCTGGTTAAGACGAGCTTTAGAGTTTTATCTTTTTTGAAATATGTTATGACTTTCAATAAATAATGAGTTATTTTTTCTCCAATTCGAAGCCACTCTCCTCCAAATCGAAGCCAATCAAATCTTGGTCCGGCATTTAAATGGTGGAGAGCTGCATTTGATCTTGGAAGCAAATCGAGTCTCAATCCGACAAGGTAAAGTGTTCTTATTTTCTCGGTTTTGGTTATACTCAGATTTTGTGGTGGTTTTAGGGCTCGAATTTTGTGGTTTTAGGCTTCGGATTTTGTGATTTTTGGGTTCTGATTTGTGTGATTTAGGGTTCATTTGTTGCTATTTTTTGAAATCTTCTAAAAAATGTTTAGGGTTGGGTTTTAAATTTGTTTAATACATGTTTAAAATTTTGTTTGTGTTTAAATATGTTGAATACAAAATGTGTAATCTGTTTGAAACAATTAGTTAGTGTTTTAAATCTGATTAGGGTTTGTAAGTATCTGTTAATATTTATAAATTCTAGGGAAAATGACAGTTTGTTACACTAACTATATCACTTTGTTACCTTAACTATATTTTTTTCCTTTTTAGTACCCAGCAGAACAAATCAACATATCGAACCCAAAAATCAAAGCAAAGCAAACAAACCAAATCTGCAAATTGAAGCAAACCAAACCCAGAAAACCCAAATCAAAGCAGAAAACCCAAATCAAAGCAAGTTCTCTCTAGGTATTTGCTACGTCTTCTTGGCCCTCACAATGTTATGCACCTCTTTTTCCCTCACTCTCCGCGAATTCGTCGACCTCATTGCCGATTGGTGTTCCCAATCGGACTTTAAATTGTGTGGTTTATAAAAACTGTATTTCGAATGCCATAGGCACAGTCCGATGGTGTTAAGGGCTGCCTTGCTGCTCTGGGTCGACAGCTTCGTAGTCGGCGTCGTTCCTCGCCGGCGACGGCGTCTTGGTTGTACAACACTACGTCCTCGGTCCTATCTGATTAGATGGTGGACAGACCGGTTTGGACCATCGGTTGTTGATTCAACCGGCCCAATTGCAGATTTTCCGAATTTGGTTGGTTCAACCACGGGTAGTTTAGGTATTTTAGGAGTAGGTTGTGCTAAACTGATAGTTAAAGTACTAAAACGAAAAAATATAGTTAGGATGCTAAAATGTCAAAGTGGTATAGTTAAATGTAGTAAAGTGTCATTATCCCTAAATTCTAATATCTGTCTAATATCTATTTAATATCTGTAGAAATTCCAAATATGTTTATTGTTTCACAATATTGTTTACAATTTGTTCAAATGTTTCAATCTATTATAATGTGTTCAAATATTTATGATCTGTTTTTATTTTGTTTTTACATTTTGTCTTCATTTAATAACAATCGCTCTTCTTGTAGACAGTTACTTCAAGTGCGCCGACAACTGAAGTTGCATATGGATTAGCAGCTGGAGTTGCAGCTAAAACTAAAAGTGGAGGTAAATTTCTCAAAACCAAAAAACTCACTAGTGTTGTATGGAAACATTTTCAAAGAGTAACTGTAGTGGTCAATGAAGATGGTGCGAATTTTTTTGCTTGGTTCGTTGAAGTTTGTCGTTGTATGACATTCAACATATTTTGAGTGAGGAGCAACACATTTTCTTATTTTGATTAATGTCATGTGATTTAGGTTGTATGATAGCAACCTGCCGCCACTGATGTATTAATTTTTGTTTAGTTGACTGGTTGTTCCTTTTGCCAAATGCTTTTGGTTTTTGTAATCAGTTTGCCTGTCAAAAGCTTTTGGTTTTTGTGATTAATCAGTTTGGGATGAAACTGAAATTTGATACAAAATCATTTGTTGACAGTTTATTATTCAGTTTGTATTATTTATTATTCAGTTTGAAGTTTGTATGAATTTTAAAAAATAAGTGTTTGGGCTTTCAGGCCGGGTTTGGTCAAACCCCAAACCCACCCGGGTTCAACCCGCCAATAACCCGTTAGGTTTCTTCTTAAATGGGCCGGGAATGGGCTTAGTTTTCACGAACCCGCTCAGACCGGGCTTAATATCTGTCTAACTCTTTTTAGCTCATGATTGGAATTCATTGACCTAAGGGCTCATTATCAGCAATGGTTTATTTTCAACTTGCCATCACCACTCTCTCCGTTGCATCAGAATATGCTTGCCATTTCCATGAAACAATGAACCAAAGTGACCGGAATACCCTCGTGTTGCTAATTCTTGTGATCTTGTTTTGATATGACTAACCCTCTCTCTACTATGTCCTCTCATATTCCAACAATTTTGCAGAGTCAAAAACAGAGAGCAAACTCTTTCTTTCCTTCTTTCTCTGGTTTCTTGAAAAATGGGTATTCACCCTAGATCCATCCCTTCCTTCTTCAGGGTCTGTATGGAAGACTTCGCCCACACATTGGTGAGCCCATTTCTATTATACTATACAATCACATCTCACTCTAATTAGTAATTATAACTTGTGTGTGTTTTCTTGCAGCATATGCCCGCGGCGTTCCTCATCCATTTCCCAGGGAACTACTTGCCGATGACGATGACCATCGTCTCAGCCCAACCCAAACAGAGGAGTTGGCATGTGGCCATGGAGGTAACCGAAGATGGCTACTTTTTCGCCGACGGCTGGTCCAAATGTGTCCACGATCTCAACCTCGGTTTTGGGGACTTTCTCTTTTTCTGGCTGATTGGTGAATCAACACTGGAGGTGTTGCCGTGCGGCCACAATTGCTGCCCAAAGCCACTTACTCATCAGCCTCAGCCTCGGCCTCGTCATGTGTCCCGCAAACACCAAAACGCTTCTTCAGCGGCGGGTCCTTCAAAAGAGGTGTCTTTTGAAACAAATATGAGAAAATACAACAAGCACATATTGGTAAGAGTTGTAGTTGTTTTTAAAAAGTGGTTGGAGTTTAATTAATTAATTAAGGATTTTAATGTAATGTATTGCATTGCATTGCAGTGTCTGCCACAGTGGTTCGCAAAGCGGAGTGGATTGGGGAACGAGAAATGGGTAAAGCTTGTGGACCCTAAAGGAAGGAAATGGCGTGTGAAGGTCCGCCCCAGGGAGGATGAAATGGGTCGGACTTTTCGGACTGATTTGGGAAAAGGGTGGTCTAATTTTCGGGAGGCGAATGAGCTTGTAGACGGAGTCGTGTGTTTTTTCAGGCTCGTTGGCACCAAGATCCATGTCTCTGTAACTTGATTCTAGTTTCTTGCTTCATGTCTCTGTAACCTCTTGTAATTGCTCAAACTAGTTTTTGTTACTTTTGTTGAATCTCATGTGTTAAAATGGTATCAACACTTTGATTGATTCTGCTGTATGTCCAGTTAATCTTTACCTAGCCTAGCTGCACACGCTTTGTTTGTTTTCGTCCATTTTTTGCCATCAATCTACGGAAGGTTAAGGTTAGTTTTAATTGGGAAGTTTTGGATCTGTGCCCTGAAAATGAAACATATTTGTTTTTTCATGTACACCATAACATAGATTCTCTAAAATAATATTATATGCAAATGAGAGGGTTAGTTGGTGTAGGGTTTGTTCATGTTCTTCTGGTATGTACCAGTACATTTGAGTACCTGATCTTAAAAGTTAATGTTATTAAACTCTGAAAACTGATTCATATTAAGAGTTTGTGTGGTGGTTTTATGCTGAGTTAATGTGCAAAATGCTTATTTGAGGCATCACATATGTGAACTCTCTGCAACATCACGCTCAAGGTTATAATCAATACAAGTAGGAGATTCAAACTTTTGTTAATTTGTATGTGAGCATAGAGTTTCTAGTGATCAAGACTACGTGGTATCCACCAATACACGTGCGGCTTTTTTTAATGTCGAAAATGCCCTTAATCCCAACAGTGAAATAAAATGGACTACTTTAAGAATTTCTATTTAATAGATCAACGAAGTAATGACGTCAAATTGGTCGTCGAGCTACTCATCACTCGTTATCAGCTCCTCTCGCACATAAAGTTTGTATTTTCTCCCGAATGAGTTTGTTGTTAGCAATAGGAGAGGTTGGGGTATTTGTCGACAAGGTGCATTTAACAAGTTCGTTGTTGCAAAATTTGAGGAGGTTTAAGGTTAGCATAATATTATTCCTTGTGATGGTGCATAATCTCGTAGGAGGCTATAAGGTTAGCATAATCATTAACTATTGATGATAATATCTGACCTATGCTAATGTAAAAATTTGCATCTTCTAATTTTAGTTTTCCTGCTTATTGACAATATTGTTTACAAGCATGAGGATATGGAGATGGAGCTTCTGCTGATCCTTCTCCAGTCGGGCAAGGAATCTTGTTTTGTCAACAAGTTGAAGAGACAACAAAGAAAAATGGTATATGTAATTTAACCTTAAAACTCAAGTTGATATGTTGAGTCATGTTAACACCCTCTCGTGTAGAGGCAGGCAGAATACTGAATATAGAATAGAGAATTTCTTACATTTTAAGAATATTTGCACAGTCAATCAAGCTAAGCATTATCATAGAATTTGCTTTTGAGAACTAAATATTGCTTTAAAAAGGCAGTGAGTATTGGCCAACATTGACAAGTTCAAACAAACTTTTTTATCAACAGACTATTGATCCGCTTTTGGATCTAACTGTGAGTAGATGGCAGCTGACATAGCCTCTGAGCCTAGACAATCTCTATGTTGCATGACATGTCCAAAAGTCTAAAGTTCATAAATCAAGACTTAGACTTATTTGCAAAAGGTCTACACATAACTTATGTTTTTTCTTAACTTTTACAAAAACTCACTTACTCATATTCATTTTGCAGAAACTCTCTCTTGCTCAAGTTCACTTTTGCACAGTTTATGCAAATCCGTGAAAATTAATGAAAGTGCAATTTAAGTGTTATCTCAAACGTGTTTATGGGCGAGCACTTTGACAACGGAACCGGAGACTGAATCTAAAATGAACCGAAACTTGGACCGGAGAACCGGAAAATGAGGGTAACGGTTATGGTTCTTGTTCTTAAAATGAAGAACCAGGGAATTCGTTCTGGTCCGATTCTTGACCGGTTTGGTCTGGTTCTGAACTCATGCCCACCCCTAAACGTGCTAACTCAAACGTCCAACACTTAAGTGACGCATTCGTTAATTTTCACAGATTTGCACAGATGGAGCAAATTTGAATACGAGTGAGAGAGAATTTTTGCAAAAATACAATGGAGAGTTTGTGAAAAAAAAATATTTATAATGAGACTTTTTGCAATTTTCTCATTTTGTCATGTAAAGAAAAAATATAATTCATATATTATTTATATGAGGTTTTAATACCCACTAATTTTAGGTTTGCAATTTTCTTCTTCTAAACAACAGAATTTGAGCTTAAGCCTTATTATTTTAACTAATGTGCCGTTGTGCGGGCTTTTTGTGAAGTGTTACTATAAAATAAAATTTTTATTTTAATTAGATTGCACAATGTAAATTTGCAAAAATATTTTTGATAAACATACGTCAATAAAAAAATTAATAAACAAATATACTTACGAATACTTTTAAATATATAGTTCTAACCGAAATATAGCCGCGTAAATAATTTAAAATCTAATTAATATAAACTACTTACGTTAGTAGACCATATATTCTTATCGATGGAAACTATTATTTAAAAAATTAATTGATATGTTACATAGTTGAAACCTCACGATAACCTTAAGAATAGAATATGTTTTTTTATTAAAATAATGATTGTTAATGTTAGGCGTTACAAACATATTTAAAATTTAAACTTAAATTTAAATAAGATTTTTAATTAGAATCCTGACATTTTAGAAAGAAATCTATAACAATACAAAATTTTGATGTTAATTTTGATTTCGAGTTCTGAGTTTTCTGTATTTGTCCATGGATACATTTGTTTGGTTTTTGAGTAATCCCCAAACGTAAAATTTTTAGTATTGTGAAGATTTGTTCTCGTTTTCAATTATAAGATATTTAGGAAGAATGAGATATTGATTTTGAGGAATATTTGTTTGTGTTTAAGGTAATGCTAGTTTGGATCTGAAATAAAATTTGTGCCCGAACAAACCTACAATCCTCATCATCGAAAGTGATAATTTCAATTCATGTTACTAATCACAGTTAAGCAAACAATATTCATTTAAGCACTAACTGGAACAAGAAACGTAATTGAATCCTACAAAAAAAAATCATAGAACCTCTCCAAGTTTTGGAACATCGTTCCCTTATGACTGAAAAACTAAAGCAAATAAATGAAAAGGAATCAAAAGCATGTCACCCCGAGAAAAAAACAAGAAAAACACTCATTTTATAAACGAAAAGAACAACTTGACATGTTGTTGTTGGATGAAGAAAAGTACTCATATGAATCACTTGCTGATCAACAATAATAAGAAAAACTAAAACACTACTGTTTCCGAATTTCAATTTTGATTTACAACATCCACATATTCTACAAATAAATAATAGGTATATGATACAAAATTTGATGCAATTGATAAGACCACCTATTACTCATAGAAAAACCCAAGATTTAATCCTACATTTAATTAATTAAATGAATAAACTTAATTCGGCTCCATGTAAATTGGAATTAGTGATTATATTAGGTAAAACTAAACGATTCAAATTAGTTTTAATTAGTTGCGATAATTTCTTATTTTGATTAATTGGACCAGTTTTTACTAAATTTAGTAAATTGAATCAATGAATGGAAAAAATGATTGGATCAACGAGGCAACATTTTTTCAAAATTTAACATTTAATTAGATTCGCTTTTGGATCTAACTGTGAGTAGATGGCAGCTGACATAGCCTCTGAGCCTAGATAATCTCTATGTTGCATGACATGTCCAAAAGTCTAAAGTTCATAAATCAAGACTTAGACTTATTTGCAAAAGGTCTACACATAACTTATGTTTTTTCTTAACTTTTACAAAAACTCACTTACTCATATTCATTTTGCAGAAACTCTCTCTTGCTCAAGTTCACTTTTGCACAGTTTATGCAAATCCGTGAAAATTAATGAAAGTGCAATTTAAGTGTTATCTCAAACGTGTTTAGGGGCGAGCACTTTGACAACGGAACCGGAGACTGAATCTAAAATGAACCGAAACTTGGACCGGAGAACCGGAAAATGAGGGTAACGGTTATGGTTCTTGTTCTTAAAATGAAGAACCAGGGAATTCGTTCTGGTCCGATTCTTGACCGGTTTGGTCTGGTTCTGAACTCATGCCCACCCCTAAACGTGCTAACTCAAACGTCCAACACTTAAGTGACGCATTCGTTAATTTTCACAGATTTGCACAGATGGAGCAAATTTGAATACGAGTGAGAGAGAATTTTTGCAAAAATACAATGGAGAGTTTGTGAAAAAAAAATATTTATAATGAGACTTTTTGCAATTTTTTCATTTTGTCATGTAAAGAAAAAATATAATTCATATATTATTTATATGAGGTTTTAATACCCACTAATTTTAGGTTTGCAATTTTCTTCTTCTAAACAACAGAATTTGAGCTTAAGCCTTATTATTTTAACTAATGTGCCGTTGTGCGGGCTTTTTGTGAAGTGTTACTATAAAATAAAATTTTTATTTTAATTAGATTGCACAATGTAAATTTGCAAAAATATTTTTGATAAACATACGTCAATAAAAAAATTAATAAACAAATATACTTACGAATACTTTTAAATATATAGTTCTAACCGAAATATAGCCGCGTAAATAATTTAAAATCTAATTAATATAAACTACTTACGTTAGTAGACCATATATTCTTATCGATGGAAACTATTATTTAAAAAATTAATTGATATGTTACATAGTTGAAACCTCACGATAACCTTAAGAATAGAATATGTTTTTTTATTAAAATAATGATTGTTAATGTTAGGCGTTACAAACATATTTAAAATTTAAACTTAAATTTAAATAAGATTTTTAATTAGAATCCTGACATTTTAGAAAGAAATCTATAACAATACAAAATTTTGATGTTAATTTTGATTTCGAGTTCTGAGTTTTCTGTATTTGTCCATGGATACATTTGTTTGGTTTTTGAGTAATCCCCAAACGTAAAATTTTTAGTATTGTGAAGATTTGTTCTCGTTTTCAATTATAAGATATTTAGGAAGAATGAGATATTGATTTTGAGGAATATTTGTTTGTGTTTAAGGTAATGCTAGTTTGGACCTGAAATAAAATTTGTGCCCGAACAAACCTACAATCCTCATCATCGAAAGTGATAATTTCAATTCATGTTACTAATCACAGTTAAGCAAACAATATTCATTTAAGCACTAACTGGAACAAGAAACGTAATTGAATCCTACAAAAAAAAATCATAGAACCTCTCCAAGTTTTGGAACATCGTTCCCTTATGACTGAAAAACTAAAGCAAATAAATGAAAAGGAATCAAAAGCATGTCACCCCGAGAAAAAAACAAGAAAAACACTCATTTTATAAACGAAAAGAACAACTTGACATGTTGTTGGATGAAGAAAAGTACTCATATGAATCACTTGCTGATCAACAATAATAAGAAAAACTAAAACACTACTGTTTCCGAATTTCAATTTTGATTTACAACATCCACATATTCTACAAATAAATAATAGGTATATGATACAAAATTTGATGCAATTGATAAGACCACCTATTACTCGTAGAAAAACCCAAGATTTAATCCTACATTTAATTAATTAAATGAATAAACTTAATTCGGCTCCATGTAAATTGGAATTAGTGATTATATTAGGTAAAACTTAAACGATTCAAATTAGTTTTAACTAGTTGCGATAATTTCTTATTTTGATTAATTGGGCCAGTTTTTACTAAATTTAGTAAATTGAATCAATGAATAGAAAAAATGATTGGATCAACGAGTTAACATTTTTTCAAAAATTAAAATTTAATTAGAAAATAATAAATTAACTAAATTAACATACAGATCAAACTTGTAGATATTATTATCTTCAAAACCCCGCTACAATAATCACTTTACATTTATTTTTTATTTCTCACTTATCAAACAAATAATAAAGGGATAAGGGGTAATTCCATGTCAGTACCCTAAGTTTGCGTCATTTCGAATTTAGTACCCTAAGTTTGAAAAATTTTTTACGGGTACCCTAAGTTTATTTATGTTACACTTAGAGTAACTTCTGTCAAAGATAACAACCATATTTTTTAAATGTCCAAAATGCCCTTATTGTAACATTTTCGAATAATACAAATATATGTAAAATGACCATTTTATCCTCATACAAATAACAAACTAACCCTATAATTCAAGGGTATATTTGTCAATTTAATTAAAAATAAAAATAATAAATTTTTCAATAACCAAAATTAAAAATAATGTGAAATTACAAGTTTGCCCCTATCCTTCTCCTTCCTAGATATGTTCTCCTTCTCTCTCTTCTTCATATATCTGCACATTATCCTTCTCTCTCACTCCTTCTCCTTTCCAGTTCAGCCTCTTCTTCTCCCTGGCGTGAGCTCCGCCTACATTTTTCAAGAGTTTCGTTTGGTTCCTTCCGTCGCCGGCGAAGCCGCCGCTCCCCGGCGACATCCTTATTTATTTAGGCTGGATTCACAAACAACCCAAGCTCAAACAGATTCAACAATGAAGGCCTCTGGTGCTGGTTGTTGGTGGCCTCAGATTCACAAACAAACAGATCTGGGTTCCCCAGATCTGTCTTAGGTTTGTTTGATTTTGAGGTCAGAGAGTTGGGGCTGGAGGATAGCGGCGGTCGTAGATAGAGCCTACTCAGCGAGACTGGTTCAATGGAGAAGAGGCGAGGGCGGGTTGTTGATGCTCCTGGCAGTTGTCAGAGCTCATCTTCGATCTCGGGGTGGGTGGTCCAGTCGTCTCTGGTGTGATTTCCACGGGGTGTGGTCGCTGACGGCAACAGAGTAGCGGATATGGGCAACAAATTCTAGAGCAAAAAATTAAAATTATCACCAAACGAGCAAAATATAATCCAATCAAACTTAATTATCATTAAAACCCCATCAAAAAATCAGCCCTGGTTAATACATATCCAAGAATTATGGACAGTGGTGGCCACTTCAAATTAATACTATTATTACACATGGGTCATAGTTTTTGATTTCTTAATTTATATGTTCTAGTTTGATGTTCTCCATAAACAAGAGAAGAATCCATGTTTTCGTGGTATAGACTCTAACGAAGAAGTTCATAACAATTTGTGGGATGACCGTAGCCTTTTTGTGAGAGTAGAGATCGAGACTCTTCACAACATTGAAGTTGAAGAGGATTAAGGGGTACATAGTAATTTCACAAGTTAGATTTAATAATTTATAAATATTTATTATTAATATTTGGAAAGACTAAATTGCCCTTTAATCATAAGTTAAATTTGTTATTTAATTGGGGTAAAATTGTCATTTCATATTTAACAAATAATTAAATTATTTGCAGTTAAACAGTAAGGGCATTTTTGACCTTTTACACACAAAACTGTTAGATTTAACGGAAGTTACTCTAAGTGTAACATAAATGAACTTAGGGTACCAGCAAAAAACTTTTCAAACTTGAGGTACTAAATTCGAAATGACGCAAACTTGGGGTATTGACATGGAATTACCCCAAGGGATAATGACACTTTGATACACCTAACTATAGGGAAATTACACTTTCATACCATAACTATTTGTCTCTCTTTTTTAGTACCCTAACAATGTTTTTGTGACAACCTACCTCTAAAATGTTTAAAATACCTAAACTACCCTTGGTGTAAGAAATTATAAATTAAGTTGTTTCAATTTTTTTATCTCTAGTTCAATTTGATTTCTACTTAAGATGCAAATACAATTATGCCCGAAATATAAAATTAAATTTGAACCATTTCAAATATGATTTGATAAATTATATTGGACTAGTTTTATTTTAATTTCTTAAATCAGGGGTATTTTAGTCATTTTAACATAGATTGTCACAAAAAGTTTGTTAGGGTACTAAAAAAGAGACAAAAATAGTTAGGGTATGAAAGTGTCATTTCACTATAGTTAAGTGTAACAAAGTGTCATTATCCCAATAATAAATAAGACTTGTTTTTTTATTAGGAAAGAAAATTATTTTATTAAGAATTGACAACCCAAGAACCTCTCCATACAAGCTGTGTGGTAGAATTTCTCCACTTAACAACAATTAGAAATAGTATTAGTAAAGAAAAGAAAAGAAAACACACAAAAACACAGGACAAACCTGTTTGAGATTGACTGATGATTGCTTCTTGAAATACAATTGTATCACATTTTTTCTTCACGCAACCATAAAAAACTACAATAGAACAAAGAAACAGAGTGTTTTTAATATCCTTAAACATCGGCGCCCCACTCCTTCCTGCCTTCACAATGTGTTTCTCAATCAATAGAGCCAACAATTCAACACCTACACGTGGTTGTTTCATTGTAATTTTCCCCAAACGTCATTGAAACCGCCTACGCTGAATAAGAATCAAAGGACTCTAAATAGCGAATCAGAAATTTCCTGAGAACAAAACGTGAAATTTGGCAAAATCGTGTAGCCCCATTGTCTCAACTCTCTGATATCCCATACATATATAGAAATTGAACAGATGTGTGCCAACCGAAGCAACCATTTATATCCAAATTTCAATAGACATCAAATTGAGAGTTACTACAAATAATTGAATGAGAGTTATTTTCAAGAACAAAACACAATAATAATAATAATAATAATAATAATAATAATAATAATAATAATAATAATAATAATAATAATAATAATAGAAGCAGTTAAATTTAAAATAACAACCACAATTTATAAACACACTGAAGAAAGAAAAAAGAGGGTGCAACATGTACAATTTTCCCTCACTTGCAAGTTGAAAAAGATAGTATGAAGGTGGGTGCCGATAGAGATAGGAACAAAATCTTCTTGAGCCGCACCATTTGTTTCGCTGATGCAACATGATGGAAAAACATATTTAACCTCTATTGATGTAGTAAAACACCATAAACAAACTTCGAGCTCGAACGATAGTGCAAACAGGAACCAATTGGAACAAGAAATGACTAACCCTAACAGTTTCGAATCTCCGATTTCTTGACGAATGTGACGTTGAATTTGATAAATATTGATTCAAAATCTCGTGAAATCGTCGGTGGAGATTCGTGTTGGGTACAAAATCATTGAAAAAGAGTGGATGTATATTATTCAACATAAATAGAAAAGAAATTAGTTAACTAAGAGATATTATTTAGGTCTATTGTGTACAATGACGATTTTTCTCTCATTTGGATAATTTGCGTCAAAAATTTATCATCTCTCTGTGCATGAGATGGGTTTGATCCAATGGACAAGATCGGTTCCGGTTCTCAAACTTAGACAGGGATTTGAATATCACTTGATTTTTGTGTTTGTGCACGCTCGCGCGTGAAAGCTAGGGATGGCAAAAAAATTCGAACCCGACAGGTACCCGATCAACCCGCCCCGATTAGAACAGGTGAAATCCGGATTTTTGCGGGTTAGGGTCGAGTTCGGGTTTCTTGCACAGGTTTTTGAGCGGGTTCGGGTTGACTTATACCCGATCCGGTTTCAACCCGCACCCGTTCGAATTTTAAAAAATAATAATTTATATAGTAATGTTATATAATATAATTTATATTCTCAATCATTTTTTAACAAAAAACGTTAAAACCTAAATTCTAATTACCCAATCACGCAAAAAACCTAAAATAATATAATATAACATCTATTTATATTATTATTTTTGCTTGTATTATAAAAAAAATTGTTAATTAAGTTCATATTTGAATATCCGGGTTGAGTTTCGGGTTTAGGAGAAAATCCATACTCGACGGGTTTTTTACAGGTCGGGCACCCGCTCAAATTGGCCGGGTTTCTTGCGGGTCGGGGGCCTGTTAGAAGTGAGCGGGTCTGGGTGCGCGGGTGCGGGTTGGACCGAATTCGACCCAAACCTGATCCGTTGTCATCCCTAGTAAAAGCAATTGGGAATATGAGGTGGCATTACATGAATAGTGGTGGCCACAAACTTACATATGGCCAGTGGTGCCTTACAACATATTGAAAGTTTTCAAACTCAATCATACGTTAGTAGTGATTATTTAACGTATTCAAGTACGGTTCTTGCAAGTGTTATGAATATCTCTAATATCGACTGATATATTGGTTTTTGCGGGTTTTCAGTTTTCAAACTCTTTGAATAATCCTTCTTTGATTTATTAGTGAAAATACCGGTCAAACCGGTTAACCCAACAAAATTTAAATTAATTATGGTCTAATCTGGTCCAAATTAATTAATTATGGTACACTCAAATTTAAATCAGTTAATTTCGATCTTGTCTGATCTAATCCGGTCTTATTCAGTCCACCTAATTAATTTCGGTTTGAAATTTAGGTTGATAAACAACAACAAAAAAATCAAACCCCAATTCACTCATCTTCTTCAGTTTCACATTTGAAGTTCGAGATTATTGACAAGGTTGATATTAAAAATGTTTAAATATAATTCATTTTGTGTTTAATAAATGATAAATATGAGTTTATATATAAAATTAATTAATTAATATTACAAAACGCGTTTTCCCGCGTTCTTCTCGTGATCTCCACGAGTTCGTTAAGTCTCCCTTTTTTCAGTTAGCCGATATATCCATGCGATCCGATATCCATAACTTTGGTTCTAGTTTAGAATTTTGTAATACTTAAAAGGTAAACACCTAAAACTAGGTGATTTGCATATATTTTTTCACTTGACGGATATTTATGTTTTGCAAAGTTTTCATTGTTAACATTTCCCTTAGGTTCCGTTAGATTTTAATTTATCTTAATTTTTTATTTTTTCAAAAGACAAAGTATCCTTTAAGAGATATGATTTTTAAACTTAAATTGAAAAGACTAAAAAGTATCTTTAAGTATCATTCTAATTTTTAAAACATGTCATTTGAACCTTCGTTTTCCCTCTCTTCTCTCTCACCTCCTCCTCATCTTCTTCTTTTTTGGGAGTAACCTAACCAGAATAAAACCAATGTAAGACACGAGGGTAGTCCATAATAAATTTAGAGTGCATTAAGTAAATGATGAGATAGGTTTTCAAAAATGGGGTATGTTGGAGAATCTGAAGGGCTTGGTTGGAGAAAATAAAATTTAGGAATTGATAGCAGGATACAACTTGTTTAGGGTTCTTTGCAATCTTTATAAAATTGTCAATATATGGGGTTAGCCCGTTTGGAGTCCTAGACCCATTTTAAGACTAGCATCAAGAAAGGTTTCAACAAGTTCTAGTTTGGAACTGCTCCAACATAAACTCTTGCTGAGTGAATGACGGCTAAATGTTCCAATTTTGGATAGACAATAGCCCATCTTGAGGCCCTAATAAAAATAGTGTACTTCGGAAACATTTCCAATAAACTTGTTAAAAATATTTCAGAATCCCAAATTAATATTGATATTTTACCAACATCATTGATCAAATAAATGGAAGCGGTCCTCAAACACATCTATATGAAATTTGTTTGACTTTTGATTATATTGTAAAACCCATCACTTATTTTTGATTTATCGGTAGAGATGGAAAAGAAAATAATTGAATCCATTGAATCAGATATTACAGACCTAGATCGAAATAAAATACTCTATAAGTTTACAAGTCATAGCTAAACGTAGATATTTTAGAAAAGGAACCGAGAATCTAACCGACGAACCGGAACTAGGACGGGAGAATCAGGAACTGTGGCTAACAGTTCAATTTTGATTTTTAAAGTGAGGGAACTATTTGATTTCAGTTCAATTTCGGTTCTTAAAATTCAGACTCGTTGAGTAGCTGGTAAGAATCGAACGATTCTAGATAAAAATTTATCTTTTATCAGAACCTTTTTTGCAAACTTTATAATTTGATTAGTTTTTATTAATTAAGTCTTATCGTTAAAATTTTGTTAAATTTTTTAATAATTTTAAATTTAAAGTTTTTGTGTATAAATTGGGATAAAAATCATATAATTTGAATCATAAATCGATTAATTAACAAAACTTGAGAATCAAACAATTTAAACGAGTAGAACCAAGAAACCATATTCACAATTGAACCAAACTCTTATATAATAGTTCTGCGGTTCGGTTCTAAAAAATTTAAAACCGATCGGTCCGGGTTCTCCACTAGTTGCAAGGCAGGTAACTAAAATTTTCACATTCGGGGCAGTTCACCGTCCCGCCCCAATATATAAAATAGTAATATTATTTTTATAATTTAATATTAATAATAATAAAGGGTAATCCTAACTAGGTACGATGAAAGTATGTGTTGTTATATAGGTCACCTATTTTTTTAGGAAGTCTCCTAAAATGAATTTTTTTTCTTTGTTATTAACTCCTTTAATTTTTGTAAAAAGACTACATTGCCTTTCAAATTTTCAAAATGATATCATTCAACAGGTTAGCCTAAGTCGGTTTGGGCGAGCCAAAATTAGTTTGGTTCTCACTTCATTCCAGTTCAGATTCGGTTCTAGGTCACCATATTCCTTTGTCTACTCGTCTATATCCGGCCAAATTTAACCATGTCCTTTGGTTTGTGAAGAAGAAAAGTTCCCGACAAGATGGTTACAAATCCACACATCTCCATGACTATCTGGATTAGATTATGTTCGTCCCAATCCTACCATCAACATGACCAAATGCTGATAAAACAAATGGATGATTAATAAGAAAAATTAAAAATTAAAAAAATCAACTAATCAAAATTACTTGCATTATTCAAGTAATTCATCTGGATTAGCACACAAGTGATAACATTCATCATAAAAGCCCGTATTTGAATCTGGGCAGTACAATCAATTTGTGGAAAGAGAATGCTGGGAAGCACACTCAATTCATTGAGAGAGAAGGCAAGGGTGGAAAGTCAGCGTCTCTCTAGGTTATGGGTTTCGGAAAACCCAATTTTGAGCTCGTCGGCGTGATGGTGGGCAAATTGTCGAAGAAGGGAGGTCGGGAGGGACTGACCATAATAGGATGAGACGTTGGGGCTACAAGGGGTGGGGTTAGGAGGTTATGGTGGGATGAGAAAATTGCTACGAGAAGAGGGTTTCGGGAGGCTAACTTCTGTTCGATGGAATATAGTTGATTTGGAACCACATCCGTTCGAAAAAGAAAAGATTTGGACGATAGTTGGGAACATCGTCCCTCTACAAACCACCATGCCTCCTTAGACCGCCGGAGACATGGACAGCGGGTCGGAAAACATATTCGTGGAATGAGAGCTCACCGTCGACGTTCTGTGTTTAGAGGAGGTCTGGGTGGCCTCCAGATTTATGTTTGGTGGTAAGAAACGTTGGTGACGACGATGGAAGCTTGCCGGAGCTTGTTCATCTCTCTACAAACGTTTGTGGAAGACGATGAACGCATACTGGAATTCAATGGTATGTTGCAGACTAGGTTTCACTCTGGTAATATCAGATTGATTTTTAAAATAATATAAATGACGAATAAAAGCAATGTTCTAAAAATCAGCCTAGGCGATGATTTTTAGAACACTGCCCCGATTTCCTTAAATTAGGCGGGCAGTTCATGGGGCTTAGGCGGCCGATTAGGCGGTTTGGGCTTGCCAGCTATTTTTTATAAAAAAAATCAATAAAAGTTTAAATTCACAACATATCAGAGTTCACACTTCGTTAGTTTCTTATTCCTTCATGTTTCTCTCTCGAGTCTCGCCATACGTCGTCGCCTCTTGCCATTTCTCGTGTTGTATACTCTCTCCTTCGCGAATCAACTAAAGTCGGCTCCTCTCTCCTTCGTGAATCGGGGCTCCTCAAATCCTTCTTCATGTGTTGATTTATTTTTAGGAAAATTTCACATGACTCTCCTTAACTATAATCGAGTTTCACTTAACCCCCCTCTAATAATCGAACATATTAGAAGTGTTCAAAAAACGGTTTAGGCGGCCACATAGGCGCTGATTTTGGCATTTTCGTTCCGTTTTTCCTTAGTCAAGCGGTAAAAAACGGCCCGACTGGTTAGGCGACCTAGGCGGCCAATTAATCAGTCCAGACAGCTGATTAATCGGACCAGCCGGTTAAGTGATTTTAATATTTAAAAAAAATAAAAAAATAAGAATTAAACCTAAAAGCATAAAACATTTCAAAGTTCTGTTCACTTCATTCATAGTTGAGAGACAGAGAGCGAAACGTTTCAAATTCATCGTCGTTGACTGTCGATCGCCTCCGAGCTTCCCCACCGCCGAGATATCATACCTTCACGCAGAATCATAGCTTCCGCTAGAAGCGGCTCGAACCGACCTATCAAGCGAAAGCAACGAGCTCCAAGGAATCGGCAATCAGCGTCTCGTCGGACAAGACCACCGCCCAATCGACATTCTCCCAGACCTAGAGCTGACCATCAGTGCGAGCTTGATCCTCTACCTAGTCCGATCTGGTTCGATACTTCGATTAGCCAGGTAAATGATTTCTGCGGTAAATAAACCAACCACCAGAGATAAGTTAGTTTCTCTGTTTGAATTGGTCCATAATAGACCCAACATCCAACCTCCTCCTTCTCCAATTTGACCAAATTGGTGTCAAAACTGGACAGACCTAAAAGATATGCAGGATAGTTTTACTAGTTTCGTTGCAAAAAAGGTACAAAATAAAGGGTAAAATCACACCTTTGTTCGTTAAAGCTTCTCGGGATGGCATATTGTTTTGTTAATAGTTATATATTTTGTTTACCGCAGATATTGTAGTTGTTGATTTTTATATTTTAAATAGTTATTTTTATACATTGTAATTCATATTTATATTAAAATAGTAATAAAATACAAATTCGATTAAACCTCTGGCGCCTAGCAATTTTTAGAACATTCTAAAAAATTAAATTAAAAAATTAAATTAGATGACATGTGAAAAACGCATACCTAGCTAGCTGGATTACCCTTAATAATAATAAAACTCTATAATCACTCTTCAGACAATCTCTTCAGACTCGCGTTTCGTCTCTGCCCGTCTATCGTTTGTCGTTGCGCCGGAGTGCTCCAGTCTGTTGCCGACTCTATTCTAGTCCGCTGCCGTTTCTACTCGTCCGCCTCAGGTCTTTGCTCAATTTGTGAGTGAAAATTGATTCTCTGTTCTTTATGAAATTTAGTTGACTCTGTTGATATCGTGCAATTCTATGTATGTCAAAAATGTTTGTTTGAATTATTCCCAAAGGAGAGTAGGCTTTAATGCTTTGTGTTAAAAATGAAACTCGAACAACTTACTTTTTCTTGGAATTGTTGGCAGGGGCGTTTCTACCATTAAGCGAGTGAAGCCAGCGCTTAAGGCCCCAAACCAAAAAAGCCCCGAAATTATACAAGTACATAATAAGATCATTATTTTTTATATATTAAAGTTTTAGAAACAACGAGTTAATTTCATAAAAAAACTTGGCTGACGTTAAGAAAACAATTGGATGACGACGAAAAATAATTTTACATTGTAATATATATATATACACATATAGTTTATTTTTATAGATTTATCAATTTTTACTTAATAAAAAATATGAGTATCGCTTAAAACCCCGAAAATTCTAGGGTCCGGGTTAGTAAGTTGGTCGTCGTTGTCGTTGATGGTAGCTGCCACCTCTACGGTGGCAAAGTCTCATCCTCCTCCTCCTCCTCAAGGGGAATGAAGCTGCGTCGTGGATCCTTGGGTCTCAGTAGCTCCGGCCACCGGAGTTGTCTCATCTCCCAAAAACACATCCGGTAGCTGGAGCTACTAAGGCCCAAGGATCCACGTCGCAACTTCAATCTCTCGGTGTATGAGACCTCGCTGTCGTGGAGGTGGCACCTCCAGTTCGAGGCCAATTCTAGGGACGAGTCTGCGACGCCGCATGCTCATCCCTAGAACTGTCCCCGACACCACTCTTTCTCTCACTACTAAACTTCTTCCCCATTTCGCTTTTCACTCTTTTTGATTTGATATACTGAAATGAAATGTGAGTGATGAACGTGAAACCCTAATTAGTTACTAGCTATTATTTATATAAAAATAATAATATAATAAGACAAACAATTATTCTCATCTTTTCTCATTTACTTCTTTTGCCTTGTATATACAGATAGAGTAATTAAAATAAAATGTTTATATTCATTTTATATGTATGCATGCTTTTGGTGACACACCCATTTCATGAGTACGTGCAAGATTTCTGAGCAAGTTGACCATTGTTGCTACGTTTAATTGTTGGCATGATTTTTTAGCGCAAATGTAAGAAGTCGTGCAACATGTTACATGACATGTGGAGCGACTTGCTGCGATCCAGATTAGGAAAGATCTGAAGCTTTCCTATTTCGACAAAGCTTGGAGCGAAAGAAGAAAGGCGACACGAAGACTTGGAGCGCAAGAGAGTGACGTCGACAAGTCAGGCGACTTCCAGCTGGCAGTTACACGTCAGCAATAGGCGGCAACTCGACTTGCCTGATTTCATCAGGAAGTCAGAACAGGCAAGAGGACTTCCAGCTGTCATGGAAGGCGGCAACAACTTGCCTGACTTTCCTGTTCCTGGTCCGAGGAGGATTAGGAATGTGAGCTACTATAAAAAGCCCTTGGCTTCCCATTAGCAGATCATCCGTTCTTGTTCTAACAATTGCAAGATTTCTCAGAACTCTTAACCGTGCACCATCGGCGTGTTGAGAGGCTGATGAATATTCGCTAGAACGGATCTTTGCTCCGATCAAACATTAATTCGCGAAGACTAAAGGATTGAATCGGTTAGGGTTTTTGTTTGTGATTGAAGATTCACAACTCCGTCCAAGAAGACAACGACACCGAGCATAGGCTTGCTCGAAGGGTGGAATTGAGGGAATCTCAAAGACAGGGGGAGAGGCTCCTGGTCGAGGTGATTCACGGTGAGATCTATAGTAGCTTAGGACAATAGCTTGTGTGATAGCTAGTTGATGCTTGAAGTTGTACTATTGACTACCTAATAGTGAAAAACCTTTTCACTGGCAAAGTGCCCCCAAACGTAGGTGCGGAGTCACCGAACTGGGTAATCATCTCTGGTGTCGTCATTATCTGTTTACTGTTTTACTTACGGTTTACGTTTTAGGCAAGTAGTCAATCCACAAGTTACGACTTTGGGTTCGACTTCTTGACTCGGCTAGGATTCAGAATTTCAATTGGTATCAGAGGAGGCACCTTTTCTTTTAGGTGATTTTCCTGCAAAAATTTCTGAATAGCCAATATGGACTCAAAGGAAGGAGGTTCAGTAAATCGACCACCGGTGCTCGACGGAACAAACTATGGATATTGGAAAGTACGGATGTGTGCCTTCTTGAAGTCCCTCGATAGCAAAACCTGGAAGTCTATCGTCAATGGATGGGAGGAACCTTACTATGCTGATGCTCATGGAAATCAAACTAGCATCAAACCAGAAAAGGAGTGGAGCATGGAAGAAGATTAAGCCGCCCTAGGTAATTCTCGTGCACTCAATGCAATTTTTAATGGAGTAGACAAGAATGTGTTTCGACTCATCAACACATGCACAAGTGCCAAAATTGCCTGGGACACGCTTGTTGTTGCTTACGAGGGTACTTCCAAAGTCAAAGAGCAGAAGTTACAGTACCTCACGACTAATTTTGAGGCCCTGACCATGAATGAAGACGAAACGATTGCGGAGTTTAATGTGCGCATCAAGGATCTGGCCAATGAATCATATTCACTTGGCAAGCCTATGACTAATGAAGATTTAGTCAGAAAAACGCTGAGAGCTCTAAGTCCCAGATTCAAAATGAAGATAACCGCCATAGAAGAAGTCCATGACTTGAAAACACTGAAGTTTGACGAGCTCATGGGATCTCTAATGACTTTCGAGCTCTCCCTAACTCTTGTCGAGAAGAAACACAAAGGTGTGGCTTTCAAAAGTTCTACTCAGAAGCAGAAGCACTCAATGCACTCTGATTCGGATAGTGACATTGAGGAAACTATTGCCATGCTGGCCAAAAACTACAACAAAGTCATGAAAAGATTTGGCCAGATTACAGGGAGTAAAGTCACCCGAGAAGTCAGAGACAAGCCACAACACAAGTTTCATAAGCTAGAAAACACAGCTAACGATGGAGGACGAGGAGAACAATCAGGTAAAGGAGTTCGGTGCTTTGAATGTGAGGGGTATGGACACATGCAGAGAGAATGTCCCAACTTCTTAAAGAAACAGAAGAAGGGATTCAATGCCTCTCTAACTGACGATGAAGATGAGGAAGACAGTGACCTTGAGCATACAAGTAACTATATTGCTTTCACTTCCTCTACAATAGATCAACCAGCTGAAAGCTCAAAGAAGTATGACTCTGATGATGAGCTATCCGATGAGACTCTCAACAACGCTTATAACGAGTGGTATGTCAAGTGGCTTGAAGACTCTCAGGTAATCGAAAAACAGAATGCGCTCATCCTTACTCTTAATGAAGACAAGTCAAGACTTCTCGAAACGACTGTTGATCTCAAAATGGAAGTGGCTCGACTAAAAAGCGAGTTAGAACAGGTCACAAAGTCAGTAAAGATGATGAATCCAAGCACGGACACTCTAGATCAAATTCTTTCGATCAGGAAACCAGCTAGGAATATGGAAGGTCTTGGATATTCGAAAGAAGCCTCATCATCGCACACCATCTTCGTTCCTCAGAAGTCTGTCTCCCAGAAGTCTCGCCAGAAGTCTCCTAACTTCACGGCTGACCAAGCGACCAAAAAGCTTCTTACTCTGGCCGCTTCAAAAACCCAGAACAAAAGACACAACTGGGTTTGTCATCACTGTGGACGAAGAGGACATATTCGACCCTTCTGCTATCAGCTATATGGAAATAGCTTGGTCAAGAAAAGGACCACCATCAAGAAAATCCAGCCACGGAAGGAATGGCGAGTCAAAGAGGTCAACTATCGAGCTAACATCGCGTACACCGCTTTAAAGGCCTCAACCAGCAACGATTGGTACTTCGATAGTGGATCCTCTCGACATATGACGGGTAATAGCTCTTTCTTGGTCACTTTAATACCGTGCACAAATAGCCTCGTCACTTTTGGAGATGGAGTAAAAGCTAGAGTGCTCGGGAAAGGAAAACTCAATCTTCCCAACTCTCCATGTCTGAAAGAAGCTCTACTAGTAGAAGGCCTCACATCATATCTTATCAGCATAAGCCAAATATGTGATTTAAATCTGGATGTCCACTTCACTCGTGACAAGTGCTCGGTCAAAGACGAACAACAGAAGGAAGTCATGACAGGCCACAGGTCCCTTAACAATTGTTATCTGTGGTCCCCAACAGCCACAACCTTGCCAACCAAGTGCCTTTTGTCCAAAGCTCAAGAGACAAAGCTATGGCATCAAAAACTTGGTCACATCAATTTGAGGAGCATGCAAAAGATTCTCTCTGAAAAGGCGATCATTGGAGTTCCCAACCTCAAGATCATTGAAGGAAAAATCTGTGGAGAATGCCAGATTGGGAAACAGGTCAAGACGTCACACAAGAAGGTACAACATCTTACTACTTCTCGTGTTCTAGAACTTCTTCATGTTGACCTTATGGGACCTATGCAAGTAAAAAGTCTAAGGAGGGAAGAAGTACATATTTGTATGTGTAGACGACTTCTCGAGGTACACCTGGGTAGACTTTATTCGAGAAAAGTCAGATACCTTCTCAGTCTTTGAAGCCTTATGTCGAAGAGTTCAACGAGAAAAAGGAGAAGTCATTGGGAAAGTCGTCCGACTTCGGAGCGATCATGGAAAGGAGTTTGAGAACATCAGCTTCGCAAACTTTTGTGATGCTGAAGGTATTGCACACAAATTTTCTGCTCCCATCACTCCTCAGCAAAACGGAATCGTTGGAAGGAAGAATTGCACTCTTCAAGAGATGGCAAGAGTCATGATGTTAGCCAAAGACATCCTGCAGCACTTCTGGGCTGAAGTTTTGAATACGGCATGCCATATTCATAATAGAGTGACTCTTCGCCCTGGAACTTCGCTCACTCTTTATGAAATATGGAGGGGGAGAAAGCCGAATGTCAAATATTTCCATGTCTTTGGATCGATCTTCTACATACATGCAGATAGGGAACCTCGACGCAAACTAGATCCTAAAAGCGACGAAGGCATCTTCCTCGGATACTCCAGAAATAGTCGGGCTTTTCATGTATTCAACAAACGCACCCGGACTATCATGGAATCCATCAATGTCGTGATCGATGAAAACAACGAGCAACCCAGTGACGAGGACGAAGAAGTCTTAAATCTCTCAGGAGAAGTCAGACCTAAAGTCAGAGGAGAAGCCATACCAGAAGTCAAAGACGATTAGCGCAACAAAGAGTCTGAAGACGAAAGCCCAAGCATCCCGAATAAAGAGGCATCCCCTATAAGGCAAAGAGCTCCGCCAAGAAGAATTCAGAAGAATCATCCACCCCAGGATGTGATTGGAGACATTAATGAGGGAGTTCGGACTCGACAAAAGGCATCTCTTGACCACCAAGAGATGATAAGTAACATTTGCTTTATTTCCAAAATTGAGCCAAAGAATATACAAGAGGCCATCAATGATGAGTACTGGGTCTACGCGATGCAAGAAGAATTGGTTCAGTTTGCAAGGAATGAAGTCTGGGAACTTGTACCCAAGCCTGACAATGTCAATGTCATCGGGACAAAATGGATATTCAAAAACAAGTCTGATGAGCAAGGAAACATCACTCGAAACAAAGCGAGACTGGTGGCTCAAGGGTACACACAAGTCGAAGGAGTCGACTTTGAAGAAACCTTTGCTCCGGTAACCAGACTGGAAGCCATACGACTTCTTCTCGGCATTGCATGTCATCTGCATTTCAAACTCTATCAGATGGATGTAAAGAGTGCCTTTCTCAATGGAAATCTGAACGAAGAAGTCTATGTAGCCCAACCAAAGGGATTCGAAGACCATGACTCTCCGCACCATGTCTACAAGCTAAAGAAAGCTCTCTACGGACTCAAACAAGCTCCACGAGCATGGTATGAACGTCTTACCCAATTCCTTGTACAAAATGGCTATACTCAAGGGGGAGTAGACAAAACTCTCTTTGTGAAGAAGGAAGGAAGGGACATCATGATTGCTCAAATATATGTCGACGACATTGTATTTGGAGGGAAGTCAGACAAGATGGTGGAACGTTTCGTCCAACATATGCAGTCTGAATTTGAGATGAGTATGGTCGGTGAGCTCACATACTTCCTAGGCTTCCAGATCAAGCAGATGTCAGATGGAATATTTATCTCCCAGAGCAAATATGCAAAGAACATTGTCAAGAAGTTCGGGTTAGAAAAGGCTTCGCACAAGAGGACTCCTATTGCCACACATGACAAGTGCACAAAGGACGAGATGGGAGAATCAGTTGATCAAAGTCTCTATCGAAGCATAATAGGAAGTCTCCTCTATCTAACAGCAAGTCGACCCGACATTGCTTATTCTGTGGGAGTCTGTGCTCGATACCAAGCCAATCCAAAAGTCAGTCACTTGGCTCATGCAAAGAAGATCATAAGGTACATCTCGGGAACCTCTGAATTGGGTTTACTATATTCCTTTGATACCTCTCCTACTCTGGTTGGATATTGTGATGCTGACTGGGCGGGAAGCACACCAGATCGAAGAAGCACCTCTGGAGGTTGTTTCTACCTGGGGAACAATCTTGTATCGTGGTTCTGCAAAAAGCAAAATTGTATTGCTTTGTCTACAGCTGAGTCCGAATATATTGCAGCCGGAAGTAGCTATACTCAGCTTCTTTGGATGAAGCAGATGTTGGCAGAGTATGGAGTCAAGCAAGAAGTCATGATTTTGTTCTGTGACAACATCAGTGCAATCAACATCTCGAAGAATCCAGTCCAACACAACAAAACAAAGCATATTGACATCAGGCACCACTTTATTCGAGAGCTTGTAGAAGACAAGAAGATAAAGCTGGAGTACCTACCCACTAAGAAACAAGTCGCAGACATCTTTACAAAAGCATTAGATGCTAACAGGTTTGAAAGTCTGAGGTCAACCCTTGGACTTTGCTGTCTGGAGTAACCAGAAGTCAAACAAGAAGAGGGAGAGCTTTTGGTGAATTTTTGCTCTCTCTCTATCTGGACCACACAGGGTCCACAAAATCTAGCTGAGCCCAAATCTCATTATCAGAAGCCCAGTTGGAATTATGTGTTTAAAAAATTCAAAAAGAGAATGATTGCACTCTGACTAACGACCAATCAGCAATCGTTCTGTTCAACTCCCACGCAGAAAAGGCTCTGCATCTCCTCCACCTTTTGAAACCGCTAGGGAACCACAAATCAAAAATTCTGCAACTAAAAGATTTTGTTCTCTCTTCTCAAGAGCAAATCCTATCAAGCTTTCTGCCAAATGGTTGGTACCCGAAGCGTTCGAATACCATCTGCCTCCAAGACGCTACGAGGAAAAATGAGGGCAAAAGTGATTGCCAAGAAGTTGTCGGCCTCCAAATCGACGACAAACAAATATGGAGTGAAGATTCGTGGAAGAAATCTGCATGGGGAAGGATCGGCGAAACCTAAGGATGGACCAATGGAGGCGATTACCTCCACTAAAGAGAAGGACAAAGCTGCCAACCTAGAAGAGGAAGGCTCTCACACTTCGCAGACGCCACCACAAGGCACTTCTACTACCCTTTCTGTAGAAAACATCATAGACAAAGAGGCGTCTGAAGAGGCTCAAGGAACTCTTCCCCCTGAGGACCATGAGGCCGTCTGTGGAGATAAGTCTAGCCCCAAAAAATCTGCACCTACGCCAGAAAAATCCCGACCAGCTGAAGTCTTGCAAAAAACCGACAGCCCACCTGAAGTCCAGGACAGTGAACCTGGGATAAATGAAGAAACTGAAGTCATCCCAGAAGTTGCTCAACATGAAGAGAACATTATCAGTATAGAAGAAGGAGATGTAGCAGAAGCCATGGAAGAAGAAGTTGTGCCCAAAAGGGCTGAGAGAAGGAAGTTACCAACACAAAGGTTGGTGGATGAAGAAGAAGAACCTCAAATACCAAGGAGATTGACCCCAAAGAGGAAAACCACAGAGAAAGGAGGAGCGTCTGCTTCTAAACAGCCGAAGAAGTCTATGAAGAAGTCACTAACTTCTGCAGTAACCTCTACTCCTGAAGAAGAGGAATCTGAAGAAGAAGACACCCAGATTGTGCTACCACGAGTCAAAAAGGCGATGGGAGGGCAGAAACTTCCCAAGAATGTGCCTAAAGCTCCTACAGATAATGTCTCCTTCCACTCTGTAGACAATGCGGTTAAGTGGCAGTATGTTTACCAGCGCAAGATATATCCAGAAAGAGAGCTTTCCACAGAGGCGCAAGGGATAAACTCGATCGTAGAACTTCTCCGAAGAGCAGGCCTGACCAATACGGTCATAAATATTGGGCCATTCTACCCGGCTTTGGTCAAAGAGTTTGTTGTCAACCTTTCAAGCGAGTTTGATGATCCATAAAATGCTGAATACAGAAAGGTGTTCGTTCAGGGAGAATGCTTCGAGATATCTGCTTCAACCATCAATACCTATCTTGGCAGAGAAGACCCAGAAGTCACTCCAGAAGTCCTGCACTTGAACAAAGTAGCGGTCGAGATCACTGGAGGACGAAAGAAGGTCTGGCCCTTCAAAGACACCATTGCGGCTACCGAGCTTACAGTAAAATATTCAATTCTCTACCGCATTGGTCTGGCTAATTGGGCACCTTCTACGCATGGGTCAAGCATCAAAACCGAGCTGGCTAAACTCATTTACCAAATAGGTACGAGTCTTCTCTTGATTTTGGCGCTTATGTTATTGAACATCTAGTCAAGCACGCCAAATCATGTGCTATCAAACTTCCTATCGGGTTTCCTTCACTGATCACCGGTATCCTTCTCCAACAATGTCCTCACATTGTTCGAGAATCGAATATTCCGGGCAAGAAGCCACTGCCCCTTGCTATCAACCTCAAGAACTTCGAAGGGAAGCAGTTGAAGGACCTCGGACTTCCTATGGCCAAAGCATCAGGAGCTGGTTCAAGCTCTCGACCCTCAGGACCAATTGACACTAGGATGGAGGAAGAATTGGTGGAGATGATCAATGATCTGGAGAAGTCAATTGCGATGCTATCGACCCGCAAAGTCGCCTGTGAAGCCCTTCTCGATGACCTCTGCTCTGCTGCTGCTGCTCAAGATGATGTTGACGACTCCACGTCATTTTAAGTATTTTCTCTAAATTTGCTAAGATAAACTTGTTCCACAAACACTCTTAAATTCTCGGGGTTTGTCCGAGTTATTTTTCGCACATTATGACTTTTTATTTTTGGATATTTGCTCATGTTTGAGCTTGCTCATGTTTGAGCTGTTTATTTTGCTCATGGTGTGAGCTGGCTTTACCCTGCTGTTTAGTCAAATTTCATTATATGATTGCCTTTGGCAATATTGTTAGACAAACAGGGGGAGAAATAGATAGGCTACGCCAAAAGCTACGCCAGAAGTTACGCCAGGAGTTACGACAGGAGTTACGCCAGAAGCCGCTCCAGAAGACGCTCCAGAAGATAAAACAAAAGCCGCACAAGAAGTCGCATCAGAAGTCACATAACTTGCTGTGTGCGTAACTGCCTCAAGGTGACGACGATGTGCCTGCTTGGAGAAAGAAGTCACATCACTTGCTGTGCGTAACTGTCACAAGATAAATCACTTGCTGTGCGTAACTGCCACAAGATGACAATGGGCTTAAAAAGGTGTTTGCCTAAAAAATTGCCAAAGGGGGAGATTGTTGCTACGTTTAATTGTTGGCATGATTTTTTAGCGCAAGTGAAAGAAGTCGTGCAACATGTTACATGACATGGGGAGCGACTTGCTGTGATCCAGATTAGGAAAGATCTGAAGCTTTCCTATTTCGACAAAGCTTGGAGCGAAAGAAGAAAGGTGCCACGAAGACTTGGAGCGCAAGAGAGTGACGTCGACAAGTCATGCGACTTCCAGCTGGCAGTTACACGTCAGCAATAGGCGGCAACTCGACTTGCCTGATTTCATCAGGAAGTCAGAACAGGCAAGAGGACTTCCAGATGGAAGGCGGCAACAACTTGCCTGACTTTCCTGTTCCTGGTCCGAGGAGGATTAGGAATGTGAGCTACTATAAAAAGCCCTTGGCTTCCCATTAGCAGATCATCCGTTCTTGTTCTAACAATTGCAAGATTTCTCAGAACTCTTAACCGTGCACCATCGGCGTGTTGAGAGGCTGATGAATATTCGCTAGAACGGATCTTTGCTCCGATCAAACATTAAGTCGCGAAGACTAAAGTTTTGAATCGGTTAGAGTTTTTGTTTGTGATTGAAGATTCACAACTCCGTCCAAGAAGACAACGACACCGAGCATAGGCTTGCTCGAAGGGTGGAATTGAGGGAATCTCAAAGACAGGGGGAGAGGTTCCTGGTCGAGGTGATTCACGGTGAGATCTATAGTAGCTTAGGACAATAGCTTGTGTGATAGCTAGTTGATGCTTGAAGTTGTACTATTGACTACCTAATAGTGAAAAACCTTTCCACTGGCAAAGTGCTCCCAGACGTAGGTGCGGAGTCACCGAACTGGGTAATCATCTCTGGTGTCATCATTATCTGTTTACTGTTTTACTTACGGTTTACGTTTTAGACAAGTAGTCAATCCACAAGTTACGACTTTGGGTTCGACTTCTTGACTCGGCTAGAATTCAGAATTTCAACCATTTTCCATGATTAAAGAAAGATAAATTTCTAGCTCATTTTAACATGTAGCTAGTGATCAGCACTTATATATCTTTCTATATTTCATATCATGCCATAGTTTTTATTTAACTTCCCATCCCGAGTATGCTTATAAATGTGAATCCACTCTCTTTATGTTTTGTCTTGAGAAATGAGGAATTTCTTATTAAGAGAATTATGGTCCTCTAGTTCAGTATTTACTAAAACAATGCTCTCTCATCAACAATGTGCTTTGTATGAATAAACTGTTTTTTTTCCATAAACTAGCATATGTTAATTGTAATTCTCATATAAAATTTTAAATATTGTGTAAATTAATTTTAAACAAAAATAACTGATCTATTTCCAATTGAGTGGACTTGGACCCACACATTTTTCTGATAAGACTTACAAATTTTGGGCTTGGCAAGATTGAATAAAGGTAGGGATGCTCATTCCCGCGGTTAACCGAAACCGGGGCCGGCAACCGGACCGGGCATGGTTGGTTTCTAAAAATAGAAACCGAAACCGACCAAAATTTGGTCGGTAACCGGGATGCCGGTTGACCGGAAAATGTCACCGGTTTTCCGGTGTACCCGAAACCGGTCATGACAAATAAAATGTCAAAAAAAATCAGAACAGGGACTTAGGTCCCAAAAAATCCCAAATCTCATAACCTGTTCAACGTTCATGCCTCTAATTTCTTTGAATTCTAGAGTAATTAAAATTAATTAAACCTTAAATTATTGCAAAAAGAAGCTTGGATTAGTGGTTGTGAAGCCAAATCATTTTTTTGAGGATGCAAGTTTGATTCTTGGTGCAATCGACGGAGAGGGGAACGGCGAGGGAAAAGAACAGAGGAGACAAAGGTGAGGAAGAAGAAGAAGAACAGAGGGGAGAGAGAGAGAGGAACAGTGAGAAAGAAGTACAAAGGAGAGAGAGCAAGAAGAAGAACAGAGGGGAGAAAGAGAGGCGAGAAAGAAGAACAGAGGAGAGAGAGAGAGAAGCGGCGGAAAAGTTGGTGTGGGTTACAGTTAGTTGTGATAATGATGAGATAGAGATAAGTTTTATGTGGCGGGGATGGAGCCACGTGTGCAAGTCAACTTATGACCGGTTTTTTCAGTTAACCGTAAATTTTTCTTCTCAAAACCGAAAACCAAACCGAGCACTACCGGTTTTGTAAAATAAGAACCGAAATTGTATCGGTTTTTTTGTTTTGGTTTTTATCGGTTTGGTTATGCCCGGTTCCGGTCGATCTCCTAGTTCACGATTTTGTTTGAGCAGCCCTAAATAAAGGCCCACACTCTATAACCCATTTTTTTTTCAAAGAAGTTGTAATTAATTAAAGTATTTACATAAATATGTTACTATTTAAACTAATTTCAAAAATGTATTTTGGTCCTACAGGTATGCCAGGTGTCAACAAATATCAGGTGAAAATTTTTTCATTTTGTGTTTACTGTAGCAAATAGTTAAAAGCTACAGTAAAATTGTTTTTCAAAAGATAGATGCGCACCTAAGTGTGCCATATGTCAATCAGTAATAGGACTATAGGAAGGGTATTGTTTTTGAAGGAGGAAGGGTATTTATAATATTTATTTCATATAAAATAATTAATAAAATATTTTTTAAATAAATTTCAAATTTATAATAATAAAATTATACCAGCTAAAAGAGTAAATGATTATTACTAATTTATTAATTAAGATTTATGTTAACAATTAAATATCTATTATTACAATATTATTAAATTTATAATTTATTTTAAAATATTATTATTAATTATTTTATATGAAATAAATATTATAAAATTTCAATTTATTAATGATATATTATTATCAATTATTTAACACTATATAATTATTCGAACCACACAAATTATCTACATACTAATTTTCGATTTTATAGCTGAAACTCTAAAATTATAAAATATCAGCTATTAAATATATCTGACATCCTAAAAACCTCCTTCCTAAATTCAGATTCGTCCAAGAAGTTCAAATAGATTTCACTTTCAAAGACAATTTAGGCAATACTTTCATGAAAATGGCATGCGACCATCTTCAGTGTTCCAGTAAATCTCGTAGGGAAATGAGGAATAAGAACTATTGTCCTAAATCTCTAATTCTAGTTGACGGAGCCGAAGGAAAAAGAAGGTCAGTGTCGTCGTCGAAAGCGAGGTGGCCAGAATGAAGACAGGTCGTTCGATGAAGTTATATGATTTAAAAAAATCATTTTGTAATTATTTTTAATAAACTATAAAGTTATTAATAATTATATAATGTAAAAAATGATAATATTATATATTCAATAAATTAAAAATTAAAAATATTTTATTTAATATAAAATAATTGATAACAATGTATTTTTAATAAATTATAAATTTAAACTATTGATTAAAAAAAAAATAATTAATTCATTTTACTGATAAAATTACTTATAAATTATAAAATAATTGTTGTGTTTGCTACAGTAAAGTCAAAAGGAAAAGCTATGATGCATTATTGACTGACATTTGGCATATGTAATTGTTTTTTTTAAATGTAATTTTTACAGTATTGTTTAACGATTGCTACAGTAAAAACACGCGTTATACCAGTGGGCCCACAAACACATTTTTGCAATTAATTTAAATAGTAACAGATTTTATTAATTACAATTTTTTTGAAAAAGATCCTTTTTTTAAGGGAAAAAGGCCATAATCTTCAAAACCCTAAACATCTTCTTGTAGAAACTGAGTTCCAACTCGCCTCCGCTTTCGCCCAATCTTCTTCCCCAAGGAGACCCATCGACTTCTATAACATTGAGACCCATCAATTTCTATAAAGGTAGGTACTGATTTCAGATTGGTTGGCTTGTCGGGATATGAGAATTTTTGTGGGATAGTTCAATGCGAATATGGAGAATGGTTTGCCTGAATTTTGTGACTTCGTTTGCTGGTTTTGGTGTCCTTGTTTATCCTCATGACTGATCACGCAAATCTCAATTTTTTAGGATATTTTATGTACTCGTTAAATATAAATGCTGATAAATTTGTTATGTGAATGTATTCGATCAATTCAAGCAAAAAACCTTTATATATGTGGGAGAGATTTGTCTTTTGAGGATATTTCTGTAGATGGGTTAAGCTTCCAAGCTCATAATTATATAAGTTGAATCTTTGTATTTATTGCCTTTAAATCTCCCGTGTATTATGATCATTAGTTCATTTTTTGGAGCCCTGTAATTATATCATTTTATCTAATTTATGTATATGCTTATATACTATGTGATCTAGTTTTTAATTTATATATTTACTATTGTCATATATACATAATGTGTGTTACTTGGATTAAATCGGTAAAGTTTATCATGTCCTATTTTTAATATTATTGTTTACTTAATTAATAAAATTGTTGGAGTATGGTATTATTTTTCTATACAGAACAAAAGGCCCAATTTGTAATTTCCGCTTAATGCCCCAATAATTGTTGAGCCGGCCCTGATTGTTGGTATCATGTTTGTCTTCACCTTCTCTTTCACCTTGAAAATCTTTCACATTTCATTGCCGGGACACTGAAATCCTCAACGCCATCAAGTGTTTTTACACTATATTTTCATATGGAAATAATTTTTGGTAACCAAAAATGACTTCTTGACAGGAACTATGAGGGAGATTGTCAGCATCCAGGTTGGAGGGTTTGCTAATTTCATTGGCTCTCATTTTTGGAACTTTCAGGTACTGCTCTTTCTTCTTTATTGTTACTGATTGGAGTGAAAAACTATAAACAAGGACTTGTGTTTTTCAGTAGAATTTCTTAGTTCTTCAGCCTCCTGATTTTGGTTATTTTTCTTTGTCAAGTGAGAATTTTGTTTAATTTAGAGTTACCGGACATGGGTTGTGGCTGACACACTTTTTGTGTGCCCCCTCGTTTCAAAACTTCACAATTAATAGGATGGATTCTTATATTTCACTTTTAGGGGCCAATGTTTGTGTCTGTTTCCAAGTTTGCATAAAATTTTCTACTGATATTTATTAGTATTGCTTTGTATTGTTAAATGGGCTCCCTTTCTTTCTATCATATAATGTTTATTGCTTAACCTCTATTAGATTTTTCTTGACAGTATTTGACTTGATTTGTCGTGGTGATTTTGTTTTTTGTTGAAGGATGAGTTACTTGGTCTGGCTGCAGACTCTGACGGCGATCCAGTATTTCGGAAACAATGTATTGAAACAGACGTGCTCTACCGTACCGGTGAGACACAAGAGGTTGAACTATTAGAGACTAAACTCATTGCTTTAGTTGTTTCCATGGTTGTTAATTCACGATCTGATTAGTGGATCAGAAGACAAAATTATGAATCCGGAATGCAATTCAGGCTAAATTAGCCAATAGTGTATGTATAGTAAAACTCATAGATTTTTCTGACATCAAGTCTAGACTGGACCAATTTATATCCATGAATGGTTCATTAGTGATTTGCAATCATTTAGGAATTGAAATTTAATGGGGAATCAGTCAATTTTAACAACCATGGCTTTTATTCAATAGTTTACATTGATTGTTATGAAGTGGAGTCTTGGAACCATAATGGGGTTGACGTGTATAGTATTAGATGTGACATGATCATCTCACCAATATTTTGCGCTTACTCTAAAGAATCAGAATATTAAATTTTCTGTTGATGTATGGGAATTAGCTTTTATAATTTGCATATTTGACTTTTATGTTTAAGATTGTTTAACCGTGTCATAAATGTGATCGTGATTTCTTCAAGTGGGTTCAATTAATGACTGAATATATCTTACGCATGACAAGTAAGCGATATACATGTTACTAACCGGCGGCTATATGTATTTGATTCTTGTAATGGTATATTTTTGTATTTAGAAGTATCATTTTCTCATTTACCTTATGCATTCTTGCTATTCATATGTATGATTCACTTTGTAACTCAGACAACCTGCATTGATCACTTATGAATTATGATATTCAGAATTCATATATAGATACTGATCTTAACCATGTGCAGGGAACCCTAACATACACCCCACGATTGCTCTCAGTTGGCTTTCAAGGTACGTCATTTATGTGCTATTCTGAAAATGTTTGATATTCTTTGTTTTCTACTATAAGCTAGGAACTATCTTATTTGCATTCGTATGTAAAGACTGATGCATGTTGACTTACATTATGTTTGTCTCTTGTAAAAGATGTAGGTTTTCCAACTTAAAGAAAGATTTAGTCGTACTTGCTCAAAATTTAAAAAGGGAGACACCGCAAAATCTCAAGACAAATTGTAGCATAAAGTGCCATTGTGATGTTTGAGAAGACATCTCATACTGAATACAAATACAATTTTGTATGTGCTTTTAATTTAACATATTTATCAGTCTGATATCTAGATATTAGAATGAATGATTATGAATACATAATTCTCGCTGTTAAATAGATTCTCATTGTCAAGAACCCATTCCTCTCCTTGACCTTGTTTAACTTACAATGTTTGCAAAGTTTCATAGTACATATCAATAATAATCTCTACTTCCATCACATGTGTTGAGGTTTATATATTCATTTTGTAGGATCGCTTGGGTCTATGAGTTCCAATGGCACCTTGTACAATGACTTGTCAGCTGGACCATCAGATGTTACCACATGGTGAGACTTCTGATGTTTTATTTTGTTTTTGCATAATTCCTCTATAGATCTTTGATGTACAGAAAATATTGATCATTAATCTGCAAAAAGGTGTATTCCGGAGAGAATGTGTTCTAGATTATGATTTTGCATCTTGTACTTTTTTTTTAAAATTCATGCTTTATCTTGTATTTGTATGGTCTCATATATCCGTTCATTTTAATTCTTTAGTATTCATCAAACTAGTTAGGATTCTTAATCTTTCACACAAGTGAACAATATTTTCACTTTGCACGTTGAATGAATAATAACACTGTCATTTTATCTTGAATATAACCGTGCATTGAGACATCTGTTGTCACATTCTCTAAGGGCGTCTTTATTCAGCTGTACTTAGTACATCTACATACCGCGAGATATATTCTCTTCATCTCGGTGTCTTGGCATTTAAATATTCTAATTTATATCGACACATGTGCAGGGCCGGTAATGTTTCCACTCATGCTTCTGAACCTCACAAAAAGAATTTATTTTTGAGAAGATTGTATGAAGAGGAAAAAGAGGATTTGACCATCTTGAATGTTGACAAGAGTGGGAAAAGTTATTCGAAAAAAGAAATTTCAGATAAGGATGCGGTTGAAAGTTTAGAATCTGGTGTCCAGTTTTGGACAGACTTTTCTAAGACTCACTATCATCCACAGAGTTTATATGAATTAAATGGATTATGGATGGATACTCAGGATTTTGACAATTATGGATCTGGAAGGGATAGCTTCTCAGAGGGATTACGGGGAGAGGAAATAACTGACAGACTTCGATATTTTGTTGAAGAATGTGACCATATTCAGGTATATTAAAGAAAACTTCCACCTTTGGCCCGACAGAAGTTCATTGAGAAAGTGTATTCACTCGGAGTGGAGCTTGGCAATTGGATTATACTCCAGCTTACTTCATAGAGATACTTTTGAGAACACTATGTAGCTAGTCCAGTGTGATACTTGGCCTTTTAATTGTTGCTGAAATTTCAGTGGTTTTTGTCAGGGTTTTCAATTCAATGTTGATGATTCTGGAGGTTTCTCAGCGCTGGCAGCAGATTTTCTTGAGAATATTGCAGATGAATACACAAATACTCCTGTGTTGCTCTACGCTGTCAGGGGACCAGATTCTTACATGAAGCCCAGAAGCCAAAAGCAGAAAATATCCAGGGATGTTCATGATGCAGTTTCATTCTCAAGATTGGCACCCTTCTGTAAATTGATTGTGCCAGTTGGTTTGCCCTCCTTGAGTAGAAGTAAGTAAATATGAGTTTCAGAAGTACCCCTAGCCTTTCTACATATTTCAAGTCTAATATTATTTTCGGGATAGAATATCTGCGATAAATCTGGACCTTGTTTACTTCAATGTTCTATTATGATGCATGACAAGTCTTCAAATGTGGTGGGGTATGATGAAATGTGGATGTTTGCTTTGCAAGCATGTTAATTTAGTGTTGTCTTTACCTTCTCAATATCACTGCAGAGGGATTTTAATCTATAAAGATATGTTAATGGATGTGCCGTTTCCATTGATTTTGAAGGTCAAGGCTCCAAGTTTCTCCATGTTCAAGATGAAAACCCTTATCACTGCAGTGCAGTATATGCTGCAGCACTACACACTATTAGCCTCCCTTTTCGTATGGAACTTCCCGGGCCTACTGCAGACTCATCTTGTGTTTCTGGAGCTCTCGACATCAATGGATTCGTACAAATGCTATCAGGGCAGGATAGGCAGAATATCGTGTCTATTCTGGATGTCGCAATGCCAGCACCTTCATTGACTGGTATTAGTCTGAAGTGTTATTCTCTTTGCCCTCTTATATGCGAGATGTTTCATTAATTGTTCAGCATTGCTAATTCCAGGAAAACAGTTAGAGCAAACTTTGCTACGGAATTTCCAGGCATTAACACCCGAGGTGAAGGAAAATGCAGAAGACATGCACACTGTAGAATCAATGACCATTCATGGGGTCCTTGGATCAGGTACTCATTTTAGTATTATACTCCATTTCTTCCAAAATTAGCGTCCTCCTTTATTAGATTGGAGTGGTAACTAATGTATTACAGTTAGTTAATTAAACATGAATTGCCTACAGATCCTGCCATAAGTTAGTTCCAACAGTTTGAGTAGTGGCATGTGGAAATAAATGTTGAAATCATCAAGTACTAAAATTATAATCCATACATTTTGTAAGTAGTCAAACAAGTAGTCAAACATATATATATATATATATTTATATTTTTGTAACGGGGAATAGTATATGTATATGCACTAGTTAAGGCCTTAAAATGTCGTTAGCCTTCTATTTTTCAAGTCTGGTGGTTGGCCTAATGGTCGAGGCAGGTGTGGTTAGGGGTAGAACGTAGAAGTAGAATTTTCTTTGATATATTTGTGAAAAAATATTTGCTTCGACGATGAGACAGTTATACTACATTGCTATGAACGACGGTTTCACACTATCACTCACTTAACCGGCTTATTATTATTGCTAACCAAGTAGCTCATCTTTGTTATTTCTTTCCTTTCTGCTGTTAGTAACCTAAACTCTCGTAACTCGAGCGATCTTTTCATCATCAGGTTGTCGCCAGGCGCCAATTTCTGAAGTAAAGGAAGCAGTTGTTGCCACATACGAACAAGTGACGACAAGGCCAAGGTTTTGTCATGTGTCAGCAGCCCTATGCCCTCTTCCAATACCTTTGCCTTTTCCTTCAATCTTTGGGAATTTTGTTGGTCAACACGGTGAGCTACTGAGTAGCCCTATCGGAAATGCTCCGTCAAGGGGATCGCTTGACGTTCACTCCATTCCTATGGCTGCCAGGCTACGCTCTAGCAGCGCTATCCTACCATTTCTGGAGCACAGATTGGGTAGTCTTCGTCGGTTTGGTATTCAACAAGGAGCACCTGCAAGTGAGCTACTTAGAAGTTGGGGCTTTGCAAGGGACGAAGTGGAAGATATGGGAGAGATATTATCTAAAATGGTCAAGGCATTGGACACAGGTTGTTTCGAGGACTCTTCAGATTCGGATTAAAAAGTGTTCAACTCTGATACCTTTGTTTTAAGAGTGTTGTTTTCAGATTTAATCTATCAATGCAATTTAGGTGTCAAATCTCAACTTTCGACTATTTTTTGCAACATTGTCAAATGTAATGGAAGATGGGTAGGTAGAGGGGTGCTCAGTGCTGACGGTTGAAGACCCAGATCAGTTCCTCGACCATGCCAACCGAACCTGACTCGAGACCCTGTTTGGTTCTACCCCAACCTACCTGAGCTGAACGGTCGGTTCGGTTCTCAGTTTGGCCAATCCAAACCGACGCTGTAGTCCCAGTTGTGGGGGTTTTAATCCAAATTTTGACCATTACTGCATGTTTTAGCCCAATCTTGCAGGCCTATGTATCAATTTCATACTTATGCACATCATATCAGCAACTCAATAATTAATATTTTATTTTATTTATAAATTTGGAGGAAAACCATATGCAAGTGTGGAAGAGTGCAAAGACGCACTTAATTCAAAAATTACTTGTGATGAAAAAGTCTCCACATAAAAGTTCAATAATCAAAAGTTTAAACTAAAATTCTCACTCACTCATTCCTATAAACACTCGTAAAGTATTTCTTAATTTAATTATTTTTGACAAAACATTTGACTAGTTTATGAATATAAATTTTGAAGTAACTAAATTTTAACAAAATTAAAATTTAATTTATTTTCAAGTGTCATCAAATTTTGGCTTTATAATTCACAAATGTCCAACAGATCATAAGGATAACTGAATATACTTCACAAGTTTAATTTATTCTATCTTCTTAACCTCAATATCAAATTTCTGTAATATATTCTCTTAAAATGTTAAGTCTAGTATAATAGGTATATTTATGAACACAGGTGTTTGGTTACAGGATATTTGTGGATGAAAGCGGGGTTATAGATGCCAGAACACCTACAGAAAAAGATAAGTAGAACAATATTCTTATTGTTATTACATTGTTTGTTGGTTTATTTTTTATACACTAGGAAAGAGGTCGAGCATCTGATCAGGGAAGATATCAATATGTATGTTACAACTTTTTACTCGACATCCTAAATATCGTAGGATTGGTAAGTTTCCTTATTATGAAAATATTCGGCGATTATGAATTTGGAAGATCTCCAGCTGTGTACAAGACTTTTGGGAAGTCTTGATTGTGTTATGATTCTAGAAAACTACCTACCGTGATAGAGATTCTGAAAAAATATTCGGCGACAAGGATTTGGGAAACCAAGATCGTAAATGGTTAAGGAAACCCTAATGCATTCCAGAATTCATTTTAAAGTTGCTATAAAAGCTGAGGCTCCACCCTTAGTAGCTCCTTGCTTCTTCGGTGAATACACAGAATTCTTAGACCTGAAGGATTGGCGGGTTGAGAGGCTGTGTGTTCCACGAAGGACAATTGTGAATCACTACTAGAATCGGAAGATCAAGAGTGAGTGATTGCGGATTTCATGGTGTATGCGTGATTGAAGATTCATGCTCAAGTTCAAACAATGACTTGTGACATCCGAGCAGGGAGAGTGCTCGTAGAGTGGAACCAAGACAGAGTCTTGGATTCAGGGGGAGTTCCTGAGATAGGTTTGCACTTGTAATAGTAGCACCGAGTATTGATCTGTGTGATGATTATTGATACTTGTATGTTGTGACTAATTACGATATAATGAAACCGTTCCACTGGCAGAGTGCCCCCCGACGTAGGCGAGATTGCACCGAACTAGGTAAACATTTTGTGTGTCGTTTTTTTAATGTTTTGGTATTGTTATTGTCCGTATCTGCTTACTGACAAGTTGTTAAGAACATTGTCTTGACATTGTTCGTGACATCTTGTCTAACTCAACTAATTTCAATTGGTATTAGAGGAGGCACCTACAACTTTAGGTGAGTTCCTAGGCGTAAAATTTTGATTGTCAAACATGGAAAACACCAGAGAAGGATGATCATTCAATCGTCCACATACTCTGAATGGGAATAACTATAGATACTGGAAAACTCGTATGTGCGCCTTCCTGAAATCTATTGACAACAAGACCTGGAAGGCCGTAATAAATGGTTGGAGTGCCCCGTGCTATCAAGAAGCTGAGGGAAATATCACAGGTCCTAAACCTAAGACAGAATGGACTGACGTCGAAGATGGGGCAGCCTTAGGAAATTTCAGAGCACTAAATGCTATCTTTAACGACGTAGATAAGAACGTGTTCAAATTGATCAACACCTGTACTACTGACAAAAGTGCATGGGACATCCTGACTGCAGCTCATGTGGGAATCACCAAGGTTCGAGAACAGAAGCTCCAGTACTTAACAACAAATTTTGAAGCTCTCATCATGAGAGAAGATGAAACTGTATATGAATTCAATGTGCGAATTCGAGACCTTGCCGACGAATCCTACTCTTTGGGTGAACCAATGTCAGATGCGAAACTTGTGAGAAAGACTCTAAGAGTCTTGAGTTCGAGGTTTAAAATGAAGATAACTGCCATCGAAGAATTTCACGACCTCAAGACCCTTCCATTTGATGAACTGATAGGGTCCCAAATGACCTATGAGCTGTCTCTTCCAAATATTGACAAGAAAAACAAAAGAGCGACTTTCAAAAGCTCCATGCAAAAGCAAGCTGAGCAGGTATGTTCAGACTCAGATGCCGAAATTGACGCTACCATAGCTTTACTAGCAAAAAACTATAACCGAGTCATGAAGCAATTCAATAGGATCTTTGGGAAAAACGTCATAGCAGATGGAAGGAAAAATGTCACAGCCGATGTCAAGCAAAAAGTCCCGTAGAAAGCTCAACAAAGTGGAAACTTCGACAAGGTCAATAGAGTTGGTGAAGGAAACAACGAAGGTAGAGGAATATAATGCCATGAATGTAAAGGATTCGGACACTACCAAAGAGAATGTCCTAATTACCTTAGGAAACAGAAAAAGGGGTATAATGTTACCTTATCCGATGAGGACACCGAGGATAGTAAAACAGAGGAAATAAGAAATTTTGTCGCGTTCAGTGCTTCTACCTAGTCACTAAACCCGAACATTTGAGTAATGCTGATAAAGACATAGAGGACATGTCACCTAATGATAAATGGACTGATGATTAGCTAAACGAAGCATATTACATTCTCTACACCAAGTGGATTGAGGGATCCCAAATTCTAGACAAACAAGCTGCTCAGATCATTGCTCTTACAGATGACAAGTCTAGACTGTTGGAGACTATCGTCGAGTTAAAGCGTGAAGTCACCCGACTGAATGGAGAAATAGACCACATGACCAAATCGGTCAAAATGATGAATCCAATCACAGAAAGCCTCGACAAAATTCTCTCAATCCGTAAGCAGACTAGAGACACGAGGGGACTTGGCTATACACATAATGGCTCAATATCTCAGACCAAGTTTGTTCCGCAACAAGTCCCAACTAAAGAGAAGGAACATCCTACGCAACATCCTAGGCCAGGAAAGGCGAAAGATGTCACGACATCCTCTTCGACAAACGTCTACCATATAGTAGCTAAAAAGACTCAGCATAATCGGCAACCGTCCCGGATACCTGCCAACAAATTGCAATGGATTTGTCACTACTGTGGCCAGAGAGGACACATTAGGTCATTCTACTACCATCTCTATGGAAAAAGCTTCCAAAGGACAGCACGACACCGCTCAGCCTAACGTCCAGAAGCCTAGGCGGCTGGAATGAAAGGTGAAGGGTAAATCATACCAGGTCAACATTGCCTATACCTCTGTGTATGCCTCGACTACTACTGATTGGTACTTTGATAGCGGATGCTCTCGTCACATGACAGGTACTCGGATTTTTTGACAAATATCAAACCCTATACAAATGGTCATGTAACTTTTGGTGACATGATCAAAGCTCGTATTGTTGGTATAGGACATCTCAAGTATCCTGGAGTTCATTGTTTGACGAAAGCTTTACTAGTCGAGGGACTCAAAATAAATCTCATAAGTATAAGCCAACTATGCGATCTGGATCTCCACGTTGACTTCACACGTGAAAGGTGCATGGTGAAGAATGTCGAACAAAATGTCGTTTTGCAAAGGATATGATCACAGGAAAACTGCTATCTCTGGTTCTTCGACCCAAGCAACAAGGGCTCCACATGTCTAATCACCAAGACAGAGGAAACCACATTATGGCATCAGAAACTCGGACATTTAAATCTCCGAAGCACACAAAATGTTATCTCTGAACAGTCCATCGTTAGGGTTCCAAACTTGAAAATTGTGGAAGGAAAAATTTGCGGGGAATGTCAAATAGATAGACAAACGAAGATGTCTCACAAGAAGGTGCAACATATTACTACCGTAAGGGTTTTGTAACTTTTACATGTTGACCTCATGGGACCTATGCAGGTTGAGAGTCTAGGAGGGAAATGATACGTGTTCGTTTGTGTTGATGACTACTCGAGGTATACATGGGTTGATTTTGCTCGTGAGAATCTGATACGTTCTCCATTTTCAAGACTCTATGCGTTCAGGTTCAACGAGAAAAAAGAGGACATGATCGGGAAAATAGTCCGCCAACGTAGTGATCATGTGAGAGAGTTTGAAAACAGCGGATTTGTTGACTATTGCAACTCTGAAGGTATATTCAGTGAGTTCTCGGCCCCAATCACTCCTCAACAGAACGGGATTGTCGAGCGCAAGAACCGAACATTGCAAGAAATGGCTCGAGTCATGATGTTGGCTCAGAACATCCCTACTTATTTTTGGGCGGAAGCACTTAACACTGCTTGCCATATTCACAATCGAGTTACACTACGTTCAGGTATGTCTGTTACTCATTATGAAATCTGGAGGGGGAGAAAACCAAATGTAAAGTACTTCCATGTTTTTGGGTCAGTTTGCTATATCTTAGCTGACAAGGAACCTCGCCAAAAGTTTGATCCAAAGAGCGATAAAGGCATATTTCTTGGATACTCAAGTAACAGTCGGGCATATTGAGTCTATAACAAACGCACCAAGACGATGATGGAGTCAATTAATGTGGTCATTAATGATGACTGTGAAGATGTCACGCCGAATGTTCCTGAAGAAGATGAAGTACTCCCGAAGGTTGTTCTGAAATATGTTAGGAACAATGTAGCTGACAGAGCTGACAATCCATATGTCAAGAAAGATGTCGAAGCCAAAATGGACGACATTATTAGCGATGAAGAAGCTCATGAAACCAGACATAGAGATCCATCAAGAAGAGTTCAAGCAAATCATCCAGTGTCCGGAGTAATTGGAGATATTTATGGAGGCATGCGGACGCGCCCTAAAGCTCCTGTCAATTATAGACAAATGATTGACAATCTATGCTTTGTTTCGATGATCGAACCCAAGAATGTTAACGAAGCCATCGAAGATGAATAATGGGTTAATGCTATGCAAGAAGAGCTCATTCAATTTGAGAAAAATCAAGTCTGGGAACTGGTGCCTAGACCAGATAATGTCAATGTTATCGGCACTAAATGGATATTCAAGAACAATTCTGACGAGTATTGAAACATAACACGCAACCAAGTTAGGTTGGTCGCTTAAGGATATTCATAAATAGAAGGCTTTTACTTTGATGAGACGTTTGCACCAGTGGCTAGACTCGAAGCGATCAAACTTCAACTTGGGATCGCATGTCATTTATAATTCAAGTTGTTTCAAATGGACGTGAAGAGTGCATTCTTGAATGGATATCTCAGTGAGGAATTTAATGTTGCACAACCTAAGGGGTTTATAGACCCACATTCACCCAAACATGTATACAAACTGAGAAAAGCTCTATATGGGTTGAAACAAGCACCTAGAGGCACGGTAAGAGCGATTAACTAGCTTTCTAATATAAAGTGACTACACTAGATGGGTAGTCGATAAAACTCTGTTCGTGAAGAAAGAGGTTGGAAAGCTGATGATTGCATAAATATATGTCGATGATACTGTCTTCGGAGGAATATCAAGAAAAATGGTGGAACATTTTGTTCAACAAAGGCAATCACAGTTTGAAATGAGTATGATCGGTGAAATGAGTATGCTTCTTTATGAGATTTCAGATCAAGCAGATGGACGACAACATCTTCATCTCCTAGAGCAATTACGCAAAGAACATTGTGAGGAAATTTGGGTTGGAAAAAGCATCTCACAAGCGAACTCCTGTAGCTGCACATGTCAAACTTACAAAGCATGACTCGGGGGAAGTTGTTGACCAGCGCCTATATAGAAGCATCATTGGGAATCTTCTTTACCTCACCGCAAGTCGACCATATATAAGTTACTCCGTGGGAGTGTGTGCAAGATACCAAGAAAACCCCAAGGTAAGTCATTTAACTTAGGCCAAACACATCATAAGATATATCTCAGGCACGACTAATCTAGGTCTTCTATACATCTTCGATAATTCCTCAACCCTAGTTGGATACTGCGACGCGGATTGGGCTAGGAACACTACAAACAGAAGAAGCATATGTTGGGATTTTGTGCCCTAGCACAATGTATTTTCAATCTACTCATGTAATGAGATTATTAGTTGAAATAAAATCGGGATTTATATTGCTAAGTGTTGTAGTAATATCTTAAGTATGATTTGATTTGTATCATTGATGTGTCAACACATAATAGAAGATCTACAGATCAGATAAAATCTTACTTAAGATGTCCCTGATCAGAATAACTTCATAAGAATCGATCGGTATGAGGCTAACTCTAAATGATCACGTTCTACTGATCATGGTCAGAAGGTGGCCGGAGTTAGGTCATAGTATCGTCAGACGGGGTGATATAGAACGACCTGATCGTGAGTATTTTACATAGACATAGTCATGAACATACTCATATGTCGGTACGTGAAATCACATCTTCAGAAGGAAGGATCTTTGAGGTCACTATGTGATGAGTGACGAGTTAGACTCAGTCTAACGTCTCATGTGAAATGGTCACAATAACAGCTGTGATTGGCTCAATCACGAGTCACATGAGTTGACTCAGTAGATCGTTGAAGGATTTATCCCTCATACAGATGTATGAGCCGATATCTGTTTAGGCCACTTAATGAGTACAACTGAAACACAATAGCATGGCCATGCAATCGATACAGAGTATCAGTTACAATTCAGTTAACTCAGATCAAGAAATAGGAAAATTGAACGAGGATGACTTGTCTATGCCTCGTGGTTGTCAAGATATCAAGAGGATAAATGGATAGATTCATGTACGACAAGGTTAAGTCGAAATCTCGATAATCACAAGCGTTGGGTAATCATGATGTCTTGTTAGAGGCCACTCATGATGAAAAGGGTAAAATGATAATTTAACTAGTCCGCCAACGTGTCGTGAGCCTAGAGGGTCACACACTAAAGGTTGAGTAAAACGGATGGAATCATGTAGAGGAATCATGAGAGAGATAAATTCCGGTTTTGAATTAAACTGGATTAGACCGATTTTGGTTTAGGATTAAACTGGAAATCAAGAACGGTTTACCTGGACCAATTAATTAGAATCTAAGCCAATAGATTTAATTAATTAATTTTAAGCTAAACAGGACCTAGCCAGATTGGGCTAAGCCAGATTGGGCTAACCGATTAAGGCTCTTAGTTAATTATTTCCTAAAAATAGATATAAAAGGGAAATTTTCAGATTTTTAATTACAAGAAATTTTTTCCAAAAACCCTAGCCTCTCTCTCTCTCTCTCTCTCTCTCTCTCTCTCCTTGGCCGGTGGGCCCCCTCTCCCTCTCCTTCCCGTTTTGCTTGCTTCAATTTTCTATTAAGGATCGTTGTGAGTATCTTCGGATTACTCTTCCAGTATGGACGTTCTTTAGAGGTCACTGAATCCAATTTAGTGACAAAGGAATTTCGATTCAAGGTAATCTTGTAATTTATTTTCTAGCCTAGATCTCATGATCAATCAATGATCATGTAAGATTCGTAAATTAATATGGACTTTTGAGGTTAATTTCTTGTATGGGGATGAAATTAAATGATTGGAACCCTAAAAAATTCCTTCAGCACGTCAGGAGGTTGCTTCTACCTAGGTAGTAACCTCATTTCATGGTTCAGTAAAAAGCAGAACTGTGTAGCTCTATGAATTGCGGAATCGGAATACATAGCTGCTAGGAGCAGTTGCACACAACTATTGTAGATGAACAGATGTTGATCGAGTATAATGTCAAGCAAGATGTTATGACATTATACTGTGATAATGTTAGCGCTATCAACATCTCCAAAAATCCGGTCCAACATAGTAAGACCAAACACATTAATATTAGACATCATTTTATTCGCGAGTTGGTTGACAATAAGAGAATTGTGCTAGAGTATATCCGTACCAAAAAGCAGCTTGCTGATATATTCACGAAGGCTTTGGATTTGAGCCGGTTTGAGAGCCAAATGTCGTCGTTTGGGCATTTTTCTATTGACATATGCCAAAGCAACCGTTTGAGGGGGAGTTATAAGTTTCTACCCCCTCTGAAACGACAGAACCAAACCCAACTGTATGTTATGGGCCCAAACGACCAAGGCCCGGCAAAAGTTGCAACATTTGATTTATTTTGTATATTGTGCCGCCTCCTCTAACAGAAATCACTCTCTTTGTGTGCATATTGTTCTCTGCTTCCTCTCAAACTCTAGGTCTTCGAAAAATTTGTCCCAATCTCTCCGGGAAAGTTGGTAAAGACCAGAAGCACAACCATCAAAAAGTCGAGCGGCAAGAAAACAGTAGGCAAACGACCACCTAGAACCAAAGGCGTTGAGAAGGAAGTATTTGAATACACCGGAGAAGTGAATTGCCACGGGGTACGATTCCGTGGGCTATCAGCAGTCAAGAATGCCGATGGTCAGGCCGGAGGCGTTCCGACAGATGCCCCCCTGCCCCATTGTTTCCAAGCTTCAAACGTAAACCTAAATCGGGAGGAATGCCCTTCTCCATGTCAGACCTGACCGGACCAGTTTGAGAAACCAAGGCTGGTCTGACTGTTGACGCCTCTACCCTCTACGAAAGAGATATGTGGACCAGCCAACAAAGATGCACGTAGAGAAGGGGTATCGGTTTCACATTCACCTTCGATCTTCCTTGCACCAGAAATTGGTACAAATCATACCAAGGAAGAAAAATGTATTCATTCCTCTTCTGTATCGAATATTGATAATTTTAGGAACATCGATCTCTTAAATTCGCTACTAGAAAACCTTGAGCCTCCTCAAGAAGGAGTTGTTGAAAAATTTATAGGTAGGGAGAAGGGGGTCGAAGAGAATGTTGAAGTTGATGTTGATGTTGAGAAGAACACTATAGAAGATGAAACGACCCAGACATGTCAAGGTCTTGAAAAAATCGTTGAGGAAGAAGGTGTTCATGTTGAGAAACATGGTGTTAAAAATAATGTTGTTGAGGAAGAAGTTGTTCCTGTTGAGGAACATGGTGTTACTGAAGATGTTGTTGATGGTGAAGGTAGTAGAGCTACGGTTGATATTGGAGTGGTTGCTGAAACCACTAGGAAGGATGTTGCTGGTAATACTGGAATGATTGCTGAGAAGGTCTCTAAAGATAGGTCGAACAATGTGTCTGTGGAGAATGAGAAGACTGGTCTTGTAGAGACTAGTGATTCAATGTTTGTTGAAGATGATGCTGCTGTAGTTGCTGCGACTGATGTCGCTGAAGATGTTGCAACAGAGGTTGCACAAGATGTCTTAACATCCTTGAAAAACAAAATCGATGAGAAAGAAAGTCTGGTTGCGATACTTGCAGAAGAAAAGAAGAAAAGGAAAAGAAAGTCTGAGGGGAACAAGAAGGTAAAAACCCCGAGTAAGAGGAAGAAGGTGGGTTGCAAGGAACCCGAAAAGAAGTCTAAAGGGAAGAAGTCGATGCAAACCACCAGGCAGCTTAGAGATGAGGACATCGAGGAGGAAGATAATGAGGTAATGATCTCCAAAGAAGTCAAGTCTGTCGCTGGACAGAATTTGGCCAAAAATGTTCCTAGTGTCACCACCGACAATGTGTCTTTCCACTCTGTGGAGGCGGCCAACAATTGGAATTTTGTCTTCCAATAAGCGATCTTACTAAAGAAGAAGCTGTCCTTTGAGAGTCTCGGTTTGACTGCAATTATGGACCTAATGGAAAGAGCAGAGCTGATCAAAACAGTGTCGAACATAGGTAACTAATATCCACTGTTAGTCAAAGAATTTGTGGTAAACCTCCTTATCGCCTTTGATTCTCCTGATTATCCGGAATATGAAAAGGTTTATGTTAGAGGAAAATCTTTTGACATCTCCTATGACATCGTCAATGCCTTCTTGGGGAGACAGTCTGTGCAACCCGACCCCATTCCTCATCTTGATATAGTTGCTAAAGAGATCATCGGGAACAAGAAATACTCTGTTCTATACCACATTGGGCTGGCAAATTGGGCGCCCTCTTCCAATTGATCTCTGGTCAAGGCTGAGATTGCAACTCTCATCTTCCAAATAGGTACGGGCTCGCCTCTTGACTTTGGGCAATTTTTTATTGATCATTTTGTCCGACATGCTAGATCATTCGCTGTTAAATGCCCTGTCGGGTTTGCCTCCATGATCTCTAGTATTCTCATCCAATAACATCCATATGTTCTGCTAAATACTGATAAAGTGGGTAAGAAACCTTGGGTCATCATGATCAGCCACAAGCTGTTTGAAGGTAAGCATGCTCTGGATCTTGTTAGGAAGGATGTGGAAGCCTCTGTCAAGCAAAATGTCAATCCTGCTGTCAAGAAAAATGTCATCGGCCCTACACCCAGTTCCAGTCATACAATGGATGTTGGTCCTATTTCTGATGCCTTTCACAATGTTATCACTATGAAACTGACGAGGGAGATAGCCAAAATCGACAAGGACATTGCCAATCTAGAGCAAGTGATCGTGACCCTATGTGCCCTGTGAAAAGTTACTTGTCAAGTTTCCTGACCCTACCGAAGAAGAGGAGGAAGAAAACTCCAGTGCTGAAGATTCTAGTGACGAAGAAGCATCAAGCAGTGATGAGTTTGCTTGATTTTGTTTCAAAAACTCTATTTTATTTTTGATGCATTAACTATGACTCTTATTTTGACTTACTTGTACGAATTGTATGTTGAATCTTGATTTGTCGCATAAGCCTATCAATGTAGATTTCTGCTTAATTCATCACTCGTGTGTGTCCACGTTCTCTTTCCCCTGGTATACCTATTGTGCCTAATAGACTTGTCTGTTTTTGAGGCAAGCAGGGGGAGACACCAATAAATGAAGTGAATTGACCTTAGTGAGTCAAGCGAGTGTGATGAAGTAACACGCGTATGCCGAAGTGAGAAGTGTGATGAAACACGAGAAGCGACCAAGTCTAGATGAAGTGAGTGCTTGCCTAGAAAATAGCCAAAGGGGGGAGTTTGTTATTATGTTGTTTGTTGGCTTAGTTTTTAGACACTAGGAAAGAGGTCGAGTATATGATCAGGGAAGATGTATGTTACAACATCTTGCTCGACATCATGAGTATCACAGGATTGGTAAGTTTCCTTATTATAAAGATATTCGGCGATTGTGAATCTAGAAGATCTCCAGATGTGTGCAAGACTTTTGGGAAGTCTTGATTACGTTATGATTTTGGACATCTACATGCCGTGATAAATATTTTAAAAAGATATTCGGCGATAAGTTTTTGGGAAACCAAAATCGTAAATGGTTAAAAAAAACCCTAAGGCATTCCGGGATTCATTTTGAAGCTGCTATAAAAGCTGAGGCTCCACCCTTAGTAGCTCCTTGATTCTTCGGTGAATATACATAGCTTTTAGACGTGAATGATTGACGGGTTGAGAGGCTGTGTATTCCACGAAGGACAATTGTAAATCACTATTAGAATCGGAAGATCAAGAGTGAGTGATTGCGGGTTTCATGGTGTATGCGTGATTGAAGATTCACGCTCAAGTTCAAACAACGACTTGTGACATCCGAGCAGGGAGAGTGCTCGTACAGTGGAACCAAGACAGAGTCTTGGATTCAGGGGGAGTTCCTGAGATAGGTTTGCACTTGTAATAGTAGCATAGAGTATTGATCTGTGTGATGATCATTGATACTTGTATGTTGTGACTAATTACGATATAATGAAACCGTTCCACTGGCAGAGTGCCCCTAGACGTAGGCGAGATTGCACCGAACTGGGTAAACATTTTGTGTGTCGTTGTTTACTGTTTTTGTATTATTGTCCGTATCAGCTTACTGACAAGTTGTTAAGAACATTGTCTTGATATTGTTCGTGGCATCTTGTCTAATTCAACTAATCAGAATTCAATTATTATCTACAATTTTGACCTTTTTAACTTTGCCATTTTTTATTGTGTATTTAGTCGTCATATTTCCTTTCTTTAAGAACCCTAATGATTTCTCTTAGTTCTACCACTATTTAATAATAAAATAAATATTGGGAGGATAAATGATTAAGAAAATACTAGCCAAAATTAAATCATTATACCGAACTGACACAGAACCAGATTGTGCTCAGCATGAAGCAGATCCGAAAAAGAAAGAAGAAGATTGTACCCTAACATTATTCATGTACCACAAGATGCTGAATGGGAACCCCAATACGCCTGTTTTCAAAGGCCTAAAGACTTTTAGTTTTTTTTTTAAAAAAAATTGTAATTCAACAACATTATGATTTAATTTATGTTATATCAATTTATTTTTTCTTGAATTACGATTTATATATTTTATTTTAATTATAATTATAATTTTCAGTATCATATAATACTTTTTTTTATTGTTTTCTTTGTCCCACGATAAGGACGATAGACTTTCCCAGTTTCGTCGTCACTATAAAGACATTAGATCGGGATAGATACGTCGTCACTATTAGGATGACGAACTTTCCAAAGTAAGTCGTCCATATAGTGATGAATCTATCATGGTCCGTTGTCTATGGTGACAGAAATCCCGTGGAAGGTCGTTAACGTAGTTACCATTAAAATTGCGGAGAGGTAGATGTTAGCCATCACTATTAACAACGACTTACCACTGTTAGTTTTTTCAACAGTAACGGCGTATAATTAATGCATACGCCGTTACAAAGTGTAACGGCGTATGCTAGTGCAAAAGCCGTTAGTCTACCTCATTTGTAACGGCGTATTTACCAAAATACGCCGTTACAAATTGTTCCCGTTATGTTACCGTTCTGGCGTAGTGTTACTGTTAATTAGTAACGGCGTATGTACCTACATACGCCGTTACAAAATCAATGTATAAATGTTAACGGAACCTCCTCCCATTCTTCCCACATTTTTCTCCCAATTCTCTCAAACATTATTGTTCCCGACAACGACATTTTCGTAATATCATTTCCATTTTTCGACAACTCTCTCTCAAAATACTACGGTTCATATCATCATTCTCCATATTAGATTGTGGAATCGAAGGCGCCGGCAAAACGTTTACAACAGTTCGGTGAATTAGTAGGTACGTATATTATTTTTTATTAATAATGCATTATCGAATGTATTTTATTAATTTATGTTAAATAGTGCATGTAGATTATTGTTTTTGTTGTTATAATAATAATAATATATGTTAATTGTTGTTATAGTTGATATATATAGTGAATTAATATTGATTATTAACCGTAGTTATTTGTATAATATAGAATGGATCGTGGGTGGATAACATCCCGTAAGATGAGTGAGGAGTGGATGAACGGATTAAGCAGTTTCGTCAAATTTGCGAGACAGAACGCGCAAACAGATGGCGTGGGACGTTTCAAGTGTCCGTGCACTCGATGTTGTAATTATTCTTGGCACGATATGGACACCATTTGCGATCATGTATTGAAGAAAAGTTTCCTTACATCGTACAATGTGTGGATCCATCACGGCGAAACTAGAGGGCCTAGTTCGAGCCGAAATATAGTTATGAGTTTCCCGTCAAGTTCGCATAATCCCCCTTGTTCGACGTCGGCGCACACTCCAGAGTACGTCGATCCGGTGCATCAGTTCGTGAATGATGTAGATCCATCTAGAGATGTAAGGATTGACGAAGATGAAGGCGAGAACGACGAGGATGAGGATGAGGACGAGGACGAGGACCCACAATTGGAGATAAGTTTGGTGACCGAAGTCGAGGCCGGACTCGCTAAAGCGAAGATGACGGCATACAACCGGTTGGTGATGGAGTCACAACAGCCGTTGTACAAAACCATAAGCGCTGTCTCTAGTGAGGATACTTCTTTGGAAGCGATGTTAAGGATATTGTGTATCAAACAGAGCACCAAGATGTCAGACGCGGCTTTTACCCAGGTCGTGAAAGAGCAATGTCGTATGTTACCACAACCTAATTCGTTTCCATCTAGCTATGCAGCTGCGAAAAAGATAATGAAGGCCATCGAAATGCCACACGTGAAATATGACGCATGTTTGTACAGATGCACTTTGTATTACAAAGAGTTCTCCGCTCCGGACAAATTTGGAGTTTGTAAAGAACCACGATTTACTATGGAAGGAAAAAAATTAGTTCCAAAGAAGAAGTTGTGGTACTTCCCATTGACTCCTCGACTTCAACGGTTATATCTTGCAAAAGAGACGGCTGAGTGGATGCAATAGCACGTACGAGGAACAGAATGTGCGCCAAGACCAGTGGGTGGGCCATGACGGGGAGCTCCCTGATGCACCTTATGGGGTCAATGGTGTACACCGGAAGGCCGTACTTGAGCATATCCGAGCAGTGAAGTTCCCCTCCGGATATGTGGGAAGTTTAAAGATCAAGGTCAATCCTGATGAGAAAAAGTTTCTCGGACTTAAGACCCACGATTGTCATGTGCTTATCCAACGCATCTTCCCCCTTGTCATTCGGAAGTACATTCCGACTCATGTGGCAGAAGCATTAGCAGACCTCGGCAGGGTGTTCCAGGTGTTGTGCACGAGGGAGCCGATGAAGAAGGCACTAAAAAATTGCACGAGGATATGGTGGTTTTAGTCTGTAAGTTGGAAACTATCTTCCCTCCATCATTCTTTACCATTATGGTTCACCTGCTACTACACCTACCAGATCAAGTTATGCGGACCGGCCCAGTTCATTTCACTTGGATGTTTTCAATTGAACGGTAGGATCATTCACTGCCAAATATCATTTCCAATTACCGTTAAACTGTATAATCGAATATCACATTAACATTCATATTTCGAATGCAGGCAACTTGACGTGTACAAGAAAAGTGTGCGAAACCCGCGATATCTAGAAGGTTGAATAGCCCAACAGTACTTGATGCACAAGTCTGTCACCTTCACTCAGATGTACCTAAACCGCGCCACTTCAGCCAACGAAACATTTGTTAGTCCAGCTCTAGGTTTCCACTTATCAGTTGTTTCCCCACATGTACAAGTTAAGAGTGTGGTGCGAAACCAGAAATTGAGCGCATCCGAGATGTTCTAGGCGAATTGGACTAGTGTTGAGAATTGTGCCGAAGCAAATAAGTACGTAGAATCACATCGAGCAGAGTTCATTCAAAGATTTCCTAGAAAATCTCGAAAGGACCGAGTTATGTCATTCATGTTTGAGTGGGGAAAAGTTGTAAGTACAATATGTCTCTTATGTGTAAATTCATACAGCTTAATTACTGGAACTAATATTAGAGTTTAATATGCAGATTGTCGGTCGAAGGGAACAACGAGAGTTGATACTACTATCTGTAGGTCCTCGTTCTTCGGCCATTTATTCACAGTATACTGTGAATGGTGTGAAGTTCTTAACGTTGCGAATTGACCAAGGCCGGAGAAATCAAAATTCAGGGGTCATGATTGAAGCAAACAGAATATGTTACTACGGTGTTCTTATGGACGTCTTGTCCTTACCTATTCCGAAAGCATGCCAGTCGTTTTTTTTCAAGTGTCGGTGGTATGACGAACGAACCGTGAGGAAGGACGACAATCAGTTCATTTCCGTAAACATTTCCACAGATTGTCATAAACAAAAACCATTTTGCCTTGCTATACAGGCGAAACAGTTGTACTACATCAACGAACCGGATGTGGTGCACTTTGCAACTTTGTGGAAAGTTGTCAACGTCGTCTCTCATAGGGGTCACTACAAACCGAGCACTTTATCTCGTGCAGGTGATGAAGAGCCGGAGTTCGAAGTAGATGAACCGTACGAAGAAGATCGAATTGACATGCTGAGACCGGGTGGTGTAGGGATCGACCTGAGATACTTACACCAAAATCCACGGCCTGTCCCTACCGCTGATTCAGAGGACGAAGATAACGAGGACAGAGTCAACGAGGACGAAGACAACGAGGACGAAGATAATATGGAAGGGCATGACGATTATGATTCGGCCAACTCAGATAGTTAGGAAAATATGTATTTATCTTTATAATTAACTCAATAAATTATTCAACAATCAGTTCATTTCCGTAAAAACTTCCACGGATTCATCATATTTCGGAATTAAATAACTCAATTACTCGGTTTTAGGAAGAACAAGATTTAGGAGACAAAAACTAGAAAAACAAGAATCTGCCAAAAAATTTTCAAGTGTGAAGATTAGTAACGGCGTATCTAAGAGAATACGCCGTTACTAAATTAGTAACGGCGTACACTTTATAATACACCGTTACTAATATAGTAACGGTGTATTCTCGTCGATACGCCGTTGCTAATGGTCAACAATCTTGACCATGAAAACAGTCAAGATTGTTGACTTTCACGCTTGACTTCGGTATTAATTTCCTGTTTCATATACTAAATGACTACCCAATAAACACTAATCATTGTACACTACCTAAATATCATATACGTTAATCAAAATTGAAAACCGCGTAACAAAACTCATGGCGGAAATGACATTAACGGAGGTTTGACCGTTACTTACGGATGTGTTTACGGGTGATTGGTTTAGATCGAGGTTTATACATGTTTGAAATTTACTAGAAATTTGGAATGTGAGCGGCAACACTATTACGCTTCAATCTGTACGGTTGGATTAAAACACGATTTTAGACACTAATCACTTTCGGTGAAAGCGTGAGTTTAGGGTATAGAATGGTAAACCCTAAACTATACCCTAAACGCTAACTTCATCGAACGTTCAGTTCAATTCAATGTTTTTATAATAATCCAAACCGTTCAACATGTTGGAAATGACACTGAAGTGGTATAGTTATAATTTCAGAAAAATCAAACCACGGGAACACTCCCGATCAATAACGATCGGCATAGTAACGAAGTGGCATAGTAACGGCGTATATGCCCCATACGCCGTCACTAAATAGGCGCAAATTGAAATTTGTTAGATTATTTGTTATAATAATTGAAATTTGTTAAATTTGAAGTTGTATTATTTGTTAGATTAATTGAAATTTGTTAAATTTGTTAATTATGAAATTTGAAATATGTTAGATTGAAATTTGAATATGTTATATTGAATATGTTTGAAATTGTTAGATTATATATTCAATATATTGTTAGATTATATATTCAATTCCAAAAATGCCCCTTAGGGGCATTTCGGTAAATTCTAAGGAAATACCCCTAAGGGGCATTTCCGGTAATTTCTAAGGAAGTTCCCATAAGGGCATTTCGGTAATTTGTAAGGAAATGCCCGTAAGGGGCATTTTCGGTAATTTGTAAGGAATTGCCCCTAGGGGCATTTTTGGTAATTTTAAGGAAATGCCCATAAGGGCATTTCGGTAATTTGTAAGGAAATGCCCCTAAGGGCATTTCGGTAATTTGTAAAGAAATGCCCCTTAGGGGCATTTTCGGTATTTTAGCACAAATACCCCTTAAGCGGTATTTTTGGAATTCAAAATTATTATTTTTTGACGATTAATAAATTTGAAATCGTCTTTAGATATAATGGCCTCCTCGTCAAGCAATTCGAACCAACACCCGAAGAAGCCTAATGCTCGAGTACCGAGGCATGAGTTAATGGACTCGAAGTGTTTCTTGGCTTACGAGCAAACGGCGTTCGACACACCGCCTCCGTCGCCGCATGTTGGAGGGGAGTCACCTGATCATAGGGATTGCTACACTCCCTTACCTCCACAGCCGACTCAGCTGACCCCCGATTTCGGTTGGGGCTACCAGGTTGTGCCGCCTACATTCACAGGCTGCGAACCCTCAAATGTCGGAGCATCCTCTACCCAATCTCTGTTATTGAACTAGTACGGTTTTGTTCCCCTCGAGTGGGATGAGACGCCGGATGAAGAGCTGTACTTCGACTTCAAGCTGCAGCCGAATTACTTGAATACCAACAGCTGGATGGCCAGGAAGGACGTCGATCCAAAACAAGATGTGTCCCTCGACTTGGATGAAGAGGCAATATCCAAGAACGGAGGACCTTTAGGATTGTTTTGGGACTCGGAATTACAGCTTCCGTGGAGTATTTTTCCGCCCGGAATCAACGAGGCTTAGAATATTCTGAAGGTTAAACACATGGTAGGTAAGTTTGCACGCGAGTGCGACGCTTCCTACCAGCTGTTCTGCGATCTTCCTATGTCCGAGTACCGTAAACTTTGGAGATAAATTCGGGTAATTTCAAAATTTACCGCTCGAATTTAACGTACTTGGATATTTACATTGCAATTTATTTATGCCAGGGCTACTATGAATTGCCCACGGATTTAGATCCCCTCAAGAAGTGGATTAGCGAGACGGCGTGGTCCGCTTATAAAGAGCGGAAATCAAATATGAAGGCATGGTACAAACTCTACGTCTCGCCTGACTATCTGAACCGCAATGGAATTCCCAACATATTTAGAGGGAAAAAAGCACAATGGCGGTGGCTCGTCAAACACTTTGACGAGAACGAGGTATTTTCTTACTTTCATACGCAATTGTATGAAACCTATATTTAATTCTAATTCTGTGGTCATTTCAACTAACTTCATTTCAATGTGTAGGGTGTAGTTGGTCTTGGAGAACATATGAGGGAAATTCGCTTGAGCAACAACAAAATTAACCATCGATCCGGCCGGAAATCATATCGGACTCTTTGGACGGAGAGAGAAGAGACAAGCAACACAAACATCTCCTCCAAGATAGAGACTTGGCTTTTTGTTAACCGGGAACCGGGACAGAATGCTACTGAGGCGGAACTGTTATAGGAGGAGGACAACAAGCCGAAACGCGTAAGTTCTTTTATAGGTTATATTAATAATTAATATTTCATTCTTTTATTATTTTTTCATTAATTTGATATTTTATTTTGTTACAGATATACCTTAAGAGGGCGTTACTGGACTGGAGGCAGGACCCGGCCAATACAGACCAGCATGGAAACTTAAAAAGGATGACCGAAGCGGAGGAGAATGAAGTGATGATGTTAGCGAATCAGCATTGTCACGACCTGAAGCTTGCCGCAGGACGATTAGATGCCCAATTCCCCCGATGACGCAAAATTCGGGGATTTGGAGATGATTAGCAGGTACAGGCCAGACCTAGAAAACGTGGCCAATACTCCAGCGAAGTGTCTGCATAGCAGTTCGAAGATATGCAGACTAGGCTCAGCCAGGCGACGGAGCAGATTGCCGCGCAAAATGAGAGGTTCGAAGCTCAAGAAAGAAACATCGAAGCTCAACGAAGAAGCTTTAAATGGATGTACGAGCAGATGCGAGCAACCAATCATTCTTTGCCTCCTTACGACCCGAACATGTTTACCAACTTTGGTCCTCCATCTCCACCGTCGTAGTTTAATTAATGTAATTTTTATTTACACATTTGTAATTTTAATTCATTTGAATTTCAAAATTAAATTAATTATGCAAAAAATAAAAACCGAATAAAAATTATATATTTAATTTTTATTCGGTTTTTATTTTTTAATAAATTAATATTTGTAAAGACGTATTCTATAGAATACGCCGTTACAATTTTGACATTAAAATAATAATTTTTAATACTTGTAACGGCGTATTATTCGTAATAGTATACGCCGTTACTAAGTTGACGGTGTCAAGCCGTATAAACGGCACCGTCATCTTTGTAACATCGTATGTCGTGGTATATACGCCGTTAGAAAGTTAACGGCGTTAACAACCATTACGCCGTTAATGGACTGCCGAAACGACGTCGTGTTGGTGTAGCGGCGTCATTTGTACACCGTTACAAACTATAACGGCGCTTTTGTAACGGTTGATTGACTAACGGCTATTTGTACGCCGTTACAATTTGTAACGGCGTATTTTTGGTCTGTAACGGCGTACTTTCATACGCCGTTACTAATGAAAAAAAATGGCAGTGTACGTTGGGGTGGCGGACTAATGATGACGAACGTTTGTCATATTTATTAATGACAGTATGTTTTGGCATGGGTTTGTGATAGCAGACTTAGTCCGCAGTTATTAACTGAGAAAATCTGATAATGTATAATGGGAATCGGATCCAACTCGACCAATGGACATTAGAAACACCAAAAAAATAGAATCGATAGACTCCAGAATAAAAGAGATTAATGGTGTAAGTGTAAAAGATAAAGATGTCTTTAAGACCGTGCAATATAACCCAAAAGTATATATGTTGGGGGTGAAATTAGAGTTGTCATTAATGAATTCTCTGCAGACTGCAATTGCAATTTTCTAGTTTTTCATCGAACACCAACAACAAATTTATAAATTTGCACGGAAAATATATCACACCAGAATATAAGTATGTTTTCCAACTAAAACGTAATTAATCTTACAATCAATCAAACATATAAAAAGTATTTAGACTTGTGTACAAAGAAAATCACCCAATACAAAACAAGTATCAGAATTTATAGAGGATAAGTGCTTTTATTTTACTACTTTAAATTACTCATTTGATTAATTTGAAAACAATAAAATATGTACACATAATTTTATTAGCATAAGCTTATTGTTTGACAATAGTAATTTATTTTCAGTTATCATTTTGAATATCTGAATCTTATTTAAAAAAATAGAAAAAAAAAGTATACAATGGAAACAAAAACTCTTACCATGGACCTAGCTTAGTGTTCATACAAAAGTTACTTGAAATAAAGGTCAAATTAAGAGCTAATTAGTTAATAGTTCCCTTAAAAAATAGCTTAGACACTCTCAAGATCGAAATTTACGCAAAATCAAAACCTTATTTTAAAAAAAAAAACAAAATACTATAAAATGATTTCTCAATCATATTTTTATTCAAGCAAACACATATCGATAAAAAAACTTTAAAATCATCCGGAAGTTACAAGGTTGTCTATAAAAAAAATGGCATTTAGGTTTACTAACGTACTAGTGTTCTCTCTTGTTCTTTTCTTGATCATCGGAACAATCACTTTAATCATGGCTCATGGTGATGTTGGAGTAGCTGCTGGAGGAGCAACTACTGATGGGGCTGCCATTGGAGCAGCGCCTGCAGGAGCAGCTGCCGGTGGAGCAGCGTCTGCAGATGCATCCGCGGGAAGTGTTGCCACAGAAGCTCCCGGGGCAGCAGAGTAAGTACTAGAACAATAATTTAATTTTCTTTATTAAAATGCCTATTAGGGTGAACTTTTAAATGTGTCTTATTTTAATGTGATATCATGTCTCATTTATCTTTATGAACACTCGTAAAGTATTCTCAATTTAATTATATTTTTGATGAACATTTTATAAGTTTATGAATTTAAACTTTGACGTGTACTAAATTTTAGCATAAAAATATAATTCAATTTATTTTAACTGTCATCAAATTTTGGCTCTAACATTCATTATATGTCGAGCTTAATACAAATTTCACAAATATGGAAGATCACAAGAATAACTGAATATATTCACAAGTTTAATTTTTTCAACCTTCTTAACCCTAGTGTTACATTTCTTTTATATATTCTCTTAGAATGTTAAGTTTAGTATAATAGGTATGTTGATGAAAATTGAGTTGTTTGGTTACTGGACATTCACATATCAAAGTGGAGTTATGGACACCGAAAGTGGAGTTATGGACACCGAAACTGCTGAGCCAGAAGAAGATAATAAAACAATTCTTATCCCCTAAAATTTTCACCTCTTTAATTTTGACCTTTTTAATGTTTTGTTTTTGTGTCGTGGTATTTCCCTTTCTTAAGAAACTCAAATGGTTTCTTTTAGTTGTATGTCAATTTAATAATGAAATAAATGATGGGAGAATTTAATTATTAAGAAAATATTTGTCAGAATTAAATCACTGTACCTAGCTGACACGAAAGCAAATTATACACAGCGAAGTGGATTGGAAAAAGCAAGAAGAAGATCGTGCTCTTACGATATTTATGTACCAGCAAATGCTAAATGTTAAATCACTATACCTATTTTCCAGAGGCTCGAAGACTTGTAGTTTATTTTTAATTTTATAATTCGACATTACAATTTAATATAAGTTATATCAATTTATTTTTCTTAAATTACAATTTATATATTTTTATTATAATTCTTATAAGGACAAAGACTTCCTTAGTTTCACCGTCACTATAGGAATAATGGATCGGAACAGATATGCCTTCTCTATCAAGACGACGAACTTTCCAAAGCAATCTGTCTAGATAGTGGCGACGAATCTATCCCGGTCTGTTGTCCCTATAGTGACGCGAAACCCGTGAAAGGTCGTCATATATATCGTTCACGGAGGACAAGACGTCGTGAACATAAAGACGAAGGAGGCGTAGAGGCTCAGCGTCTCTATTAATGGCAGCTACGTTCGGGTGGCTGATCTAACAACAACGGAAGTCTGGCGTCCCTATTAGTCATGACGTTTTTTTGGGTTTGTAACAAAGACTTACTTTGTAGTTACAATAAAAAAATATGATAGTGTGTAATCGGAATTAGATCCAACTCGACCAATCGGACTGCATGGATACCAAAAAATAGTCGTCCATATGAGATTAAAAGATATGAATGGTGTGTTAGAATTATCCATACTCAATAATAAGTGGATGTAAATTGTAATCGGACCGTTGAACCGTTAGATTGAATAAAATCACTAACTGAACCGGACCACTATCTGAATCAGGCTGATAACTGAACCGAACTGTAAGATAAACCGGACCACTGCTTCTGGAACGAAAAGAGGATGAGAACCATCCTTTGTCGTGGTAGAAGTGCCACTGACATGAAAATAGTAAGTTTGGTGGACCGAGGTGGTGATCTCTAAACGGTTGCCCCCGAGGTTTAGCACGGTAACACCTCTGTATCATGTCCACTCACAACAATACATATGCTGGAACATGGTAAAGACGAACCCCAAGAAAAGAGATGAAGAGGAAAATATGAACTCGTTTGAAACTGACATACGTTCATGCGAACAACAACAAATTGTAAAATCAAATGACTAAGCGTAGAGGAGGCAAATGTGAATAAAGTGATGCATATGCAGAGATGAGCAGAGCTTGGGGTTATAATTCGACTTGTGTTACACTAATAATTTTTATTCAAATATTTAAAAAATAGAGATCCAAAACAATTTTAAAATCTTGGCTCATTCAAAAAGAAATGTTGCCCCCTCTCAAATATGCATATGAACTTCATCAATGACGAATATATGACCATGAATAAAGTGTTTAAGCGTGAATATCTATCTGACGAAAATTTTACTGATATTTTTTTAGGGAAAAAGTCACATAACTCTCCTTAAGAATACATCATTCTCGCTTGACTCTCCTTACTATAAACACGTTTTACGTCCATTAAGTTGTCAAAAGTTCCACGTTAAACCTTTTTTGTTAATTTATTTTAAAATTAAGAAAATATCCTTGTAATAAATAAATTTAAAACAAAATAAAAATTGTTTTGAACTTATTTGATATGGATATTTTGTTCATAAAATAAAGAATAAATAAATATGTTAGTATTATTATTAATTTTTCAAATTACAAATTTGAAAAATAATTTATTATTTTTTTAAAACTTTTCATAAAAATTTTTAATGCTAAAATTATTTTCTATAAATTATTTTTAGAAAAAGCAAGTTCAGTATAATTTTTTTATTATTGGGGTATTTTAGTCATTTTCAAAAAAGTTAACGGAGAGAGGTAACGTGGAACTTTTGACAAAGGGACGTAAAAATTGTGTTATAGTTAAGGTGAGTTGAACGAGAATGACCTATTCTTAAGGGAAGTTACATAATATTTCTTCTTTTTGTAATAATACAATGTCGCACTTCCCAAAATTTCGTGATTATGTTCGTTTTGAGATTCGATTTAATTTTTAGGGATAATGACATTTTAATACATCTAACTATAGCGAAATGACACTTTCATACCCTAACTATTTTTCTCTCTTTTTTAGTACCCTAACAATTTTTTTTGTGACAACCTACTTCTAAAATGTCTAAAATACCTAAACTACCCTTGGTGTAAGAAACTATAAATTGAATTGGTTCAATTTTTTTTATCTCTGATTCAATTTGATTTGTACTTAAGATGCAAATATAATTATGCCCGAAAGTGTAAAATTAAATTTGACCCATTTCAAATATGGTTTGATAAATCATATTAGACTAGTTTTATTTTGATTAGTTAAATCAGGGGTATTTTAGTCATTTTAACATAGTTTGTCACAAAAAGTTTGTTAGGGTACTAAAAAAGAGGCAAAAATAGTTAGGATATGAAAGTGTCATTTCGCTATAGTTAAATGTAATAAAGTGCCATTATCCCTAATTTTTATACCATTTGTACCATAATAACTCAATTTTTTCATTTTAAAATTTCAACTACTTTAATTACGTAAGTATATTGCAATATCGAGACAACAATGCACAAAATCACGAGAGACTAGCCTATCCCGTCATTTGTTTATTTCTGCATCACTTTCCAACTCATTCATAAAATTTGGTATCGTTTCAGTTTAGTTTTAGGGTAAAGTACAATAAGTCACCTCCAACAATAGGCAAAAGACAGATAGCCACCACATGTTTGAAAGTGGACACCTAGCTACGCCCAACGATTTGAAATAATTAGCATTTACCGTTAAAATTTTGGATGGAATATGTTAATTTTTGAAGTGAAAAGACAAAAATACCCTTGATCTTATTTCAAATTTTCAAAACATGCCACTCATGTGTGTTTGGGTGTTTCTCCGACCCCGACCTCTCAGTTACCTTCTCCGCCGCCGTCTCCACCTCATCTCCGCCGCCAACTCCGTCTCCGGAACTCGCCGGAGAGCTTATCGAAAAATTTAATGAAGCGTTCTTGGTGGTGAGGCGGGTTCCCATTACGCGCCCTTCTTCCCATCTGGCGGCTGGGTTGGCTTCCAGACATATGATGAGCAATTAGAACACACAACACTTAGATTCTTTTTTTTATCACATGAACATGTTTGCTTTAGTTTTTATACACACTCGCGCACAATTTGGAGAGGTTCCTTTTACCTCAGACTCATCATAGGCCATGAAGCCAACTCATACGCCAGATGGGAAGAATGGCGCGTAATGGGAACCCGCCTCACCACTCAGAACGCTTCATTAAATTTTTCGATAAGCTCTCTGGCGAGTTCCAGAGAGAGAGAGAGTTGGCGGCGGAGGTGAGGTGGGAGACGGCAAGGGAGGTGTCGGAGTGGTCGAGATTGAAGAAACACCCAAACACACATTAGTGACATGTTTTGAAAATTTGAAATAAGACCAAGGGTATTTTCGTCTTTTCAGTTAAAAGATTAACATATTTCATCCAAAATTTTAACGGTTTTCAATTGTTGGGTGTAGCTAAGTGTCCACTTTCAAAAATGAGGTGACTATTTATCTTTTAGCCATTGTTAAGTGTTGTTTACTGTACCTTACCTTTAGTTTTACTCCAAAATAGTTTTTATATGGTTATCTAATATTTGAAAATCATATATTTTGTTTCAATCCAGTCGTCTTCTTTTTTACCATAGTCTTGAACTTCTGATGAACTGTTTCAAATTATGCTCTCTTTAATTCAGACTTGTAAAATTTTAATTAGCTGCAATAAACAGGTTAGTAAGATAACATCAACAACCGCAAATAGTTCAGTATTGTAAAAATTTAACTTTTCGAAGATTTAGATAAAGACAGTAACATGCAATTCACAAACGGTTCCATGATCTAGTGGTCAGGACATTGGAACCTCATTTTCAAATAATTTTTCCATATTCACTTATGGGCCGATCACTTACTATGGCCCGAACCTTCGAAAATTGTTGAAGAAACCAAAGTGATGGGTAAGTGGAGGCACGTGGCTTGCCATTTTTATTTAAAATTCCACTTTTATCTTTCAAAACTCAAAAAAATAGGATAGATAATAGAAAATTACATTCAAAATTGACTTTTTTACCGATTACCACGCACAAATTAAGAAATGACTCTGCGATCTCATCCGTCTATAATTTCATTAGCTTTCCGTTTATTTTGGATGCATAATGACACTATCAGATTTTACATTACAGACGGCGCATATTGGGTATGTGCGCCGTTAGTGATTACATTTAGTAACGGCGCACAGTATAATGTGCGCCGCCACTAAAGTGTTGACCGTTGACCAGAACTTTCCGTCAAGGTGTAAGCGGTCGGAAATCGAGCTGTTGGTGTTACCGTTAGTTTGTAACGACGCACATTGGACTATGGGCCGTTACAGTGTATTTTTGTAACGCCGCACTCTTCTATGTGCGCCGTTACAAATAAAATCTATAAATATTGGCAGCACCTCCCACAGAACCTCCCACTTTCCCTCCACACACTTTCCTCCCGGCAAGGGTATTTTCGTATTTTTGGTGAAAGTTTCCCGACTATTTTTAAATTTTTCGAGTACCCTATATTAAGTCTCCCCCAAAAATACTAGCATTTATATAATCTCTCTGTATTAGCTGGTGGATTCTGAATTACGGAAATTAGAAGATGCGTACATTTTTCAATAATGTATTATGTAAATTATTATAGTTATTGTGATTTATGTGAAAAAATTCATGTATATAATAATTCATGTCATTATTAATATATATATATTACATAGAATGAATAGGCGATGGATAGGATCCGTAAAAGTGAGTGAGGAATGGATGAATGGATTAAGCAGCTTTGTAAAATTTGCGAAGAAAAACGCTCTAAGAGATGGCGTGGGACGTTTCAAGTGTCCGTGTACGAGGTGTTGTAATTCAGCTTGGCATGATATGGACACCATTTGCGATCATATACTGAAGAAATGTTCTCTTAAACTGTATAATGTGTGGTTCCATCACGGCGAAGCCGAAGGAGCTAGTTCGAGTCGCAATTGGGATATGATTAGTGAGGACACTTCTTTAGCAGCGCTGTTACGGATGTTGTCCATCAAACAGAGCACCGGGATGTCTGACGCGGCTTTTATCAAGGTCGCCAAAGATTACTGCCGTACGTTACCCCAACCTAATACGTATCCATCTAGCTACGCAGCGGCAAAGCAAAAAATGAAGGATATCGAAATGTCACACGTGAAATATGATGCATGTCTGTACGGGTGCACTTTGTACTAAGGAACCCAATCAGAACTCCAGACATGGTGCATTTTTTGAGAAGCACAATACGCTAAAGTGGGAAAAAAATTGATTCCGAAGAAGACATTGTGGTACTTCCATTGACTCCTCGACTTCAACGTTTATATCTTTCCAAGAGACGGCTGAGTGGATGCGATGGCACAGGGAGCGGGAGAATAAGAACAATGACATATTAGTACATCCATCGGACGGTGCAAATTGGATTAAGTTTGACAAGAAATACCCGGTATTTTTAGGAGAAATCCAAAACGTGCGGCTGGCACTGTCATCCGACGGGTTCTCTGGGCCTAATGCACCGAGTTACAGTTTGTGGTATGTAGTCGCGATCCCGTTGAATTCCCCCCCCCCCCCCCCCCCCTCGATGGTTATGCGAAAGGAGTATAACATCCTGACCATATTGGTCTCCAGTCCAAAATCACCTAGGAAATGCTTGAATAACTTCATGTGTCCGCTGATTAATGAGTTGAACCATTTCAATTGATGATTGAAATGCTTGAATAACTTCATGTCACGTGGGATGGTTCTAAGAAATAGGTTTTCGTAATGCGGGCTGCTGTGATGTGGATAATAAGTGACTTCCCGGGTTTGGGAATGTTGGGGGGCAACCAGACTAAAGGTTACAAGGCGTGTCTTCTATGCTTGGACGCAGTCGATTCTTCACGCAGTAACTCAAGAATCTCTTACCAAGGTGCGCGTAGGTTCTTGCCAGAAAACCACCCATTGCAATTTGAGGCAGAGGCCTTTTACGGTTAAATCGAGACCCGGGAAAGGCCTAAACGACATTCAGGGGTTTCCGTTCTCAAAGAGATTCTACGTCATAAATACCCACTGCCTAGTCTGCATCGGAAGTTCAGTAAACGAAAATATGGAGGTGGTCCCATCTGTTAGTCTCATAATAACATTTTCTGGGAGCTATTGGAAAACTCATCAAGTCAGACATGCCTTGGATTTTATGCATATAGAGAAGAATGTATGGGACAACGTCATATGTACAGTTCTTGGAATAGCAGGGAATACTAAGGATAACGTGAAAGCCAGGAGAACTTACGAGGAATAGAACGTCTGGTGAGACCAGTGGTTGCAAGACGGAGAGCTCCCAGATACACCTTATGGCGTGGCGTGTAGTGAACGAAAGAAAGTATTGGAGCATATTCGAGTAATTAAGTTTCCCTCTAGATATGCGTGAAGTCTAAAGAGCAGTGTGAATCCCAATGAGAAAAAGTTTCTCGGATTGAAGACCCACAATTGTCACGAGTTGATGCAATGTATTTGTCCCCTTATCATTTGGAACTACGTTCCGCCTCATGTGGCGAAAGCATTAGCAGAGATGGGCAAGGCGTTCCAGTTGTTTTCCACGAGGGAGCCAAGGAAAAAAGAGCTGAAAAAGTTGGTGAAAGATATAGTAGTTCTAGTTTGTAAGTTGGAAACTATTTCCCTCCTTCATTCTGTACAGTTATGGTTCACCTCCTAGTGCACCTTCCGGATCAAGTTTTGCGGACCAGCCCAGTCCATTGCACATGGATGTTTCCAATTGAATGGTATGTTCCTTGATTGACAACAATATCTATAAGATATGTCGTTACAAATATAATTGAATCTAACATTCACACATAGTTACCATTGTAGGAAACTTGGCGTATACAAGAAAGTGTGCGCAACCCGCGGTATCCGGAAGGTTGTATAACGCAACAATACTTGATGCACGAGTCAGTCACCTTCATTCAGATGTACCTAAACCGCGTCACTTCAGCCAACGAACCATTGATTAGTGCAGCTCTACGTTTCAACTTATCAGTTGTTTCCCCACATGTGGAAGTGAAGGGGGTGGTGTGAGGTGAGAAATTGAGCACATCCGAGATATTCTGGGCGAATCGGACAATTATTGAGAATTGTGCCGAAGCAGATGCATTCGTAGAATCACATCTAGCAGAACAAGTACACCCTAGGAAATCTCTTCAAGACCGAGTGATGTCCTTTGTCTTCGACTAGCGTCGTATTGTAAGTAGTAGACATTGATTAGGTGTTTATTCTTGCCATACTTTTTTACTTGATCTAATATCATACCACGTATGCAGATGACTGCTCCAGTGATGCAACGAGAGTTGGTACTACTGTCTAGAGGTCCTCGTTCATCGGCTATTTATTCGCAGTGTACTGTTAACGGTGTCAAATTTTTGACCTTGAGAATCGATGAGGGCAGGAGAAATCAAAATTCAGGGGTCATGAGTAAAGAAAACGACGTATGTTACTAAAGTGTTCTTATGTGTTCTTACCTACTCCGAAAGCACGCCAGTCATTGTATTCAAGTGTCAGTGGTACGACGATCGGACCGTGAGAAATGACGCAAATGGGTTCATTTCAGTCAACACGTCCACAGATCGTCACAAACAAAACCCGTTTTGCCTTGCTTTAATGGAAAAACAAGTATACTACATCGACGACCCTAAATCTGCTTCGTGGAAGGTTGTCAACGTCGTGTCTCATAGGGGTCACTACAAACCGATCACGTTAGCCCGTGCTGAGGAGGACGAGCCGGACTTCGAAGTCGATGAACCTTACCAAGAAGATTAATTTGACATCGTCAGACCGGGTGGTATCACTATCGACCTAAGATACTTGCACCGGAATCCAGTACCTGCACGTGAGAACGACGAAATCGAATCGAGCGGCGAGGACAACGAACAAAACGATGACACTGATATGGAAGGGCATGAAGAATATGATATCGCCAACTCTGAATAAAATACGTATATGTATGTTTGATCGAATTATAAATAAATGATGTGATTTAGTTGAAAACAAACTATTATGTAAAAAATAGCATGTGGGGTAATTTGATCAAATTTGACCGAATTAAGGGTAATTTGGTCAAATTCGGCCGAATTATGGGTAATTAAATCAATGTTGATCGAATTATGGGTAATTTGGTCAATTTCGACCGAATTAGATGTAATTTGATCACTTTTGAACTTTTTGAGAAAACTTTTTTTTTCTAAGTATGAATTTGTAACGGCGCACACACCTACGTGTGCCGTTAACAATTCGTCACCAATCTTGACCAGATTGTTGACCTTCGTTTGACATCGGGTTTTTATTTCGGATTGAAGTTCATACATTGTAGGATTTGTGTGAAATTTTGGAACATGATGTAACAACATATTGCGCTCAAACCGGTATAGTCGGATTCACCATCGGATCGGCATGAATAAAATAATAATTAATTTTTCATTTTGTAACAGCGCACATAGATGTGTGCGTCGTTACAAATGGTCAAAATTGATATTCAACTCTGTTGACTTCCCTTTGACCGGGTTGGATCGAGTTTCATACATTATCGGAATTGAATAGAATTTTGGCACATGAAGTAACAATTCATTGCGCTCCTATCCGTACAGTTGGATTCAAACTTGTTTTCTAACATTATTGAGTTTCATTGAAAGCGTGAGTATAATGTATAGGAAGGTAATCTGTAACATAAACACTAAACACACTGGTTATCAAACGTTCCGTCAATGAATAAATATTTTTGAAATCAAAACCGTTCAATCTGTTGTAAATAACATTTACGTGGTATAATTCAATTTTAAGGAAAATCAAATCACGGGAACACTTCTTATCATTCACGATGGGAGCGACATGTACTTTTTAGTGTTTTCATTTGTAACGGTGCACAAACTGTGTGTGCCTTCACTAATTTCGCGGTAAACGAAATTTTGGCTAAAATTTAAATTTCGCGGAAAATGAAATTTCCCGCGAACATCTCTCTCTAACGGCGCACAATTTCGTGCGTTGTTACTAATTCATTTGCAACGGTGCACATTTGAGTGTGATCCGTTACAAAATGAGTTGATCGTTGCCAAAATCTGACCGTTAGCATCGTAACGACGCACAAAGAAACGCGCGCCGTTACTAAATCTTAACCAACGGCGCACGTGCAAATCCGAAATTATATAATTCTTTGAACCCTCTTTTTCTTCTTCCTCTCGCCACTCTTTCTCTCTGGTTCTTTGCCTCTCCTCTCCGCCTTCCGCCGCCATCCGTCGCCGTCCCCGCCTTTCGCCGTCTCTTCTCTGCCTTCCTCTTCTTTTTAAGGTAAGTTTTAGTTTTAGTTTTAGTTTTAGTTTTATGAAATTGGGTTAGGGCTTAGTTTTAGGTTTTATAATTTTTAGTGAATTCTTATGAAAAATATATAAAATTGGCATAACTATATGAAATTAGTATAATTATATGAAATTGGTATAAATATATGAAATTGTTATGGAATTGTTACAAGTTGATATGAAAATTATATGAATTTCTTTGCGTGTTAGGGTTCTTGAAAATTATATGGAATTGTTATATTTTTCATGTTAGGGTCATTGATTTAGTTTTACAAATTCAATCATTTGCATGTTAGAATTGTTAGATTTGTTATATTTTCGGAATTTGTTAGAAATTAAAAATATCCCTTAGGGGTATTTTTGGAATTATTACAAAATACCTCTTAGGGGTCATTCAGAATTATTACAAAAAATCCATGTTAGGGGTAATTTCGAAATTAAAAAAAAAAACCATTTAGGGGTATTTTCAGAATTTAAAAAAAAAACCCCTTAGGGGTATTTTCGGAATTTAAAAAAAATCCTTTAGGGGTATTTTCGACAGAATTAGGGGAAATTTGGTCATTTATTACCTTAAAATGGTTATTCGGTCATTTTCAACTGAATTAGGTGCAATTTGGTCATTTTAGACTGAATCAGGGGTATTTCGATCATTAATAATGACATTTTCCTTCTTACAATTATAGAATGTCGCTGGAACGTAAGGAACCTAGGGCCAGGGCACCTAGGCGGGCCACTATGGACATGTATACTCTCGATAATGTGTATACTCCGTCACCGCCACAACCAACTCATCCAACATATCTAGGGCTGACAGACCTTGGATGGACTTTCTTAGTCCCGAGGCATCAGAGTTTTCAGTAGATGATCGGACACAATGCTGGACCCTCTAAAGAGGACGTTGTGCCGGAAGCGTCCTAACTGTCGTTGAACCAGTGTGGGTTCCTTCCCCTCGACTACCAAGAGATTCCGATGTACGAGCTCTATTTCGATAAGAAAGTAGAAGTGATCTGCCTAAACACGAAGAGTTGGAAGGTCAGTGAAAAAAAAGACCAAAAGGTCGACGTCAACATAGACCCAGAGGAGAAAGCGGTCTAGGAGAACGGAAGCCCCATTTACTTGAGTTGGGTAAACGGCTGACCACATGTCGAAGGAGGACAGTTTCGCTCGCGAATGCGACGCTTCCTACCAGACGATGACTGATCTGCCGGCGTCTGAGTATCGGTTATTTTGGAGGAGTTTTAAGGTAATTTCAATATTTAGTGAAAATGAATTTTCAAATGCCATATTTTGAATATTGACGTGGTGTTTGTCAATTTTCAGAATTTGTTTGCAGTGTTAGTTTCCCTTAAGCTGAAGACTTGGATTTGAACTGTGGCCGCAGATGCTTACAAGGAGCGGAAATTGAACATGAAACAGTTATACAATATCTACGTGGACCCGAGCAGATTAGACCGCAATGGGATTCCCAAGTGTTTGAAAGAGAAGAAGCCCCAGTGACGTTGGCCCATTGAGCACTTTGGTGCGAACGAGATATATTACAAATTATATATTTAATATGTTTAATTTCAATTAATTTAATTTATTTTTTTTCAGGAAAAAGTAGGGACTTAAATGAGTACCATTCAGGGCAGCGACAACAAATTAAACCACTGTACCGGCCCAATACCATTCCGAACTATTTGGGAGAAGATTGAGGCCGGGGAAGTGAAGGTCTCCAAGAAGTTGGAGGCCTGGCTCAAGGCTAACCGGGAGCCTCAGCCTCGTGATGGTAATCAGGAGGGGGAGGAGGAGGATGTCAAACCGAAACGTGTAAGTTTAATTACACTCATTCTTTTTCTTTTTCTTTTTTAATTTTAATATTTTAATATATTATATTAATTACTTTCATTTACAACGTTACATTAAGAATGCGCTTAGGGATTGGAAGAATGACCAGGCAAACTACAACGAGGATGAAACTTTAAATAAAAAGACCGACGCTCAGGAGTACGAGGTTATGTTCCTAGCTGCCAAACATGTTCATCAGGCCGAGGCTGCCAGAGGATTCATTATAGAAGCCTCCCGAGGACGACACATCCGGGGTTGCGTGAGTGATTAAGAGACACATCCGGGGACATCGAAGACTTTCGACCTCTTCTGGTGCGGCTGATGCGGAGATTACGGAGCTTCGGACTTCGGTCTCCCAACCAGCAGAGGTTATATCCACTCAAGCGGGGCAGATTTCCACTCAAGCGGAGCAGATTACAGAGCTCCATGCTCAAAACTCACAAAACATGCATATGATACAATACTTCTACGAGTAGCTGCGGGCTGTTAATCCGAATATGACTCCATTTGAACCGAGTATGTTTAGAGTTCATGGCCCGTCATCATAATTCCTCGACATAATATTTTATTGAAACATTTTTAATTATTAATTATAATTATGAGTTTGAATATTTATTTAATATTATTTGTAACGGCGCACAACACACATGCGATGTTACAATAGTGATGGCATACAGGGTTGTGCGCCGTTACAATAGTGAGGGCGCACAATACCCGTGCGCCGTCACAAATTGTAACGACACATGTGTTTTGTGCGTCGTCAAAAATATTCCGTCACCTTCACTATATGGACGGCGACGTCAAATTTTGTGACGGCGCACACAGTGATTGTGCGCCGTTACAAATCTAACGGTGCACAACACGTGTACGCCGTCTGTGTTCTAACGGCGCACAATTATTTTACGCCGTTACTAATTGTAATGGCGCACCGGTGCGCCGTTACAATTTGTAACGACGCTTTTGTAAAGGCGCACGGTAAACCGGCGGTTTGTGCGCCTTTACAGTTTGTAACAGCGCAAAACGTGCACACTTACTAAATGCAAGATATGTTAGTGTGACTAATAGGGATTGCAACATACCCCGTCTTCGACGGAGATTTACGAATCCGAACGAAAACATGACAGAGAATCTCTGAATCCGGATGGAAACAGGGCGGGGACGGGGACGAGGAAAGGTATCCCCATCCCGCTCCGCCCCGATATATTAAATTATAATTTTTCAATTAAAAAAAAAAATATATATATATATATATATATATATATATATATATATATATTTAATGACAAATAATATCTTTTTTATTGAAATAATATTTTATAATACATGTTTAATGAAAAAAAATATTTTAAGTATATAATTTTATTTGAATAAGAATTTTAATGCATTTTTATTAAAAAAATAAATATATATTAACATTTTTTTGGTTGGAAATGGAAAACGGGGAATTCCCGAATCTGACGGGGAATCCTCATCCCCATTAGAAATAGGGAATTCCCGATCCGATTATAACGGGAACGGGGAGGAGAATTGCAAAATTCACCCCAAATCCGCCCCATTACCATCCGTAGTGACTAAAATGTCTTGAATCAACTTTAAAATTTCAAAATTGTTAATCTGTCTCTATACTCTGTCTCCCTCTTATCTTTGATCCTAGGGCCAACAAATGATTTGAGTATTGAAAATTTCCTCAAATTGGCTTGAATAAAACTTGCTAAATGTTGAATTATTTTAAGAAATAGTACAGTTTACTACAACGATTTTGAAATGACAATTTGATACTTTAACTAATTTTTTCTCTTTTTAGTACGCTTACTATTTATATTGACTACCTAGCCCTAAAATGCCTAAAATACCTAAACTACCACCAGTTCAATTGAAAAAATAGAATTTAACTAATGGGGAAAATGGACCAGATCAACTCTAGTTCTATTTCTGCCAGCTGTGATTTCTAGCGATCCCACAGAGACGCCAGATAGGTTCCAGCGAGGGGTGGGCTGCGACGAGTTCAACGGTGCCGAACCAAGCCTTCTCCAACTTCGACGAGTTAAACGCCAGATCTCTGAGTCTTCTCCAACTCTGGCAAGCCCATGTATGGAGTTTCTGAGCGTTATCTCTGCCACTAGCACTCGCCATCTTCTCCGAGTCTCCTTCTTCAGAATCAAAGAAAAGCACACCCAGATTCGATTCAAAACCCATAAAACCTCTTTATCTTCCATAAACGCTGAACCCAAAACGAGGAGGAACCTATTCAATTAACACCTAAAATACTCAAATCTCAGTATTTCAAGCTACATAGCTCGCTCGATGCCGACAGAATCGTGCTCGTGCACCGAAGCAAGATGGTTTTCTCCAAAGGAAGAGTGCGAAGAGGCGCCGAGGACGAGGGAAAGAGGTGCATAATCATATCTTGCCTCCGGCCGCACCTCCATCCTCGCTACTGAGCTGGAGCTCCTCTGCTATCGATGTCCTTCTTTGTCGTCGAGCTCACAATCCCATTTCTTTTTTAATTGTTTGATAAAAAACTAATTTTACATTATGCAATTAGGGAAAACTTGTATTTAATAAGGGAAAGGTTGTAATTTTTTGAATTTAAATCAAGTTCAAATTCAATTTCGGTTCACTACTGGTCCACAGTAAATCAAACAAAACTAAAATCAATACCAGTGGTAGTTTAGGCATTTTACGGATAGGTTGTCAATGAAAATAGATATGATACTAAAAAATAGAGAAAATTAGTTAGGGTATAAAAGTGTCATTTCAAAATAGTTAAATGTAGTAAATTGTCATTATCCTTCATTTCGATATGGAGAATTTTCAAAGTTTAAGGGGTAAGACTTGCTCGAGCTCCACAAAATTGAGACTTTTGGCTTGAGTTTTTGGTATATGGTGGTTAAAGGGTGCGCCTACTGGTATTTGGCGAGAAATGATAAATTTAGAGATGCATGGCATGGAGGAGAGGGAGAAAGAGATATATCTTCTAGAAGAGAGAGATATAATGACATCCATCATAAAATTTAAAAGTTAACGAAGGACATCTTAATTATTTTACGTTTAAAATAAACTCAAAACCAATGAAAATGTAGTTGGTGAAAAAGAATTAACTAGAGGGGGTCACGTAACCATTTTCTAACTTGGATGTAATATGCAAACGAGTTAAACTTTGGTCTAATTATTTATAATTAACTATAAAAATATTGGAAAAAGTGAAAATGGTTTGGGGGATAGGAACTGATTTTACGACATCCGTGTTCAAGCAAAGAAGAACGCCGACGATGCCAAACCTAGCCTTATCCCTGACCCCATCTTTTATATGTGAGTAAAATGAGTATCTAACTGATTTTGATAGAAATAATGTAGAGACGAGGAGAAATTAAATACAAATATAGATAGAAATGTGAACTGTTTAAACTGATAGAATTTGATAGTAAGTTGGTAGAAGCACGGTGTTCACTTAACATAATATGAAATCGGACCTTCTCATTACACCTCTCTTCCAACGGGGCTCACTTATAGGGTATATTATGTAACTCGACCTCCTCTTTATACATATCCTCCCAACAGGGTTCACTTATGGGGTATAGCATGTAACCGGGCCAGCGAGGGTCCGGGCAGATTAAATGAAAATATAAAATATATAAACGATTATTTAACAATTTAATTATGACTTGATTTAAAATTTTATTACAGAACTGAAAATGTTGAAAAAGACAACGAGGTTTGAGAGATAATTCCACCTTATATAAACGTAATTATGAAATAGTTCACAATGATATTTGAAGAATTTTTACAATTTTATATATTTAGTGGTGAAAATATTTTCGGGATTATGCAAATATTCTAAAATTTTCGTCTATTTTAGCGAAAAATTATATTACTAGTGTAAAAAAAATACAAGATGGACGGAGAGTTTAGCAAAAAATATAGCAAACGAAGAGTTTCTGCAAAACTAAAGTAACACAAGAGAGTTTTTACAATTTTCCCTTATATAATTGAAATAAAATGTAGGAGCGGATCTTGAACTAGTAGCTTGCTCCTTTCTTAGGTTGAAGCAAGTGTTTAAATCTGAGCTTAGTATTTGAGTGATGTTGTAGTTACGATGTTTTTGATGATTGGCTTATTTTCTAGAAACTATTATTGATGTCATAAAAAATGTCGAAACATCATGTACGACATCTTTGTCGACATCTCGGCTGACTTCATATTCGACGCAAATCAGGAAAGTTTTTGTTCTTCATAAAGTACGACTACAACAAGAATTCTGAAAGCTCCAACTGTATTCGACGCGAACTGGAAAGAAGAAAGACGGTGACGAAAAGGAAACCCACTAGGGTTAGTATTCATGATCGATTGTTATAAAAGCTTAGACTGCCCCCTTAGCAATCGTGTGGTCTTTTATTGTTTCCTAGCAATAATATACAGAGCTCTTAGACGTGAAGGTATGCGGATTGAGAGGATGTGTATTGTGCTATGAATATTGTGTACCATGTTAACTATTGAGAGTTAGGTGATTAAGAGTTTATTGATCGTGTGAGTGAAGACTGCACGCAACCAAACGTTCAACGACAACTTGAACTGACACAGCAAGACGATTGCTCGAAGAGTGGAATCAATACGGTGTCTTGGATTCAGAGGGAGACTCTGAGATAGGTTTGCACTTGTAATAGTAGCATAAAGTATAGATCTTGTGATAATCATAGGTACTTGTATGTTTTGACGTATTACCATATAGTGAAACCTTTCTACTGGCAGAGAGCCCCCAGACGTAGGTGATATTGCACCGAACTGAGTAAACAATCTGGTGTGTCGTTGTTTATTACATTTGATATTTATTGTCCGTCTTTATCTAAGCAAGTTGTCATACACTGTGTTATAGCATTATACGTAACATTGCGTGTGCCATCTTGCATAACTATCTGATCAAAATTGCAGATGCAGAATCATGTCATTTGTCTAACATCACCCATGACGCTAACACATTCAAATTTTAAAATGTACATTCTTTGGTTGCTCCGAACCTTAACTCATATCTTCCCCACGTCATGCGTTTTTTGTTTTCTATATTTTAGTGGATAGCTTGATATTGTCCATGCATGTCGTTGTTTTGTTCCAAATTTGAAATGTCAAAAACGTCTGTAGCCATCTTCTCCGTAAGTCCCCAATACTTTCCTAGCATGTTGTGTTGACACTAAGTCAAATAACACAGTACGTCATCTCAACCGTCCATTCTTCCACGCGGGAGTGATAGACGGCCAGGGCCATACATGATGACTACACCAAGGGGGACAATGGCATTTTTGTAATATAAATCATTAATTAGCTACAAAGAATTGCAGACCATAAATAATGCAAAACACTCTCCCACCAAAAATACCAACTTCTATCCATTACAAAGCAATCTCTCATCTTACAAAACAAAGAAACATTCCCTTCGGTTCCACGTCCATTCCAAGAAATGGTTAGTCACGTATGTTAATTTGTATGGAAAATTATAGTCTATTGTGATCAACTATGCTACTTTTTCAATTCTTTACGTGAACTATTTTATGTGTCAATCCATTATAGAAGATTATTTTTTGTCATTTTATCCTAATGCACAAAATATTCATATATTAAAAAAATTAATTTTAAAATTTTAATATAGTGAAATGACACAATAAAAAATAGTGAACCTTCGTGAATTAAAAAAATGACATAGTTAATTGTAGTGGCCCTAATGGACTTGAATTTCCCCTATTTTGTACTATAATATGATGCTCCCATTCCCTTTTCATTTACTAAAGGCACTCACACTCAACATCGAGGTACTATTCTTGATTGAATCTCTTTTGCTTGGTAATATATTGCTAAATACTAATTTTGTTTTATTTTGAACAGAAAGTATTTGTTCAAGAATCAGAAAGAGTAAAATCCGTGGATCCACTCAGGAACCATGCACGTTTGGAATCAGCAAACACAGAGCATGCTCAAGTCCTTCAATGTCTGTCAAGGGCCAGCAAGGTGAGCAAAATTCATAGCGCATAAGAAACGGCTCTGATGATGGATACATTCGCGTTTACAACTACGAAACCATGGAAAAGGTGATAGAAATTGAAGCACACAACGATTTCATAAGGCTTCCCCTGTTGGTATCAGCATCAGATGACTGTGAAGGCGTGGGACTGGGACAAGGATTGGAGTTGCTCCCATGTTATGCAAGTAGCGTTCAATCCCAATGACCCGACCATACTCGCAAGTGTTTCTCTTGATGGAACCATAAAGGTATGATGCTCAACATTTCTATGAAATTTTATGTGCTCTGTAGTGTGTGCTAGTACCAATGAGTTGTGGGTGAACTTGTATTCAAGATATGGGATCTGGAGTTCCCATCAGCTCCGGCTTGGCGAAGTAGAGTCAAAGGGTTTGAATTGTGTCGATTACTATTGGGGAAACAATAGCAATGACGAAAGGCCTCTTATGGTTGCTGGCTCCGATGATCATACCACTAAGGTCTGTTTGGACAGTTTATGTTGAGAATATATAAACCAACGTGAAAAGAATTTGAAATAATATATGATTTTTTAGCTGTGAACTCTGGTCGATATATATGACACAATTTTAAAATTTTCTTCACTGCTCTTTTTCGTTTTTGTGTATTTTTTAAATATTTTAATATGGATTTGGTTGTGGCATTTGATGGGTATACATATATATGGGACTACAAGAGTAAGAGTTTAGTGGGAGGAGTTGAAGGACACTCCAACAATGTTTGTGCAGTAAGAGTTCATCCAGAATTGCCCATAATCATCACTGCTTCAGAGGATGCTACTGCTTGCATATGGCATGCCACAAATTATTGGTACTCATCATTACAATTTACAACAATTGTGTATTATTGTATCTTTCATAATTTGATAGATTAGTTGAAACAAATGTGTATTCTGAATTGCAGGCTTGAGAAGACTCTAAAGCATGAGCTTGGAAGAGTTTTGGTTGTGGGATGCATCAAAGGTTCCAACTTGTAAGTGACTTTCCATGCTTTTACTTTTTTTTCTTTCTATTTTCTATGGTTTGAGTTTTACTGATCATTTCATCACTACATTGAACATGGTTGCATTTGGATGTGACAATGGTTTAGTGATGCTTAAAATTGACGGGCTTTAACTAAACCTTGAAGCTGATGACTATCAAGTATCAAGACTCAAAGAATTAATGTCTCGTTTTTTTCAAATAAAAAATAGATTCACTCTGTGTTGTACGAACTTTTTTTTCTTTCTAACCCTTTGATTTGAGATTTTACTGGACCATTGTGTACTCTTGTTTGAATGAAAAATAGCTCTGGTTTGAATGAAAAATGGTGTACTGTATCGTTGTATGCTCAATGCAGATAGTAATATACTAAATACTATTTCGTTAGAAGAATACATTACGGGTATATATGATCAAAGAGAGAGATACAACTTGACTTGCAGTTATAAATTGCGGAGCATTTTGTTCAAACTTCACAATATCTTTGATATCGTGATTCTCTATACAAACTACATCTCGTCTTCTGATAAGTTTATTCTGCATCGAATCCTAAAATCTGTACCCAAACTCATCCTCGCCATAACCGATGAATATGCACAGTCTAGCCTTCATATCAAGCTTAAATCTTTCATCCTTTGGAACATGCACAAATGGTTTGCATCCCAAATACTTTAGGTAATTGTAGGAAACATCTTTACCTGTCCAAACTTCATTTGGAACATCAAACTCAAAAGGCACACAAGTTGTGAGATTCAACACATGAACCCTGTATTCAAAACCTCACCCAAACCATCTTGGTAGCTCTGCTTGTGAAAGTAAACTTCTCGTCATTTCAATAAGCGTTCTATTCATCCTCTCAGCTAACCCATTTAGCTGAGGCGTCTTTGGAGGTATCTTTTGATGTCGAATGCTTTTGATTCTTGTAATAATCATTAAAAGAACTACAATACTCACCTCCATTATCGGTTCGCATGCACTTTAATTTCTTCCCTATTTGTCTCTCAACTACGGAATGAAAGTGCTTGAAGACACCACACACTTGATCTTTAGTCTTCAAGATACATGCTCACACTTTTCTTGAATGATCATCTATAAAAGTCACAAAATAGAGACCACCACTAAGCGTCTAGGTTTTTATAGGACCACACACATCCGAGTATACTAAATCGAACATCTCTGGCTTTCTCGAGGGAGGGGATGATTTGAAAGACACTCTAGTTTGCTTGCCGGCCAAGCAATGCTCACATTACTCTAACAGTTCACTTTTCATTCCTCGTAGAAGATTCTTCTTTCCCAAAACCATCATTCCCTTCTCGCTCATGTGACTGAGTCGCTTATGCCACAATTCAGCTGTACTCTTTTTCTCAACTACATTAATAATGCCACCACAATCTCTACCTTGTGTCACGTACAACGAAACACACTTTTCACCTCTAGCAACGACCATAACACCTTTAGTGAACTTTCATAAGCCACCACCAAAGATATGATGAAATCCTTCATCATCTAGCTTGCCTACAGATATCAAACTCATACGAATGTCAGGAATATGCTTAACATTTTTTAGAATAAGAATCGTAGCTTTTTCGTCTCCAATCGCACGTCTCTTATGCCAATAGCTTTTGACGTGCCTTGATTACTCATCTTAACATTACCATAATCACCAAATGTATAAGATGAAAAGAGATCCTTTCGACTTCTAGCATGAATGGAGGCACTGCTATCTACTACCCAACTAGTCTCATCACAAGCCAAGTTAATTCTCCATCATCACACAAGAGAAGATTCTCTTCAGTAATAGTAGCAACATCATCCTCATGACTTGCCTTCTTTTCTTTCTCTTTGTCATGTGGGTTGTCTCTCTTGAGCTTTCGAAAATACTTTTTACTATAGCCCTTTAGACCACAATGATAGCACTCTGTATTGGTATACCTATTCGTACTCTTGTTTCTGTCTCTACCCTTTGCACCTCTACTCTTGCTCCTTCCTCTTTGTTCTGTCACTAAAAATTCTTAGAGCGAAGAGGAATCTTGTGACTTTCTCCTAATCTCTTTATTTAGAGCATTTCCCTTAGCCAAATCCATGGTGATACCACCATTTGGAGCTGAGTTAGATAATGACGCCCTGAACGTCTCTCACGAGTCCGGTAATGTACCTAGAAGCCACAAACCATACACCTCATCATCGAACTTGATACCCATTCCTGCAAGCTGATTAATAATTCCTTAAAAAACATTAAGATGGCCTGTCAACGGAGCCCCATCATGGTACTTCAAACTCATCATTTGCTTTATCAAGAACAACTTATTATTACATGTCTTTCGAGCCTATAACTGCTCAAATTTTCTCCATAAATTGCGCGCATGTGTCTCTCCACTAACATGATTCAAAACATTATCATTCACCCACTGTCTAATATAGCCACATACTGACGATGGAATAAATTTCATTCATTATCAGATTTGTTCTCAAGTTTGGCATTACTGAAACCGAAAGATAATAATCTTTCACACAAAGAAGATCTTCCATTTTCCCTCTCCAAACATGATAATTTGAACCATTCAGACTAATCATTATACTTGTATTAGCTTCCATTATTTAACACGAGATACCGATTAAATAACCTTCCCTCTGATACCATTTTGTTGGGAGAAAAACGAATCTAATAGAATAATTAGATGCACCGAAATTAAACAATTCTCCCTACATGTGCAAATCTCGTAGGAATCTATCGAGTAGAGCAAATCAAGCAAGCTAATAAAATATAGCCAATAAGAATACAATAGGCACGCACAATTTTATCGTGGAAAACCTTCTCAATGCGAGAGAGGAAAAACCACGGGACCCTCGAAGCCGCTTAATCTCCACTATCAATATAATGGGTACAACGAGTCCTCTCTAAATACAATTAGAGGATCACAATATCTCAAGATTAAACAATTTTGGCTCAAACCACAATTACAAGAAAGAATGGAGAAACTTCACCAAATTGTGGCACACGATCAGAAAATCGTATCAAATCAATGGGACATCCAAACGCGAATTCTCACGATCAGAACATAGTACCACGTCTCTCGAATACCCTGTCCAATAACTCAGCACGATCCAATGGTGGATTGACCTCTGATCGGACTCGCGAACCTTGCCGGTCGGCCCTGAAAGTAGCAGAAATTTTTACACGAATTTCTCTCTAATCCTCTCTTGAATTGGTCTCCTTCTTTCTCTCTATTGCCACCTATTTATAGGACAACAATTAGGGTTTCTTTCTGCATGTGGGATACTAACCACATGGGCTTTGAGCCTCTACTTATTAAATAATAGGTGCAATAACAATACACAAATGTTATTGCGTGAAGAGTCATGATTGTTCAAAACAATATGACTATTCATGAAAGGTCACCTTGTCAGGCTATATAAACTACATTCTCAATTATGCAAAATCACTACAATCAAAATATCCTCCCCACACATAAAAGGCTTATTATATAGTATTGTATTCTAAAGAATATAAATCATGAGTTTTGTTCACATGAATATGTGACGTCTCTCAGGTGACACAAGTTTTGTTCACTTGACCATCTCTCAGGTGACACAAGTTTTGTTCACTTGACCGTATAGGTGACATAGTGTACCAAAGGTAACATAAATCACACGTCACCCATTCCACATTTTGATGTGGGGAATAGCACTATTGCTATCATATTGATTAAAACGGCAACCTCATGTTTATAACATGCAGGTTCTACTACACACAACTTTTAATTATTTTGAAATATTTTTAATTGATGGATAATGTATACTCATTATTGTTGCATGAGAATGGATAAATATAACATTAGAACAAAAATATATGTTGAACGGTTAAATAATACATCATATTTTATATGTTGACAATCACTACTTGATTTTTGTTTTCTTGACGGCTGACATAAAGTGTCGTCAGTGACTAAAAAAACGTCGCCCTCAATCATTGGCGGCACACAGTGTACAACCCATACGGTGCATCTAATGGCATGTAGCGTGAAGCTACGGGTGGCGCACATATATTATGACAATACAAAGCCACAGTTAAGGGTGGTGCGCCTTATTTACCAAACATCGGTATAAACCTAAAGGTAACTCATGTGGGGACATCAAACACTAGCCAAAATGTAAGGGCGGCTCATGCGAGACATCCGCAACCCCTAAATTGATTACCGGAGGCGGATGTCACCTATGTCAGCCGCTAGTAAGTTTCAAATGTTGCACTAAATACGTTTTCCACCTGTAATCAAATTAGGGGTTGTGGATGTCCCATATGAGCCGCCATTACATTTTTACCGGCGTCTAACATTCTTGACATTCGCCGCCGAAGTAACGATAACTAAAAAAGTTATGAGTTTTAACAATGGGATATGTCATTATATATTATTAAACATAAACAATTAAAATGTTTTTTTTATTAAATTAGGGGAAATTACAAAAAGGTATATCCTTGTATGATATTTTCTCAAGAAGGTGTATTGTTATTTATTAATGACAAAAAAATGTCAGGTTATTTTAATTTTTTTTACAAAAATGACGAAATTGTCTCTGAAAGCACATTTTTTCATAACATAATTAAAAAAAAATTTGAACTTAAAAATAATTAAACTACAAAATTAAATTATAAAAGTTTAAGTTAAATAACGTATGCCATATCAAATGGTTCCATGGTCTAGTGGTTAGGACATTGGACTCTGAATCCAAGTTTTTTCTTCATTTTCACTTCTGGATCGTCCTCTTGGTACACGTCCAGCGCCACATAAATATGAAGTTCATATAGACCTATTTTTGGTGGTGTGGAGAAATTTTTCACTACATGAGTCGAACTTTGAAAGAGTTGTTCAAGTACTGTAATTAAATTTACTATAATGAACGAGTTGAATTTAAGTATAACATTTCAACATTCGATAAGTTCTTGAGTCGAGCTTTATTAGCAATTATTCGGTTCAAATTTGTTCATTTGGTTTGAGGAAAATTCAAACTAAAGCTTAACCTTGTTTTATTAACGGGATAAACATGATTCTAATTTATCAATACTTGATAGGTTCGTGATTCTAATGTTTTAGAACTTGATTAGTTATATATTTTTATTTTTATTTCACAATTATAGTGAAAAATATATTAATTGACCAAATCGAGTCAAATTCGAGTTTGACTATTTTTCGAGTCAATCTCAAATTTAATTATCTTATGTATTTTAAGTTTAAATTGAGCAATTTTTTCAATTGAGTCAAACTTTGACAAATTTAAATTCGCTTCAACTTGTTTATACCTTTAGTTTTGAAATGAAAAAATAATGATTACGCCTTAATAAAGCAGAATGATACACAATAATAAATGAGCCATAAGTTTAAAATAAAAAAATCCACATTGGATCCAGGCTTCCCTTCGCCGTCAACGGTGGCTATTCTGGATGAGGCTCCGGAGGTGGACTAGATTTCGAGGCCCGGAACGGTGGATCAACCGATCCTCTCCGGCTTTTCTTCGATGGGTTCGAATCAGATTTTGGAGGAGGGGGAGATGTTGCCCGTTTCTGTCATGATTTCAATCCAATTCACACAGGTTGAGTTGAGAAATGATGGAGTAATGCGGCGTCGTTTAGTCAGTGGGTGATTAATAAGTGAACGATGTCATTTGGGCAAGAAGCGGGCAGAGATTAGCGAAACGGTGCGTTTAAGGGAAGCTGGTGGTAACGATTAAGGTGCTGACGCGTGGGTGCCGAGTTGTAACTACTGGATTGGAGGAGGAATTAGCCGTTGTGGGTCGTCGTCTTCAGGCTGAAGTGGTCCCTGTACGAGCTGGGTTGTGGTGAGCTGTGTTGCAGAGACCGTGGAGGGCGTGGAGCAGGAGTCAGTATTTAAGGAAAGTGATGCTAGGGTTTTGGGTATCGTTATTTTGTTGTAGTCGTAACCTAGAGATAGCGTAGCGATAATTATAGAAAAGGTCACAAATCAGCCATTGATTTGGGGCCGTCACTTTTGTTCAAATCAGTAAAACTTATCAATTTCGGGGTTGAGTATTATTGTTATCAATTTTTTTCCGATCAGATTTACAGGACTGACAGTGGTATCAGAGCATTTTCCAGGCTCACAGATGACTAAAGGAAACGAAGGCGGTGACCGGACAGACAGACTCGCGGCGGAGCTGCGCCAGGAGACGGCCGAGTTGCGCCAGGTGGTGGCGGAGACGAAAAACCAGACAGATACTCGGTTGGGGGCGCTTGAGGAGTCAAGTCGGAGAATCGAGCAAAAAATCCAGCTACTGGTCAACTGAGCCAACAATCCTCTCCAAACGGGTGACTGCTTTTCAGTGCAAGGCCAACGTTGGGACGGTGATCGAACTGGACGGACTAGGAATCTCCTCTTTACGCCAAAACAAAACATTCCGACACCAGCGAGCAACACCAGGGGAGGAGCCCAGATCCTGACCCAAACTGACATGGGAAGAAGCAGACCTCCAACTCCAACTCCGACCGAGGTGCAAAATTGGAACCTAGATAACCAGAACCAAGGGGTCGAGACGATGCAACAAAGACTGGAACAGATGGGTCTTCAAGAGGAGCAACAGATCAATTTGGAGCAAATGGGTATACAAATGATGGGTATGCAACCGGTCAGAAGGGAAGAGAATGTATTTAGGCCCCAATTTAAGGTACCAGCGGTAGCTTTTCCTGTTTTTGATGGCAATGGTGTGAGAGATTGGTTTGAAAGATGTAATACCTACTTTTGGTTCTGTGATATACCTGAAGTTTAAAAAACAAAATTTGCCTCTCTGCATTTTGTGGGAATGGCAAAATCTTGGTTCAATGAGTACATAATGGGAAAAGGATACATTCTCTAGGATCAGTTTTGTAGAAATATAACATGGAAGTTTGACAAATAGGGACATGATGACATTGTTGTGGATTTTGATAACTTAGGCAAAAGGGAACTGTTCAAGAGCTTGAAATTGAATTTGGTGAGCTCAAATCTCTAATGATGTATAGATTGCCTGTGCTATTACCTGAGGATTTATGGGTCTCAAGTTTCATTGCCAAGTTGAGGCCACAACTTAGATCCGGAATGCAAGTCTTAGGTCCTGTGAATTTCTATCAAGCCATGTTCATGGCTAGGCATGAAGAACAACGAATGATCCAGCTGCTAGGACCATATAATTACAAAAACAATACTGTTTTGAAGAGCAAGCCAAAGATAAAAGCTATTCTACCTCCTAAACCTGCCTACACTCTTCGATCAGTGAAGAAAACCAATTCTGCCTATATTGACAACAGAAGAAGCAAAGGGTTGTGCTACAAATGTCCAACTAAATGGGTGAAGGGTCATGATTGTCCAAATAAACATATTCAACTGATGATGATACAAGAGGAGGGCTCTGAAGGGGAAGAGGAGTTTGTAGATGCTGAGGCGGAATCGAAAGAGGAGATGTCAGAAGCACCAAAAATACCTGAAGTTACCTTGTGTTGTATGCAAGATCAAGCAACAGTTCTTTGCATCAGGGCTAAAGGAAGAGTAATGGGTAGAATAGTATCAATTTTAGTTGATACAGGTGCCAATAGATCATTTAGTGATTCTTTAACTGCCAAGAAGTTGAATTTAGTGCAAGAAAGTGTTGAACCAGTGTGGGTAAAAATGGGGAATGGAGAAAGACAGCTCTGTAGAAACCAATGCACTGTCCAAGTAAAAATTCAAAAGAAATGGCTGAAATGGACCTTTCTGCTTATGCCAATGGGGAGCTGTGATTTAGTTTTGGGAGTCGATTGGCTTCACACTGTCAATCCAATCGTGCTAGATTATGACAACAGAGCTATCAGTGTGACAGTGCAAGGAAAATGGCTAACACTGGGAGAAAATGAAGAGGTAGAAATGCATCTGACCAAGGAAATAGCTGAGTTGAGCAATCTAATCACATGCAAGAAGTTAGAGGCTGAGTTAAAAAATGGGGAGATTCTGTATATGGGGCAGTTTATGAGCATGCAGGAGGGAGAGAAGCAACAGATGAATCCTCAGTTACAAAAATTACTCCAAGAGTTCAAGAAGGTTTTTGATAAACCCACAAGCTTGCCACCTAGAGGACAACATGATCACTCAATTCCACTGGTACCAGGAAGCAAACCAGCCTCTCTAGCCCCTTACAGGTACTCTTTTCAGCAAAAGAACATTATTGAGAAGATTGTACATGATATGTTGCAAGAGGGAATCATCCAAGATAGTAACAGTCCCTACTCATTTCCTATATTGCTGGTTAAGAAGAAAGATGGTTCTTGGAGAATGTGTGTTGACTTTAGGCAGTTGAATGAACAAACCATTAAAGATAAATTTCCAATACCTACTATTGAGGAATTGTTAGAAGAATTGAGGAGTAGTAAATATTTTTCTAAAATTGATTTGAGATCGGGGTATCACCATATCAGAATGGTAGAAGGAGAGGAACCTAAAACTGCATTTAGAACTCATCAAGGACACTATGAGTTTAACGTAATGCCTTTTGGCCTGACTAATGCCCCTGCAAGCTTTCAAGCATTAATGAACATAGTCTTTAAGGACTAGCTGAGAAAATTTTCCCTTGTCTTCTTTGATGATATTTTGATCTATAGCAAGAGTTTTGAGGAACACATTCAACACTTAATAATCATATTGCATAAATTGGTTGAAGAGAAATTGTTTGCTAAGGAAAGTAAATGTGAGTTTGGAATTACTGCTGTAGAATATTTGGGTCATATAATTTCTGCAGATGGAGTATTCACATATCCTGGGAAGGTGGAAGCAATGGTTAGATGGCCAAGAACAATTAATATCAAGTCATTGAGAGGTTTCTGAGGCTTCACTGGTTATTATAGAAGATTTTTTAGAGGCTATGGAGTCATTGCAAGACCTCTTACAGAATTATTGAAGAAGGATAGTTTCAAATGGTCACCAGAAGCTGAGAAAGGTTTTGAATTGCTGAAAGAGGCTATAACAAAGGCTCATGTACTAAGGTTGCCTGATTTCAGCAAACCTTTTGTGGTGGAGTTAGATGCATGTGATCAAGGGATTGGGGGAGTTCTAATGCAAGAGGGCAGACCAATAACATTTTTCAGCAAGGCTTTGGGAATTAAAAACATGGGATTGTCTACATATGAGAAGGAATTAATGGCAATGGTGGCTATTGTACAAAGATGGAGGACTTATTTGCAGCATCAGAAATTCATCATCAAAACAGATCAGCAAGCACTGAAGTACTTAATGGAACATAAACTATCAACAACATTTCAGCACAAATGGCTACCTAAACTCATGGGGTTGTCCTACAAGATTGACTATAAGAAAGGGAAAGAAAACATTATAGCTGATGCACTTTCAAGAGCAGTTGAAGCAGAATATGGGGAGAGGACTGTCATAATTCCAGAATGGATGAAAGAGGTTGCTAGCAGTTATGAAAATGATGCAGTAGCAGAGGATTTATTGATGCAACTACCCTTGAAACTTGAAGAATTGCCAAATCACAGATTGAAGCAAGGGATGATGCTAAGTGACAACAAGATCTACTTGGGCCAGAGTAATGGTGTCAGACAGAAAATTATGGAGGTGATGCACAGTTCTGCATTAGGAGGGCACTCTGGCATAAATGCAACCACCAAAAGAATCAAGACTTATTTTGTGTGGGAAGGAATGAATCAAGAAGTTTACAATTTTGTGCAGACTTGTGATATTTGTCAAAGGTGTAAAGCTGAGAATGTGAAATATCCAGGATTGCTACAGCCATTGGGGGTACCATCTCAACCTTGGAAGGAAATTTCTATGGATTTTATTGAAGGGCTGCCAAATTCTCATGGTTTTAATAGCATTCTAGTGGTGGTGGATAGATTATCTAAATACAGTCACTTCATTGCCTTGCAACATCCCTATACAGCAATTCAGGTAGCTCAAGCATTCTTTGATCATGTATTCAAATTACATGAATTGCCAGATAATATTGTCAGTGATAGAGATGCAGTGTTTGTGAGTAACTTTTGGCAAGAATTGTTCAAGTTGGAAAAGGTAGAGCTCAAGTTATCTACAGCCTATCACCCTCAAACAGATGGGCAAACTGAAGGGTTAACCAGTGTTTGGAAAATTATTTAAGTGCCATGACATATCAAGCTCCTAAGAAATGGCAGAAATAGCTAACATATGCAGAATATTGGTATAACACCAGCTACCATACCTCACTGAAGACATCTCCTTTTGAAGCCTTATATGGATATCCTCCACCACTCATGGGGTTGTCTGAAGAAAAATCCAAGATAGCAACCGCAGAGGAGTTCATCCAGCAAAGGCATATATGGGCACAGATTCTAAAAGAAAATTTACAGGTAGCATAAGACAGAATAAAGAGTTTTGCAGATAAGAAGAGAACAGAAAGAGAATTTAAGGTGGGAGAATGGGTCTATCTAAAACTCTAGCCCTACAGGCAAAATTCAGTCAATCTCTAGAAGTTCATGAAGGTTGATGCAAGATATTATGGTCCATATCAGATTGTGGAAAAGTTTGGAAAGGTTGCTTACAAGTTAAGGTTGCCTGATGATTCAAAAATCTACCCCGTTTTTCATGTATCACTGTTGAAGAGGCAGTTAGGCAACAAAAATAGGCTAATACATTCTCTCCTCTCATAAATGAAGATGGCCAGTTGAAGCTCTATCCTTATATAATTTTGCAGATCAGGATTGTTAACATGAACAATACTGCTGTGGTTCAAATTCTGGTGCAATGGGAGAGATCCACAGAGGAGGATGCAACATGGGAGGACGCTCAGGTTTTCAAGTCTCAGTTCCCATATTGGGAGCTGAAATTTAAAGCTTCAGGACAAGCTTTGGGAAAAGAGGAGGGCTCTGTCATGATTTCAATCCAATTCACACAGGTTACATTAAGAAATGATGGAGTAATGCGGCGTCGTTTAGTCAGTGGGTGATTAATAAGTGAACGATGTCGTTTGGGCGAGAAGCGGGCAGAGATTAGCGAAACGGTGCATTTAAGGGAAGTTGGCGGTAACGATTAAAGTGCTGACGCGTGGGTGCCAAGTTGTAGCTACTGGATTGGAGGAGGAATTAGTCGTTGTGGGTCGTCGTCTTCAGGCTTAAGTGGTCCCTGTACGAGCTGGGTTGTGGTGAGCTATGTTGCAGAGACCGTGGAGGGCGTGGAGCAGGAGTCAGTATTTAAGGAAAGTGATGCTAGGGTTTTGGGTATCGTTATTTTGTTGTAGTCGTAACCTAGAGATAGTATAGCGATAATTATAGAAAAGGTCACAAATCAGCCATCGATTTGGGGCCGTCACTTTTGTTCAAATTAGTAAAGCTTATCAATTTTGGGGTTGAGTATTATTGTTATCAATTTTTCTCCGATCAGATTTACAGGTCTGACATTTCGATAGCCAGAAGGTCTTGTTCCGGGTTCCTCATCAGACGGTCGTGTAATTGGCCAAACTACTACTCAACCGTCCGACAAGGTTCCAATCTCAGTCTCCCCAATCTCCTTTGCCTCGGAACCATCAAACGATCCTCCCAAAGCCACGCTTGTTCTCGATGCTCCGTTGTTTGCGTGTCTAGATGCACCTCTCACAACTTCTGTTGTCGCAAAGACAGCATGCGTTTCAACGGAAGTTGCAATTCTCGAGGCGCCGATTGTTTGTCCAGAGGTGCACGCGTCTCTTGAAATAATGAGGCGTATTGAAGAGGAGGGAACAAGTGGGCCCTCTCCTCAGCTCACTTTTTATGCCTCTTTTGGGCCTCAATTAGCTGGGCTTCCTCTAGCCCAATATAATATGGGTCAAGCTCTTCCAACCTATTCAAGACCAAGGCAAAGCCCAAATCCAAAAAAAACTAATAAAGAAAATTAATCTCATCTACCTTGGTTGAAATTTTGGATCGAGACAGAGTAGTATCGGCCATCACCATCATCAACAAGACTCAAAGGATTTATTCTTGTTTCAAGTTAATTCTCTCAGTTTCAATCTTAATGTCAATATCAATTTTAATGTACTTTGGTAATTCTATTATATGGTGTAAGTATAGCTCTTGTTCCCCACTTGGGACCATTTGCTGGTTATCTTCAATAAAATCTTAATTCGCTGAGAAAAAAATGACTTATTGGGCAGTCACTTGATCTAGCTGACAATACAGTACATCTTCAACTTAATGCTCTAAGGTTGTTTCTTCCTTGACTATTGTAATTCTCAGATATCTTACGATGGAAGCAACATCACGTATTACAATAAAATTGTGATTATGGATCATATTATACATGATAACCTTTTGTGTTAGAAGGATACTTTTAATGTCAGTTGGATAATATTAAAGATTTCAAAGGTATAAGGGGATATATCTTTACTCTACTAGGGGAATAAATGTTATGGAAATCCTCAAGACAAACAATCATAACCAGATGTACCATAAAATATGGCTGTACCTTTGGATAAAAGTGGTGAAGAAGTTAAGTGGCTACATAGGTTCTTAGAGGATAATATTATGGATTCGCTAAATAAAGAGTTAAATAGAGATCAAGTTCATAAATCATTGAAATGCGTACGACTTAAGACAATAAATAATTAAAGTATTATGTGTACAAAAATCCAACATATGTGATTAGGGATCCCAAAATCTAGGTTCAGTAGGAAAACTTAATTGCAAAAATCTTGTAATGTCACTTCATATATATTGTTTTCAATTATTGTCGATAAAAAACAATATATATACTCTAGTGAAATTCATTTATAAAAGTTTTTCTATATTAATATTCTCTACGAACAATTTGAGTACACTAACGTCTACTATTGTAGCTTGAAGAATAGGGGGGAGCACTTTGAAAATCTAACACATTTAGGGATATTTTGTCCTTTTTAATATAATTTAACTGAATGACAATGAGAATTTTGCAAATATAAGGAATCTCTAAAGTGACTTTTACATTAATTAAGCATAACTAAGTGAACTAACTTATTTTAGGTGTAATTTAGTGACGTCACATATCAGAAGGTTACAAAGTATAAATAGTATTTATATACACATTGGACCCTAAATCTAATAGGCTAGTCTTTTGGTGTAAGAGGAACTCTAATGTATATATGAGTTTCGTTAGGCGCTCCTATTAGGTAAGACACGTATCTCGCCAACAGGATCCGCTAAGTAAATGCTTAAATAGAGATCAAGCTGACAAATCATTGCAAAGAGTACGATTTAAGACTAAAAAATCAAGGCATTATGTGAAGAAAAATCTAACGTGGGTGACTATAGATTTCAAGATCTAGATTTAGTGGGACAACTTAATTGTATAAACCTTCTGACTGGGGAAGGGTGTAAGTTTTTCTATTTCTTGGAGAATTTGGATTCTATTTATTATATCATTGAACTTATCACTATAGCCAAAATAACACATAGATACTCTTACGAAGTTTCTCCATAAAAGTTCTCTAATACTACTATTTACTAACAGTCCGAGTTCACTCAACATTTACCGTTGTATTCTAAAACGTAATTATCCATACAGAGAAGGAAGTATAAAGTAATGGTTTGTGGTATTAAAGAAGACACGGAAAATTATCCATACGAAGAAGGTTTGTGGTGTTACCATTCTATTAGACATGAACGGCAGAGAGAGGAAATGGTGAAAAGAGGGAGGAAAGCGGGAGGGATAAAGTGGTACACTATGAAAACTTGACACATTTAAGGATATTTTAATTTTTTTAACATAATATAACGAAATGACTAATCGTGATAATCTTACAAATTTAAAATATCTTGAAAATGAGTTTTATATTAATTAGGTATGATTAAGTGAAAATTAACTTATTTTAGGTGTAGTTTAGTGGCAATTCCCTCCATGATAATATGTTAAAACAAGATTCATGGAGCCTCATGCTTCCCTAGTCAAACATGGCCATTATATCTAAACAACTCATGCATAAACAATTAAGTACGGGATTTTAATACACAAAACGTGCGATCATGAATTCCTATTATAAGAACAATAAAATAGAGAAGATCATGTCATCAAATTCAAAGTAAGTAGACCATGATTCAATAGTCTTAAACAAATAACTGCAGCAATAGAGAATTTAAAAATAAACATCCATGGCCATCCACAAGCTGCTAATAAGGAGCTTTCAAGTTCATGCATTTGAGGTGAGTAATTTATAGAACTCGTTGCTCTCTCAACTCACTTCCATGCCTATCTCTACCATCCACTCACTTCTATTATTGTATTGTATTCGTATTGATGGCTCATGTTCAATCCATCTTCTCCACTTGCACTTTGTAAATTCATGATCCCAAATTTCAAATTCTCAACCGCCTCGTCACTTTCATTGCACAATTATGTTCCACCATCGGGAAAACATATGTATTCACCAACCCAAAAAAGAGATTAGTCTCGTATATAACATAGGATATACCGAAAATACAAGTTAATGTTATTTTTGGTTACGAGTTAAGTCATAGAACAATCTTTTATGAAAGTAAAGAGGTCACATGCACAATAACATTTTTTATGTGACAGATTATAATCCATATTAAAATTAAAGCACATTAGGGTTAGCCCATGTATATTAGAATTTCATTTTTCTACCTGTGTATTAAGTTTCCTTAGTGCCTATATATGTCCACATCTCTTGTACATCATACAACACATCAATATTATATAACTCATTATTTCTTATCATGATATAGAGGCATAACTGATCATTGGTTAAATCTCTATGATTTTTTTGTTTTACCCACTCGTTAATGATTTGTGATTCTGACGGGTGGGTGAGACAAAGACACTCAAGAAACGATGATGCGCGTACAACTGCCGATCGCTGCAAGAAAAGCTGACGAAGAACGCGACGACGAATGCTGACCTTAAAAATAGCCAAAGGGAAAGATTGTTGTTACGACGTTTTTGATGATTGGCTTATTTTTAAGGAACAAGGAATTATGTCATAAAGAATGTCGAAACATCGTGTACGACATCTCGACTGACATCCTGTTTGACATCTTGGTCGACATCTCGGCTGACATCTTGTTCGACGCAAATCAGGAAAGTTTATGTTGTTCATATAGTACGACTACAATTAGGATTTATGAAAGTTCCAGCGCGTCTCCGATTCTGGAAAAAAGAAAGACGGTGACAAAGAGAAAACCCATTAGGGTTAGTACTCATACTCGATTGCTATAAAAGCTCAGGCTACCCCCTTAGCAATCGTGTGGTCTTTTATTGTTTCCTAGCAATATTATACAGAGCTCTTAGACGTGAAGGTTTGCGGGTTGAGAGGATGTATATTGTGCTGAGGATATTGTGTATCACATTAACTATTGAGAGTTAGGTGATTGAGGGTTTACTGATCGCGTGAGTGAAGACTGCAAGCAACCAAAACGTTCAACGACAACTTGAACTGACTGAGCAAGGCGATTGCTCGAATAGTGGAATCAAGACGGCGTCTTGGATTCAGGGGGAGACCCTGAGATAGGTTTGCACTTGTAATAGTAGCATAAAGTATAGATCTTGTGATGATCATAGGTACTTGTATGTTTTGACGTATTACTAAATAGTGAAACCTTTTAACTGGTTGAGAGCCCCCAGACGTAGCTGATGTTGCTCCGAACTGGGTAAACAATTTAGTGTGTCGTTGTTTATTACGTTTGATACTTACTGTCCATCTTTATCTACGCAAATTGTCATACACTGTGTTATACCATTATACGTAACATTGTGTGTGTCATCTTGCATAACTATTTGATCAAAATTTCACAATTCAATCATTCTCTCAATCTCTAACCTATCACTTCCGCCAAATCTCTTAAGCAAATCAACACACACTCATCAAACCAATCCTGAAGCCACCATCATTAACCCACTACGCCATCAACGTCCACACTATCATAGTGCAAGGAAATTCAATCACTTCCACAAATTCATCCACGCCCGTCATTTGCGCATCCAACATCCAGCATCCACGCATCATGCATTTTCGCATTCAACATCTAGCATCCATGCATCCGACATTCGATATCCGCGCATCCAGCATTCGCGTGTACATCCATGTAATCCAGAAAAACTATCCCATAATTCGGAAATCGACACGTGTACATCCCCGTAATCCAGAAAGTTATTCCGTAATTTGAAAATCGACACGTAAATATCCCGTAATCCAGAAAAGTTATCCCGTAATTTAGAAACCTACACGCAAGATGGAGTGTAGAGATCAACAAATTCTTTTTGAAGACTCCAACTCGCAAAGAGGGGAAGAAGATTTGAACACATATTAATCAAACTTCAAACTCAATTTTTGTTACACCACATTGAGTTTGAAGGAGCTGTAAGATTATAATTCATATTAGGGTTAAGGCCCGTGAAGGTTAGCTCATCTATATTAGAGTTTTCTTTTTCTCACATGTGTATTAGAGTTTCTTTATTGTCTCTATATATAGAGGTATGTTGTACATCATACACCGCGTCAATAATAATTTTTCATTATTTCTATCATGTCTCAAAGTATAAATTGATTTGTAGAATGCAATCTCAATCAAATTGAAAACAATAAATACTAACCAACTCTACTAATGTCCTCTAAATTAACATTTTCACACCCCTGCTCGTAACAAGTGGCTCACTAAGATTTAAAAATAAAGGGTAAATTCCACATGACCCCCCTTAATTATACGCGTGTCGCACATGCCCCGCCCCCCCCTAACTACAAAATTAATCTGTGAGGTGCCTTAACTATCAAAAAATCCCACTTTACCTTTTTTGTTGACTTTTTTCAAAATTCTGTTAAGTTTTTTGTGAAATGACGAAAATACCCTTCTATCTAAAAAATGAAAATAAATAAATAAAAATGATTTTGAACTTTTTTTTCTAATTTTCTCGTTGTACAAAATTAAGAATAAAATTTTTTTAATAGGTACAACGTCTAAAAAAGTTCAAAATCATTTTTATTTATTTATTTTCATTTTTTAGATAGAAGGGTATTTTCGTCATTTCACAAAAACTTAACAGAATTTTGAAAAAAGTCAACAAAAAAAGGTAAAGTGTGATTTTTGGATAGTTAAGGCACCTCACAGATTGATTTTATAGTTAAGGGGGGCATGTGAGACACGCGTATAGTTAAGGGGGGTCATGTGGAATTTACCCAAAAATAAATCACATAGGGAAGCATTCTCGAGAACCACTAGAGGCATGAGAAATATAAAAACCAATATGAGGACTCCATGTGACAAGGGGCGGGTTGCATACTCTACCCTATAAGTGAACCATGTCAGGGAGTGGTTAACGAGAGAGCCGTGAAATTGGGAAAATTGCCTGTTTGCTACGCGCCATGTGTTCTCTCTGCGCTAGTTCTCACGAGATGGGAAGGTTTTCACCAAATTTCTCAATCACATAATTAAGAGATAATGCTTGTTTGGACAACTAGGTCAGCCCTAGTGAGCTTCTTATGTTTTAAAATGATGAAATTTTGTGTATTGAATTATCATTAGAATTCATGTACGACTAATTTTAGGTTTCAGAACGATGGGAACTCATGCTCTGAACTTATCTCAAATTATGTAAGACGATTCATTAATCAGCATAATAAATAGTGACAACTGACAAGGCACTTCAGTCTGAATTAAGATTTTTTCACGTGTCAAAGATCATTGACTTAATGGTGTGCTAATAAGTATTTTAATCTCCATTATGGTATTGTACCAAATTCTTCATTGGAAGTGCCATCTCTAGTGGCCTGACTCACTCTGCACCAAAACCTGAAAGAAACAAAAATACCATCAAAACAAGCAAATTGCTAATAGTTTATACTTTATTTTGTGTATATAAACTGCTACTACTATCAGATTATACTCAAATCAGAGCTTAATATTAATTACTACGAAAACATGAAGCAAAATAACACTTGTAACCTTGTCTTTTTATTCCCTTACCTCTGTTTCATGTTCATAAGCCAATTGGCATCATGTCAACTAGACTACAGATACTACGACAGTACTTGTCCGAACCTGACCAAGATTGTCCGCTACAGCGTTTGGTCGGCCATCTCCAATGACACCAGAATGGCGGCTTCTCTTCTTCGCCTACACTTCCACGATTGTTTCGTTAATGTAAGCAAATGTTTGGAACTAAAGTGGCTTCTATAACTCTGGTTTTGGTATGATCTTTGTTGATTTGTGTTCTCTCTTTTTATTTTTGTCAGGGATGTGATGGGTCTGTGTTATTGGACGATACGAGCACGATGAAAGGGGAGAAAAATGCCTTTCCTAATCGAAATTCGGCTAGAGGATTCGAGGTTATTGACACCATCAAGGCCAATTTGGAGAAAGCTTGCCCATCAACTGTTTCTTGTGCTGATATATTGACTCTTGCTGCTAGAGAGGCTGTTATTCTTGTAAGCAACTCATTCCTCTTAATTTCTTCTTCTATTTTACAAATATCTATCTTAATAGATTGTTCATTTTCATTCATGTGCATGGTGAATTATTCATTTATCAGCAATAATCGCAAGTGTGAACCTTTTCAAATATAACGATTACAAATTGTTTTTACTAAAACAATTAGTCTAAAAGATGTAAGCCGTTAACGCTTTCAGGCAGGAGGAATGTATTGGGCACTACCATTAGGTCGTCGAGATGGGATAACAGCAAGTGAGAGTGCAGCGAATACACAACTACCATCGCCTTTCGAGCCTTTAGACAACATCACTAAAAAATTTACGGACAAAGGTCTCAGTTTGAAAGACGTCGTTGTCCTCTCAGGTACATTTATATTCTTCAACTTATGTTAAAATTAGGGTAAATGACAAAAGGGCGTTGTATTTAACAAAGTACACGACACCCTCTTTTAAAATTGTGATAATATAAATATTATGCAACACATTAATACCGTTTTCGCTTGAAACTAATAATAATGTTATAAATGTACAGGTGCGCACACCATTGGGTTCGCGCAATGCTTCACCTTCAAGCCGAGGCTGTTTGACTTTGGGGGCTCAGGGAAGCCTGATCCAGTCCTTGAGACTTCCCTTCTCCAGACTCTGACGACCAGGTGCCCCAACCAAGACGATTCGGACACCAACTTGGTCTCCTTGGACGCTTCTAGTACAACCCGGTTCGACAACTCCTATTACAGGAACCTTGTGAACAATTCTGGGCTTCTCCAATCGGACCAGGTTCTCATGAGTGACAATAGGACTGCTTCAATGGTGATGGGTTATAGCAAGCTTCCTTTTCTCTTCTCCAAGGATTTTGGAGCGTCAATGGTGAAGCTTGCTGGTGTGGGTGTCATCACGGGGCAAAATGGTCAGATTAGGAAGAATTGTAGGGTGGTTAATAACTAGAACGCTCCATTTGGGGTTAGATGTAACTTATGTGCATTGGGGGTTTCTAAAGTTCCATGTATTCTATCCAATCATCTATCCTATTCCTACGTATGGCGTGCTACTCTCGACTTTTAATAACGTTTTTTCAACGGTCATTTCTTATGTATAGTTTTCGTTACTTGCCTCCATTAGCAAACTAAAAATTAAGGATTAACATGATCATTTTATTGAATACAAGCTTTGACCATCATGGTTGAAAAAGGAATGTAGTGAAATTTTATGACTTATTTGATTAGTTCTGGTTAATCGTTTATAATTTTTTATTAAACATTAAAAAAAAAAATTTATTAATGTCTAATTAGTTCTTAAAAAGTTCTCTCTGACTGTCTAGTGGTTAGCGTTTTTTATAACACTACTATGATAAGTTTACAATAACTACAATTTAGCATATTTTCTAAATAATTGGGGTACTGCACCATGAACCAAAAACAAATCATATTGGGTCATTCACGTGAATATGTTTTTCTACTGTGTGTGATCGATTACCAAGTCCTTTGTGATACTTTTATCTATCAAATCTTTACATATAACATCTGCTCACGTCTTCTTGGTCAACATTTTGCCCTCTTAAACACTCCTAAGTTAATTCTCTCCAATTGCTGAAATGGTGGCTGGTCCATGTGCATCTTGTCATGATTTTCGATATATTTTTTCTTGCACTTTTTTTATTGGCTCTGTTTTGGCATTAAGTTGCCCAATTTTGTCTCTATATGATCCACATGTGTTTCGAGTGTTTGTCTTGCAGATCACAAGATTTTTGAATATTTTCAAGAGAATTCGGATCAAGAATAAGAGCCCTCTAATATACCTCATATAGATCACATGAGGGTCATGTGCTATCCTGTATGGTAGCTGAGGAAGACCCTGGCGCACTCTATGGCAAATCACACGGGGTCGTGTGCTACTTCGCATGGTAGTTGAGAAAGACAACTCTGGCGCACTCAGTGGCAAACCACATGGTGGCAGAGCCGGCTCAATCGTTATGAGACCTAAAGCGAAATTTACAAGCAAAGCTTTCATTTTGTTTAGGGCTTTTAAATTTACACATTAATCTTTATTTAAGGGCATGTTCAAAAAAAATTTGGGCCTAAATTATTAAGAGATTTTGAATTATTTTTTGTGGGCCTTACCAAAGAGTCAGACCTGCATGGTGGTCGTGGTCCATCCCGTGTATGAGGTGAAGAAGTTTTGAGTTTACCTTATATGGACCATACGGGGTCATGTCCAGCCCCGTGTGGTTTGACTTAAACACGGAATAAAATTTTTTGAGACTATACAGGGTCGTGTGCGCACGATTGTATCTAAGTGGTTTTAGGGTTTAGGAACCCAAAAGTTTTGTAATTTTCACTTTCCTGGGAGGAGAGGCCGAAATTGAGAATAAAGAGAAAAGACGACAATCTAGAGCCAATGTGTAAAAAATATATAAATAATTTAGTTTAAGATGAATTGGGAAGGGTGTATATTTTATAACAGACTCGTCAAATCGGACCACACTACATGAGTTTAACTATTGATTTTGTGTGTTGGTTCCAAATTTATTAATGACAACCTAAAAACTTCTCGTTCTGAGTTGTCTACACAAAAAATCACGGTACTCGAATAATAGAACTGGATAGTCTGCAAAACCAATACGTGGAAAATGATTAGAGTGAGCCTGGTTCCCCGTTTTGCCTAATTGGATGTGATTAACCGTGATATTAAAACATTATTTAATTTTGTGGGCAAAATTACATGCAATTAAATTTAATTGGACAGACAGGGTTGTGTACACTCGCACAGCTTAGCCAATCCTGACCCGACAGCTACGGAGCCAACTGGTGACAAAACGAAACACGTACCGTACCGTGCCGCGCCCCAAGACTGGTCATAAAGGGAATGTCTTGGCTTCTCTAGGAATCAGCAGATCTCAATACATACAATCCAACGGCGGAGGATTCACGTATCAAACCTCTGCTCTGGTAGCGAACAAACAAGAAGTGTGCCGTGGATTCAAAATAAGAAGCGGGAGGATTAGGACTAGGATTAGGGTTTTTGTTTGTTGAGGGAGATGGCGATTACGAGATGCTTCATGGACATTAGCATCGGAGGAGAGGTTGAAGGGAGGATAGTGGTGGAGCTCTACAAGGACGTAGTTCCCAGAACCGCTGAGAATTTCAGGGCTCTTTGCACCGGCGAGAAAGGCATTGGACCCATCACCGCTGTTCCTCTCCACTTCAAGGTCTATCTTTCTCAATCTCCTTCACCGATGCGTGTATATGTTATTATTCATGTTTAGAGAAAATCATCGGCTGATTTGGGCAAAAACTTCATGTTTTATCATTATCATTTTGATTTTCTTTCTTGTTATTGTTTATTGTATGTTTTTTGTTTGGATTTTAGTTTCCATTGATTCGTTCTTCTGCTATGGCATTTAGTTCTGATCAAGTGTATAGTCTTGTTATGCGGGGTGGGTGTGTTTGCTGCATAGGCATGTTATTGCAGAATGTAGTATCAAATTGCAACTTGTTTCTATTTCGATTTCCTTGAAATATGACACCATAGTCATTCATAACCATGTGCTAGGGAATTTGAATTCTTATGGAGTTAGCTGACTAGTTGTTAACTAACTAACTCAGGAGCTTGCTGTTGGAGTAGTTTGAGTGAGTGCATAAGGGTGAATGCATGCAATTGAGTGGTACTACTACTGATTGTTGAATAAGCTTTTTCAATCAGTTATGTGATTCTTTTGATGAGGTGGCTATCATTTTTCCTCTATGGTGGACCCATTAGAATTTGTATGTGCTTACTATGGGTAGAGACTTAATTTATTCTGTTTCTCTTCATTTCATTTTTCAATTAATCTGAAATTGGTGAAAAAGAAGATGATTTTCAAAAAATTATAGTCCTTTCGACAAAAATAGCTAACAGTATGAAAGATGACTTTTTTTCATGATAACCAAATTCATCCATTTTGAATCTAGTGGAAATTTCTTTTTGCCTTTCATGAAAATGTTTTAATTTTAAGAGAGCTAAAGTAGGCATGTCACATCATCCACTGTTATAATTGATTTTGAAATTTGAAATCCAATACCTCCAGTGCTTGATTTAGAAAAGCCAACAACTGAAGTTGGGTTCTGGAAATTATTCTAGAGTTTTCACATGGTTGTCATATTAATGCCAATTAGTTCGTGTTTTCTTGCTTTCATGTCAGTTTGATAATATTAAGTCTGTTCATCTTAGGGTGTTCGTTTTCATCGCATTATCAAAGGGTTTATGATACAAACTGGGGATATATCTGCCGGGGATGGAACCGGGGGAGAGTCTATTTATGGATTGAAATTTGAAGATGAAAACTTTGAATTAAAGCATGAGAGAAAAGGAATGTTATCAATGGCTAATGCTGGTCCAGACACCAATGGCTCTCAGTTCTTTATTACTACAACTCGAACCTCTCATCTAGATGGAAAACATGTTGTATTTGGGAGGGTAATAAAGGGAATGGGCGTGGTTCGTTCTATTGAGCATGTTGCCACTGGAGAGAATGACTATCCAACAGAAGATGTTATCATTTCGGACTGTGGAGAAATTCCGGAGGGAGAAGACGATGGGACATCCAACTTTTTCAATGATGGTGATACTTACCCTGATTGGCCACTTGACCTTGATGTTAAACCTGAAGAAGTCACCTGGTGGATGAAAGCTGTAGACACCATCAAAGCTTTTGGAAATGAGCAGTTCAAGGTAGCTTTTGGGTCATATCTGATCACTTTGTTATTCTATCTAGTAGGAGAATATATTATGAATAGAGTTTTGCTTAACTATGCTGTTATGTTTCTGCTTTCATGTTTATGTGTTCCAATTTGCAGAAGCAAGACTATAAGATGGCTCTTAGAAAGTACTGTAAGGCTTTGCAGTACTTGGATGTATGCTGGGAGAAGGAAGATATAGATGAAGGTAGAGTAAAGCATTTTCATTGTAATGAAGAGTGAATTGTATTGGTGACAAGCAAAGCAGAAGTAATATCACCACTTTGGTTCTTGCAGCTTATTTAACTACTTTAAATGCTGTGATTTTACAGAAAAGAGCTCAGCTTTGCGGAAGACGAAGGCTCAGATTTTTACAAATAGTTCTGTAAGAGTCCTTTGTTATCTCTGATATAAGATAAGAGGGTGGACTGCTTGATGATTTTTGGCTCCAAATTCTCCGGATTTAACATCCTTTGTGTTTTTATATTTCTTATTTCCATTAAGAGAAAATTTATCTGCTCTCATTCTGTAATTCATCTTTCCATTATATTCATTTACGTTGCCACTATTTTCTAATATTAATATATCACAATTGTTTGGTTTTCCTTTATCTAATACAGCTGATTGAAAATTTGTTCAGGCCTGTAAATTGAAGTTAGGGGACATAAAAGGAGCGTTGTTGGACACTGACTTTGCAATGCGTGATGGAGAAGATAATGTGAAAGCTTTATTTCGCCAGGGCCAGGTTTGCAGCTTCAATACAGTAGTAAATAGAACTATGAAATGGTTGAGTGGTTTTCATGGTATTTGCAATAAATATGGGATTCCGTTATTCTTCTCATTATAATTGTCTGGCTGCTTTCAGGCATATATGGCACTTAAAGATATAGATAATGCAGTTGAAAGCTTCAAGAAAGCACTGGACCTGGAGCCCAATAATGGTTAGTGGTGTTATAAGTTGGCACTCATATGAACTGTGCATCGCAGGATTCCACTTTTTTTCTTTTCTTGTTTTTTTGCTAACATTTGATAATGTGACTGCTGACTAATCTGATTACTGAAATACTAATACATTTTTCTTCAAAAGTTAAAACGGTGATAAAGAATTTAGTTCCAGGCGCGAAATTGAAACTGAAGGCATAGGTAGAACATCTGCCTGAATGACGCCGTGACAGTAAATAATCTAATAATTCCTTTTGTTTCTTTAGGAGGGATAAAGAAAGAGCTTGCTGCTGCAAAGAAGAAGGTCAGTGACACATACCGAATGATCAGGGTATCAAATAATTTATGCACAATTTCCCCATGAAGTGTTGTTTTGATTTTAAAAAATTGTTACAGATTGCTGATAGGCGTGAGTTGGAGAAAAAGGCTTACTCTAGAATGTTTCAGTAGAGGGGATGCACTTGCTTGGTATGCTTGTACCTTCCAATGTGGGCTTGTTATGCATGTGAATTCGACTTCCCATTTCTGTTCTGAAATACAGGCAACAGCATCTTTTGGATGGATCAATTTTGGTTTCGCATACACATACTATGTCATGTAGTCAACTGGTTCAGGCTTGCACGTAAGTCAGTCGGTGGATGTTGTGGACTGTAATGTTATTCTCTTTCCCTGAGTCTGATGGTGATGATTATGTGCTGGAGGTTTGGTTGAGATGATAAATCAAAAAGAGCCTAATTTTTGTTCCCAATGCTTTATTTTCATCAAACTAGGATTGTGGCTGAAACTTCTTTGACATATACTTTTTGTTAGTTTGTTGATCATCCTTTCCATTTAAATACCTTTAGGTCATGTTATGGATTCCTCGGTAAGACCACAGTAGTTTAGATCATGATTTGGGGTAAACACAGGCTCTCCTGCACTGGAAATCTACAAGTTCTGGTATTTCTATATTTTTATCATTTGTTTTGCTTTCATTTCTGTGATGGTAGCCGCAACGCAAGCTTTAATTCAAGTTCTGGTACAGCAATTTCAAGCAAAGGACATGTTCTTAGCACTTACACGATGTGGTTAGACTCATATCATAGTTGTAATTGGCCTTACTTTAGCGCCTAGGGCTGTTCACGTTTCAGGAACCGAACTGAACGGTTCAGTTCTCTAAAAAAATGAACCAAAGTTGAATCTATTGGCTTGGTTGGTTTTGGTTAGAAACGAACCAATTGATCGGTCGATTTTCAGTCTGAACCGACTAGAACCAAAAATCAGCCACAAACTCAAAAAATTTGAGAAAGGAATAAAATAAGAGAGGATAAGATCTAAGTTTGACACACGTGCAGTAAACATTTGTTAGTAACCCACACAGCAGTTAAATACAATAAAATTTTCATAAATTTAAACACTGAAATTGATTCGTGTCATCAAAGAGATAAAGCAACGTCGACACCAAATCAAAGAGACAAATTGATATCAGCGCTGAACTTTGAAAGAACGCTGACGTGTTTGTTGACAAATTAATATCCTTAAACGAATTGACAAACGACCGATTAGGGTTTGAGTTTCTTTCACTGTGAGACAATAAGTTATGTTCTGCGAGGCACAACTCCTTCGATTAAACGGTGTGTGGTACTAAAGTGAGTGTTATTAAAGTGCAGTCAGAAGAGAAAAAACTCAAATAGAGTAGGGTTTGAGAATCATTTGCAAAACACTGAGTGGTGGGGACTAAATTGAACCAGGGCTGAGCAGTTTGGTTAACCAACTGATTCAGTCTCGTTAAACTGAAATCGAACTAACCTTTAATCGAGTTTTCCTATAATCAAACCGACCAGAACCGAATCAACCAGTTAACTGAACCAACCGATTTGGTCTGGTTCAATTCGATCGGGTCGATTTTTTTAAAACCCCTATCGACAGCTAATAATCAGCTTTAACTAGAGTCACCAACCCTCCTCTGGATTAAGGAATAAGGAATAAGGGGACCACATAACACAAGATGAGCGTAGCATGCGGGTTGGTCGGTCGTGTCTTTTCTGCAAATTCTCCCATCTTTTTATTATATTCCAGTGAGGTTATCTTTTGACTTAAGTCCAACTTCAATCCACGACTTGGGATGTCTTTTAATTTGTTTTAATATTATCGGCCCTCTCTTATTTAAAAGGATATTTTAAATACCAAGCAGATGCATTGACTTTTCCATTTTAGGTGAATATCTATTTCTGTTGGAGCATAGGAAAGGGGGCTTCATCTAGCAGTTACCATGAAATTGTGTACCATTGTTTTCTCTTAAACAAAAGTCAGAGCCATGAACCAAATGCTATAAAACATCCACCCTCGTGTTGACAATTTCACAAAATGATTTAAACTTCGTTTTGCTAACCCAGACGGTGAATACAAAAATGTTAGTGGACCCCACCTTGTCAATTTTTCCTTGCTCAAGAAGGCACGTGAGGCCTTGAGAAATTTTCACAATATTTCGTTCAGGTCGTGACCTCCGAACCCTCACCCGGATTCGTTGGTTTTCTCTCGCAACCATGCAAGTTGTATATAATCTCGTGCAAGCTCGTATTATCCGTCCACGGAGGTTACCCGAGCCTTCTCAAGATAGTCTCGGTCTTCTTGACCACACAACGTTAAACCAAATCGGTTCGGCGTTGAGTGCCAAGCGACGATCTAAACGACCGCCCGTTGGTTGCCCACGAAGGGCATACGACTCATTCAGGGGTGCCCAACTGAGCGCCTAAGACTCGTTGATGTGGGTTCATCATATTTCATATTAACACCGCTTTACCCACATTTAGTGCCAAAATTTTCTTGTTATCCGGTTTCGAGATCCGTTTTTTTACTACTTTACGCATTCGGGTATGTTTGGTGCACTTGTGCAGAATTTAGGTGAAAAAGGAAGAAAAACGGACCAAAAGAGGGATAATTGGAGCAACAAGAAAAGGGACATTGAGCCTAAAGGGAGTGACGATTGCCACATAGGAGGTGGCAATCACCACACGCAATACACAAAGTTCCAGTGGCTTGTGGCGATGGAGTGACGATCACCACAACCATTGTGACGATGGTGTGACGATCGCCACAATCATGGTAGTGATGATGCAGCGATCGCCACCTTTAATCGCCACATCGGAATTTCATCATCTATAAAAGGGAAATTCTACCTAAAATTTTAGGATCCATCTTTTTGCAACCATCCACTGTCTCACATCAGTTTCCAGACGAATTTCAAGTCATAATCTCCATTACCCACCATCCAAAACGCGAAGCTAACAAGAAATCAAGGTCGGAATTGAAGTTGAAGATTGCTTGAGCCTCCATCTCACCATATAGATTTAGAGTTTTCCCAAAATTTCTTCACCTCTTGAGCTTTTACTTTTATCATTGTTTTTCTGCATTTTCCCCATGATAATGGACTAAGAATTCTAATCATGGGTGCTAGACTTATGACGATCGATGTTTGATTCACAATTGCAATTGAATTAAAGTATGTATTAATTTTATTGTGTCTTACTTGAATTGTCTACTTGTGTTAAATCAGCTACTTAACACATGTAATTTGAGTTCGAGGTTCATTCCGAGAGGGGAAATTTATAATTGACTGTAAGTAATATTGAAGGATATGTCTCCTGGAGTCGATACCTTAGTACGAAAATCGTTGTTACAATATTGTGGAGGGTTGTCAAGTCTGAAATTAAGCATTACCTAAAGTTGAGAGGCGGGTAATGTATTTATAGCGTAGACCTAATAATACTGCATTACTGAACTGAATTGTATTCATGGATTGAAATTGAGCCGTCAGTCTAACACCCGTGGTTGGTAGTTAACTATTTTCACAACCAACCCATACTGTTACTTCTTACTATTTACTCTTGCCTACTGTTGTGGGGTCGATCGATCTTGTTTTGATCCCGATCAACCCCCCATTTAGATGCCCATGTGCCTCGTAGTGGTCAATTTGGGCCAAGTAAGGACAATTTTATGCGTATTGGTGTTTTTGAGAGCATATGCAGAGATTAACTGAAAAAGGGATCGATTCGAGGGACGGGCAGATAGTCTTAGAGTGCAAGGGAGCAAGAAAAAGTGGTCCTTAATTGGTCACGATCGTGATGCCATTAGGCACGATCATGATAAAAGAAGGTCACGATCGAGCCGAATTGAATATCCATAGAAGAATTTCTTCCCAACTTACAGAAGCGACCCGCGATCTCAGTCACAATCTGGGCACGATCGTGACTTAGAGGAAGTCACGATCGGGCCTAAGAAGAAGAGTTCACTTTCTGAAATGAACAACACGACTGCCCAACGACGTCCAAGAGTCGCCTATGAGCTTGCCTCATGACTGCTCGAAGGTTGTCCCCATAATGGTCGTGTACTGCCCAACGACGTCTCGGACAACCCACAACACCCGCGAGCGCCCAACAGTGCCCAACATCGCTTGCAGACTGTTCGAAGCCGCCCACGACAAACCAGCCGCCAATCCTGGTCCACTCCATGATCCAACCAAGTCAACAAGAAAGCCTCAATGGTGTGAAGCCTGAAGACGAAGCCCGATCAACCAAGCTAAGCTTGCCAAAACTTGAAGCCACCAAGCCTCGTGACGAAGCCCAACTCGGTTAGAAACCCTAGCCGCCACCAGCCCTATAATTTAGGGAATTCGCTACATTAGCCACAACGAATCAAGCCTTGAAGATGATCAGTTCCGCTAGCCTTTCTTCTCAAGTTTAGCTATGGACGATTTTGTAATTTTAAAGGCTCACAGAACTCTCTACATAGAGTTCTCCTCCCTCATTTTTAACCACGAAAAAATTGGAATCCTGAGAATGACTCTCCCAAAGCCGAAGCGTTACCGACGCCAATAAAAACTTTACGACTGTATGATTTTTGTCCGGCTTTCAGCAACATATCGTTCGTCTTTTATTTTCTCGCACTTTACTTTATCGCACAACCCCGAGTTCACTAGGAACAGATCTTCCATGATTAATCCCTAGTGAATCTCACCCATCTCTTCTTCTATTTTCAGCTTCACGAATTGATCTCAGTATCAACTTGTCTAGCCTCTTATTTTTGGTCGCCTCTTGATTTTATAAACTCTTCAAATCAAGTACGCAACCTTCGATCCATCGCGTTAGCATACTCACGGATCGATAAGGACCAAGCCGGTCTTGTGCTAACTCGCATTCTTGATATTTTCAACCTGTATCTCGCACGAAAGGCTCGCGTAAACATTTTCAGGTCTCGAGAGAGTGGCTAACTAACTTTAGGCGCCACATGGTTTGCCCATAAGAGCGTGGAGCTCCTCTGGCCGTGACACTGTGATAGTATTTGCGTGATCATATATTAAAAAGTTGGACACGTGACAAAATTGTCATGCATATTACATTCTCTCTCTCTACAAACGGGACTAATATAGTTTTGAAATATATAAAAGGGAAAATGACACTTTTGTGCACCTAACTATACACTTTTGACATTTAGGTACCCTACCCTTTTTTTTTTCCCATACCTGAATTATTTTTTGCGACAAACATTAGTGTTCTGTTAATATTAACGGAGAAAAGACTCTCACGTGAGTGCACTATTTCTAATAATGCCAAAAATACTCTCTGGTCTTAATAGCTGAACAAGTACATATGTTTGAGTGGTTGATTGTCGAAGAACAAAATTGGAGAGGAAGAGTTGACGATAATCTGGAAAGGAAGAGCGAGAGAAGATGTCGTCGCCGACACATGGTATGGTGTGTGAGTGTGGAATTTATTCTCCTGTGAAGATATCGAGGACAAGCCGAAATCCAGGTCGAAGATTCATGGGATGCGGAAAGGATTCGGTAAGTTGTTGTATAAAACTTAGTTTTTTCATCAATTACTTTGGTAAGCTGGTATATTGAAGGTGTTGTATGAATTTGAAGCATGTATTAGGGATATTGGGTTAAGATTTTGTGGTATTTGAGAAATTAGGTTGATTAGGTTACGGAATTGGGATTTATTGATAAATTAGGGTGATTAGATTACGAAAAAGTTAGGCTACATAGGTTAAGAAATTGATGAAATTAGGTAATTTAGATGATGAAATTGGGGAAATTAGGTTAAGATTTTAGGGGAATTAGGTTTAGATTTTGTGAAAATTGGGGAATTTAGGTTACATAATTGGGGAAATTGAAATAATATGGTTAACAAATTGGTAAGTTAGGTGTAATATGGTTACAGAATTGGTAACAAATTGAAATAATATAGTCATAGAATTCTTCAAAATGCAAGTTTTTTCACTGGATCGATCCGGAGACATGTGAATTTGGGAAGAGATTGTTACCGGGTCTATATGAAAGGATAAGGTAATGAGAAAGTAAGCAAAAAAACAGTGATGAAGAGGTTGTATGGTTGAATTCGAAGCTTGGACAATATAAGATGGAATTGGAGGAAAAAGATGAAGTCATTGCTGAGTTGATTTGCAGAATTAAATGGAGTGAAGAAGAAGAATAAGATCATGGAGAAGATGTTTATTATGGTTCTATTTTGTATAATTGTATATTGGTTTGGCATGTCTTGATGTAAGTGTACTGTAATGAGATAATTGAAGTTCATTTGAGTTCAATGACTTTCATTTGAGTTGAATTTACTTCATTTAAGTTCATTTGAGTTCAATGTCTTCCATTTGAGTTAAATTTACTTGATTTAAGTTCATTTCAGTTAAATGTACTTGATTGGGGTTTATTGTAGTGAATTTGTGTGTGAGTAGATAATGTTTGTTCATTTAAGTTGAAAAGAAGCTAAAAAAAATTGGCCATGACTTAACTATTTTGGTTTGTAAACCAGCGCCTGCAAACCACAAGAAATCCAACAATCACAAGTTCAAACTATGAAATAGAACATGTAAACCATCACTGTAATACAAGCAGAAAAAAAGCACTGTAATTGACAATTTCAACAACCTGTAAAAACATCCCAACAACCATCACTGTAATTGACAATTTCAAGTTCACAATCACCAAAATTGTGCATCCACATACACAAAAAACAGATGTTGTCCACAACTTGACACAAGTTGTCATCTTTTACATATTAAAGTGAAAGTAAAAAACGATAAAAGTATTCCAAGATTCCAAAAGACAAGCAGATGCACAAGTGAAATGAGATGGGACCGCACAAGGGCCACAAATCATGGTTGACTCGGGCTAGTGGACACATTAAAGGGAGTGGTTGGAGGATGGGTTGATGGTTGGCTGCTGCTCAATTTCTTGGTGGTAGATCTGGTTGATACCCTCTCCATTGTCACACCTTTCTTCACTCCTCGATTCGCAATTTTCTTGAATCTTGCCTCTTAAACAAATCTGGAGCCAAATGCATCCACACGAAACTTCCTTAATTTCTTCTCGCCTCCAGATTCCCTATAGTACAGAGGTGTGAACTGCCACTAAACATCTCACAAAATTCAATCTGTCAAGGTAATTCTCGGAAACCTCAAGACAAACATAAATTTCCTAAGGCATCTTTTCTATGAAATATACTGTCGAAAGACATATGATATCATAAAGGCATCTTTTTTATCAGATATTTTCATAAATTTGAAAGACATGATATGTTATTCTAATTCTTAAATTTGTATGTTCTAACATTCAAAGCAAGTAAACAAAATAATGAAAGGCATATGTAAAGCAAGTACCTCATGATTGTTGAGTTTGTTTACTTCAGTTTGAGCAAGACCATGATTAGAAGCTGATGTTGGAATAGTTGGAGGAAGTGATGATCCAACAGATTGAGAAAGTGATGACCCAACAGATGCGGGCTTTATCACTTGGAGTTTCGATATCCTTTGAGGTTGCGACTGTGAAGGTTGTTGCTGTGGAGTTTCCCACTAAGCACACCTCTCTAAAGCTGCCTGCAGCTTTTCTGCAATTTCCGCATCTGTGCACTCAGGTTTCTTCTTTGGTATTTCACCATTGTTGCTCCTTTGACTATTGTAATCCATCAAAGCATCAAATTCTTCATCAGTTGTGAATTTTTGTGAATTTCCCCGCTGTTTACGCCTCTTTAGAGCTGCCTGCAGCTTTTCTGCAATTTCTGCATCCGTGCATTGTCGAGGTTGCTGCTGTGAAGGTTGATGCTCTGAAGTTTCCCCTTGTGAAGGATGCTTTTGTGAAGTTTCCGTTTGTGAAGGCTCCTTTTTTATTTTAGCATTTTTGCTCCTCTTAGTCCTGTTAGCCATTACCTCATCATATTCTTCATCATTTTTGTAAAATCCATATTTCTTCCCCTTCTCCATACTTTTTTTCCTTGCAGCTCTCTCGGTGTAGTCTCACCATGGTCTTTAGTCGAGTACGTCTTCTTATTATGACCTGGTTGCTTACAATTACTACACTTCATGGCTATACCCGTCCTCGGAGCTTTGTATTGACTTGCAAAAGACTTCTCGAGTTTTTTTGCATCATTCTTCGTTCTTCTTGTTCGAGGCCTTCCTGGTGGCTTCTGTACTATTGGGACCTCAACCTTAGGACATTTCACATAGGACGCCCACTTATCCTGGCTGGGGACAGGTTCAATAAAATGAGAGTACATTTTTCTTTAACTCTCTGCCGAATCAAAATTGTGGACATAATCTTGAGGGTTCTCCCTGAGGAACACAATCACAGCAACTGCATGCTTGCACGGGATGCAACCACATTGGCACTTATTCCCTCACGCACTTCATACACTCCATCTCCAGCAAAAATAACTATGCTCGTGCTACTTTCTTTTCTATTTTTTTCCACGATCTTCTGTATCTTCTCACATATCTGCCCTCTTTCTTTCATAGCTTTTCCATGCCTCTCGGCCAATATCTCCATAATCTTTATTCTTATGAACTCGCACAAGTCATATATCGGCAAGTCTCTCCCATTTTTGATCCAATTGTTGAAGCACTCATTCAAAAAATTAACTTGAATGCTTGTTCTAGCTACAGGTGAATAGAACGCCTTTGCCCACTCTTCTTTACGTCGTAGTCTTAACCAATAAAAAGCCCCCTCATCAACCATCCTGACCTTCTCCATTTCTTCTTTAAGTTTCTGCTCTGAAATGGCTTGAGCACAAGACCACACCATTGGTTTGAGTTTTGAATTCTTGTGCTTGATGTACATATTCTCATACATGTGTCAAACACAATAACGATGCTCAATACCATCATATTCGTTGTTGAATAGTTCAACCAATCCCTAGAGTGTTCACATATAATTATAATCAAGTAAATATTCAAACAAGTAAATAATGACCTACATAATTAAGCATAACCAAATAAGTAATATTCTGAATTTCAATGATTAAACAAGTAAGTAATTAAGTACAAACAACTAAGTATTTAAGCATACACAAATAAGTAAAATTCAGAATTTAAATGATTAAACATGTAAATAATCAAGTAAATAATAGCAAACTAATGAAATTTAGTAAGTAATAACTAACCTTTTGTTTATCTGATATAAACACCCATTTACGAACCACACCGGGACTATAGTCAGCGAAGAATGAATCTAAAAACCATTTCCAAGATGACTTAGTTTCTTGCTCTACCACAACGAAGGCCAATGGAAACATACCATCGTTCGCATCCCATCCCACTACAGCCAACAAGTGTTCTCCATATCGCGTTTTCAAATGACAGCCATCAATTCCAATAAATGGCCTACCAGCTTCTAGAAACCCTTTCCTTTGTGCTTCATAACGTGTGTATATATGTATATATATATTCTTGTGGTATATGTCTCCTCCCCCACTTGATAGCTTTCAAAGTCTATTTTGGCGGTGCTCCCTTTGTTTGAGTTTCTGATCTCGTCACAATACATGAGCAATGTCTCGTATTGTTTATCCACATCCCAAGCTAGCAATTCCCTTGTCTTACCCAAACCTCGATACAATTTTTTCCTATGAACATCCACCAAATATTTTTTTTAACAAGTGCAGCCAACGTTTTAACTTTCGTGTCAGGACATAAACGTATCTTCTCTAGGAACATGCATTGACAAAAACATATTGGAGAGTTAAGAATAAAAATGTATCATTTCATTTTGGAATTCTATTGAAGCAATGGCTAGTGACTAAAACACATACCTAGTTGCGATGAACGTTGAAGTCATCTTGTTGAAATTCGTAGGCCGACCACACGAGTGCTCATCCCTCCAAACCCGAATTTGTACCATGTCATTCTGACCAACACCGCTGGCCCAACACCAAAACCGGCAATTCTCTCCAAGACATTTCACTGAAATCTTATTCTTCTGATTGCGCCTATAGTCGAAATCGAAACCCTTTTTCAGCGCATAAAACTTGAACACCTTTCGCAATACTTTAGGGTTTCAGAATGTCGAATACAAACCCAATTTTATGTTCTTCATACATTAGTCTATCTCCCAAATCCTTCCTCTTGTTCTAATATTGTATTCCCCGTTATCATCACTTGTATCATATCCTCCTTCATCGATCTCATCATCAGAATCCACCAAATTGTGTAACTCATCCCCATCAACGGGCATATCACCCTCAGTTCCTTCTTTTCCAGTTTTCCGACCACGTTTCCTATCCACCAATCTCTCCCCGTTGGAGTCAAATTGTATATCCTCAAACCAATCCGAGTCACGCCAATCATCTTCACTATCCTCATTTACACCACCAGTTCCTCTCTACTAGATTCTTTTCCATCATCCTTACAGCCCCCTGATTCCTCACTACTGCAACTTTCTTCTCCACCAGTTTCCTCTGCCACTGCAACTTTCTTCCCCTTGTAGGAAACCTCAGATAAATCATACCGAGCTTGCATTATATCCTTTGCCATTTGACGAGTTATGACATGTACATTTGAAGTCTCCCCTTCAACAGATTTCCTCTTACCCTATCAACAAAATCATACCCAATAAATCCCATAGCTAAAATTGCCAAAACCCTAGATTTGTACAAAAACCCTAAACTAATGAAAAACTGTACTGAATAAAAATTGAGGACTGAAAATTGAAGACTGAACAAATTGTAAACCAACAAGAACATGGAGGATAGAAGATTGAACATGCATCGAAGTTTATGGCCAAACAAATATACCTTTTGCATTCTTCCTAAACTGTTCTTCCTTGACGCTAGCGCCGACCTCTTCTTCCCCATCTCCGACGAGTCCTGGTCGCCGGACACTCGCAAGTCTCTTCGTCTCCACCCACAGGCGCGCTCGTCTCTTCCTCTCCACTGACCTACTTCTCTCTATGTTGAGTTGAATGTTTGAAAATAAAGTAAGAATGATAATTAGCATTAGGAGTTGACTCAGAGCTGGGTTTAATTAAAAGAGGGGTAAATATGTCATTTTAGACTCTCTGTTAACTCAGTTAACTCCATGTCCAAAAAATAATTCAGGTATGAAAAAAAGAGAAGAAAAAGGTAGGATACTAAGTGTCAAAAGTGTATATTTAAATGCATAAAAGTGTCATTTTCTCTATATAAAAAAACACGTAAGAACAACTTGTCTCCTTGCTTCAAATTATGCTCAGTTACTTCTTTATTTCTAAATTTTTCTTTTATTTCATTAAGGATTTGATTTATTTTAACTCCCTTTGAATTGCACTTTAAATCCTTTAATTTCATATAATTTTCACCATTAACAATTGTTTATAGAAGAATCAACTGATGCTTTGAAATTATCATCATCAACACATGCAAGAATTAGAGTGAAAGGGCCCAAGTGAATCTCATTCCAGTCCTGTCCAGGCCAAGGGAGAACCTGAACCGCTTTCGAAATCGCCTTTCTACGGTCCCAGTCCGGCCCACTCGAAGAAGACTCCGGCGAATGGTAGCCCCAATTCGACGCCGAGGCTCTTTAAGCGGCCGTTCCCTCCTCCGTCACCGGCGAGACGAGTGAGCGCAGCCACTCCGGAGCTGGACAAGGGTTTTGGCTTCTCCGAAACAAGTATGAGCTCGGGGAAGAGATTGGGAGGGGACATTTTGGGTACACCTGTATGGCCACATTTAAGAAAGGCGACCTTATAGGACGCCTAGTAGCTGTCAAGCTCATTCCCAAATCAAAGGTATAATAAATATGGCCCTTAACTTGGATATGGAAATTGGTTGTATTTGGAAGCTGGTCTGTTTAAATGTTATGTCTCTATGTAGGTGACATGACAATGATGAATTGTAAACACAGTGTTAGATGATTTACTAGAAGACTCAAATTCACACTCTTTTAGTGATAGTGGATGACATAATACGTCAAGAGGTTTCTAACTAGTTGCTTCTGTTCCCGGCGTTTCCTCTTTTGCCCTTTAGGTGCAAATTGGTGTCAAATGATTGTTTCTGGGCATTTTCAAATATGCATGGCAGACCGGAAGAGCTTGGTCTTCCATTAATTTCCATTGTTCTGTTTGCCTTGTGTTAGTAAATGTCATGCAGAGTAATGGATAAGTAAACAGAAGACGATGATTATGCAATTCATAGGAATCTTTGAGGGCAACTAAAATTTAGTGACCAAATGACATGCTACTTCACTCGGCTCGTTAAATGCGAGGGAACTAAAGGAAATATCAGTTTGTTAAGTCTATCAGTTTTTCCTTTATGCCATGGGGTTTAAATGGCTGTTTGTATGCCATCTTTTCCGATGCTATACTTTGTAATTGTTGTTGTTTGTTTCTTTTTGGTTAATTGTGAATATTGTTGTTGTTAGATGACAACAGCCATTTCCATTGAGGATGTAAGGAGGGAGGTTAAAATATTAAGAGCTTTGACAGGGCACAAGAATCTAGTACAGTTCTATGATGCATGTGAAGACCATGATAATGTCTATATAGTTATGGAGTAAGCTCTTCAATACTGCCCTCTGTTTATTCTAATTATGGCTCCCAGTTGAGGATCTGTTACATATCTTACAATACACAACAAACCGACTAAAATTTGTTCAACTTTGGTGCATCTTTCAGACTTTGCGAGGGAGGGGAGCTATTGGATAAAATACTTTTGAGGTATGCATTTTATGATATCCACAACTGAATTCAAGATTTTTATGTTATTTTTGGATGTTGATGGTGGAAAAAAAAGAAAATATATGCCCAAGATTTTCAGCAATCAATAACTTATTACAGTGAATGCTTATTTTCTACAGGGGTGGGAAATACACCGAGGATGACGCAAAGGTTGTCCTCACAGATACTCAACGTGGTTGCCTTTTGTCACCTCCAAGGTGTGGTGCATCGGGATCTTAAACCTGAGGTAGAACATGTAGAATTTTGAATTAAGTTACATGTATCGTGTCAAACTTCACAACTAAAATGTCAACCTTAATGGTTGAGGTTGACTCTCCCCTTTATATGCAGCTCATTTTATTCGATTTTGAACTTTATACTCCCACCACTCCCCTCAAGTGTAGGGATAGCCTCCTCCTATACATCTGTTATCTACCTATCTAGATTCCTACCACCCTGTTCATACATGTGGTAGTCGCATCTCTTCAATCAAAGGGATCCATAATATACTGTGTAAAGAAATATATATCTTGATCTCTATGAAAGATTTATTGCCTCATAGGTATGGTATATATGTTATAACTGTGGAGACAGATTATTGTTTGGTTGTGTATTTAATATGTTGCATTTTCATCTTTTCATTTCTGTTTTCTAATTGAATTTTGCTATATTTTATTCAGAATTTCCTGTTTACTTCGAAGAATGAAAACTCAGAATTGAAGGCGATAGATTTTGGCCTCTCTGATTTTGTTAAACCAGGTCTGCTGCCTCAATACGTAAATTGTAGTTTGCTATCTGTTGTCAATATTTGGGGTTGGTTAATTATTTGTTATGTTCCAATTGATACAGATGAAAGGCTTACTGACATAGTTGGGAGTGCATACTATGTAGCACCTGAAGTTTTGCAGAAATCTTATAGTACAGAAGCTGATGTATGGAGCGTTGGTGTTATTGCATATATTCTATTGTGTGGTAGCCGTCCATTTTGGGCCCGAACCGAATCTGCAATATTTCGAGCTGTTCTAAAAGCTGATCCATGTTTTGATGAAGTACCTTGGCCAACTGTATCTTCTGAGGCAAAAGACATGTCAAACGTCTACTAAACAAAGATCCGCGGAAAAGAATGAGTGCCGCTCAAGCCCTATGTGAGTGTTTCATCCACTGTCAGCAGTGTATAGACTTAGTTTTTATATTCCAGATACGAGGCTAATGTGTCTGTTGCGCAGGTCATCCCTGGATCAGAAATGATAACGATGTGAAGTTTCCTTTGGATATACTAATACTCAAGCTCATGAAAGCTTATATGCGTTCATCATCTATTCGGAAAGCTGCTTTAAGGGTTTGTACATCACTTCGTTTTGTCTGTTGAAGTACTGGGTAGGCCATCTAATTGAACTATTCTCCGTGACTATATGTGCATAATTGAGTTACTTAGAATAAGTGACTGCCATGGGATTCATGCAACTAGCTGTTCCTTGTTCTTAGGGATGACATGGTATTTTATTGAAAAATTTTGCTACCACTATTTGATGGTATTTTTTTGTACTAGAGTTTTGAATTCATTATCGTACGAATTGTTTCTTGTATAATCCTTTTTGTTTGGTCGGTTAATCTGACTGTTATTTTACTTATTCTTGTGGCCAGGCTCTGTCTAAAACGTTGAGTATGGACGAGCTATTTTATTTGAAGGAGCAATTTGCACTATTAGAACCAAACAAAAATGGCACCATTTGTATAGAAAATGTCAGAAAGGTTAGTTTCTTTCTGAGTGCATAGTTCATTTCTGTAGAATTTAGAAGCCTATTTATAATGCTGTCTATCATATACGTGGTCAGGCCTTGATGAAAAATGCAACAGATGCAATGAAGGAGTCGCGTGTCCCTGATTTTCTTGCATCAGTTAGTGTTTATATCTTTATTTGGGTGTAGCTATTTCCCAAACTTTGCTGTGCTCTAAATCCTTTACTGACTAACCCTATTTTTTCTTCATTATTGTGCAGTTGAATGCACTTCAATATAGGAGGATGGACTTCCAAGAATTTTGTGCAGCTGCAGTCAGCGTCCATCAACTAGAGGCCCTTGATCGATGGGAGCAGCATGCTCATTGTGCCTATGAACTATTTGAGAAAGATAGCAACCGGGTTATTGTCATTGAGGAGCTGGCTTCGGTACTCATCAACTATTCTTCTTCTTTTTTCATTAGAAAGTAAGATAGCTCTATGCATGCATGCTATTCTTATAACCATTAACATGTCTTCTTTTTCGAAACAAAAAAATGTTAATATACTCAGAGCATTGGAGTTTCAAGTCAGGAATGTTACATATAGAGTTGGTTTAGTGATAGTCAGTACTGAAAGTTATTGAAAGTGTGGTGATATAATATAATACCGAGTTAATGGATTGTACCTCTTGTAAATAAAAGGGATAATGACAATTTGTTACACTTAACTATAGCGAAATGACATTTTCATACCATAACTAATAAACTCTTTTTTTTAATACCCTAATAATTTTTTTGTGACAACCTACGTTAAAATGACTAAAATACTTTTGTTTTAAAAAACTAAAATACCTCTTAAATGACTATTATGCTCTTGAATTTGATTTTAGATTTGAGGGTATAATTGTAATTGCATCTTAAATATAAACCAAATTGAATCGGTTCAATAATGGTTTTTATAACCAGGGGTAGTTTAGGTATTTTAGACATTTTAGAGGTGGGTTGTCACAAATAAATTGTTAAAGTACTAAAAAAGAGAACTCATTAGTTAGGGTATGAAACTGTCATTTCGCCATAGTTAAGTGTAACAAAGTGTCATTATCCCTAAATAAAATGCATTTAGCTTCTTTTAGCCCATCCCATCACATGATGAAAAATAATGAAAACTTAAATATAACAAATTCTTGCAAATAGCCAAGTTAGATACTTATTTTGGGACAGTCTTTACCGTAGATAGTAGTAAATAAGAAATATAAATGTCTTGCTCAAAATCGGCAAGCCTTGAATTTGGCATTTTAAAAACACAAGTATGGACTGATTGATAGTACATTGAAAACAATAATGTTCCAGGAGCTTGGCCTCGGCCCCTCTGTACCTGTCCATGCTGTTCTACGCGACTGGATTAGGCACACGGATAGAAAGCTAAGCTTCCTTGGGTTTGTCAAACTATTGCATGGTGCATCGAGCCGGAGTACTGTTGCCAAAGCAAAATAGAGGGATACACAAGGAAGCGGGTCAAAAAGTGATTAATATTGCACTTCCCAGACTTAGTTTCAGAGATTTTGCTGCTGCATATCTACAGAACATCACAAGCATCATTGAAACGGAATTGATGTTTTGGAGCACGAACTTTTCATATACATTTTAGGAGAGGGCTTCTGCTCCTTGAAGCAGTAAATGTTAGGCATTAATGTACGGCTCTGTAAATCTGTAGTTTTGGTAGAGAAGTATGTTTCCTTTGCTTGATGGGAGAGTATTTTCCCAAATGGTAAGTAGATTGATATTTGGCAAATTGTAGATAACTACTATATAAATCGTACCAAAGTAAATTGACGAAGTCAGTGGCTAGTATCCGCATGACAAATAGGTGCAAATTAAATTATTTGAATAAAGTATAGTTTGTCCAAATTTCAAATTGCTAAAATTTGGATGGAAAACAAATGTTTGTCTATCCGTAACAAATGATATATATATATATATATAAATTTATATACAAAAATTATCTATTTCCTGTAATAAAATGATAATTTTGGTCTCCCTCAATAAGAATGTCAACAAGACAAATTGAACTTAATTTTGTCAAGATTTGACTTCACTCGAGAAATAAATGTTTGGCTCGAGCTCGACTCTAGTTCAAAATATTTTTATTTAATCAACTAAGTTGACTAGAGTCTTGACAAAATTAGGTTCGATTTATCTTGTTTGCACCCTTAGTGAGAGTGATTGAAACTATTATTTATATATAAAAATGATGATTTGAGCATAAAATTTTAAAGTACATCATGTGATATCACGTGGGTAAACAGACATTTATTTTTCATTCAATTTGTAGTAATTTGGAACGTGGATCTTTCATACAATAGTAATATGACTAAAACAACTGTTGATAAGAAAATATAAATAAAACAATTTATTTTACATTTATCTGTTAGCTAATAATTTAATATTATAGTTGTCTGACTAAATTAGTATACTTTGTACTTATTTCAGTATACAAGTTATATACTTGGCCCATAATAATAATAATAATAAATTGATGCTCGGAGATGTTTGTCCTAGTCCTACTCAGGCAATTTCATGCTTGAAAATGTGGTGTATTTCTATGGGTGATTTGTTAGCCGTATGTCATGTGAAGTGTCCAACAAGAGATCATGCACTATTTTTTTATCTAAAGTTAACGTAATATTTAGTCGAGATCCCTAGACCAGAAGTCCATGCATACATGAAAGTTTAAGGGAAATATACAAAGAGACAGAGTGATAAATGTGCAAAAACCCAAATTAAAATAGGATGGGAAAACAGTGTCTCAAGCCTCCCGAGTCCCGAGCCTCCAAATCTCACAACCTCAAGCCCTTTCCTCCCCTCTCTCCGACCCCATCTCCTTCCTCTGTTTTCACTTTCAACCTTCCTCCATTTAATCAGGCGAGATGGCTTCACGACATCTTTGCCGAATTTAAAGAAAATCTCCTCCATTACCATTCTCCCAAAACACAAAAAAATACGGTTAGAGCAAAGTACCTCAACGGGACCCATCCCTAGCTACCTACCCTTCTTTTACACGGTGGGGGACGAACTCGCCAAAGAACTGACTCCAAAAAGCATACCCGAGATACTTATGTTTTTATGTTCTACTTCATAAGTCGGATATTTTCATGATCCAACTTAAGGGAGAGTGTTGAAATTCTACCAAATCAACCAAGAAATCATATATGATTTCTCGCTGATTTCCTGATTTTCGTATTTATCTTATTGGCTTATACGACAATTATATTAATTATAGAATATTTGTTTACCATATCAAGCACATGTAATGTCCTATAAATATGTACTATTGGTACTCAATAATATCATCGAAATCATTTGAGACACGTCCTACTATGGCCCACGTGAGTGAGAGTGAGTTGATAAAGGCTCACGTGTATAATACACGTGAAGGGGAGTGTTGAGAGTATAAAGTTTCACATTGAAAGAAAATGAAATTAAAGGGTTGTATATAAATGAAATGGTCAAACCCAACTAATAAGCTTGAGCCTTTAGTGTTGGAGCCTACCCGATATGTACAACCCATTTTTACATTGTATCAGAGGGGGCTGATTTTGGCTTGTGTTGGTGGGTTCCCCATGCCTATGCTTTCTGTAGACTCCGGCTCATATGTAGAAGTCCAGTCCTGCTATGGCCCACGTGTAGATAAGTCTACACGTGAGGGGAAGTGTGTAAGTAGAGGCTCATGCGTACACAAGCGTGAAAGGTAAATAAGCCCCACGCGTACATGAAGCATGAGAGGTGGGAAGGGTCAAACCCAACTAATAGCTTGAGCTTTTTAGTTGTGAAGCCCGTCCCGATAGTTTTACAAGTGTTGAATATGGTGGTGGTCAAGAGCTCGTTTCAATGGTGGTGACGGAGGCGGGAAGGCGCTCCTCCGTCGTCGCATGAAGGAGGACCTCCCAGGTGGTCGTGTTTAGCCGACGAGGACCTTGCCGTGGGTGTGCGTTGTGGAAGACACGTTGTTGTGACGCTTTATCTCCTGATCCAATTTTTCAATTGGATCGGGCCAGGCCACCAATTATCTAATTCAAACCGGATCAATCCCAATTACACCAGTTCACTTAGTTTTTTGTTGGTTTTTCTCCGTTTTTTCATTTCTCCCGCTCGAAAGATGCAAATAAAGCTGTTTCCTTTCTTAATAACTCTATTTATTCAAAGGGAAAACTCATTGTTGTCGGTGCCAGGAGTGTCCCTTTGAGATTTGATACTTGTGATTTTAAGCAACCTGAGCCGCCCATTCAGTGTTCATTAGTTCAAGCTCGCTCTTATCTTCAAGTTACTTCAGGTAACTATCGTGCTCTTCTTCCATCGACACACTCCAAGTCAGTTTTTGACTGTATCGGGTTTCCAAATTTCTCCATTGCTAATAAGCTCAACTTCAGCGTCATTTCTATTGCAAGATCAAATATCGATGTCGAGGTTATTTTGAATCAAATGGTGGAGAACAACATCACATATGTATCAATCTCCTCTATAGAAAACCGAACTCATCTTGTCGCTTTTGACACCTTGGAATCCTCAATCATTCGAAGCAAGAGAACTGGTTCAAATTCAAGAGGTGGTTCATTGATTTTCAAATCAATCCTCATTTGGTTAAGAGATGAGGTATTTTTCAATGGATCTTAGTCACGTGTCTACCTCCGTTTTTTTTCTGGTGAACTCTATCAAGAGCATTGCTGGTCTAATTCGGGAAATCGTTTTAATCCACCCGGATTGTACCTTTGGAAACCGATTTTGAGAGAGTTTTGGATATTAAGGGGAGGAAATATAACAACAAAAAAATAAAAAAAATAAAAGGAGAAACATTAAAGAGGTCAAAATTTTAGATGAGAAGAATATTGCTCTAATCATCTTCTTCTAGCAGGTGCTCCGGCTCCTAGTCCAGCAGCTCCGGCGTCCATGACCCCACTTTGATCCGCGAATGTCCTGTAACCAAACAACACAATTGTTTATCAATATACCTATTATACTAAACTTAACATTCTAAGAAAATATTTTAAAGAAATGTGATATCGAGGTTAAGAATATTGAATAAATTAAACTTATGAAAAAATTAAGATATTCTAATGATCTGTCACATTTTTTAAATTCGTATTAAGCTTGACATATAGCGGATTGTAGAGCCAAAATTTGATGACCCGATCAAAATAAATTAAATTTTAATTTTATACTACAATTTAGTACACTTCAAAGTTTAAATTCATAAACTAGTCAAATATTTTGTCAAAAATATAATTAAATTGAGACTACTTTACAAGTGTTTATAGATATGAATAAGACGTTAATATCACATTAAAATAAGATACATTTAAAAGTTTAAACTAATATGAATTTTGATAAAGAAAATTGAATTAATTGTTCTGGTACTTACGCTGCTGCTCCGGGAGCTCCTGCGGCAGCACCTCCTGCGGGCGCTGCTCCACCTGCAGCAGCATCGGTAGCTGCTCCTGCTGGCACTGCTCCACCGGCAGCTGCTCCAGCATCACCATGTGCCATGACCAAAGTGTTTGCTCCGAAAATCAAGAAAAGAACTAGAGAGAACACCACTACGCTGGTAAACTTAGATGCCATTTTCCTATAAACAATCTTGTAACTTCAAAATGTTTTTAAATTTTGTGTTTGTGGAGGTGTCGCTGAATAAAAATATCATGAGATGTCATTTTATAGTATTTTGTTTTTTCTAAAATAACGTTTTGATGTTGCGTGTATTTCTTCCTTGAAAGAGTCTAAACCATTATTTTAGGGGAACTGTTAACTAATTTGCTCTTAATTCAATCTTTATTTGATGTAATTTTCTGACACTAAGCTAGTAGTCAGTGACGGATCATGAAAATTTGTATTAAAAAATTAGTTAATTAAAGATAATAATTTTATTGATAAAATAATTACTATATGTACATAAAAAAAATAATTCGAGCTTGATTATTCAATTTTTTAGTTGAGTTTGAATTTAACTTTCATGTATATATAAATATAAAGTGAGTCAGTTTGCGAGCCTTATAAACTCTGATAGTTTGGACTCGAGTTTGATTTGTTAATCAAACGACCTACGTTTGGACTTAATCTTTGCATATATTTGCTTGAAAATATTACAAATTTGCAATAATTAAATTAATAAATTTTGTAGACAAAACAAAAAATTTATTGAAAAATGAAATAAAAATTTAACTAATACAATAATTAGTAAAAAAATAAGGGATAATCTCAGCTAGCTACAGCTAGTTTGACATCATTCTTACATAACTACAGCTAGTTTATTTTTTCACTTGAAAACCCAGCTAGTTTTGGTAAATATCACCTAACTACATTTTCCGCCAGTTTTACCTTAACACCGTCAGTTTTCGTTGCAAAATGACGAAAATGCGCCTGAGAGTTATTCAAAGGGATAATCTCAGCTAGCTACAGCTAGTTTGACGCCATTCTCACATAACTACAACTAGTTTATTTTTGGGTTAATTACAGTTTGCCCATACTAGTCTGACGCGATTTGCAATTTGCCCATGCTATGATAAAAATTTCAAAATAAGATACGCTAATTACATTTTTTTTGCAAAATTAACGATTCTGTCCAAATTTGACGGAAACCTAATTTTTTTTTCAAAAAGACGAAAATTCCCCTTCAGCTGGTTCTACTTGGACCAGAATTGATTTCAGGTTTATTTAATTGGACCAGTTCTATATTATATTAAATTATATAATAATAATAATAAAATAATTAATTAGAATAATATTAATAATATATTGAAACTTTCGAATATCATAACTCTTTTATACGAGCTCCGTTTCGGGCTTATAGTATATCAAATTGAAGAAAATCAGAATATTAACAACTTTGAAAAAAAATAAAATTTTGTTGATATGTTATTAATAACTATACATTCGAAATAAAAAATGTGAGTATTTTTTATATGACTCTCTCATACGAGCACCGTTTCGAGCTTAAAATTTTGTTTATATATATTTTATTTCGAATGTATAGTTATTATGTCATCCGGGTCTAATTATTAGTATTATATAAACAAGATTTTATTTTTTCAAAATTGTTGATCTTCTGATTCTCTTCGATTTGATATACTACGAGCCCGAAACGGAGCTCGTATGAAAGAGTTATTTTATTCGAAAGTTTTAGTATATTATTAATATTACTTTAATTATTTTATTTTTTTATTTCGAATGTATAGTTATTAATGTCATCCGGGTCTAACTATTAATAATATATAAACAAAATTTTATTTTTCAAAGTTGTTGATCTTCCGATTCTCTTCGATTTGATATACTACGAGCCTGAAACGGAGCTCGTATAAAAGAGTTATGATATTCGAAAGTTTCAATATATTATTAATATTATTTTAATTAATCATATTATTATTAATATTATTATTTTATAATTTAATATAGAACCGGTCCAATTAAACAAACCAGAAATCAATTCTGATTTAACTCAGGTCCAAGTAGAACCAGCTGAAGGGGTATTTTCGCCTTTATGGAAAAAAAATTTAAGTTTCCGTCCAAATTTGGACGGAACCGTTAATTTTGCAAAAAAAAAAAATGTAATTAGCGTATCTTATTTTGAACTTTTTATCGTAACATGGGCAAATTACAAATCGCGCCAGACTAGTATGGGCAAACTGTAATTAACCCAAAAATAAACTAGCTGTAGTTATGTGAGAATGACGTCAAACTAGCTGGAGCTAGCTGAGATTATCCCTTTGAATAACTCTTAGGGGCATTTTGGTTATTTTGCAACGAAAACTGACTGTGTTAAGTTAAAATTGACGGAAAATGTAGCTAGGTGATATTTACCAAAACTAGCTGGGTTTTCAAGTGAAAAAATAAACTAGCTGTAGTTATGTGAGAATAGCGTCAAACTAGCTGTAGCTAGCTGAGATTATCCCAAAAAATAATTATAACTATTAAAAATTTGTTAATACAAAGGTTTGAAGCTTGAACCTCACAGAGAACATACCACATACTTAACACTACGCTAAAACAACTTTTATTGTTCAATTGCACATTTTATGTATATACATATCATAATTTGAAGAGGGCATATCCAATTTTTGGAAAAAATTTATACAATTTTTTTCTGAATTAACTCATATATTCGAAAATAAATATCTAGTTTATTGTTACAAAAGAACTAAAAATATTTCACTATTTTCAAACAATAAGCTTAAGCTGATAAAATATTTAAAAAATGTATTTTTATTTTGAGGTTTTCAAATTAATCAAATTAGATTTTAAATATCTTTATAAGTAATTTAAAGTACTAAAATAGATGCGCTTATCCCTATAAATTTTGATATTTGTGCTTGTTGGGTGATTTTCTTTGTACACAGGTCAAATACTTTTAAGATATTTATTTTGTTGGGGTATTTTTTTGCACAAAAATTGAATAATTTTCTTTGGTTATATTTTTTGAAGAAATTTATTTTATTTAATAAATAGCAACTAACCCGACATCAATCGGACAACTGAAGCTACAGATTGTGAGACAGTTTCCTCACCATAATCTCAGCTACTGTTAGTTAAAACAAACTTAACCAATTCGTGAACCAATTTATTACAGAAACGACGAGTCATATTCAAACACCATCTTTGTCCAGTTTTTTTCTTTTTTCTATGATAAAGCCTCCCTGACACTTATGGCCTCCACTTCTTCGAAATGGAGATGACTCGAAGAACGTCTACAATGAGCTCCCACAATTCGACTTTCTAAGTCCCTGCAAACAAGCCCTACGATCCAATTTCCCCTCTATGTGGGGAGAATTATTTAATTCCGCTGCATCTAATTATTCTGTTAGATTTGTTTTTCTCCCAACAGAGGGACCCAGACTCTCGGAGCTGCTGATACTAGTTGATCTGCTCCCAAGGGATCCCCCGATGGTTTTGCACTGCCCATATTTTTCGGAGCCCTTTTGCATTCGCTGCCACTCTCGCCGGATGGAAGACTTACATTTTCCAAACAGTTTGATTTCTCGCCCCCATACTGCCGAGAGCGTGATTGCCCACAGGCTTGCTTCGTCCCGTCCCCCACCCCCCAAGATATCCAGTCGCTGATTGTTAGATATGTCCCCATTTCCCCCCGGATACCTCATAGGAGTCTATCCCCCCTAATAGAGGCCACTGCTCTACATTGAAGAACACATGATCTTTTGTCTTGTCTGGATCGCCACAAAGGGGACACTGAGTGATTATTGGGAGCCACTTCTCTGCCAGGCGAGTTCTAGTCGGGAGTAAGTTTGATATAGCTCTCCAAATAAAGATTATGACTTTCGGTGGGACTCACAACTTCCGTACCTCTCTCCAGCCGTTTGTTTGTGAAATTAACTACATTTTAGTGGAAAAAAAATACTTATATTTCTTCTTTTATGTTCAAATATAAACTCATGTTTTTTTTTGAAAAATAAACTCATGTTTTTAGTACAAATTTGTATATTTGTTATTGGTGTTGGATTGTAAATTAAAAGACTACAGTGTATAATTATATTCTGACATAAAGTATTGAGAATCGATAAAAGCTGAATCGAATAAAAAATTGATCGATTTGAACACATGACTCATTTTAAGTCATCGATTTGTGTTAGTAAGGCCTAAAATTATTAGGCCAACAAAAAACAAGTCACAATTAGATTAAAATGTAAGAATTTCATAAAAATCAATTTAAAGTAAATTCAACCAAAAACTGATAAGTCAAATAAGAAATCAACACAGTGTAAAATGTAAGATTTTATAAAATTCTGTTCATAACAAACCCAACCCAAGCGAACAAAAATATATAATTAAAATGTTTATTTCTCAATACCGATTGTTATTTAAATTATTTTTGATAAAAATATATAAATAAAATGTTTATTTCCCATTATATTTTCTGTCCCGAAAATGCTGCCCGACTACTGTTAATTCCGGAGAAGCAAACAACTCAGATAAATATGTGGACATTGAAATGTATTCCAGATTGAAGATTTGGACAGAACATATATTGATTTTGTGATATGAATGTGGCATATTTGGGTGAATAGTGAATCATATATAGATTCCTCATAATCAAACTATAAAGGTAGAAGGAAGGAGTGGTGTATTTAATCATTATATCTATCTACTTGATACTTTGCGATTCTATCTTTTGTTGGTCCAATGTTCCACTTTTCTTTTGGGTTTCTGAGTTGCAATCCAGTTAGCTCTCCACACAATAGTCAATGTCAAACATGTTACTCGAATAAAATTAGTACATAAATAAGACTCCATGTATGCGAATAATAATAGGCTTGTCGGTCCACGTGGAGGTAAATAAACAAAATTTGATAGAATGTCAAATTAATTATTCCCGACGCATCGGACAACCAAGGGCTGGTCAGGAAATCGAGATTAGTTTAGTTTTGGTGGATCGTCAGCAATTATCGGCTCTTTCTATTAACTTTTTTTTGTTAATTGAGACGGGGTGGATTTACGCCGGCGGTGCAGGGAGGAGGCCGACGCCGTTAGCTCTCAGGCCCACCAGACAATTTTAGGTCCATGTTGAATTGGTGAGGAAGAAGATGATTTCAGTCAAGTTTAATTTGTGTTTGTCCGGTTGTCGTTGGTCAAATAAGATCGAACCAATTTGGCCCGATCCAAAAATGAAGAGGGCAAAATAGCATTTTGAATTTTTTTTATTGGAAGATGCTAATATGCCCTTAACATTTAAATGAATCAATTATCCAATTAGAGGAAAAACTGTCATTTCACAAAAAAAAACATAATTTCTAAATGTGATCATTTTTTTAATTTAGGTGACCTACAAACTTAAAAATATTTCAACTTATAGAAACTATATTTTCAACAATAAAAACTACAAACGTTACATGTAAGCAACATATCAATAGTCCGGCATAAACTATAAACAACGTATTAGTAAACAGTTTTTTATGTAATTAAATCCAATAAAGTTTCGAGAGTAAACATATTTATCAAAAATATTGAAAGAAACAGAATGTTGATAACCTTCAAAAATAAAATGAGGTTGGTTTTCTCCTACTTATATCTATGAAGAATCAACATATATATGAGGCTTTCTTTTATAAACACTTTAGCCTAAGTTTTTCGATTGTAAAGTTGACCATTGACTTTTGCATAGTCGGCGCACAATGCAACGCCTCGTTGGTAACTCCGTGTCATAATGAGATGAACATATAATTCATAAATACATGTATAACTTGTACAAAGAAAAATGATTCAAAGTTTTGATTCCCAATATGATTACTCGACCATCAGTTGCAATCCTAATGATTGGGAATCATAAATGAATTAATTTTTGTAAATGTTCATCTCGATTCACTCGACATGGTGATTTAGCGATAATTGTTGTTAACTACATTTACCAGACACGTTTTACACTTTAGTACACTTAATATTTTTTCCCTTGTCGATTCATCTAAAATTTGCAACATTCCTAAACAAGATGGCGGCTTCATCCCTAATCTGCCTATACGACGGGAATTTCGAAAGCATGGGAGATCATTGTGCTGATGTACAAATGTGCAAAAATGTAAATTTTGGGTGAGCTAGTAAAAAAAAAATGATATACGGATGTGTGTGGTTGAATGTATACCTAACTGCAATTACCCCTATAATTTATATGCCTTGTATTAGAACACGAAGTCTCATGTCTGTCCATGCATTCATGTCCCTCAATATCCTATCTAATTGGGTCCTCCAATCCGCATCAAAACCCTACAACCACTTGCATACACTCCTTACCACATTGCAACTATATCACAAATTTTATTTCAACCCAAACCATTTGGAAAACAAAAAACTTTACTGCACAAATGTACTTGCAACAAAATCACACACGACCAAGCGAGAGATCAAATCTCTCCTCATACGAGACATTTTACACATAAACCACCTCTTGTTGTTGTTCTTGTTCAGATGAATCTTGTGAAGTGGGAAGTGAGATCTATCTCCTGCGTCCACGCCCTTCTGTCCTGCACATGTAGCTGCCAATACGTCTGCGCCACCGCGTCCGGGTCCATCCCTCCAGCGCTCGCCGGCCCCACCGCCCCGTTGATGATGACGTGACCCACATGCACTCCCATTGGCCCAAACTCTCTCGCCAGGCACTGCGCTAACCCCCTCAACGCAAATTTCCCGCAACCTATTCATCATTTCATTTTCACATATCGGTAACATGTATATATACGGTACGCGAATTACTAAATTCATATGCCTTACAGAGCTCGGAGAATCCAGCAATGCCGTTGACAGAAGCTGCGCACCCCGTGAAGAGTATCGTCCCCTTCCCCCTCTCCACCATCCCCGCCAGAACCTTTCGTTCCATCACCATATTACAAATCAATCAATTAAGCAGTTATAAAACTGTTCTTCACCTATCAGCTTGAGCTTTTAAAAGATATTATTACCTGTTGGGCGCAGTAGAGGGGGCCGACAGAGGAGACAGCGAGGGACTTCTCGAAGGACTCAACTTGAATGTCGGAGAAATTACAAGGACGGCTCCATGTCTGGGCCGCATTGTAGACCAGCACCTCCACGAAGCCTAGGGAGAGCACGCCCTCGAAGGCCTCGCGCACGCTCCTAGCATCGGAGCAGTCTATTCGTATGGCGAACACTTGAGCCTTGGCCTCCCGGGCTATCTCCTCTGCGAACCTCGAGAGCCTCCCGAGGTCTCGCGCCAGGATGGCCACAGTGTAGCCTTCCTGCGCGAACTTGCGGGCGATGGATCGCCCCAGCTTCGGCCCAACGCCTACTATGGCCGCTATGCCTCTACCCGAGGCCGTCCTCTCCATGGTTCTCATCATTGCTTTCCTTTTTTCCCAAAAAAGAAGAATTAAAATTTTATATCGTCGCTGTGACTCAGAAGAACCATACGAAGAAGGCGATATGGGTTTTGGGTGGGTGCCGAGTCTTTTTAGTTATAGGGCATATGAGACAGTGAGAGCAGCTTTTTTTGAATGTTTTGTATGTGAAGACATATACACATTATATATTGATAGTGTTTAGAGGTGGTCGGTCTTATTGTACAGTTGTAAATTTGTAATAATGACTAAGATGAGCTATGTATATGTTGTCGCCATGTTATTAGCCATATTGTTAATGCTTCATGTGGAAGCATTTCATTCACATGTACATTTCATTTTGCAATAAGCTTTTAATTAATATTCGTATGCCACGAAAAGTATAATACATATACATATTAGCATTTGGGGAATGTTTGAACACTACATAAACTAATTTCTTCAAGTTCAGTGGTTGTTGGGTGAGTTATTAAAGATAAAAGGTCAGTTCAATAATCAGGTACAAACATGGTGAAAATGTCTGAATTTTCGAACGTGTAAAATATGTAGTACGAAATGGTAGAACGTGATTGACCTTGTGAAACCTTGAAAATATCCAAAATATAACTTTGATGTCACGTGTCGCGCTCAAGTCTTCAACGATTCAACGGTTGTAAAACGTTTTACAACCGTTTGTAACGGAGACTGCAGAGTACATCTCTCTGTTCAAAAAACGAGAACCACGTCATGTTTTGATGATTTTTGAAAATTAAAATACCTAACATATATGTCTAATTGGTAATCAAAATAAGGCCTACCATATTCAATAATATGATTTTTTCATGGTGGAACATGAAAATGGTCATCAATGTAATATTTAAATATTATTATTATGGTACAATAAAAGATTTATATATATACCTTATGATCACAAGTTCAAATTAAAAATTTAATATTAATAAGCTTTTGTACATGATTGAAAGCATAGTGTAAAGGAGAGAGATAGTGTACCGCGCAATGCGATTTGTGTCCGAATTCGAAACATAAAAAGTGGCAGTTACAAGACAACGTTTCATATGTCGACGACGGAAGACGGCGGCGTACAACCAAAACTAGTGATCGATGAAGAAGGAAAGTCTCTGCACATATAGGACCTGCAACACAGATGGAAAGAGATCCAGTTGGAAGAAGTAGAGGACGATGTGGTGCTGGGAGACCCACGAGAAGAAGATACTCCAATCAATACAAACAAGTTCTTATTTGAAAATTCATGACAGAGAGGAACATAGAGACAGAGCTTATGAAGCAACAGATGGCGTTTTTGTGGAAACCAAAAGATGGGGTCACCATTCAAATGGTGGAACAAAATCTTTTCATTTTCCAGTTCCATAAACAAGGAGAAGCATACAAAGTTCTAAAAAGTGGCTCATGGACATATAACCGAGTTACCTTACTCTTGGAGAAGATGGAACCAAAAGAATTACCCACAGATGTCAAATTCACTACAATTCCCCTCTAGGTCCAGATTCATGCCCTGCCTACAATTCACAATACACAGAGAGTGTAGTTCGAAAAATAAGTGAAGTTCTCGAAGATGTTAGGGAGATTGATCCTGCAAATTTTAGAGAACCATGGAAGAGATACATGAGGGTGAGGGTCAAAATATCAATTGACCGCCCCATTCGTAGAAGAGTCAAAGTTGCTGGAAGGAATGGGGATTTACGATGGGCCTACTTTCATTATGAGCGCTTGCCTTCTTTATACTTCTCTTGTGGAAAGATGGGTCACACAGATAAACTTTTCCCAAGTGGAGAGTTAGAGGAAAGTGTACGGCCCTACGAAATTTGGTTGCGAGCAATCCCAGGGAATAACAGAGTGCAGATTGGAGATCCGCAACTCCTCAACAATAAAGGAGAAATTTCAAGATCGGTCATGAAACCAAATAAAGAAGGAATGAGAGATTTTGACCGAGTGGTAAAAATCAGTGATGAAGAAGACAGTTTTGAAAGCTTCTTTAAACAAAGTAAGAATATGCCTAATAAAGAAGGAGGAGAGGATAAAGTACTGGAGAATTCTAATGAAACCCAACAGAAAACACCCAGAACAGATCATGGGGGAGGAAATACATGCTGGGGAAAAAAGAGAAAAAAGCTAGAGATTGTCAAACCAGACAACTCGTCAAAGAAAAAGGTAACAGAGGCAGTGGCGAGCCCTTGAAGCGGGGCTCACTAGGAGCCATGAGTGCTCTGTTCTGGAACTGCCGGGGTTGGGTTCCCCCTGTACTATTCAGTTCCTAACCAGTGTTGTAAACCGGAAAAAAACATAATATTATTTTTCTATCGGAGACTCTTTGCTCCAAATCACAAATTGATCAAGTCCGCATGCGAATTAATTATGAAGTAGCCTTGGGTATGGATCCAGTGGGCAGGAGTGGGGGATCTCTTTGTTTTGGAAGAATAAAGAAGATGTAAATATCAAGAGATTTTCAGCCCGTCATATTGGTACAAATTTCAATAGGTGGAGTAGTCTCTTATAGATTAACGAGGATCTATGAAGAAGCTAATAGAAGTCTCTATTATCATACTTGGAATCTGCTGAAAGATTTTAAAGACAGAAGCAACTTCCCATGGTGCGTAGTGGGCGACTTGAACATCTGTTCCATAATGAAATTAGAGGAGGCGAGAGGTACCCCGACCATCTTCTACTTAGGTTTAGTGAAGCCCTAACGTATTGCAACCTTTAAGACGTTCCTCTGACAAGTTATGAATTCACATGGGAGAGAGACAAAGGTTCTACAAATCTGATCGAGACCCATTTAGACCGAGCTCTAGTCACGCCACTCTGGCAATCTCGTTTTCAGGCAACGAAATTGTTTCATTTGGGGTATGCTACTTTAGATCACACGAGTCTCTTACTTGATCCGAGGGTGCGTACCCGAGTGAGACAGTACATAGATTTTGGGTTCGAAAACTAGTGGACTAGTGTGGAGGGATGTAGAGAATTTGTTGAATAGGAATGGGAGAACTCAACAGGAGAACAGTTGGGAGTTTGCTTAAAAATTTAAGCATTCTTCTACAGGGATGGGGAGAAGCTAAGACGAAAGATCTTGAAAAAGAGATTGTAAACCTTAAGAGTTCTCTTTCAAGACTTTTACCCAGAGGAGATAGCCGGGGATTGACTCTTTACTTGGAGAAACATAAATTGTTAAATCTGGCGCTTGAAAAGAAGGAAAGTCTTTGGAGGCAAAAATCCAAACAATTGTGGCCGAAAGAAGGAGACAAGAACGCGAAATTCTTCCATGTGTGTGCATCTCACAGGAGGAGAATCAACTTCATCGACAAACTCCAAAATACCTCCGATAATTAGCACGATTGGGAGTCATGTTTGCATAATGTTATTTTGAAAGAGATCACCATGGGTTCTAAACGTTAAATTTCATGCAGCGGAGCCTTATGTGACCATGGTGATCGAAAGCGAAGAAGATCTTAATGTAAATTCAACATGTTATCAACCCTTTGAATCTGAAAAATAGCTCTATTAATCGATGAAAACACAAGCTTAGTGTTTCTCTATTAGGTCCACACAAGCACCACAAACGAAGAAGGTTTTCTCTCACACTTTTACTATGAGTGTTCTTGAGAAGCTTGACAAATCAACAATGGAGAAAAATGGAGGAAGAGAGGATCGGTCAAGTGAGGGAGAGAATGAGGGAGACTGGTTGCCAAAATGGTTAGCAAAAATTAGGAAGATATTTTGCAATTTTAACTTGAAATTGAAAATTGAATTTCAAATTAATAATTGCATATTTAACCCTCTTAAACTCCTATTTGCAATTTCTCTCCATTCATCACTTAAATCCCTAAATGAGCTTTAAGCCCGTTTAACTAAAACTCAAATTAAATCCATTAAATTGAGTTCCAATTTCGGTTTAGACAAAACAGTTTAATTTCCTCGAATTGATTTCTTCAACCTTCTTGTTAAAACTTTAGGCCAGAAAACTACTAAATCGTTTTCAATTTCCATCCATAATTATTTGTCATGTATCGTGCTTAATGCGTGTGACCCTCTAGGCTCACGAACAATTGGCAGACTGGTAAAATTACTATTTTACCATTTCCATCATAAGTGGCCTCTAGCAAGACATTACGATTACCCAACGTTCGTGATTATCGATTATTCGACTTAACCTGTTATCATACATGTCAATATCCTTTTATCAAACCGATATCAAGATTGATCAATAGGCATAGAATGGTCATTCTAATTTATCAATCACTGTTTCTTGATATCTGAGATGACTGAAAACTGATACTAAGGTATCACCTGCACGGTCGTGCTATTCCTTTAGTCATACTCATCAAGTGGCCTAAACGGATATCTTTCTCATACCGAAGTATGAGTTATAAATCCCTTAGACGCATTTCGAGTTCACTAATGTAATTCATAACCAAACCAATCACAGCCGTTATGGCTACCCTTTTACAGGTAACGTTAGACTAGGTCAAACTTGGAGATTCATTACACAGTTCACACAAAGACTCCTTGGTTTTAGGATATAATGACAAGCTACGATCTGTGAGTATCTCATGACAATATCTATGTTGCATACTCACAATCGGGTTGTCCGATATCATCGACCTGATGACATCTATGATATAACTCCGGCACATACATTGCCATGATCAGTAGAGCGTGATCACAAGGAGTTGGTCTCATACTGATCGCTTCATAAAGAAGCTTAGCTGATCAGGGACTCATCAAATGTAATTCTTTCTGATCTACAGTTCTACTATTAGTGGTTACACACGTAATGACATAGATCAAATTACATTCGATATATTACTACAACACATTAGTAATATATGCCGATTTATTTATTCGGAAAGATGATAAAACATTACATCTGTAGATCACTTTCATATTGGACTGGGGCATAGCTCTAACAATCTCCCACTTGCCCCTGATTTCAATTTAAGTTCTGATCTACTCCCATAGACCCTGCATGTTTCTCATGCCTAGGCTGCGGTTGAGACTTTGTCAAGGGATCGGCCATATTATCATCAGTCGAATAGTGTTTAATCTCCACATCACCTCTATATGTGATAATTCTTACGAGGTGAAGCATGCTGAGTATTTGTTTGGATCTGTTGTGGAATCTGGGCTCTTGAGCAATAGCTACGACACCTGTGTTGTCCCACAACCAGCTTATCGGATCAGACGCTCGTGGCATTGCATCTAATCCGATTAGAAAGCTTCTAATCCATATGGCCTCTTTAGCTGCTTTTGTTGCAGCTATATACTCTGCCTCCGTTGTAGAGTTGGCAATTTTGGCTTGTTTAAAGCTTATCCAGCTGAAAGCGCCTCAACTCAACACAAAATATATCCTGACAGAATTTTGAAGTCATCTGGATATGTCTGAAAACTAGCATCGATTTGTCCTTTGACTGCTAGTTCTCTATCTATATCCCCATACATTAGGAATGCATCGTTGGTCCTCCTCAAATATTTGAGTATGACCTTTGACAACAATCTAGTGTAATTGGCCGGGGTTAGATTGGAATCTGCTGGTATAGCTTAGTGCAAAAGAGACTTCCAGTCTCGTGCACATCCTGGCATACATGATGGATCCCACAGCCGAAGCATAAGGGATCTTCCTCATCCTGCTCAGCTTATTAGGAGTTCTAGGACTCTGTAGCTTGCTGAGCTTAATGCCATGGCGCATGGGTATGTATCCTTCCTTAGAATCAAGCATTGAGAGTCTTCTCAACACTTTACCTATGTACATGTTCTGACTTAGGCCCAAAATCCTTTTGGAATGATCTGTTGAGATCCTGATGCCTACAATATATGTAGCATCACCTAAGTCCTTCATCGATAAGTTCCTGCTAAGGAAGGGGTTTTGACATCCATCTGCCATAGTCATGGCTAAGAATAATCCGGATCAATCTGACCATTGCTGCTGGTGAAAAGGTGTCATCATAATACATGCATTGAATCTGACGATAACCTTTACAACCATCCTAGCCTCATTGGTCTGAGGATTTCCATCCATGTCGGTCTTGATCCTATAAACCCACTCAGAACCGATGGGTTTTATCCTTGGGGTTTGATCAACCAAGCACCAGACTTGGTTGTCGTACATGGATTTCATTTCCTCATTCATGGCGTTCTGCCATTTTTTGGAGTCTGGACTGGTCAAAGCTTGTCTGAAGGTTTATGGATCATCATGATCCACAATCATCAAGTCATTTCCCTCAGTGGCTGTGAAGCCATATCTGTCTGGAACATGACGAGATTTTTCAGACCTCCTTGGACCATCTGGAATTTCTGTAGGGACTGATTCTTCATCTACGACCATCTGAGTCTCCAGTACTTCTACATCTTGCATAACAGGCTCCTGAATTGCTTCAGGCTGTTCCGTATCCTCTCGAATTTCTTCGAGATGCACGAGACTCCCACTAGCTATTTTGGAAATAAAATATTTCTCCAAAAATACCCCCTCCTCGAGCAACAAAGACTTTGTACTCGCTGGGTATATAGATGTTGTATCTTTTAGTTTCTTAAGGATACCTTACGAAGACACAATTGTCTGATTTGGATGCCTGCATCTCTGCTACCAAAATTTTTTAGGAAAAACATACTAGGATGTTTCCTACAACATATATGACTGTGGTCCATTTCTTATTTGGCTACTACGCGAAGGCGCATGCATCCAAATAAAACTGACCATGTAATCCCGCTCCTATCCCAATGAATACTACGCGGAGGCGCAAGCGTCCACAGTAACAGGAGACGTAATGAGTGTCATGTGGTGTACCTTATGTGACTCTGGTCCAACTCTTATTTGGCTACTACGCGGAGGCGCACGCATCCAAATAGAACTGATTACCTTATTCAGCTCGCATCCCAATGAATACTACGCAGAGGCGCACGCATCCACAGTAATGGGAGACAGAATGACTGTCACAAGGTGTACTATCGTTGTCTTCATCGGAGCCCGATTCACTCGCCTTTCACATAAACCTGTGAAAGGTGCCTTTATCGTTTTGCCCATTAGGCGAGACTTGCGTCTTTCAGTTTGAGTGAATTCAAACGGACTTAAAAGTCCACACTTGTTAAGTGTAGAAATGCGTTTCTCGCTCATTAGGCAAGACTTGCATCTTTCAGTTTGAGTGAATTCAAACGGACTTAAAGTCCACACTTGTGAAGTGTTGAAATGCGTTTCTCGCCTATGTGCCTTATATGACAATGCCAGATTATAACTTGATTTAAATCATCAGCTTTAAGCCTTTTCTTATTTACGTTATTCCGATTAAGATTACCAACGTAAATATCTGATCCTGAAGACGTGGATACCCACTCTTCTTCACATGATCCTTGTATTTGTTTACAATCCCTAATTCCTGTGTCCTCCCTCATTGCAGTGATAGCAGACCTCCTCCATTTTGTCCTTAATCTTCACAACAGCTTTGGGAGCCGCTTGAACTTTTGGACGTTTGGGGTGTCTGATCTGCCCTGCAAGGTGCCTAGGATCCTTACCCTTACCCTGATCGGCTTTGTTGAAGCTGACCTTCTTGTTGACCATAAGGACCTCCTTGGTCTTCCCTTGAGGTTCTTTTCAGCGGTCACAAGCATCCCATGAAGCTCTGTTAAGGACTTTTCCATGTCATGCATATTGTAATTTACTATGAAATCACTATATGTATCTGGAAGTGACTGCAACATAAAATCCGCAACTATTTCCACCTGATCATCAAAACCGAGTCTGGTTAGATGTTCCTGAAGACATTAAATCTTCGTGACATGGGGACTAACAGAGCTCCATCCTTAAGTTTGCAAGAGTTAAGTTCTATGAAAGTGTCATATCTTTCGATACGAGCTTTCTCCTTGAACATTTCCTTGACCTCTGCCTTACAGGTATGAGGGTCATCTGAAACGTTCCTGAACTGCTTCTATAACTCTGGCATCCTACTGCCCACCATAATGCATGATACGTCGATTTGGTTACTAAGGAGCTTTGATAAGTATCCTTAGTGCCCTAGCGGCGTTCAGCTGTGGCTCGGCAGGAGGTTCCTTGGTAAGGATATACTACTTGCGTTCATGCTTGAGTACAAGCCTCAAGTTTCTATTCTAATCTGAGTAATTCACGCTCATGAGTCTGTCCTCAATCTGGACTCTCAGTGCGCTATTACTCCTTTGTGTTGTGTTTGCCTTTTACTTCTACATGGTAAAATTAATGAAAATTCAAGTTGGAGATTTAGTTATAAAACACTTGTTTGATTCTAACATTAGAATCTGAACCAGGATCCTATCATTCCCTCAATTGAAGTGAACGGAGGCTCACTGCTCCAATTGAGAGCATCAAGGTAGGAATACATCCATCTACAAGACTATGTAGTTCCTGGCTAGGGTCTGTACTAAAAGTACACGGCATACCCTATACTGATACCCTAGGTCAGCCCTAGCTGATAATCGTAGACAAGTCTACCAAGCTTGAACTATGAACAGAACTAATGTGGCTACTATGCGGAGGCGCACGCACCCACATAAAACTGCCCATCTCATCCAGACTTCTCCTCTATGAATGTTACGCGGAGGCGTACCGACATCCATAGGTTCAAAGCCCTTTTGATTACCCAAACTTGGATGGTATCACGCTTGACTTGTAATTATTTGCGTTTAAGTGAATTATAAAAGTCTGATTGTATATCGATACAATCTTAATCTGGAATCATCAATTGCAAATACATGCAAAGATGACCCCTTAGCAGGTTACATGCGAGTCTGTTTAAATTCCGATTTTAATCTTTGCATGTGGGTGATAGCAAATCATACATGAACTTGTATATTTAAACTATCATACATTCATATATTCAAACATATAAATGTAACGATAAATATATGCATAGCTAAGCCCATCTAAAGTTCCTAATAATCTAGCAAAACTGATCCTAAAGACATGGTCTTCAAGATCCAAACTTGCTCCATTCTCGTGAACTCCCACTGGCTTCGAGCCTCCTCCAATCCGAGTCTTCCTCTTGACTTGCTTCTTGTGTCGGTCTTCGTTATTACAAATTTAAATAAATAAAATGAAATACAAATCACGACACGCATGCCGTATTTATTACAACCCAAAATCAAGCAACACGCAGGTTGCAAAACCAAAATTAAAATGCAAGTCTAGAGGGCTTAGCTAGCATCATGTGGAAAACACCATGTTATCAAAGATCATGTGATCACTCAAGATACTTATCAAACAAATAAATTTCCCAAATTTTATCTTTCTTAAGTGTGGAAAAATTTTGGTTTATCGAAACCGGACGGTTTAATTAATTAATTGAATTTTGAACCGGTTCTCGTTGGTTTATCGAAACCGAACCAAATCTGAAAATTAAATTTTTAGGGTTTCAAATTATTCTCGCGAACCAGCCGGTTCAGCTCGAATTTGGTCGAGCCGAACCGACTTAACCGAGGTCGCCCACGGAGGCAACCACGGTGGCCCGTGAGGACTGCCGAGGTCGCCTGCAGGGCTGACCGTGGTCGACCACAGGAACGACCATGGTAGCCCCCGAGGGCAGCCATGGTTGCCCGCGAGGCAACCATGGTGGCCCGCGAGGGCTGCCATGGTCGCCCGTAGGCGACCCTCGTCGGCCCTTGGTGCTGACCATGGTCTGCCCTAGGGCATTCCATGGTCCACCAAGGGTCTCGACCCTGGTCGGCCATGGCTAACCCGAAACACCAAAAAAAAAATATTTTCCAATTTTCCAAAATCAATCAAATCTGAAATTTTTTTTCAATTCACATGCATGATAAGGTGATGAACATATAAACTCAAAAAAAAAATCAGAATTAAACATGTTGAAGAAGTACATAACAACCATACTCTGATACCACTGAAAGAGATCACCATGGGTTCCAAACGTTAATTTCATGCAGCGGAGCCTTATGTAACCATGATGATCGAAAGAGACGAAGATCTTAATGTAAATTCAACATGTTATCAACCCTTTGAATCTGAAAAATAGCTCTATTAATTGATGAAAACACAAGGTTAGTGTTTCTCTATTAGGTCCACACAAGCACCACAACCGAAGAAAGTTTTCTCTCACACTTTTGCTATGATTGTTCTTGAGAAGCTTGACAAATCAACAATGGAGAAAAATGGAGGAAGAGAGGATCGGTCAAGTGAGGGAGAGAATGAGGGAGAGTGGTTGCCAAAATGGTTAGCAAAAACGAGGAAGATATTTTGCAATTTTAACTTTAAATTAAAAATTGAATTTCAAATTAATAATTGCACATCTAACCCTCTTAAACTCCTATTTGAAATTTCTCCCCATTCATCACTTAAATCCCTAAATGGGCTTTAAGCCCGTTTAACTAAAACCCAAATTAAACCCATTAAATTGAGTTATGATTTCGGTTTAGACAAAACAGTTTAATTTTCTCGAATTAATTTCTTCAACCTTCTGGTTAAAACCTTAGGCCAAAAAACTACCGAATCGTTTTCAATTTCCATCCATAATTATTTGTCATGTATCGTGCTTAATGCGTGTGACCCTCTAGGCCCACGAACAATTGGCAGACTGGTAAAATTACTATTTTTCCCTTTCCATCATAAGTGGCCTCTAGCAAGACATTATGATTACCCAACATTCGTGATTATTGATTATTCGACTTAACCTGTTATCGTACATGTCAATATCCTTTTATCAAACCGATATCCAGATTGATCAATAGGCATAGAATGGTCATCCTAATTTATCAATCACTGTTTCTTGATATATGAGATGACTGAAAACTGATACTAAGGTATCACCTGCACGGCCGTGCTATTCCTTCAGTCACACTCATCAAGTGGCCTAAACGGATATCTTTCTTATACCGAAGTATGAGTGATAAATCCCTTAAACGCCTTTCGAGTTCACTAATGTAATTCACAACCAAACCAATCACAGCCGTTATGGCTACCATTTTACAGGTAACGTTAGACTAGGTCAAACTTGGAGATTCATTACACAGTTCACACAAAGACTCCTTGGTCTTAGGATATAATGACAAGCTACGATCTGTGAGTATCTCATGACAGTATCTATGTTGCATACTCACAATCAGGTTTTCCGATATCATCGGCCTGATGACATCTATGATATAACTCCGGCACATACATTGTCATGATCAGTAGAGCGTGATCACAAGGAGTTGGTCTCATACTGATCGCTTCATAAAGAAGCTTAGCTGATCAGGGACTCATCAAATGTAATTCTTTCTGATCTACAGTTCTACTATTAGTGGTTACACACGTAATGACATAGATCAAATTACATTCGATATATTACTACAACACATTAGTAATATATGCCGATTTATTTATTCGGAAAGATGATAAAACATTACATTTGTAGATCACTTTTATATTGGACTGGGGCATAACTCTAACATATTTCTCATTATTTCAATCATATTTATAGCTCCGAAGAAGAGGAAGGGGATAGAATTCTTGACCCGATAGAGCCTATAGTCTCAATGGACAATAACAGAGTCTTATTGGTAGATATCTCTGAATTGGAAGTTAGAGAAGCTGTTTTCAGCAAGGAGCTGGCCAAATCTCCTAGATCGGATGTATTTACTTCAGGATTTTTTCAATCCTTTCGGGAAATGATTAAAGAAGAGGCAATAACTGATGTCAAATATTTTTTTTGGAACGGGGGTGCTTCAGGAGGGCTATAATGATACTAATATAGTTATGATTCCTAAGAAGAAAGCGCCTAGTAATATGACATGATTGCGTCCAATTGCATTATTTAATGTTCGATACAAAATCATATCAAAAGTGTTAGCTAACATGTTAAAACCTAAGCTTCAGTTCCCGGTCTCTAAAACTCAGAGCGCTTTTGTCTAGGGTCAGCTTATTACGGATAATATGCTGGTGGCGTTCGAGACAATTCATCATTTAAAAAGGAAAAGTCAGGGTTGATCGGGGCTAATGACGTTGAAGCTTGACATGAGTAAAGCTTATGAAAGGCTAGAATGAAGTTTTATTTTGTGGATACTTGTCGATTGGGGTTCAGTTCACACTAGATAACCCTAATTAATTTATGCATCTCTTCAGTCAAGTTTCAAATCACTACTAGTGGTCGTAGATTCGACATTGATCCCCCATCCAGAGGGATTAGACAAGGAGACCCGCTTTCACCCTATTCTGTTCATTATATGTGCAGAGGGCCTCTCTAAACTTATGGCACATTACGAAGGGCAGAATCGGGTAATAGTAATTTCAGTCTCTAAGCAAGGCCCTAGAGTGTCTCACTTATTATTTGCCGACGACTGCTATATTTTCAGCCGAACAAATATAGGAGAGGCTTATGCCATCAAGGAAACCCTATCTATTTATGAGAAGGCCTCGGGTCAGAGGGTGAATACTATAAAGTCCACGGTTATGTTCAGCCCAAATTTAAGTGGTTCTGAGAGGAATGGGATCAATTATGTTCTTCATTTTAGGGAAGACCAGAACCCGTCTACTTATCTGGGCTTGCCTAATATGATAGGACATAATCAAAGAAAGGCTTACGACTTCCCCATTGATAAATTGGCTGCTCAGGCCAACTCTTGGAAGAACATATTTTTTTCGAAGGCTGGCCAGGAGGTTCTCATTAAAGCAGTCCTCCATGCCCTCCCGATCTATACACTTAACATGTTTTATCTCCCAAACAACGTGCTAGAAGAAATGAAGAAGATGTTGGCTCGATTCTGGTGGACAAGCTCAATTACAGGAAGAGGAATTATCTGGAAGAAATGGGTCTCTCTCTGCTCCCACAAAGAATTAGGAGGGCCAGGTTTTCTGAACCTCAGATTATTCAATCTAGCTCTTCTTGGTAAAAAATTATGGAGACTCCTATCAAATCCAGTGTCGCTAGTGGCTCGAGTTCTAAAAACTCGTTATTATCCAAACAGTTCTATCCTCAATGCCACTCTAGGTGCCAATCCAAGCTATACATGGAGAAGCATCCTAGTGGCTCAAGGCTTAGTGAAGTCAGGAGTTCGAAGGGTTATTGACCCGGGTCTTTTCTCTCCTATAAAGATTTCGTGGCTTCCTGAAGATCCTACTACTCTTTCAGGAACATTATCAGGCAACCAAAATATTCAAATTGCAGACCTTATTTATCCAGGTTCAAGATAATGGAATATACCTCCGCTTCAATCTCTTCTACCTCCAAATGATGTAATTCGGGTCTGCTCTATCCTCATAAGCAGGACCTTCGAGTGTGACTATTGGTACTGGAGGTTCGAGCAGTCTGGAAGCTATTCTGTCAAATCTACATACAAAATCACAACTTAGCAAGCAGGCTTTTGGGAATTATCCTATCAGAATTCAACTTGGAGAAAGGCGTGGAAATTGAATATACCTCTGAAATTGAAGCTTTTTCTCTGGAGATCTCTTAACGATACCCTTCATGCTAGGGAAACTCTTCGGAGTAGAGGCGTAAATCTCTCATCTAGTTTATGCCCTCTCTGCTATAATTCCGGGGAGACAATCTTTCACATTCTCTAGGCATGTCCTTCCTTATCTTCTGTGAAGCCTACTTGGAGCAACAGTTCCCTTAATTTCCAATCAATCGTCGAGATCTTCGAGTATTCCTGTAATCACATCAGCATAAGTCAGACGGAGGACCTAGCGCATCTATGGTGGTCCATATGGAATATGAGAAGTTAGGTTGTATGGAAAAATTGGAACTTGAACCCGATCTTCATCTCCTCACTGGCGACTCGCTCCATATCTCAATGGCTAGGGCTGCAAGCAAAACCTCCATCACACCCTAGGGCCGCCACAACTCAGAATTGGGCGAAACCTTCTTCAGGATGAGTCAAAATTGACACTGACACTGCTCTAGATATGATAAGAAGCAGGGTAAGAGGAGGAATAGTGATCCGCGATGCTGAAGGTCTTCTCCGAGAAGCGAAATGTTTCACTTGTCCGGGAAGAGCGAACCCTCTATTGAAGTAAGCAATGGTTCTCAAAGAAGTCTTGACTTGGGCAGTTCAAAAGGGGAGATCATAGTCAATTTTGAGACTGACTCTCAGATACTATGGTCATTACTCCAATCCCAGTCCACACCAACCTCTCTCATTGACTCTCTCATTTCATATTGTAAACAATATTGTAGTAAATATGTAAATATTATGTTTTCTTTTACCCCTAAATCAGGTAATAAGGTAGCACATTATCTGGCTACTACAGCTCTTTCGAGCCCTGATCTCAAGTTCAATAGTGATGATGTACCAGACACTTTGGCTCTTTTTGTATTGGTAGGCCTTCCTTAATCTAACGAGCTCGTCTCATTTTCTATATAAAAAGAGAAGCTTTTGTACATACTGTACTCTCCATTTAATATATAATGTCTTCTTAAATATTTCTTCAAAGACATAACTCATATTTTTATGGGCCCTCTCCAATTTCTTTGCAGAAACAAAACTAAAAGTTCACGTTTAAACTAAAAACAGTAGTTTGTTTGTGTAATTGAACCCACCTTATAGTATAAAATTATGATTAATCAATTACTTATTAATTTAAATTTTTAGTTAAATAGATCACTTACTATATAGTTACTTAATATAATGCATCTACAAAAACATATATAATGGTCAAATAGAAAATGGAGGACGGCAGAAAATATATGCGGTCATTAACTTGGCATCATAAATGTAGTGTGCAAGTTGCAGAAATTGAACTAAAAGGTGAATAATTAAAAAGAGAATACGAAAGGCACAACTTGTATGTGTTTCCAGAATAGGCAAAGAAAGCAAGAACATAGAATATAGACTTTTCTTAAAGGAGGAAGAAGACAATGGTTATTACATCCACTTGCATAGGAACTAGAAAATTACATCACGCCTATGGAATATCTATTTATAGTAAAATAAATTTCTTTTTGTACAAATTTAATTAGGAAATTAGGATTGAGCCTACTTGATAAACAAGTACTTAGGGGTTAGGATAAGTCATCACTTGATATGTTTAGCCCTCGTCACTTCAGTGACGTCATACCCATCCACAAATTCCTTTTCAAACATAGATACTTTCTAAATGTATTTAACAAATAAGGGAATCAGATATATACACTCATGTTTCAAATATAAATATGCCCCAATATTAATTTTCATTTATCGACTAACCTGATATCACGTTTGACAGCCAAAACAATAAGTAGTGGAATAGATCATGCAATGTAATTTCAGTTACTATTAGTTAAAATATACCTGACTAATTCACGAGCCACGATATTGCAAGAACAAAAAAATGGATATGCCAACCCCAAAAGCGAATAGAATATATCGACAATTCCCAATGATACCACCATAAATATTCCTGGACTGCTTCTCATGTCGGATGTAATCAACCACCCTAAGGCAATCAAATTCTATTACCACCTCAGATCAACGCTTTCCTTTCGCCTATGAGAGGGTTTACCTTATACCCACGGCCTCCACCTCTTCTGAGTTGAAATGTCCTGAAAAGCGTCTACAAATAGCCCTTATAATCTGGTTCTCTGAATCTCTACATACGAGCTTTACACTTCAAAACCCCTTCTCAACATTCACGCCCACGTCAACGTTTATCTTTAGAGAACCCAACCTGGGAGGTGCCCAAGCAGACCTAAGCGCATACTGTCTCAGGCATTAGTTGGCTATAGATGGCCTGGTCGCAGGCCAGAGTCTTCGGTTCCCCTTGGCCATCGTCGCTACCCTAGCCGGATGGAACGACTACTCCTTCCATTCACAGCGGTTTCTGGCTCCCAAAATAGCCCAAATATTAAGAGCCAACATACTAGCTTCATCATTCCCGCCTAGTCACTCAACTTCAAGGTTTTCACCATTCTACTATAGATCTCGTACAAATAGGGGCCACAACCTGACATTCAAATAACAAGCAGTCATATATCTCTTCCACGTTTCATTTACTAATTAATAGTGTAGAAAAGTTAATTTTGATTTATATTTAAAATGGGTTTTCGTGAATAATAAAAGAACTCTCATGTTTATTATTAATTTCATTTTATGATAAAATAAACTAAAAACCTTTATTTTCGCTTCAAATTATAAAATGCCCCGGTAAAGGGCCTTAATTCTATAATTGTTGGAATTTGTTGGGCCGATGAAAATAGAAATAGGCCTTTTGTGGCAATTGTTGTGGGCGAGCACCAAACTTGACATGTGAACAAATTTCAATTTAACATTCCATGGAAAAACTAATGAAATTTTACTACCAAAGCCAATCAGGTAGAAACAACATAAAAATTGAAACATATTCTTACACAAACTCTTTGAGAACGGAGGGCATCATTTTTGTCTTCTAATCTAACACTCTTCCTTGCACAGATAAAGAAAAGATGGTCAATAATGAACGTCGCTAGAAAGCACTTATGGATTATTGGCGAAGACGGGTCACTTCCCCAATATTAACGTTTGTGCAAGCAAAAAAGATTGTAATGATACGTCATTACGATGATAAGTTATTACTAAATTTACAAATGAACTTCAGTTCACTTCTCCTATGCCACATTTACAGTTTATTATAATACCACATTTACAATTTATTATAATAGACTATTTTAACTATCAACTCAGTATGAGAATGAAACATTTAGAGTCCTCGTTCTTGACAAAGTCAAATTTGATATAAAATGTTCATATCACCTGTTTTAATCATTTTTAATTAATTATTTTGAGTTCATTAGTTAATCGATTAATTAATTAATTATGGTGTTTTTGAAGAACAAAAGGGGATGAAGACCACCATCTTCAGCCTCTTGTGTCTCTGTGACTTTTCCGACCATTATGAAATGTCTGGGTTATCTTTCCTCGCGCTACCAAAAATGTTCATCTTATTCATAACAAACGGTAGCTTCAAAATCATTCCAATTTCAACAAAAATCCTAAGATACAAACACATACCCACATTCTCAATCAATCTTTAGCCCAAATGAAATAAAAAATAATTAAATTATTGACCGTTAATTTTTATACATGGAACAATCGCATGACACTTCCTACTAGTGTCGATCGCTGAATACTAAAACTGCACTGCGGCTACCGTGACTCGCTTGAGTTTTAAATCCCTCCCCAATCCGGCCTTCCGTCCCCGGCCCACGTGGCAAACTTGGAATACACAACGTGGAAGTCCTGAACCCGAACTGAGATCCGATGAGATCACCTCCTTGATGGCCCTCAGAGGGCCGAAGACGCAACACAAAAATTGTCGGGCGCCATGGCAGCATAGGTACGCAGAGGGTAACTCGAACGAAACATAAAAAATAATTCAATTCTTGACCGTTGATTTTTATACACGGAACAATCACCTGGCACTTTGACTACCGACGTCGACCGCCGAATACTGAACCTTCCCAACAACTCATGTGACCAACTTTAGCTTTCAATCCCTTCATCGCCTTCTACTCCTCGAACCCAACCAATAAGGTGTTCCACCCCAAGCGCACATGACAAACCTGGAACACCCAACGTGGAAGTCTCGAACCCAACCTGAGATCCGAAGAGATTACCTCCTTGACTGATATAAATAATGAGGGATTTATTATTGATATTGTGTTTTGTGAATTACAAGAGACCTATATTTATAGAATCTAATGTAGAGAGAAAGGGAAAGAGAGGAAATAGGTAACCCTAATACATATGGGAAAAGGAAACTAGGATATAATTTAACAGCCCCGCTCAAACTCAATGCAGTGAAACAAGTATTGAGTTTGAAGCTTGATAATATGAGTTGTGGCGAGGGTTGCGGCTGCCGAGGATGATGTCGAGGTGATACAACGAGGATTGAGGATGAGGGATGCGCGCCACTCACGGCCGATGGCGGATGCCTGATGCCCGTTGTTGAATTCCAAAATATATTGGAATTATTATGAATAACTTGTTCTGAATTACAATAGCTAATTCCTTTATATAAGGAACAATAGGAAATAAACTAAAACTATGAAACATAATACTAATAGAAAACCCTAATTAATCAACTATTCTAACACTCCCCCTCAAGCTGGAGCATACAAGTCATATGCACCAAGCTTGTTACAAATATAACTTATGCGGGGTCCTCGCAAAGATTTTGTGAAGACATCTGCCAGTTGATCACTAGAGTTAACAAACCTGGTTGTGATGCATCCAGACATAATTTTTTCTCTAATAAAGTGACAATCGATCTCAATATGTTTGGTCCTTTCATGAAACACTGGATTGGACACAATGTGTAATGCAGCTTGATTGTCGCATATTAACGTCATCGAAGTAACCTCTATCAGTTTGAGCTCTTGAAGTAACTGCTTTAGCCATACGAGTTCACATGTAGCCAAAGCCATGGCTCGATATTCGGCTTCTGCATTGGATCTAGCAACTACAACTTGCTTTTTACTCTTCCATGAGATAAGATTTCCCCCCATCGTTACACAATAACCTGACGTAGAACGTCTATCTGAAGGAGATCCAGCCCAATCCGCATCAGAATAGGCAATGACCTCAGTATGCCCTTTATCTTCATAACGTAACCCTTGTCCTGGAGTTCCTTTGATATACCTTAAAATGCGTATAACTGCATCCCAGTGAGAATCATATGGAGATTGAAGAAACTGACTTACCACACTCACAGCAAATGAAATGTCTGGTCGAGTTATAGTGAGGTAATTAAGTTTCCCAACGAGTCTTCGATACTTCCAAGATCTTCTAGAGGCTCCCCCTGTTCTGGAAGAAGTTTAGAAGTGAAGAAGTTTAGAAGTTGGGTCCATAGGGGTGTCACATGGACGACAATCAAGCATATTGGTCTCTTCAAGAATATCTAGAACGTATTTTCTCTGAGAAATGACCACTGCGTTACTGGCTTGGGCAACCTCAATGCCTAAAAATTACTTGAGTTGACCCAAGTCCTTAGTTTGAAAATGTTGATCGAGGTGCTCTTTTAATCAACGAATTTCTTCTTCATCATCTCCAGTGATAACGATGTCATCCACATACACCACCAGATAGATACACTTGTCTTGAATCGAGTGGTGATAGAACACAGAATGGTGAAGATGCCAATGACGGACAACAGCGATAGAAATGAGTAGACGAATAGAGGCAATCGTTGCTACAGGTGAAAAAGTATCGCCATAGTCGAGTCGAAAGATTTGGGTATAACCTTTGGCAACTAGTCTGGCTTTAAGGCGATCCACTTTTCCATCTAGTCCCACTTTAATTGTATAAACCCAACGACATCCAATATAAGATTTTCCTGTAGGAAGGGGAACTAACTCCCAAGTGCCCTGTGACTTCATAGCAGATATTTCATCCACCATAGCCTGTCACCAACCCTGATCGGATAGTGCCTCACTAGTAGAATTAGGAATTGAGGCAGTAGACAATGAAGAAAAAAAAGCAGAATATGATGGTGATAAGCGATGATAACTCAAAAATGAATAAACAGGGTGTGGATTACGAGTAGATCGAGTACCACGTCTGAGATCAGGAGGTATGTCAATGACAGGAGGCCGTTCCGTGATAGGATGAGGTGCTGAAGAAGGAGATGAGTGCTCAGAGGCATCTACATGGCCTGCAGGAAGGCGTCGAGAATAAACCTGCAGCGGGAGAGATCGTGTTTGTGCAACAGAAGTCTCTGGAAGGGATAAAATTGAGGGAATGGGCAAAATATCACAAATATCACTGCTATCAGAATCAGACTGAGAGAAATAAGGTGTTGTCTCAAAGAAAGATACATCAGCGGATATGAAATAACGATTAGTACTAGGAGAATAACACTTATACCCTTTTTGAAGTCGAGAATATCCCAAGAAAATGCACTTAATAGCCTTAGCGGAAAACTTATCACGCCCAGGCGTTTTGTCATGAACAAAACAAGTGCACCCAAATGTACGAAGGGAAAGCGGGTGGGGATACTTGTTTGGATATAAAATAGAATAAGGGATTTGATTATTTAACACAAATGAAGGCATACAATTAATCAAATATCCCGCAGTAAGGACGACATCAGCCCAAAAACGACAGGGGACATGATGATGGATGATCATAGTCCGAGCAGTTTCAATAAGGTGACGGTTTTTGCGTTCTGCAACACCATTTTGTTGAGGGGTCGATGTGCATGAAGACTGGTGAAGAATACCACGGGAGCTCATGAACTCAGTATAAGGAGAAAAAAAATATTCTCTGGCATTATCACTGCGTAAAATACGTATTCCAATATTGAATTGAGTTTTTATCTCAGCATAAAATTCTTTGAAGATAGAAAATAACTCAGAACGATTTTTCATTAAAAATAACCAAGAACATCGTGAATAATCATCTATAAAGGTAACAAAGTGTTGGGTTTTGTGCCCTAGCACAATGTATTTTCAATCTAATCTTGTAATAAAGATTATTAGTTGAATAAAAATCGGCATTCATACTACTAAGTGTTGTAGTAATATCTTAAGTATGATTTGATTTGTATCATTGATGTGTCAACACATAATAGTAGATCTACAGATCAGATAAAATCTTACTTAAGCAGTCCCCAATCAGAATAGCTTCATAAGAAGCGGTCGGTATGAGGCTAACTCTAAATAATCACGCTCTACTGATCATGGCCAGAAGGGGGCCAGAGTTAGGTCATAGTATCACCAGCCAGGGGTGATATAGGACGACCTGAATCATGAGTATGTTACATAGACACAGTCATGAACATACTCATATGTCGGATCATGAAATCACATCCTCAAACCGAAGGACCATTGAGGTCAATATGTAATGAGTGACGAGTTTGACTCAGTCTAACGTCTCCTGTAAAAGGGTTACAATAACGGCTGTGATTGGCTCGATCACAAGTTACATAAGTTGACTCAATGGATCGCTGAAGGATTTATCCCTCATACGGACGTGTGAGCAGATATCAGTTTAGGCCACTTGATGAGTACAACTGAAATACAATAGCATGGCCATGCAGTCGATACGTAGTATCAGTTATAATTCAGTTAACTCAGAATCAAGAAACATGACAATAGAATGAGGATGACTTGTCTATGCCTCGTGGTTGTCAAAGATATCAAGAGGATAAAAGGATAGATTCATGAACGACAAGGTTAAGTCGAAATCTCGATAATCACAAGCGTTGGGTAATCATGATGTCTTGCTAGAGGCCACTCATGATGGAAAGGGTAAAATGATAATTTTACCAGTCCGCCGACGTGTCGTGAGCCTAGAGGGTCACACACTAATGGTTGAGTAAAACGGATGGAATCATTTGGAGGAAACATGAGAGAGACAAAATCTGGTTTTGGATTAAACCAGATTAGACCGATTCTGGTTTAGGATTAAACCGGAATCAAGAACGGTTTAGCAGGACTAATTAATTATAATCTAATTAAATAGATTTAATTAAATTAGCTAAACTGGGCCTAGCCAGAATGGGCTTCTCTACACAATTAATTAAAAGCTTTGGGCTTTAAACCCATTAAGGCCTTTAATTAATTAAAAGCCCAAATAAGGTCTATAAAAGGGAAATTTTCAGATCTGAAAATTAAGCAATTATTTTACAAAACCCTAGCCGTCTTCCTCTCTCTCTCCTAGCCAGTTTCGGCCGGCCCCCCTCTCTCCTCCCCGCTCCGTCCGTTTTGCTTGCTTCGATCTTCTAGTAAGGATCGTTGTGAGTATCCCCGGATTGCTCTTCCTGTGTGGACGATCTTTAGAGGTTACTAAATCCAATTTAGTAACAAGGAGATTTTTGATTCAAGGTAATACTAAATTTTAATCTAGTCTAGATCTCATGATCAATTCATGATCATGCAAGATCCGTATTAAACATGGAACTTTGAGGTTAATTTCTTGTATGGGCATGAAATTAATTGTCTGGAACCCTCAAATAATTCCTTCACAAAGTACCGAAAACCCAATACAGAAGGAACGCGACTCGGACCCCAAACATCAGTATGAACTAACTCAAAACGACAAGAAACACGATTATTTAAACTTTTAGGAAAAGATGCACGAGTTTGTTTACCCAATTGACATGACTCACACTCTAAAGTTGACAGAGAGGAAAGACTTGGCACCAAACGTTTAAGTTTGGAGAGACTCGGATGACCAAGGCGATTATGAATAGCAAGCGGGGACTCGATGGAGGTGCAGGCCACTGTAGATCCTTTTGCTTTGAGATAATATAATCCTTGACACTCATATCCTTCTGCTATCACCTGTCCCGTGCCGCGGTCCTGTACAGACACAAAATCAGCATCAAATGTAACTGAACAATTTAAAGCACGAGTAATTCGACTGATGGAAACAAGGTTAAATGGGCTTTCCGGAACAAAAAGGACAGATCATAATGGTAAGGATGGTAAGGGGATGGTTGAACCGACACCTTTTTCCATAGATACAGATCCGTCAGCAAGAGTAATATTTGGAAGGTTAAGAGGTTTAGAAATATGAATGAAAAGGTCTTTATTACCAGAGATGTGATTTGATGCACCAGAATCAAGAACCCAAGGATCAACAGAAGAAGATTGGCTTGTGCAAGCCACAAAATTACCAGTATGGGCACCACCAATGTTAGAGTCGATATAAGAATTATTTGGCGAGTGCTGTTGTGAAGTTCGATGTCGCAAATAATTCTCATACTCAGCACCTGTGAGAATGACTGAAGTAGGAGCTTGTTTGTCAACGGTGGATGAGTCATCAGTGGTTTGTGCAACATAAGCTGCATGTGAGTGAAAATTTGGATAACCAACCAGTTCATAACATGTCTCCCTAGTATGTCCCATCTTGTGGCAATGACTACACTCAATGTTTCGTCGCTGATAACTACCATTCCGTCCTCCTCCTCGACCTCGTCCTCCACCACCGCCTCTTCCACTACCACGACCCCTCATAGAAGCACTCGAGTAGGTTGGAGTAGTGTGGGAGGCAAGAGCTGATGTATCAGCCGGAGAATGCTCATGTGGAGGGACAGTAGAGGATACTCTCAATAGTCGTGCAGAAAAATCTTGTAAAGTTGGGACAGTAGCACTGGCCAAAATCTGATCACGTACAGACGACAATTCTGGAGGCATGGCAGTAAGACCTAATACCATAAATAATGTATCTCGTTGAGCGATTTGTGTATCCGTTTTTTCAGTGATTGGCATGAGCGCATTAAACTCTTCTTTTAGAGACTCCAATCGACCAATAAATTGGGACATATCTAATCCTGTCACCTTCAGTTGAACCATATGAGAAATCACAGCATAAAATTGTTGAATGTCATTAGTGTAGAGAGATTTTGCTTTACTCCACACTTGGACACATGTCCGGTAAGCCTTGTATATGGCATACAATTTCGGATCAATTGATTGCCACAAAATAGTGACCAATAAGGCATCAACCTTTTTCCATTGAACTCGATCGGCTTCAGGAATTGTCTCACTTGTCTTTGTAAGATGATCTTCGAGCCCTTGACCCATAAACCATAATTCTACGGAAGCTGCCCATGATGAATAATTGGCGCTTCCACATAATTTTTCAGATGTAATAATAGGAGTACTCATAAACGAGGAAAGAGTACTTGACTTCATGTCAAGGAAACACATACTAACAATGCAGACGGAGAAAGAGGCAACAAAAAAAAACTAGTTTTTTTTTTGAAACGGGTACTGTAGCACAGAAATATTGTAGCAGAATTACTGTAGCAGATACTGTAGCGCATACTGTAGCAGATTACTGTAGCGAGCACTGTAGCAGGAGAATGAAAAAAAAAAAAGAGGGAGGCTAACCCTGCTCTGATACCATGTTGAATTCCAAAATATATTGGTATTATTATGAATAACTTGTTCTGAATTACAATAGCTAATTCCTTTATATAAGGAACAATAGGAAATAAACTAAAACTAGGAAACATAATACTAATAGAAAACCCTAATTAATTAACTATTCTATGTGCTGAATGATGCATGATGCTCGATGATGCCTGATGACGTCCGATAATGCCTGATGGCAGACGACGAGATAGCAGCTGCCTGATGATACCAGATGCATGATGGCTGATGGCTGATGGCTAATGGCGAGATAGCAGATGCCCAATGATTGCCACATGCCTGATGGCTGATGGCAAGATAACATATGCCCAATGATTGTCAGATGCCATATGCCTGATGGCGAGATAGCAGCTGCCCAATGATTGCCATATGCCAGATGCTCTCCTCTCACGTGCGGTGTTTGAATTACGGGGATGTACTTTCCGAATTATGGGGATGTACACGTGCTGGTTTCCGGATTATGGGATAACTTTTCGAATTACGGGGATGTACACATGCTGGTTTCCGGATTACGGGATAGCTTTTCCGATTTACGGGATGTCCAACTTAAGGGATGTCCGGATTACAGGATTTACGCGCGTGAGGAAGCGAGGGAGCCAGATGGAGGCTTGCGGCTGCGTGTGACGGTCCGAGAATGGGTCTGCTTCGATGTCGCGGTGATCCGAGATTGGGCTGAAGCAATAGATTTGGGCGGTTGATGTCTCTGATGGTGCCAATTGGCGTGGATTGTGTGAGTTGGTAATTTGTGTTGTTGATTGAGTTGGTGTGGGTTGATTTGGGCAACATGTAGAGAAAGAGGAGGGATTGAGAGATTGGAATTGATTGAGTTACGGGATCGAAGTTCGGTGTTGTTTTGATTGTTTGCGGAAGCGATAGGTTAGAGATTGAGAGAGGGATTGAGATTGAATTTCCTCGCCCACCCGTCAGAATCACGAATCATTGACGAGTAGGAAAAGCTAGAAATTCATTGAGATCTAACCAAGGATTAAAGATTCATCTGATACCATGATAGAAATAATGAGGGATTTATTATTGATATTGTGTTTTGTGAATTACAAGAGACTTATATTTATAGAATCTAATGTAGAGAGAAAGGGAAAGAGAGGAAATAGGTAACCCTATTACATATGGGAAAAGGAAACTAGAATATAATCTAACATTGACCCTCACAAGACCGAAGACGACCATCTCCGCAACACAAAAACTGACGACTCCGAACCTCACAGCAGAACCTTTGACGACGACGACCCCATTACCAACAACAGAGCAAGAACTTCGAGGAGGAACTCGAACAACTCCGTCTGCACCTCTGACGACTGGTAAAAATCGCAGAATTTCTCTTTATATTGGCTTGGGCCTGGAAGGTAGAGAGCTCCTGTTTAAAAAATAGAAGGTTCAACAGTACTTTTTTCGTCCATTCTAATAGACGTTAGGATAAAAAAAACACAAATACAAACTTTCTCATAGAGAATTGACACTTTAAGTAGGTCATAGTATTTAATTGAAAAAAATAGTATAGTTGACTGAAGTGAACTAGAAATTTTATTACTTTATGATGAAAATTCATTGCCTCATCTTTATTGAATACAACTTTTTTTAGAAAGACAATTTAGATTCATATTATTCCTAATCAGTCTGAAATACACGAGAGAGAGAGAGAGAGAGAGAGAGAGAGAGAGAGAGAGAGAGAGAGAGAGAGAGAGAGAGAGAGAGAGAGAGAGAGAGAGAGAGAGAGAGAGAGAGAGAGAGAGAGAGAGAGAGAGAGGGCGGGAGGGAGGGAGAGAGAGAGAGATATGACCCAGCTCTAACGCATGACTAGAGCCCTGGCGGGCTAAACAAGCGACCTCATGAGCGGTCGAGCTACCTTATCTACGCACATAACACAACTTATAATTTACAAATTTATTAAAAATAACATAACACTTTTTGAGCATGAGTCCCACTGACGATGTCAAGTTAGAAGCTCTTCTTGTCAAATTGAAAATAGTCAGGCTATCAGTCTCTATCAAGAGGTGGGTGATGTTCCACCAAATAGCCCAATGGAGGCCTTCCTAGACCGTTGTTGCTTCCGCTATCAACGACGATTTTCCCCCTTATCTGCATCCCTTCCACTCCCAAGCAACTGCCCGGACTGATGTGAAGAACTAGTCCATTGTCTAGGCCGCGTCCACATTCGTTTTGAGGATGCCTGGCGACGGACGATTCCAGCATTCGTTCTGAATCTGACGATGACGATGATCACCACCTAGCCGCCCATTCGTCTCTTGCCACTCGCGAGCGACCAGATCCGCCATGTTCAAGATCTGCTCCGCCGAAAATCGCTTATCTTTCCATACACAATCGTTTCGAGCCCTCCATAACATCCAATAATGGATTTCAAGAGATTCAACACTTGCATCATCCCCATCGGACAGCAAAGAAGAAAGAATATCTCTGATAGACGTGCCCGATACCGTCGGAAAGTCCCGGTTGATATACGTCGCCCTGACTGGACAGTCAGACATAATGTGAGATATCGACTCCTCATACTGGTTGCAAATAAGACAAGATGTGACGTGTACAACCTCTCGCCATGCCATATTTGCTCGCACAGGGAGATTATCTGTCAATACTCTCCATAAAAAGAAGGTCGTGGAGGAATATTAAGTTTCCATATCTTCTTCCACGAGCCTTGTTGATGAGTACATGACCAAGACCTGACTGACGTAGAAGTCATCTATAGGGTAATTTGACTTCATAAATGCCTTAAGTGGTGAGGCTCCAGTACCACAGGTCCCTGTCAATTTTTCGATGGATGGTGGTTGCCAAAATGCGTTCCTGGTCCCCTTGCTCCACCAAGCTATGGAGAGTATATGGGCACCACTCCCGCGTATTTGGACGAAACAACTCAGATACTTATATGCATGTTAGGCTAGAAATCAAGTCTGTCCCTCGCAACCAAGGAGTTGTGCCTGCATCAAAGTGTCCCGGACAGACTGCCCTGTTGCAACACATCTTAACCATCAGAATAGCGGCTAGGAGTCTTCGCTATGTATAGCTTGGATTAGAGCCTAGGGCCGCTAAGAGAACATTTCCCGAAGGAAAATATTGTGCTTTGAAAATGCGCGCAACTAGAGATTCAGGTTCTATGAAGATTCTTCATAACTGCTTCCCTAACATGGCCAGGTTAAATTCTCCCATACATAAGAAGTCGAGACCCCCAGACTCTTTATTCACACGCAGAGAGTCCCACCTCTTTCAGATGATACCTTATCCTCCCAATGAGCCTGACCACCAGTATCTAGCAAGAAGCATCATGATGTCATCAAGAATATTGTTGCAATTAAAAAAACTGATAACAAATAGGTCGGAATGACTTGTAAAAGAGATTTTATCATGATCTCCTGACCAGCTTTCGAGAACATATTCCTATTCGAGACTCCAATTTGTATCATGATCCGTTCAATTAGAAAGCTGAACCCCCTGCGCCTGTTTTGGCCTATAATATTTGGTAAGGCAAGATAGATAGTCGGGTCAACTTCCTCCCTGAACCCCAGTCGGTTACAGATCGGTCCCCTTAAGAGTGTTCGGGCTAAAATGAATAGTGGACTTAGCTGGGCTAATACTCTAACCAGACACCCCCATAGGTCTCAAAAAGCTCCACAAGAGCATCGGTAGGCCGAGTGCTTGCATCACAGAATAGGTAACTATCGTCAACAAAGAACAAGTTTGTCACCCTAGGAGCTCCTCTGGCGACATCACACCCTCAGATTCTACCCGTATCCTCAAATTTCTCGACCAATCTCGACAACCCCTCAGTACACAGTATAAAGAGATGGGGCTATAGAGGATCTCATTGTCGGATTCCCTGTGACGATTGGGTGTCATCTTTCTTCATATTCCTTCAACGACAATTCAACTTTTTAATTGATGTTCTCGTGGGTGTCATCTTTCTTCATATTCCTTCAATGTCAATTCAACTTCTTAATTAATGTTCTCGTGGGTGTCATCTTTCTTCATATTCCTTCAACGACATGGACATTTAATTTTCGAGCAAGCCACGTTTAAGGACGATAGCTTTTCGACCATGGGGCGATTTAACCATGAATTTCAATTAGCAATGGAACTGACGAGATTGAAACTAACCTTCTTCAAAATAAGTGTTGGGAACTTTACCAAAGGGTATAACATCGATCAAATTTTTTTATAAATTTAAATTTTCATTCCTCTTATATCTACTTGTTTATTTCAATTATGGAATAAGACCTTAGAGCATCTCCAATGGTGCTCATTATCTTAAAGATAATATAGGGAGTGATTTGCATTGGAAATAGGGTAGAGAACCACTCTTCATGTTTAACTTCAACCATGCTCTCAATATTGAAGCTACATATATTTATTTAATAATATTTTTTACCTTTTAATAATAAAAAGTTGGTAGAAGAATGAGTAAAGTGAGATAAAGTGGACTAAAAAGTAATAAAGTAGTATGAGAGAGAATGTGGGGAGCTCCCTACATGTATGGAGAGAGAAATGAAATATGGGGAACTCCCTATTGTAGGGAGTCACGTAGAATGAAGGATTCCCATGGGTTCCAAAGAATTAATTTCATGCAGCGGACTGAAATTAACTATGGGAATCAAAAGAAAACAAGATCTTATTGTTAAAATTTCAGCATGCAATATTATTTTCTAGATCTGAAAATATACTTTTGAAAATCGAATAAACACAAAACTATGTGTTTCTCTAGGTAGTCCACACAAGCACAACACCCGAATCAGGTTTCTTCACACACCCTTGCTAGCGTTGTGTGAAGAATTGAACAAAACAACAATGGAGGAGTTGAAGAGGGAGGGTCGGCCAAAGAGAAGAGAGAGGGAGTTAATTTCAAAATTCCTTAGGGTTTTTAGGAAAATAATTTGTGTAATTAATAAAAAAATCTGATTTTTTAATCTTCTTTATAATTACAAAATAATTCCCTTAAAACCCTTAATTGCACTTAAACCCCATTCTTAATTAAAACCAAGAATGAGCTTTAAGCCCACTTAGCTAAAACCTAATTAAAACACATTTAATTGAGTTCTAATTATATGGTTTAGCAAAACCGGTCCAATCTCTCTAACTTGATTTCTTCAACTATCTGGTTAATAAACTCAGGCTAGAAATCAACTGAATTATTTTCAATTTGATTAAATTGAAAAGCGGATTCTCCCAATTATCATCCAAACTTATTTTGTCATATGTTGTACTTAAAGTGTGTGACCTTCTAGGCTCACGACCCGTTGACAGACAGGTAAAATTACTATTATACACTTTCCATCATAAGTGGCCTCTAACAAGACATTATGATTACCTAACGTCCGTGATTATCGATTATTCGATTTATCCTGTTATCGTACATGCACTGTCATTTTATCAAACCGATATCCAAATTGATCAATAGGCTTAGAACGTCATCCTAATTTATCAATTATTGTTTCTTGATATCTGAGATGACTGAAAACTGATACAAAGGTATCACCTGCATGGCCATGCTATTCCTTCAGTCATACTCATCAAGTGGCCTAAACGGATATCTTTCTCATACCGGAGTATGAGGGATAAATCCCTAAGACGTCTTTCGAGTTCACTAATGTAATTAATAACCAAGCCAATCACAGGCGTTATGGCTACCCTTTTACAGGTAACGTTAGACTAGGTCAAACTTAGAGATTCATTACACAGTGCACACAAAGACTCCTAGGCCTTAGGATATAATGACAAGCTAGTGAGTATCTCATGACAGTATCTATGCTGCATACTCACCATCGGGTCGTCTGATACCATCGACCTGATGATATCTATGATATAACTCCAGCACATACTTTGCCATGATCAGTAGACCGTGATCACAAGGAGTTGGTCTCATACTGATCTCTTCTTAAAGAAGCTTAGCTGATCAGGGACTCATCAAATGTAATTCTTTTTGATCTACAGTTCTACTAATAGTGATTATACATATAATGATATATATCAAATTACATGCGATATATTACTACAACACATTAGTAATATATGCCGATTTATTTATTCGGAAAGATGAGAAAACATTACATCTGTAGATCACTTTTATATTGGACTGGGGCATAACTCTAACAATCTCCCACTTGCCCCTGGTTCCAATTTAAGTTCTGATCTACTCCTATAGACCTTGCATGTTCTTCATGCCTAGGCTGCGGCTGAGCCTTTGTCAAGGGATCAGCCATATTATCATCAGTCGAATAGTGTTTAATCTTCACATCACCTCTATCTGGGCTCTTGAGCAATAGCTACGACACCTATGTTGTCCCACAACAAGCTTATCGGATCAGACGCTCGCGGCGTTGTATCTAATCTGATCAGAAAGCTTCTAATCCATACGGCCTCTTTAGCTGCTTTCATTGCAGTTATATACTCAGCCTCATTTGTAGAGTTGGCAATTTTGGCTTGCTTAAAGCTTATCCAGCTGAAAGCGCCACCACTCAATACAAAATATATCCTGAATGAATTTTGAAGTCATCTGGATATGTCTGAAAACTAGCATCGACCTGTCCTTTGACTGCTAGTTCTCTATCTACACTCTTATACACTAGGAATGCATCATTGGTCGTCCTCAAATATTTGAGGATGACCTTTGACAGCAATCCAGTGTAATTGGTCGGGGGGGTTAGATTGGAATCTGCTGGTACAGCTCACTACGAACGAGACTTCCAGTCTCGTGCATATCCTGGCATACATGATGGATCCCACAGTCGAAGCATAAGGGATCTTACTCATTCTGCTCAGCTTATCAGGAGTACTAGGACTCTGTAGCTTGCTGAGCTTAAGGCCATGACGCATGGGTATTTATCCTTTCTTATAATCAAGCATTGAGAGTCTTCTCAACACTTTATCTATGTACATGTTCTGACTCAGCAACATGTTCTGACTTAGGCCAAAAATCCTCTTGGAATGATCAGTAGAGATCATGATGCCTACAATAAATGTAGCATCACCTAAGTCCTTCATCGATAAGCACTTCCCTAACCAAGTTTTGGTGGCAAGGTCGAGATGTGATTCCCGATGAATAAGTACCAAAAATACAATATTACTCCCACTCGCTTTCTTATAAACGCAAGGCTCACTTTCATTCTTGATGAAGTCGAATTCTCTTACAACTTCATCAAAACGAATGCTCCAACTCCGTGAAGCATGCTTCAATCCATAAATGGATCAAAGCAGCTTACAAATCTTTCTGGGATTCTTTGGATCTACAAAACCCACAGGTCGTGCGATATACACACCCTCTAGTAAGTTCTTGCTAAGAAAGAAGTTTTGACATCTATCTGTCATAATTATGGCTAAGAATAATCCGGATCGATCTGAGGTTCTAGTACTTCTACATCTTGCATAGCAGGCTCCTGAATTGCTTCAGGCTGTTCCGTACCCTCTCGAATTTCTTCGAGATGTACGAGACTCCCACTAGCTGTTTTGGAAATAAAATCTTTCTCCAAAAATTACCCCTCCTTGAGCAACAAAGACTTTTTTCTCGCTGGGTATGTAGAAGTTATATCTCATAGTTACTTGTCTGATTTGGATGCATGCATCTCTGCTACCCAAATCTTTAGGAAAAACATATTAGAATGTTTCCTACACCATATTTGACTATGGTCCATTTCTGATTTGGTTACTACGCGAAAGCGCACGCATCCAAATAGAACAGACAATCTCATCCCAATGAATACTACACAAAGGCGCACGCATCCACGGTAATGGGAGTCGTAATGAGTGTCATGTGGTGTACCTTATGTGACTCTGGTCCAGATCTTATTTGGCTACTACGCGGAGGCACACACATCCAAATAGAACTGATTACCTTATTCAGCTCGCATCCCAATGAATACTATGCGGAGGCGCACACATCCACAGTAATAAGAGACATAATGATTGTCACAAGGTGTACTATCGTTGTCTTCATTGGAGCCCGATTCAAAATGAATGTGGCCGTTTCCAGAGTCAAGTATTAGTTGAACTCTCTTCTGGCCTGAGTACTCATAGGTTCACATACGTCGGAATGTATTAGACTTAACAAGTCACTCGCCTTTCACATAAACCTGTGAAAGGTGCCTTTGTCATTTTGCCCATTAGGCGAGACTTGCATCTTTCAATTTGAGTGAATTCAAATGGACTTAAAAGTCCACACTTGTGAAGTGTTGAAATGCATTTCTCGCTCATTAGGCAAGACTTGCATCTTTCAGTTTGAGTGAATTCAAACGGACTTTAAAAGTCCACACTTGTGAAGTGTTGAAATGCGTTTCTCGCCTATGTGCCTTAAATTACAATGCCATATTATAACTTGGTTTAAATCATCAGATTTAAGCCTTTTCTTATTTACGTTATAGCGATTAAGCTCAACAACGTAAATACCTGATCTTGAAGACGTGGATGCCCACTCTTCTTCACATGATCCTTGTATTGCTTACAATCCCTTATTCCTGTGTCTTGGCTCATTGCAGTGATAGCAGACCGCCTCCATTTTGTCCTTAGCCTTCAAAGCAGCTTTGGGAGCTTCTTGAACCTCTGGACACTTAGGGTGTCTGATCTGCCCTGTAAGGTGCTCAGGAGCCTTACTCTTACCCTGATCAGCTTTCTTGAAACTGACCTTCATGTTGACCATAAGGACCTCCTTGGTCTTGCCCTTGAGGTTCTTTTCAGCGGTCACAAGTATCCCATGAAGCTCTGTCAAGGACTTGTCCATGTCATGCACATTGTAATTTACTACGAAATCACTATATGTATCTGGAAGTGACTGCAACATAAAATCCGCAGCCATTTACATCTGGTCATCAAAACCAAGTCTGGTTAGATGTTCCTGAAGACATTTCATCTTCGTGACATGGGGACTAACAGGGCTCCAGCCTTAAGCTTGCAGGAGTTAAGTTCTCTGAAAGTATCATATCTTTCGACACGAGCTTTCTTCTTGAACATTTCCTTGACCTCCGCCTTATAAGTATGTGGGTCATCTGAAACGTTCCTGAACTGCTTCTGCAACTCTGGGAACCTACTGCCCACCATAATGCATGACACGTCGATTTGGTCACTAAGGAATTTTGATAAGTATCTTTAGTGCCCTAGCGGCGTTCAGCGGTGGCTCAGCAGGTGGTTCCTTGGTAAGGATATACTACTTGCGTTCATGCTTGACTACAAGCCTCAAGTTTCTATTCCAATCTGAGTAATTCATGCCCTTTGAGTCTGTCCTCAATCTGGACTCTCAGTGCGCTATTACTCCTTTGTGTTGTGTTTGCCTTTTAGTTCTATATGGTAAAATTAATTAAAATTCAATTTGGAGATTCAATTATAAAACACTTGTCTGATTCTAACATTAGAATCTCAATCAGGATCCTATCATACCCTCAATTGAAGTAAACGGAGACTCACTGCTCCAATTGAGAGCATCAAGGTAGGAATACATCCATTTACAAAACCATATAATTCCTGTCTAAGGTCTATACTAAAAGTACACGGCATACCATATACTGATACCCTAGGCCAGCCCTAGCTGACAATCGTAGACAAGTCTACCAAGCTTGAACTATGGACATAACTAATGTGGCTACTACGCGGAGGCGCACACACCCACACAGATTGCCCATCTCATCCAGACTTCTCCTCTATGAATGTTACGCGGAGGCGTATCGACATCCATAGGCTCAAAGCCCTCTTGAGTGCCCAAACTTGGATGGTATTACGCTTGACTTGTAACTATTTGCGTTTAAGTGAATTATTACTGTCTGATTGTATATCGATACAATCTTAATCTGGAATCATCAATTGCAAATTCATGCAAAGATGATCCCTTAGCCAGTTACATGCAAGTCTGATTAAATTCCAGTTTTTAATCTATGGATGTGGGTGATAGCTAAACATACATAATCTTGTATATAATAACTATCATACATTCATACATATTCAACATACAAATGTAAGAGTAAAACATGCATAGTTAAGCCCTTCCTAGGTTCCTAGGATTCTAGCAAAACTGATCATAAAGACTTGGTCTTCAAGATCTAGACTTCGAGTCTCCTCCAGACTTCGAGTCTCCCTCTTGACTTGTATCTTGCGTCGGTCTTCGTAATTACAAATTTAATAAAATAAAATAAATACATATCATGACGCGCAGGTCGTATTTACTGCAACCCAAAACTTAGCAATACGCAGGTTGCAAAAGTGAAATTTGAAAACATACAAATCTAGAGGGTTTAGCTATACATCATGTGGAAAACAACATGTTGTCAAAGATCATATGGTCACTCATCATGCTTATCAAACAACAAAATTTTCCAAATTTTATCTTTCTTAAGTGTGGAAAAATTTTGGTTTATCAAAACCAGACGGTTTAAATTAATTAATTGAATTTGAATTGGTTCACGCTGGTTTATCGAAACCGAACTGAATCTGAAAATTAAAAATTTTAGGGCTTCAAAATATTCTCGTGAACCGGCCGGTTCAGCTCGAATCTGGTCGAGCCGAACCGGCCCAACCGAGGTCGCCTGCGGAGGCAACCATGGCAGCCCACGAGGGCTGCCATGGTCGCCCGTGGGACTAACCGTGGTCACCCACGGGAGCCACCATGGTGCCCCGCGAGGGCTGCCATGGTCGCCCCTTGGGTAGACCCTGGTTGCCCGCGAGGCAACCATGGTGGCCCGCGAGGGCTGACGTAGTCCCCCGCGAGGGCAGACCTTGGTCGCCCGCGGCACCGACCATGGTGGCCTGCGAGGGCTGCCATGGTCGCCCGCAAGCAAACTGGTCGGCCCTAGGGCTTTCCATGGTCCACCAAGGGTCTCGACCCTGGTTATCCATGGCTCGGCCATGGGTAACCCTAAACAGCCCCAAAATAACTTTTTTCAGTTTTTAAATCAATTAAAAATCTGATTTTTTTTTCAGTTTTCAAGCATATTCAAAACCGATGAACATATGAACAATTAAAGCAAAAAATTGATATCTATACATGCTCAAATTAAACACAAAATAACCATCATCTGATACCACTAATGGATTCCCATGGGATCCAAAGAATTAATTTCATGCAGCGGACTGAAATTAACCATGGGAATCAAAAGAAAACAAGATCTTATTGTTAAAATTTCAGCATGCAATATTATTTTGTAGATCTGAAAATATACCTTTGAAAATCGAATAAACACAAAATTATGTGTTTCCCTTGGTAGTCCACACAAGCACAACACCCGAATGAGGTTTCTATCCTTGCTAGCGTTGTGTGAAGAACTGAACAAAACAACAATGGAGGAGTTGAAGAGGGAGGGTCCGCCGAAGAGAAGAGAGAGGGAGTGAATTTCGAAATTCCTTAGGGTTTTTAGGAAAATATATTTGTGTAATTAATAAAAAATCTGATTTTTTAATCTTCTTTATAATTACGCAATAATCCCCTTAAAACCCTTAATTGCACTTAAGCCCCATTCTTAATTAAAACCAAGAATGAGCTTTAAGCCCATTTAGCTAAAACCTAATTAAAACTCATTTAATTGAATTCTAATTATATGGTTTAGCTAAACCGGTTCAATATCGCTAACTTGATTTCTTCAACCGTCTGGTTAATAAACCTAGGCGAGAATCAACCGAATCGTTTTCAATTTGACTAAATTGAAAAGCTGATTCTCCTAATTACCATCCAAACTTGTTTTGTCACATATTGTACTTAAAGTGTGTGACCCTCTAGGCTCACGAACCGTTGGCAGACTGGTAAAATTACTATTTTATCTTTTCCATCATAAGTGGTCTCTAGCAAGACATTATGATTACCCAACGTCCGTGATTATCGATTATTCGACTTAACCTATTATCGTACATGTCACTGTCCTTTTATCAAACCGTTATCCAGATTGATCAATAGGCATAGAACCGTCATCCTAAGTTATCAATCACTGTTTCTTGATATCTGAGATGATTGAAAACTGATACAAAGGTATCTCTTGCATGACTATGCTATTCCTTCATTCATACTTATCAAGTGGCCGAAACGGATATCTTTCTCATACCGGAGTATGAGTGATAAATCCCTCAGACGTCTTTCGAGTTCACTAATGTAATTCATAACCAAGCCAATCACAGCCGTTATGGCTACCCTTTTACTGGTAACGTTAGACTAGGTCAAACTTAGAGATTCATTACACAGTGCACACAAAAACTCCTTGGTCTTAGGATATAATGACAAGCTACGATTGTGAGTATCTCATGACAGTAACTATGCTGCTAACGAACCATCGGGTCGTCCGATACCATCGACCTGATGATATCTATGATATAACTCCGGCACATACTTTGCCATGATCAGTAGAGCCTGATCACAAGGAGTTGGTCTCATATTGATCGCTTCTTAAAGAAGCTTAGCTGATCAGGGACTCATCAAATGTAATTCTTTCTGATCTACAGTTCTACTATTAGTGATTATACACATAATGATATAGATCAAATTACATTCGATATATTACTACAACACATTAGTAATATATGCCGATTTATTTATTTGGAAAGATGATAAAACATTACATCTGTAGATCACTTTTATATTGGACTGGGGCATAACTCTAACATAGGAAGCTCTATTGGAGTCCATTTTTTCTACTTTCACTTCCTATGATAACATTTTAGCTATTGCAGGGAGCCACATTGGAGATGCTCTTACATGTAAATTAAAACAGAGAAAAGAAAGTTTTGTTTTTTCTTTAGTTTGTAGTTCGGTCCAAGTCCCCAAGTTGGAAGTGAGCCATGTACTTAAGCGTTAAATTGTTTTTTTGTAAATTAATTCCTTGTTTGAAGTGTCCTTTTACTCACGTTTTTCCCGAGTAAATTTTTTATTTCATCATATTTGAGTGTTATATTTTGAAAATGTGAAGATACGAAGAAGGTAAAACACTAAGGTACCGGTTACACGTTCGGTACACGTTCATAAAACCGAACACATGTACGCACTATTTGAAGGTGTTACACATTAAAAATTGGCCAGTTACACACACACAATGGTTACTCATGCATAATAAGTATGTTACACACCAACACCCTAACGGCTCCGTCAGCGCCCGTTATCTCCCTCCCAATCCGCGTGGTTACACGTGTCATCATCTCCTTTGCTCCGCGCAAATCAGACGGTCGGGAGATGGTTTGGATGTTTTGAAACCAAATGAGAGGTTTGTAGCTAATACATTCCCTATATATATAGACACACTCGACAACAAACCTATATAAAACTTTCAAATGTTCAAATCATGTAGGAGGGTCCAACATGTGACACGTAGGAGGGTCCAACATGTTATACAACATTACACTACATGTTATACACGACTTCAATTTCGCACAGATCCATCATGTTATACAACATTGCACTGCATGTTACACAGTTCGAACATTTTGACATTTTTAATTGGTTTAAATATATATATATATATCCATCATGTTATACAACATTGCAATGCATGTTATACAGTTCAGACGTCTTAACATTTTTAATTTGTTTATATATATATATAGGGGCTGGATCATGTGAGAACCAAAATCTTTTGTTAGAACATGAGAACCGGCTTTTGGTCATTGAAAATAAGTGAATGTTTAACAACAATAAGTGAATGTCCAATAAAAATAAGTGAATGTCCAACGAGAATAAGTGAATGTCTATTGTTCTCAAGTTCTCACTGCATATTTGGTTGTCAGCTGAACCCTTCTCTATATATATATAGGATTGCATTCGGCTGAAAACCTTATATAGCATGAGAACATGAGAATAAATGTTAGCCATATGATTTGTGCGCATCCAACGTCTCAGATTCATACGTTTAATTAAGAAAAAAATAACACATGTATTAAACGAGGGTTAATATGGAAAAAGCAAAAATCTATATGTAGTAATCAAATACAACTACGTGTAAGGTCAAATCTAATTCCTAGATTTAATTAGATTCTCTAAATTTATTTTTAAATTAGATTAATTATACGCAAGATCAATTTTAATTGGATTCTCTAAATTTAAATTAAATTTTTACATGTGAAATAAATTAGATTTGTAAATTTAATAACAAGTATTAGTACTTTTTTTCTGCCTATAAGTGAACTATGTCTAACATGAATGTTCTCTAAATTAATAACAAACAAAACTTGATCCGTCATTACGACTATAAGTACATCTATTGTATGTCTCGAAGTGATTATGTCCATAATAGAACATGTATGTCCTAACAAAGATTGTAACAAACAAGGTTCATACTTATCACTCAATTTATTAATATTTTCCATCGAGAAAGGAACTGTGTCCATAACAGAACATGTATGTCCTACTATAAATTATGTGAAAACATGGTCGTACATGTATGATTATTATAACTGTCCGTTAGTAAGTTAACTATGTCCATACCGGAAAAATAATTGTCCACCAGAAGATAATTAAACACAACTAAATGAACTATGACCAGCAGAGTAGGTATGTCCTAACAAATACTAAGAAAAACAATGTACATACTTATCACTCAAGTCTGTAATATTTTTCTCAAGAAGGTAACTATGCCCACACTAAAAAAAGGTATGTCCTATCGCGAATTATGTGAAAACATGATCTTACATATCCGAATACTATAATTGTACGTTAATAAGTGAAATATATCCATATCAGAACAAAGTTTGTCCACCAAAAGATAATGGAAAACAATAATATCCATCAAAAGAGTTAAAATAACACAAAAAATCTTTAAGAGGAAAATAAATAACTAAGACATATTATTTGTGTTGAATTGAATGTATATTATTCAACAGAGATAAAAAAAAAAGAAAATTTAATTAATTAAGTGATATTATTTATGTGAAATGTGTATAATGACGATTGTGTCCTCAATTGAATTATTTGTTTCCAAAATTTTATCATTTGATCGCATGTGAACTTAATTAAATCCAAAGGTCAATATCTGTTATCAGGTTCTAACAAATTAGTCAGCTATAGACCAATTAGAAATGTCAAAACGTTCGAACTGTATAACATGCAGTGCAATGTTGTATAACCACGTAGAACATGTAGTGCAATGTTGTATAACATGTTGGACCCTGCCATATGTCGCAATCTGAGATGACACACGTCTCAAATCCGATGGTTCTACATGGTTTGGACGTTTTATATAGGTTTGTAGCCGAGTGTGCCTATATATATATATATATATATGCACTCCACCAAAACGTCCAAACCTCATATGCCCATCCATTTTTTCGCGAGCGACAATTAATCGACACGTGGCGGAGCGGTTCGCTAACCCCGTTAGTCCAAACAGACGGAGAGCTGAGGGCACGCTCGTCATTCCGATATCAAATTAGATGTATAACGTTTTGTGTTGAATTGTATAACATCATATTGTGTGTGCTGATCGCGCATTTAAAGCGCGATCATTCAAAGATTCGCACTAAAAATAGGCGCATTTAAATCGGGATCGCGCATTTAAAGCGAGATCATGCATTTCAACCGCGATCATTCAGCGATTCACACTAAAAATAGGCTAGATTCATAGAGTGATCGTCCATCGATACAATATATAACATTTCATACATGCTATATCGACATGTTATACATCGACAGTGAGACAGTTATACACAAACCTCTGAAAGTGGGTACTCGTTTTATGTGTTGCTGAACATCATCTAACTACATTGGTTATACAATATATAACAATATGTTATGCATGGTACACCACCATGTTCTACATAACCAGTCAGAGAGTTACAAATAAACTTCTAAAGTGATTAATCGTTTTACGTGTTGCTGAACATTATCTAATTAAATAAGTCAAAGTCCAATAACAAATATGTATTTTCAAAGTTATTAAAACATTGAAGAATATAAATTAAATATATGTATTTTCAAAAATATCGGTAAGCAAAATCAATCTATTTGTTACCAAATTTATTGATGATTAATTGAAAATTTATTTCCAAATTAATTGAGCATTTACCTCAAATATTTAAATAGGAAATAAGTTATAAGTCAACCAAGCTAATAGACGATTATGATATCAGGAATATGAATCAGGTTTAACATAAGCGATATAGTACAAACAGACATGTTATACATGATACATTGACTTGTTATACATAAATAGAAAGACAGTTGCAAACTTGATTAATCTAAAGCTTGCCCCGAAGGACAAACATTACAAACATATAAAATGAGTAAAAAAACATGCAGCGACGATAGTCAGTCGTTGTCATCCTCGTCATTATCGTCTTCAGCACCTAAGATTTGTTGTACATGAAAGAAAAAACTCTAGATCGATCGAAACCGGTTAAAATAAAAATAATAACAAATCGAAAATCAATAACAACATAATCGACAACAGATTTAACATGAAATAGCGCTATTTAGATTGGATCAAAATCGGCTTAAATGAAAAAAAACAAGAAATCGAAACTACAAACCAACGAAATTAACATAAGATGAAACAAAAAATCGCGCTACTTACCAATAATTCTCAGCCGAATCGACGATAACAAATTACACGCTTCACCGTCTCTGAGTCAAATCCAAAATCGCTCTGCAACAAATCAAACATCGCGCGCGTAGTCAAACATCGAAATGGGATATTAAATCTGCTTAGCAAAATTTCGACGTTTGAACATTTTTATGGAGTTTGTAGTTGACGTGTGTGTTTAGACGTATGGACATTTTTTTGGACACGTGTGTGCTAATTAATCGTCGTAGTCTCTTTAGAAAAAATCGTCTTAGTAGGTGAAAATATGGTGGGGGAGGACTTGAAAAGACGTAATTAATTGATAGGCCCAATATGTTATATGCCAATCATAGATGTGCCCACTCATTTTATGCTCTACTCATTTGATTAGACTTATGGGACCAGTCAAAATTTATCCATCAAATGTCCTCCAACTATTTCTGTTTATCATGACAGTTGTCAAATTCATTCTTTCATCTATAAAAATATGAACTTGCACCACTTAAATTAATTGGAAAGTTTCATTTTGCATTCTTAGTTAACACACAATTAACATTTTGCATCAACAATGTGCGATTGACTGGTTGACGCCAAGAAGGAGAAAATATGATTTTAATATCAACAATATTTCTCTTATTTCTCTTATAATATTTTTTTAAAAATTGTTTAATTGATTGTGTATTGAGAACATATGAAACTTTAGTACACAATTCTAGACCCCAATGAACCTAGCATAATTATTCAAATAATATATTTTGCTCTTCTTCCCCTAGTTGCGAGTTGAAGTCATCAAAAAAACCTTATTGATCTCAACATCTCCCCCCTCATGTGCGATGTTCGAATTACAATTACAATATGTACAAGTGGACGATAGTTGCATACCGAAATCGATAGCAAAGAAGAGCACAAATATAAACATATAAGAAACGAAAATCTGGAATATTCTAATTAATGAGAGTTGAGGTGCAAGACAAGAATACAAAATCTACTATTCCGAAGAAAGCCACAAAACAAGAATAAAATATAATATAATATATAGAAGCGAATAAAATAAAATTTCAATATTCTACCCACTCGTCAAAACTATAATTTATAATTACGTAAGTGATGTTGCTTTAAAATCCCACATTCAAAAATATAAGTTATTATGTTAACATTCAAACTTAAATTTCACCTGCTCATATTCGAAACAAATGACTAAAATATATGATTTTTTTATAGAAAAGTGTTAAGAATCCGCAATACCAGCATCCACAAGAAAAGAGGAGACAACTTTCCTACATATATGAATATTAACACTGATGAATAAGGATGTTAAATTGAGTTTTGGAGTGATAACTTGGGTGAGATTTTTTGGACTTTTCTCAATAGTTTAGACCTTCATTTTTCCGTTAAAAAAGAGTTTGGTAAACATTACTTTCTCTTTTTTTTTAAATTTAATGTGGGGCAATCATCTATAGTCTTCATGGTTCATAAGGAAAATATTATTGTTAGATAATACGTAAGGCTATAAACATAAATTAAATAATTAAATAATTAAATCGAACAATCATGTAAGATGAAATTAAGTAAATTACATGATACAATCACAATCATAATAATACCTCAGTTTTATTGATAATACTCAAACAATAAGAATAATAGTGTAAATATTATAGAACCTGGAACTGGTACAAAACCGGTTGATAGACACAGAATTGAATATCATCAAGGCATGGTAATCCGCTTTCCTTAAGACAATTATTGTCACGTATGGGCAACTTGCTCCTAGGATACAATGACGATCGAAGTCAAACTCTAACCGGGCTATAGAGAATAATCGAGGAGGACTGAATTTGACAGAGGTTCGACGGCTAAGGTTTTTTCTGTGTCTTAGCTCTAGCGATTTTCCTCTACTTATAGAAGGAAAATAATCCCTCATTCTTGAAAAATATATTTTTAAGAAAAATATAATTCTACTAATAAAGAATTTTTTTAGGAAAAAATAATTATTTGGGAAAGAATATAAAATTTGGAAGATAAGAAATGAAATAACTTATCAAATCATTCGTCTTGGGAAAATAGCTATTTCCATAATTTATTTCTCAATGGAAATTAATTATTAATAGCTTTTCCATGTTTTATCTTTTTCCTGAATTTAAAATTAAATTCAAATTCTTATTGTTGGGTCATAAATATGAGCCCAACTAAACGTGGCGGCTTCAGATTCAATTTCTCATTCTCCCAGTTACCCATCTTGAGCTTTTGATATATCATTGGAAAGATCTCATTTCATATAATATGTAAACATATTTCACATTATTCTATGATGAGTCTTATTATTTCGAATCAAGGCTCACCTTGACGTAGTCACAAGTTAATACACTTATTAACTTAGCCATTTTGTACTTAATTGTACAATTTGTCCAACAATATTCCACATGAATGAAATTGAACATGTAAGCATTTCGACGTGGTGATTACTCTCTACTGTTGATATCTGCATAGGATAAGTAGGTTACCCCTTTGAACTTTCCTTATGAGTGTATACTTATCTTACTAATGGATGAGTAGATGTGATGTCCTTGAACTATATGTCGTTTTGTGTAAGAGATCGTATACTTTACACGTATACCAACGAACCCGGTGTTTGGGTTCTCATGGTTGGGTTCGTTATGGTCATGAACAACTCCTTGTTCTGCAATAGGTTAAGATAACTAAGCCCCATTATTCTCCCTTGAAGCGACCCCACTTTGTTGTCACAGGTACCCCCACATTCTTAGGCAATTATTGGAAGGTTCGTTTCATTTCCATAATCCCTACGGTATCTTGTCTAATTTTTTAGTTTGAGCACAGAAGCTCAGCGCGCAAAGAAATAAATACCAAGGATGAATTAGGCAAGGTACAGCTAGAAGAAAGACATGCAAGGAAGATTAAATTAAGGCGGCAATGCCAACTTGTCACTTGCCAGTAATGCAAGGTGGCAAGAGACTTCCTAATCGGAATATGAATCCGATTAGGCTATATGAGTTGCTATAAAAGCAGGTGCTACCCCCTTAGCAACTCATTCCTTTCTCTGTGCTAAATTCTCAGAACTCTTAACCGTGTATGACTAGCGGATTGAGAGGCTGGTCCATTTAGAGAGGAGGTTGTCGATCACATACATCAACTCGAGGAGATTTGAGTGTTTGTGATCTATTGAGTTTTGGATTCGTGATTGAAGACTCACGAGAAGAATGTTGAAGACAACAAACTGAGCATAGGCTTACTCGAAGGGTGGAATTGAGAGGATCTCAAAGATAGGGGGAGTCCCTGGTCGAGGTTGTTCACGGTGAGATCTCTAGTAGCTTAGGACAATAGCTTGTGTGATAGCTAATTGATGCTTGAAGTTGTACTATTGACTACCGAATAGTGAAAACCTTTCCACTGACAGAGTGCCTCCAAACGTAGGTGCGGAGTCACCGAACTGGGTAAACATATTGTGTGTCTTATGTTTACAGCTTTACTATTTACAGTTCATAAACTGTGATTTGACAAGTTGTCGAACCAATCGTTACAACATTGTGTTCGACATCTTGTCCTTGCTACTTAACATAATTTCAATTGATATCAGAGGAGGCACCTTGATTCTTAGGTGATTTCCTGCACGATTCTGTTTAACCTAATATGGACTTAAAGGAAGGAAGATCAATCAACCGACCACCAGTTCTTGATGGAACCAACTATGGCTATTGGAAAGCACAAATGTGTGCCTTCATGAAATCTCTCGATAGCAAAACCTGGAAGGCTGTTATTAATGGTTGGGAAGAACCACAATATGCTGATGCTTAAGGAAATCTAACTGGGATTAAACCCGAGAAAGACTGGAGCACTGATGAAGATGAAGCAGGCCTACCTCTGTCTATGAATGAGGACGAGACTATAGCTGAGTTCAATGTATGAATCATGGATCTAGCCAATGAGTCCTACTCACTTGGTAAACCAATGACTAACGAAGATCTAGTCAGAAAAACCCTAAGAGCCCAAAGCTCTAGATTCAAGATGAAGATCACTGCCATAAAAGAATGTCATGACCTAAAAATCCTTAAATTTGATGAACTCATTGGGGTCCCTCATGATCTACAAGCTCTCCCTTTCAACCATAGAGAAAAAGCAAAAAAGTGTAGCCTTAAAAAGATCAACTTATGCTCAGAAGGAGCAAGTACTCTCAAACTCTGACAACGATATTAATGACGCCATCGATATGCTTGCCAAGAACTATAATCGAATCATGAGAAGATTCAACCAGATGGCGGGAAAGAATGTCTCACGAGATATTAGAGACAAACTTCAGCAAAAGTTTCAAAAGGCTGAAAACAAATAAGGCAGACGAGGCGAAAAAGGAGAAAAGGAAAAAGGGGTACAATGTTTCAAATGCGAAGGCTATGTGCATGTGGAAAGGGAATGTCCAAACTTCTTGAAAAAGAAAAAGAAGGGATACACTGCATCTGTTTTGGATGAAGAAGAAGGAGACAGTGACACAGAACTGACAAGTAAATATGTAGCATTCAATGCCTCTACATCCACTGGACCCATGAAGAAATTCGCCTCAAATGAGTTATCAGATGAGACTCTCAACAACGCGTACAATGAGTGGTATGTCAAGTGGCTTGAAGACTCTCAAGTCATTGAGAAACAGAACACACTCATTCTCTCGCTTAATGAAGACAAGACCAGACTTCTTGAAACCATCATTGATCTGAAAAAGGAAATCGCTCATCTGAAGGGGGAACTAGAGCTCAGGACCAAATCCATTAAGATGATGAACCCGAGCACTGACACCTTGGACCAAATCTTATCCATTAGGAAGTCAGCAAACAACTTGGAAGGACTTGGTTACTCTAAAGGAGCTTCAACATCACATACCACCTTTGTTCCTCAAATAACTGCCAACAACATGTCCCACCAGATGTCACAGACATCCTGTAGCATCCGACCTCAGAAGAAACATCATCATGGTAGCACACAAAAAAAAGAAAACATAATTGGACATGCCATCACTGTGGACAAAGAGGTCACATCCGACCATTCAATTATCACCTCTATGGAAAGAGCTCCGTTAAACGCAGAACTGTCAGAGCTCAAACTCAACAAATATGGAGGGAGAAAAAGGTACATCACCAACCCAAAATACAGAAAGAATGGCGGGTGAATGAAGTACATTATAAGGCTAACATTTCTTACACCTCACTAAAAGCCTCTACCAGTAATGATTGGTACTTTGATAGTGGCTCCTCTCGGCATATGACTGGTAATAGTACATTCCTTACTACCCTTACACCATGCTCAAACTGGTTTTTCACTTTTGGAGATGGAGTGAAAGCCAGGGTACTAGAAAAAGGGAAACTTAACCTACTGAACTCACCCTGCGTAAAGGAAGAGTTACTCGTAGAAGGACTTACTACCAATTTGATAAACATCAGTCAACTCTGCGATCTAGACCTTGAATTTAAATTTACTCGTAACAAGTGTGCAGTAGTGAACTCATGACTTGACTTAGGCCACAATACAATTGCTATTTATGGTCTCCAAAAGTAGCTCTTCTATCTACTAAATGTCTTCTATCCAAAGCATAAGAAACCAAGCTCTGGCACAAAAGATTGGACACATAAATCTGAGGAGCATTCATAAAGTTCTATCTGAAAAGGCTAACATCGGAGTTGCAGATCTGAAGATTATCGAAGGAAAAATCTGCGGAGAATGTCAGATTGGAAAACAAGTCAAGACATCACAGAAGAAGGTGCAACATCTTACCACCTCCCGGGTCCTAGAACTTCTACGTGTATATCTCATGGGACCCATAATAGTAGAAAGTCTTGGGGGTAAGAAATATATATTTGTATGTGTGGACGACTTCTCAAGGTACACTTGGGTGGAGTTTATTCGTGAGAATTTAGATACATTCTCTGTCTACGAATCCTTATGTCGAAGAGTTCAAAGGGAGAAAGGAGAAACCATTGGCAAAATAGCGAGACTCAAGAGTGATCATGGATGAGAATTTGAAAACATAAACTTTCAAACTTCTATGATGTTGAATAAATTGCCCATGAATTCTCTGATCCCATTACCCCTCAACAGAATGGGATTGTTGAAAGGAAGAACCGAACTCTTCAAGAAATGGCTAGAGTCATGATGTTAACCAAATACATCCCTACACGCTTTTGGGCAGAGACACTCAACACGACTTGCCATATTCACAATCGTGTCACCCTTCGTCCGAGTACTTCGGTAACACTTCATGAAATATGGAGGGGGAGAAAGCATAATGTCAAGTATTTTCATATCCTTGGGTTAGTATGCTAAATTCTAGCAAATAGGGAACCTCGAAAAAAGTTTGACCCTAAAAGCGATGAAGGAATATTCCTTGGATACTCTAGAAACAGTCGTGCTTATCGGGTCTACAACAAACGTACCAGAATCATGATGGAGTCTATAAATGTGGTTGTTAATGATGATTGATCTGAACAACCTAACGATGATGAAGAAGAAAATCCAAACACTCCAGATGTCAGACCACATGTCAGTGACGAAACTCATGACCTAGAAACTGAAGATGAAGGTAACGTCATTGCTGATAAAGAAGATCCTTCCATGACGGAACAGAGAATTCCATCCAGAAAAGTTCAGAAGAATCACCTAGTCCAAGACATAATTTGTAATGTCAATGAAGGTATGCGTACTCGACAAATGGCTCCGGTGAACTACAAGGAGATGATAGGTATCATCCGTTTTCTTTCAAATATCAAACCTAAGAATGTGCAAGAAGCCATCAACAATTAATACTGGCTATGTGCTATGCAAGAAGAACTAGTTCAATTCAAAAGAAATGTTGCATGTGTATTAGTACCCAAGCCTGACAATGTCAATGTCATCGGGACAAAATGGATCTTCAAGAATAAGTTTGATGAACAGGGAAATATCACCCGAAATAAAGCTAGACTTGTAGCACAAGGATACACACAAGTAGAAGGAGTGGATTTCGACGAGATGTTTGCTCCTGTAGCCAGACTTGAGGCTATCAAACTTCTTCTTGGTATTGCATGTCATATACAATTCAAACTTTATCAGATGGACGTAAAAAGTACTTTCCTGAATGTATATATGAACGAAGAAGTGTATATTGCTCAACCAAAAGGGTTTGAAGATCAGAACTCTCCAAAACATGTCTACAAGCTCAAGAAAGCCCTTTACGGTCTCAAACAAGCACCTCGAGCCTGGTATGAGCGTCTAACTCAGTACCTAATACAGAATGGTTATACTCGAGGGGGAATTGACAAGGCTCTATTCGTAAAGAAAGAAGGAAGAAACATCACGATTGCTCAATTTTACGTGGACGACATTTTCTTTGGAGGAATGTCAGACAAGATGGTGGAACGTTTTGTCCAACATATGCAGTCTGAGTTCAAGATGAGTATAGTTGGTGAGCTAACCTGCTTTTTCTAGGCTTACAGATCAAACAAATGGATAATGACATCTTTATCTCCCAAAGCAAGTATGCCAAGAACATTATAAAGAAGTTTGGTTTGGAAAAAGATTCATATAAAAGAACTCCTATTGCTACTCATGTAAAGCTTACCAAGCATGATCAAGGCGAACCTGTATATTAAAGTGTCTATGGAAGCATCATTGGAAGCCTATTATACCTCACAGCAAGTCGACCTGACATTGCTTTCTCAATGGGAGTTTGTGCTCGCTACCAAGCAAATCCAAAAACAAGCCATCTAGCTCAAGCCAAAAGAATTATCCGATATATATCTGGTACAACTGAGTTAGGTTTATTATTCTCATTCGACACATCCTCTACACTAGTAGGATATTATGATGTGGATTGGGCAGGAAGCATACCTGACAAAAAAAGTACTTCTGGTGGATGCTTTTATCTCGGGAATAATCTTGTCTTCTGGATCAGCAAGAAGCAAAATTGTATAGCTCTATCTACTGCTGAATTTGAGTATATTGCTGCTGGAAGTAGTTGCACTCAACTTTTGTGGATGAAGCAGATGTTTGCGGAGTTCGATGTCAAGCAAGATGTCATGACATTGTTCTGTGACAACATCAATGCCATCAACATTTCAAAAAATCATGTGCAACATAGCAAAACTAAGCACATTGACATCAGGCATCACTTCATTTGAGAGCTTATAGAAGGCAAGAAGATCAAGATAGAGTATACTCCAACAGAAAAATAGCTTGCAGATACCTTCCCCAAGGCATTGGATACAAATCGGTTTGAAAGTATGAGGTTGTCCCTTGGACTTTGTTACCTTGAATAATGTTCTTCAAGGAAAAAAATAGAGAGCTTTTGCTGATTTGGATTTATCTCTCTCTAATCAAATCCGGGCCCATTTATCCAAAACCCGTTTCAGTTTGTTTCCAAAATAAAAGAATTTACAAAAGGAAACAAAATCCTTTCTTTGTCATCTAGTGATAAGACATGCAGCCAATCCTAGCCTAACTCTTCGGCCACACAGCAGGAGACGCTGCATCTTTCCCTTAGTTCTCGGCCTCTCTCACCACTTTCCAAGAGGTTAGGGTTTGCGAAATCACGATCTATTTCTCTCTGTATCAAAATCAAATTGATCGAAAGAAACTCTCACTCAAACTTCCCGGAGAATCAAAAATCTTACCATAGTGAGAATCAAGCATGTGGCAAACAAAAAGGTCACCCCGAGGGCTACTCAAAATAGATATGGAGTAAAAGTGTGAGGATCAACATCCTCTGAAGAAAAATCCGAACAACATCAAGCCAAGCCATTCTCTACACCATCCTATACCTCGGAGGAAAAGAGTGACGAAGATATTCCTCCCCTCAAAAGAAGATCAAAAATGGAAGGAGGAGAAGAACATACCGAAGAACAGAGTCCTCCAACAACTCAAATATCTCCCAATAAAACAAGAGAGCTCGTTGATGAGGAGACACCTGAAGAAACTGAGCCTTAGAGTGAGGATGATATCACCCTGAAAGTTTTGATGGCTAAACGAAAAGGAAAAAATAAGATGGAGGAGATAGGGATTAAAAGAAAAGTCCCAATAAAAGGTGAGACTTATGTCCCAACATCCAGACAGAACAAGAAAAGGAAGACCACAATACCCATTGTGGATGTTTCATCAGAAGAGGAAGAAGAAGAAGAAGAAGAAGAAGAAGAAGAAGAAGAAGACCCATCAGATCGCCCTGATCACAACTCCAGAAAGAGAGTAGAAGGTCACGAACTCTCTCAAAATGTTCTAGAACCACCTCTGGACAATGTATCTCATGGAACTCCTATAAGGATCTGGCCTCCTACAGACGGTCACAAACATCGGTATCTATTATCGCTCTCTAGTAAAGGAGTTTTATGTGAACCTGCCCACAGAATTTAATGATCCATAAACCCAGAGTATAGAAAGGTCTATGGGAGAGGTCACTTTTTCGAAATTACCCCTGAGGTAATCAATGCATTCTTGGGAAGAAGTACGTCTGATATCACTCAAGAATATCCTTCTATGGATCGGGTTGCCCAGGAGATTACGGGTAGAAGAAAGTTGGTCTGACCCTCCAAAGGAAACATGGCTTCATCAGATATGACTACCAAATATTCTATCCTCCACTGTATCGGAATAGCAAATTGGGCACCTTCATCCCATGGGTCAAGGGTCAAACCAGAGCTTTCCAGGATCATTTACCAAATAGGTATGAATTCCTCTCTAGATTTTGGTTCCTTTTTTATTAATCAACTGGTAAAATATGCAAGATCATATGTTATCAAACTCCCTATTGGGTTTCCTTCCCTGATCACTGGTTTGCTACTACAACAATGTAACACCATCTTGCGTGACTTTCACGTCGCTGAAAAACGACCACTTCAACTTAATATCAACCACAAATTCTTTAAAGGAAAGCATGCTCGGGATATGGCGCCACTCAAGCCCTCTAAACCAGGAAGCAACTCACAACCAAAGGGATCTCTCACCGACATGATGGTGCATGAACTCATGGAGGCAATCACAGATCTTGAAACAACCATTACAACTTTGACCAGTAGAAAGGCTACCTGCGAAAGCCTTCTCCACGATCTGCTAGCTGCTCCAGAGGAGGATCCTACTATTGAAGAAGACGTTGCACACTCCACCTCCTCATAAAAATCATCTCAGTACTCTCGGTTCTCTAAAAAACTTATCTGAATTTTTACACTCTTTGAATCCCCGGGGTTCGTCCGAGTTAATTACATTCTGAATACTTTTGCTCCTCGGTGGAGCTATTTTGACTCGTGGTTAAAGGCTGGATTGCTCGTTTAGAGCTGTTTTTTTTGTTTTGCTTGTCAATCCTTCTTTTGTTGCCCTTTGCCATTTTTGAGGCATTCAGGGGGATATATATTAGAAGGTAAGGCAGTTTTAGGTCATCAAAAATTTTGGTGGCTTATTGCTCAACATGATGGAACATGCGTCACTACATGTTACCACGTGCTATGTGCCCTACTGCAGAAGACGTCATGAAGATGCTGGAACATGTGTCACAACATGTTACAACCATGCTTCAGAATACGTCATACAGATGTTGGAACATGTGTCACAATATGTTACAACCTTACTCAAAAAGACGACGCTCCACTCAAGAACGATGAATGACAACTAAAGATAGTTTTCATAGCTGAAGACGTTGCTAGCCAGAAACAGTGCTCACCCGAAGTTCGTCGACAAAATGTGCTTGCCTAAAAAATTGCCAAAAAGGGAGATTGTTACTACATTTAGTATTGGCATATTTTTAGTGCAAAGTCAAGATGTCAGACAACATGTTGTAACACAGTTGGTGCGACATAATACTCACAAGATTAGGCAAGACATCGAAGACTTCCTTTTTTGAGCACAGAAGCTCCGCGCGCAAAGGAATAAAGGCCATGGATGATTTAGGCAAGGTTCAGCGGGAAGAAGGACACGCAAGCAAGATTTCATGAAGGCATCAATGCCAACTTGTTACTTTCTCTGTAGGTGCTACCTGAAGGGTTTTCCATGGGGTCACAAGTGATTAAACTCGTGCAATGGTGGAATTATAACCATGGATATCCCTAGTAAAATATGATCTTCAAGCTAAATCAATTTTAGCATAAGATTAGAATCATAAAACAGGTTTATACCTTTTGCGAATTTGACAGATACATAAGTATGTATCCTCTTGAGCTTGTCCACACAACGATGTATTTGATCAAGAATAAAAAACCTTCTTGCAAGTACTACAAGTTTTGCAAGAATGGAGCAAGAACCAAGGGAGAGAAGAGAGAAGGGAAGAACTGGACGAATTAGAGAGAGAGAGGAGATTGGGATCGGTTTTGGGAAATTTGGGAATATATTCCCAATTTCCTAAAATTATCCCCTTTCCCTTCTGTTGATTTTTTCCTAAATATAATTTTAGTCAAATCTTTCCCTTTCGTTATATTTCCCAATATACGATTATATTTAAATTATAATTATAATTAGGCCAATTTTAGTTCAAGCTCACTTAATTAAAATCCTTTTGAGCCCAATTAGACTTAGGATTATTAATTAAATGACTTGAATTTAATCAGCCCATAATTCACTTAGACCGATTTCCGTAACCGCCTATTTTACAACCAAGACTGGCAATTGTCTAATCCAATCTGGTTTAGCTTAGACCGGTCCGGTCTAACTAAAGAGGAAAGTGAAATTCCCAATGGCTATTACGCGAGATCGCACACATCCATGGTAATGGGAGTTGAATGAGTGTTATTTCAGTTGTCATCATCGGAGCTTTATTCAAAATGAATGTGGTTGTCCCCAGAGCTTAACCCCAGACATATATATTGGGAGATCAACATGACTCCTCATGGAACGAACCATATTCAATAGGATCCGTTTTTCTCTGTTCGGACACACCATTTAATTGTGGTGTTCCGAGCAGGGTCCATAATTAGATGATCCCACAATCTCAAAGAATATCGATGAATTCTTGGGACAAATATTCTCCACCTCGATGCGATTGAGGTGAGTTGATACTTTTCTCTAGTTAGTTCTGTACTTCTGTCTGAAACTCTTTGACCTCATCAAAGGATTCAGACTTATGTCTTATGAAATAGACATAAACATACCTACTGAGATCATCAGTAGATATGATGAAGTGGTCGAACCATGTGGTTCCTCCGAAAGGTGGCTATTTTATATGGTGGAAAGATGTCCAGCCATATGTCACGACCTTAGACGTTGATGCTCAAAATGGAGTATGTCTAACCAGTTGTCTCAGACATCATGATCAGACATCTTAGCAGAAGACGTTCAGGATGTTTCCTTATTCGGATAATCTTTTAATCTTGGAAGGATTGCATTCGAAACAGTTGTGTAGCAGCAAAAGGAAACTCAGAGAAGACGTAATCGGCAAGAATTGTCAAGGCGCGCCAAGAGGACTTATAGGAAACCCTAAAAGGATACTCGTCGATCCTCTATATATAGGTACTCGTCCCATCCCGTAGAGGCGTGTTGTGTAGTTATATTTTAGTTCATTATATATAGAGTTCCTAAGCGTGTTGGACTAGCGTGTTAGGGAGTTGTATGTTGTAGCTAAGATTATAGCTTGTGTGCTCAAAACAATATTCAAGAGAAAGATTGTTTGACTAAATCGGACGAACTCGCACCAGTGGAGTTGCATGCAAACCTTTGGAGAAACGACAAAGGAGGTACGGAATAGTGGGATATGTTCTAAGTGCGAACACGAGTTAGAGGCTCGAAGACAGGGGGAGACCCTGGTTTAACTTGTCACTAGTAACAATACCATAGAGCTTAGATTGGTGTGATAACCATGAGAAGATTTGTATGAGTGATTAATTACATATAGTGGAACTTGTTCACTGGTAGAGTCCCCCTAGACGTAGGTGACGTTACACCGAACTGGGTAACAAACTCCTGTGTCGTTTACTTTCTATTTATTATTTTATTATTGACCGTGCACCCATAAGATGTCTTTCACTTAGTCTCAACATCGTGATAGACATCTTGTGTTTCACCAGAATTTCAATTGGTATCAAAGGAGGCATCTTACTTCACTAGGTGAGTATCTATTTGAAAAATTCTGGTATTAAGTCATGTTTGGGTCCAGAGAAGGATGCTCCGTCAACAGACCTCTTGTGCTAGATGGATCAAATTATGGGTACTAGAAGACCCGTATGACCGCATTCCTCAAGACACTAGATCACAAGGCTTGGAAATCAGTGATCAATGGATGGATAGCTCCAATTACTACTAATGACCAAAACGTCTCTCACATCAAGGCTAAGAGTGAATGGACTGATGCAGAAGACCTGGCTGCCCTAGGTAATTCTTGTGCACTCAATGCCATTTTCAATGCAGTTGATCAGAATGTGTTCAGGTTGATCAACGCATGCGTGGTGGCAAAAGACGCTTGGGAAATTTTGGCCACAACATATAAAGGAACGACCAAAGTTCGAGAGCAAAAACTTCAATACCTCACGACACACTTTGAAGCATAATCCATGAAAGATGATGAGACAATCGGCGACTTCAATGTTCGGATTAGAGACTTGGCAAATGAATTGTATTCACTGGTAAAACCCATGACCGATGAAGATCTGGTCCGAAAAATACTTCGATTTCTTAGTCCAAGATTCAAGATGTAGTCGATTTTCATAGAAGAAATGCACGATCTGAAAACACTTTGATTTAATGAACTAATGGGTTCATTAATGACTTTTGAGCTCTCGCTTCTCTCTCCAGACAGAAAACTCAAGGGACTTGCCCTAACAAGCTCGACGGGTCCCTCTCGAAAACTAGTAGACTCTGAATCTGAAGATGATACTGATGAAGCTCTTGCTTTGATGGTAAAAAATTATAACAAGATCGTGAAGAGATTTTCAAAAGGGACAAGGAAACATGTCTATCATAATGACAAAGACAGTCTTCCATAGAAGCTTCAGAAAGATATCGTTAATCCTAAAGGAACCAGAATTTCTGACAGAATGGGTAAAGGTAAAGGTCTCCAGTGTCATGAATGTGAAGGTTTCGGTCACATCCATAAAGAATGTCCAAACTTCCTAAAAAAATAGATGACGGGATACAAAACCTCCATGTCTGAGGACAAAGAAGAGGACAGTGATGAAGAACAGATAAGTAATTTTGTTGCTTTTATTGCACATTCTTCTAACCAAGAGTTTTCTATGGATGAATCAGAACTTCTATCAGATGAGGTAATGAACAGTGCGTATGACAAACTATTCACCCATTACATAGAAGAATCCAAAGTTCTGGAGAAACAGAGAGACGCAATTCTGGCACTCACAGAAGACAAGACTAGGTTGCTTGAAACTATAATAAATTTGAAGAAAGAAGTGAGTTGTCTCAAAGGGGAGATTGAGCAAATGAAAAAATACGTAAAGATGATGAACACCAGCACATATATGTTGGACACTCTACTTTTAATGGGCATCAACATCTCAAACCGTCTTTGTTCCTCAGAAGGACAAGCGACCTAGGTCTGCTCAAATGTCTCAGCAACAACATCATCGGACGCATCATGTTCAACAACAATATAGACCGCAACTTGTCTCCCAGCATTATCAACAGAAACCTGTTCAACGTCGTTACCAGATACCTCAAGGAGTCAAATACCTTCAGCAGCATTCTAGTGCTATGCCAGCTCCTAGACAATCTCAAAGGGTTGTTCTACCACAGTTGATCCCTTGCCAACACAACCAATGGACATGTCACCACTGTGGACAAAGAGGTCACATTCTCCCTTACTGTCATTTCTTGTAGACGGACACCCCTACTCATGAAAGAGATCACCACGGGTTCCAAAGATTGAAAATCATGCAGCGGACAATATGTAACCGTGGTGATCGATTAAAACTTGATCTTAATGCTATTTGAACATGTTATAAACTCAATTAAAATCTGATATTTTACCTCTTGAAATCGACAAGAACACAAGCGTAGTGTCCTCTCTATCAAGTTCACACAAGCACACAACCGAAATGGTTTTTCTCTCTAATTTTTGCTAGAAATTTTGAGAGAAAACAAGAGCGACAATGGAGGAAGAGAGGGAGTAGAGGGAGAGAGAGTGGGAGTTAGTTGCTGAAAAATCAAAAGGATAAGATAATTATAGATTATGTGATTTTTAATTTGAAATTAAATTGAATTTCAAAATAAAAATTGCATTATCCATCCTTTTAATCCTTCTTATTTGCATTTAACCCCTCTCTTATCTTAAACCCTAAATGGGCTTTAAGCCCATTTAACTAAAACCCAAATTAAACCCATTAACTTGAGTTCTAATTTCGGCTTAGTCAAAACGGCTCAATTTCCTCGAATTGATTTCTTCGACCGTCTGGTTAAAACCTTAGGCCAGAAAACTACCGAATCGTTCTCAAATCTCATCCATAATTATTGTCATGTATTGTGCTTAATGCGTGTGACCCTCTAGGCTCACGAATAATTGGCAGACTGGTAAAATTACCATTTTACCCTTTCCATCATAAGTGGCCTCTAGCAAGACATTATGATTATCCAATATTCGTGATTATCGATTATTCGACTTAACCTGTTATCGTACATGTCACTGTCCTTTTATCAAACCAATATCCAGATTGATCAATAGGCATAGAATAGTCACCATAATTTATCAATCACTGTTTCTTGATATCTGAGATGACTAAAACTGATACTAAGGTATCACCTGCATGGCCATGCTCTTTCTTCAGTCATACTCATCAAGTGGCCTAAACGGATATCTTTCTCATACCGAAGTATGAGTGATAAATCCCTCAGACGCCTTTCGAGTTCACTAGTGCAATAAATGCCAAAGCCAATCGAAGCCGTTATAGTTACCCTTTTACAGATAACGTTAGACTAGGTCAAACTTAGGTATTTGTTACATAGTGTACACAAAGAATCCTTGGTCTTAGGATATAATGACAAGTTACGATATGTGAGTATCTCATGACTGGATCTATGCAGCATACTCACAATCGGGTTGTCCGATATCATCGACCTGATGGTATCTATGATATAACTCCGGCATGCACTTTGCCATGATCAGTAGAGCATGATCACAAGGAGTTAGTCTCATACTGATCGCTTCATAAAGAAGCTTAGCTGATCAGGGACTCATCAAATGTAATTCTTTCTGATCTATAGTTCTACTATTAGTGGTTACACACATAATGACATAGATCAAATTACATTCGATATATTACTACAACACTTTAGTAATATATGCCGATTTATTTATTCGGAAAGATGATAAAACATTACATCTGTAGATCACTTTTATATTGGACTGGGGCATAACTCTAACAACTCATCCTAAGAAAGCTCTTAAGAAAATATGGAAGGTAAAATATGTATCATTCAGAGCTAATATTGCTTATACTACTCTAAATGCTTCTACTGGAAAATATTGGTACTTTGACAGTGGTTGTTCAAGGCATATGACAGGTGACAAGAACTTGCTAGTCAATCTTAAACCATGCTTTGTTGGACATGTCACGTTTGGCGACGGTGTCAAAGCTAAAATTATCATAAAAGGACAACTCAAACTCTCTAGTGTTGACTGCCTAAAGGAAGCACTTCTTGTAGAAGGACTGGCGGCTAACCTTTTGAGTATTAGTTAGTTATGTGACCTCGAATTAATTGTAAATTTTACTTGTGATAAATGTTCTGTGATCACATAAAATCGAGTCGAGATAATGCAAAGATCTCGTTCAAAAGATAATTGTTATATGTGGACATCTTCACCAACGAATGTCGGAACATCATTCATGTTCTCTAAAGAGGATGAAGCCCAACTATGGCATCAATGCCTGGGTCATCTAAACCTTAAAAGTATGAAGAAAATCATATCTGAAGAGGCTATGACTGGTGTTCCTCCTCTAAAGATAACCGAAGGACGTATTTGTGGAGGATGTCAGATCGGGAAGCAAGTGAAGATGTCCCACAAAAGGCTGCAACATCGTACGACATCCAGAGTACTTGAACTTCTTCATATAGACCTAATGGGACTAATGCAAACAGAGAGCATGGGTGGCAAGAGATATGTACTTGTCTGTGTTGATGACTACTCCAGGTACATATGGGTCGAATTTATTCGTGAAAAGTCTGCATGTTTTCTATTTTTAAAGGCTTATGCAACAGAATTCGTCGAGAACAAAGAGAAAACATAGGCAAAATCTTCAAACTACGTAGTGACCATGGTACAGAATTCGAGAACATTAGTTTCTCCGATTTTTGTGATGAGGACGGAATCGCACATGAGTTCTCGGCTCCTATAACTCCTCAAAAAATGGATTAGTGGAAAGGAAGAATAGAACAGTACAAGAGATGGCTAGAGTTATGATTCTTGACAAATATCTTCCTACATAATTTTGGGCTTAAGCCGTAAACACCGCTTGTCATATTCTCAACCGTGTAAGTATTCGAAAAGGTACGAACACTACCTCATATGAAATATGGAGGGGGAGAAAGCCCAATCTCAAATACTTTCGTGTTTTTGGCTCGACCTGTTACATCTTAGCAGACAGGGATCCTCGCCGAAAATTTGATCCAAAAAGTGATGAAGGGATCTTTCTGGGATATTACAGAAATAGCAGAGCATATCGGGTCTTCCACAATCGCACAAGAACTGTTATGAAATCCATCAATGTGGTCATAAATGACATTGACCATATTTTTGAAAACATCGACAATGAAGAAGCAGTCGTGCCACATGTCTCGAAAGATGTCTAGACACAGGATGTCAAGACAGATGTGCCTGGAAATGGGTCAGAAGAAGCCCCAGACACTAGAAGCAACATTGAGCCTGATAATGTTCCAACGACGATTCTAGAGCCCAAAATTCCCTCCAGAAAGATACAAAAGGACCATCATGTACACAAAGTGATAGGGAATCTTGAAGATGGAGTTCGAACCAGACAAAAGGCTCCTGTCAACTATCCCCAAATGATAGGGAATGTCTGTTTCATCTCAAAGGTGGAACCAAAAAATATTCAAGAGGCAATCAATGACGAATACTAGGTGAATGTTATGCAAGAACAGCTTGGACAATTCAAAAGGAATGAAGTTTGGGAACTAGTGCCAAAACTAGACAACATCAATGTGATAGGCATGAAATGGATCTTCAAGAACAAGACACACAAACTTGGAAACATCTCTCAGAATAAACCAAGATTGGTGGCTCAAGGGTATACTCAAGTGGAAGGAGTAGATTTTGAAGAAACCTTCGCCCCCGTAGCCAGACTAGAGGCCATTCAACTGTTGACGGGAATGGCTTGCCACCTCGGGTTCAAGCTGTATCAAATGGATGTGAAGATTGCCTTCTTGGATGGGTACTTAAATGAGGATGTCTACGTGGCTCAACCCAAAGGATTTGTCGACCCTCATGCACCTGATTATGTCTACAAGCTCAAGAAATCTCTCACGAAGCACATAGATATTCGTCATCACTTTATAAGAGATCTAGTTGAAGAAAGGATAATCCAGCTGGAGTACATTCCCACCGAAAGGCAATTGGCTGATATTTTTTCTAAGGCTCTTGACACTGCTCGATTCGAAAGTCTACGGTCATCATTAGGACTTTGTATGATCGAGTTGTCTCCTAAGACTTGAAGCCAAGGCAAGAGTGATGTGGATCATGACAGTAAACATCCACACCACATGATGGGCCGAAAGATGTTCTAAACCCACATAAGAAGAAAAAAAGAAAAGTGTTGAGCTCACAAATATTTCATTTATTTTATTTCTTTTTCGGTCACACTCATTCGAAGGGTTTATTTTCCCAACTACCTATTTTTCCTTCCTAACCTTTCACTTTCCAAAAGATTTGCAACCCTCTCTTTTGTTCTCTCTCTCTCGTCTCAAGCTCGCTTCGACTTAACAATGGTGGGCACACGAAGCGGTAGGGTGGTGGCTAACTTTGCCAGGAAAAAGGCACTACGCCTGAAATCCATGTCTCCTTCGCGCTCAAGCTTAGGGAAGAAGAAGGGCGAGAAGAAGAAAGAAAAGGTCAGAAAGCAGTTCCATAAAACAATCAAAATAGGGATCACCATTGCCGAATCTTCTGAGGCTCCCATTGCCGGAGCATGTACCATTGAAGAAGAAGTCGTCCCAACTTCCTCTACGCCAGGTAACCTTGTAATCCCTAATTTCAAACTTCCTGATTCGAATGTGGGTGTCACTCCTACTCCGTCCACTAAAATAGAGGGTTTGGAAAAATTTGGATATTTTGTTGAAATTAGAGAAGCAATTCCGTTGCAAACGGTTTTTCCGTTTAAAAAAGGTAGGGTTGATACTGTTGAAAAACCTCAAGAAGCTGAGCCGTCAAAAGAAGTTGATGATGACCCTGATCAGTACCTGAACAGTGCTGAATGCACCCAAGAAGAAATTTCTGATAGACCGACAGAAACTGAGAAGGAAATTGGGAGCACCATGGGGAAATGAGATGGTGTGAAAGGTTCAAACAATGTTACTAAAGATAGTCAGGTTGTTGCAACCTGTGAGAAGGTCTGTGATGCTGTTCAGACATCTGTGCAAGATAATGTGGAGAACGATGTTGGGGAAGAAGTCCCAGACTCAATGCAGAATGATGTGCAGGAAGATGTTCATGTTGAAAAAGGTAAAGATACTGGCCCAAGAAATTTGGTAGCTGAAGTACTTGCTGATCTAAGGCAAACGATTGAAGACAGTGAGAAAACTGTTTCTCACAAGAAGGAAGATTCTGAGAAATCTGTGTCCATAGAATACTGCTGGAGAAGAAGAGGCTCAGATATCTAAGAAAGAATTTGTTTCTGTGTCCAATTCCAAACTCAATGAAAAGAGAAAGAAGCCTATTGAGGCTGTTGTATCTGAAAAGAAGGGTTCCACTAAGAGAAGGAAGGCCATCACTGAAAAGAACTATGCTGGAAAGAGTGGAAAGAAGCGAAAAGCTGACAAGGCAGCAAGTCCTGCCAAGACAAAGTCTCAAAAGAAATCGGGACATCTTGTGGATGAACCTGCCTCCGAAGATGAAGAGGAGGAATTGATGGTTGTTGAAATAAGCCCAATCAAGCCTAAGTATATCAGGGTATGGAAGCTACCAAAGAATGTTCCACATGCAAAAATTGATAATATCTCCTTCCAATGTGCTGAGTTTGCTCTGAAATGGAACTATGTCGCAATGAGGAAAGTTGTCCCTGAAAGAGAACTGTCTCCAAACACCTTAAAGGTGGAGGAAATCGTAGAACTAATTACTGATGTAGGGCTCTTACAGACCGTCTCAAACATTGGTACGTACTACCCCCTGCTTGTTCGAGAATTCATTGTCAATATATCTCCTACTTTCGACGAACCAACCAGTTCAGAGTATAGAAAGGTGTATATCAGAGAGAAGTCATGCAACTTCACTGAAAAAATCATCAACAACTATTTGGGAAGAGACACTCCTGATGTCTCCCATGATGACCCAACATTAAACGAATTTGTACGGGAAATATCTAGGGGTACCAAGAGACTATGGTCAACTAAGGGAAAGCTATCCTCCTTTATTCTAATTGCAAAATACTCGGTCCTCTTCCGAATAGGCATTGCAAATTGGGCACCTTCCTCACACGGCTCTAGCATCACTGCTGAACTTGCTAAACTTATATACTTGATAGGTACGCGTTCCACTTTCGACTTTGGCAAGTTTGTGATTGACCATTTGATGAAACATGCAAAATCATTTGCGGTCAAAATGCCAATTGGCTTTCCCTCTCTTATCACTGGAATCATCTTGAGCCAGAGACCCAAGCTACTCCGAAGCACTAAATCAGTTGGAAATAAATCTGCTCCTCTGTCTTTCAGCCCGAATCTCTTTGAAAGATCTCATGTCCCGGACATTGGACATCCTTCTGGTGGAATGTCAAAGAAAACATCTGAATCCACTGATGTTCAGAGAGATGTTTTGATGGAGCTTTGCGAGGAAATAAAGTTCCTAGAGAACACCATAGACATCATGTTCTCCAGAAAGACTATCTGTGAATGAGTGCTCCAGGATCTCTTGCAAGACAGAAAGGGAAAGAAGATAATTGGGGATGCACCTAATGAGGAGGACGTTGCAGATGAGGAAGAGGATGAGCAATCCAACTCTGCCAGTATCTAATCGGTTACCGTTTCTATAAACCTTGCTCTTGAACATAAAAAATATTTTAGGGATAATTATTTCAAACTTTCTAACCTTAGGGGGAATGTACGAGTAGAACAGATGTAAGGCTGTTACTGAAGCCTCGGTACTTATGGATTGGTTATTTCTTTGCTTCATATTATATCTTCATGTGTGAGCATATTTTTTATGATTGCTTATGTCATCTTGGCATATTTTTGAGGCAATTAGGGGGAGTAAGGCTAGTTGAGATTAGTTTCACGTAGAGAAGGACAAGAAGAACGCCAAGATAGAGCTCACTGAAGAAATCATCATTACTTGCATAGTATATTATTATTGTTGTTGCTCGATTTTGTTTTGACATGTTATGGCGTATCATGTCTAACCATATGTCTAAAACATCATGTGGTTTGAGCTACTGTCAAGAAGATTGAAGACTCTCCCTCTCCAGGACACGTGAAGAAAGAAGTGCTCACCCCAAAAATAGCCAAGGGGGGATTGTGGTTGCTTCGAAAAGGTGGCTATTTTATATGGTGGAAAGATGTCCAGCCATATGTCACGACCTTAGACGCCAATGCTCAAAACGGAGTATGTCTAACCAGATGTCTCGGACATCATGATCAGACATCTTAGCAGAAGGCGTTCAGAAAGTTTCCATATTCGGATAATTTTTTAATCTTGATCAGACATGTTGTGTTTCACCAGAATTTCAAACCCTCATTTGGCGTATGAACTCATAGGACCATACATACTAAAATGTATTAGGCCCAATAAGTCACTCGCCCTTTCACCTCTACCTGTGAAGGGTACCTTTGTCGTATTGCCCATCAAAAAAGCTCCGCATCTTTCAATCGAACTGAATTCGAAGGGATTTAAAAGTCCACACTTATGAAGTGTTGATATACGCTTCTCGTTGATGTGCCCTAAATGACAATGCCAAATCAGAGTTTGGTTTGAATCACCGGATTCAAGCCACTCTCTATTTATGTTACAGATTGACCTTTCGTTAGTATCATCTATGCCCTATGCATAGTGACTACTAATTCTTGCATAATAAATGTCATTTCGGGAGATATCACGAATGTTATTGTTAAACAGCAAGATATCATTCTTGTTTGCACAAGAAACCAAAATTTTGTTCCTACTTAAACAAGGCACATCTTGACAATTATTAAATGCCAAAACTAAGTCCATTGGGCATAGTTAATTCGATGATGTCTACAACAACCGTCACGTCCCTTGTGATGTTGCATACCCGTAGATTCGTCTCTCCTTTGGTCAGACATCTTCTACTTTTGAGATCTAACATATATAATGTGTGATCCAACATCCAGTACTTTGGATTAGGAAGTAGATAGATTTGTAACATAAGTTCCTGAAGATGTGGATCCTCCACATCCTCCTTTAACTCATTTTGGTATCTTGTCCAGTCCTTCTCTTATGACCAACCTGACTGAAGAAAACAGACGTCACCCCTGCGTCTTAAATTAGCCTTGGTCTTTTGAATCATGGGTGACTCTTAGTTTTCTTCAATCTTGTTTAAGGGTTTTACCCCTGTTACCACCAGTTTTAAAAAACTTATCCCTTCCTTTCCTCGGGATTGTGTTGGTCAAAGAAAATTCCTTATCGATTTTCATACCAGTACAGAGATATCATCTTTTCAAAAGATATATCTCGGTTACTTAATGTGTCTTTTGATTTGCTTTATTAATCAGTATTGATTTAAATTTAAGTTGGAGATCGAGATTAAAACAACAGTTTGATTCTAGAACTTATAGAATCTATACCAGGATCCTTGCATGCACTCAATATATTATCAAACATCATCTTATCAAACAACATTGTTAATTCCAATTTTATCTTGCTTAAGTGTGGAAAATTTTCTGGTTTATCGAAACCGAACGGTTTAAATTGATTTTGAAATTAAATCAGTTTTTCCCCGGTTTATTGAAACCGAACCGGATTCGAAATTTAAATTTAGAGTTTCAAAATTTCTCGTGAACCATCAAGAATTTGACCGGTTCAAGCTCGAGACCGGTCAGATCGCAACTGGTCGGCCTGGCAGTGGCCCACAGCTAGCCCAAGGGCTGCCCGTGGTCGACTCCAAGTCTAGACCTGGTTTGTCCCTCGGCGCCGCCCATGGACAGCCCGGGCCATCCATGGTCGAGCCAAGGGCTGACCGTGGTCTGCCCAGGTCATCGCCCGTGTACAGCCCGCGGGCTATCCATGGTCGCTGCCAGGGCACAACCGTATTCTGCCCAGGCCGCCGCCCATGGACAGCCCGCGGGCCATCCATGGTTGCTGCTAGGGCACGACCCTTGTCACCCGTGGCGTCGCCCATGGTGGCCCGAGGGCCTGCCATGGTCAACTCGTAGGAGACCTGGTCGGCCCGAGGGCCTTCCATAGTCTTCCAAAAGGGCTCGACAGATCTGATTTGAAACCTAATTTTTTCAGAAAAAAAATAATTTCACAAATCAGAAAATTAATTCACATAACTTCATGCAATTAATCTCACAGAAAAATAAAAACCTAGTTTTTCATGCAATTCTAATCATGCTGAAAATTCAATTATGCATAAAACCAGGCTCTAATACCATTGAAGGGTTTTCCATGGGGTCACAAGTGATTAAACTCATGCAATAGCGGAATTCTAATCATGAATATCCCAAATAAAATATGATCTTCATGGTAAATCGATGTATTTGATCAAGGATCAAAAACCTTCTTGCAAGTATTACTAGTTTTGCAAGAAGGGAACAAGAACCGAGAGAGTGAGGAGAGAGGGGAAGAACCAGTCGAATGGGAGAGAGAGGAGATTGGGATCGGTTTTGGGATATTTGGGAATATATTCCCAATTTCCCAAAATCATCCCCTTTCCCTTTTGTTGATTTTTTCCAAAATATAATTTTAGTCAAATCTTTCCATTTCATTATATTTCCCAATATAGAATTATCTTTGAATTAAAACTATAATTATAATTATAATTCATCAAATCCTAAAAGGGCCTTAAGCCCAATTTAGTTCAAGCCCACTTAATTAAAAAAAATTTGAGCCCAATTAGACTTAGAATTATTAATTAAATGACTTGAACTAAATCAACCCATAATTCACTTAGACAAATTTCCATAACCGCCTGGTTTACAACCTAGACGGGCAATTGTCTACTCCATTCTGGTTTAGTTTAGACCGGTCCGGTCTAACTAAACAGGAAAGTTAAATTCCAAAAAGAAAATATCTTCTCATTTGTGATTTCGAAGTCCTATTTGGCTATATTCATCGTTTTAAGTGTGTGACCCTCTAGGCTCATGACACGTTGGCCTCTAGTAAGGCATTATGATTACCCAACGCTCATGATTATCGATGATTCGACTTAAACTCATATCGTCCAAGTCATTATCCTTTTCTCTAGATATCCAGATTGATCATAAGGCATAGAGCCGTCATCCATATTTAATCAATTATTGTTTCTTGATCTGTGAGATGACTGAATCCTGATACTGTGTATCTCTAGCATGTCCAGGCATTTCCTTTTAGTCAGTCTCATCAACTGAATCAAACAGATATTTTTGCTATGCCGGAGCATGAGGGATAAATCCCTTAGCCGTCTTTCGTGTTCCCTCATGTAATCAATAACTGAGCCAATTAGAGCCCTTATGACTACCCTTTTACAGATAGTGCTAGGAAACGTCAAACTCAGTTACTGATCACATAGTAACTACAAAGACTCTTTGGTCTAAGGATACTTCGACAAGCTACGATATGTGAGTATACTGATGACAACATCTATGCTGCATACTCACCATCGGATCGTCCAATATCATTCCCAAATGATATCCATGATCTAACTCTGGCACTACCTTTTCATGATTAGTAGAGCATGATCATATAGAGTTATCCTCATACTGGTCGCTTCTGAAGAAGCTTATATGACTAGGGACTCATTAAATGTGATTCTTTCTTATCTACAAATCTACTATTATTGCTAACACATAATGACATAGATCAAATTCACATTTAATATATTAATACAACACATTAGTAATATAATGCAGTTTTATATTTATTCCAAATGATGATAAAACATTACAAATAGATAACTTATTACATTGGGCTAAGGCACGAATCCAACACTACCCTCTTAGCAGGTGCTACCCCCTTAGCAACTTGGTCCTTTCTCTATGCTAAATTCTCATAGCTCTTAACCGTGTACGACTAGCGGATTGAGAGGCTAGTCAATTTAGAGAGGACGTTTTCGATCACATACATCAACTCGAAGAGATTTGAGTGTTTGTGATCTATTGAGTTTTGGATTCGTGATTGAAGACTCACGAGAAGATTGTCAAAGACAACAAACCGAGAATAGGCTTGCTCGAAGGGTGGAATAGTGAGGATATCAAAGACAGGGGGAGTCCCTGGTCGAGGTTGTTCACGGTGAGATCTCTAGTAGCTTAGGACAATAGCTTGTGTGATAGCTATTTGTACTATTGACTACCCAATAGTGGAAACCTTTCCACTAACAGAGTATCCCCAAACGTAGGTGCGGAGTCACCGAACTGAGTAAACATATTGTGTGTATTCGGTTTACTGCTTTACTATTTACAGTCCATAAACTGTGATTAGGCAAGTTGTCGAACCAATCGTTACAACATTGTGTTCCACATCTTGTCCCTTCTACTTGACAAAATTTCACTACTTCTTTTCCAAAAAGAAAACTATTCATGAGATTGATCAATTAAAATGTTTAATTTCAATTTCACATATCAAGTTTAGACAATTCAATATTTTCCCGTAATGGAAATAATTGTTCTAATTCGATTTCACACATTCTAGATGAATAATTGAAAACATTCAATTGATTCACATGTCTTTTCGCAACGTGTTTTCGTTGATCATAAAGATCATTCGGTTTGTCTTTTTATGTTCATGAACATGATGGATCATACCGACCTCCAATCAACAAATTCAATATATGTTGATCTCACTTGTTTCACAAAGAAACTCAAACGTTGTTTAATCTATCTTACATGTCTCGTAGAATTGATTAATTAATAATCTTTAAAATAATCGTTCATAAATGTTTATACATAAAATAAACTCTATGTGTATCAATTAAAGCATTGATATTGTTCAACATATCATTTTTCGTATTCTTCTCTAGAGTTGGATCATAAGAACTCAATTTATATTTTTCTCGTAAGAAACCATGTTAATCAAAATTAACATTGGAATCTTTCAATTTGTTCGTGCATGTTCATCTATGAACTGAATCAAATTGACTTAACATCACAGTATATAATATTAAGACAATATTATTTAAACTAATAATTACTTAAGTAGAATATACTTGTTGTCATTATAATTGGAAACTGTTCGGTTAGTTTTCATAAACAAGAAACGTATTTCAATTACCAGTGGAACATATTTCTAATATCAATAACCATAAGTGACTTAACGACATAGAAATAAGAAATGCGTCTCTTATTTTATTCATAAATTTGGAATTCAATGAAATTACAAATAATTTCAAAGTTTAACATGGATCCAAACTAAGACATATTAGCTTCAAGCTTATTTTCCTTCTTCAGCATCATGCATTCGTAAGACATATTTCATTTCTTATTGCAACTTAAGCACTACCCATTAAACTTTGGTTTCATGCCAACGCATCCTTGAGGTTTCTTGCCCTTTGTGAGATCACTCTAGACCTCCACCATGTTAGCTACATATTGGCTGACAGCGTTATGTCTTAAAATATATCCCAACAACCATTTCGGGTTTATCAAGTGTTATATGGTGCTTCATCTCAAGTTGAACACTAGAACCATTCGAACCGGCTGTAATTGCAGATTCATTTTCATTCGTAGATTCTATAACATTTGCATATTCAGCAACTTTCGCATTTTCGTTACTCAAATCTGAGACAACGAAAATTCAAATATTATATGTAAGTAATTAACGTGTTCACATATAACAATTAATTCAAATCAACAAAGTTTGAAAATTTAGACTTTGTGCTAGTGGAATGTATCTCCACCACAGAAAGAATCTATTTCCACTAGTAGGGAACGTATTTTCACTACACAAACAGCGTGTTCCCGTACGTTGGAACCTTGTTGGAGTTGTCCCTATGTGTTCTATAGATAGAACGGGATCAATTGAGTTAGAGGCTCACATCATTATCTATGTTAATTGTATTTACGTGTTTCACTTGGAAACATATCGATACATAATAACATTCATTACATCGTTCTTACGTGTTCCATAAAAGGAAACATAATTGATTAATCATGATTCGAGCAACGCTAGACCATTATATTCATCAATTGAATAAATTAGGTTCTCATCTTTTTTGACCAATTATGTCAAATCAGATAATCTCAATTAATGTGAAAATTCATGAATCAAATTTACAACACCACATAAGCATCACATGCTTATAATCATTTAGTAAATTTGGCATATAATACATATATTTATATCTCACTTAGCATATTAATATATTCATCTATAATATAATAATACGCATGCATGTGTTATATCGCCCTTAGCATATATATAAATACACACACATCTACAGATTTATAAGCATGCATAATCATTCTCAGCACACACATATACACACATATACGGATCTCGTTATAAAAGGCATGTTAATGTTTATATACAAACATATTATATATAATTCACTAACACATGTTTATATATAAACTTAATTATGATAATAATAGATGTGTATATTCGTATAATCACCCAAACATATGTGTATATATACTAATCAATCACCCAAATATTTAAACATATATATAATCAACACATATCATCAACACATATGTGTAATGTGTGTGGGGATATCAAATTAATATACATAACTATTAAATAGACAAACACACGTATCAATCCACAACTTAATATGCTATAAAAAGAGTAATCAATTATATATTTAAATAATTCACGTGAAAAGATTCTGATCAGGGCATGCAAATCTAGTGTTTATATATTTTAAGTTTGATATTTTTTCCATCCGTTTTGTTTTACTTGTTATGCCTTGATAGTTGATATTGAACAAGCTCACACCACTTGGTTTTAATGGCTCATCATCCATCTATTCATCATGTGTGAATTGCTACAGAAAACATGTAGACATAATCTCATTAGAAAATCCATTAATCCATTATTCATAATAAAGCTTATAATAGAGGATTAATCAATACATTTCAGCTCGTTACTTTCAGTAACGTTACTGTACGGATGGTGTAGTAGGGACTACAGATATCCAAAAAATCCGAAGATAATTTCTTTGGATTCGACATTTTGTCATCTACAACTTTGTAGTTTTGGTCAAAACTTGATTCTGACCATAAGTTCTTCTTTCGGAGCCAAACATAAATGCCGACAGCTTATAAATTTCATGGACAATTTTTCGATTCTTGTCGAATGCGCTGAAAAATAAAACTTAGAAATAATAATAAAATCTGATTATTCTCAAAATAAATATTATGTTCATTGTGTTAATCTTTTATGCAAGTTTCAATTAGAAACAAAATTGATTAACCAAAAATAATTAGGAAGCGATATTAAGAACATTTCGAGTAAACTGTTTCATTGAATCTGTTTGATCAATATCAAATTAGATTTTCAAATCAACCAACCTGTTCGTCAGGTTAGAAACGTCTATGGAAAAACCACAAAATAATTGTCCTAAGATTGTTAGATCATATGTTAGTCCATAAACGTAAATCGAATAATTAAATAATTAAATTGAACAATCATGCAAGATGGAAACAAGTAAATCACATAATACAAACACAATCAAAATAATACCTCGGTTTTATTGATGATACTCATACAATAAGAATAATAGTGTAATTAATATAGAACCTTGAACTGGTACAAGACCGGCTGATAGAGACATAATTGAATATCATCGAGGCACGGTAGTCCGCTTTTCTTAAGACAATTATTGTCTCGTATAGGCAACTTGCTCTCAGGTTACAACGACGATCGAAGTCGAACTCTAACCGGGCTATAGAGAGTAATTAAGGAGGAATTAATTTGACAGAGGTTCGACGGATAGGGTTTTTGGTGTGTCTTGGCTATAGCGGTTTTTCTCTACTTACAGAAGAAAAATAATCTCTCATTCTTGAAAAATATATTTCTATGGAAAATATAATTCTACTAAGAAAATATTTCTTTTAGGAAAATAAAATTCTTTCAGGAAAAAATAATTTTTTGAGAAAGAATATAAAACTTGGAAGAAAAGAAATGAAATAACTTACCAAATCATTCGTTTTGGGAAAGTATGATTTTTAATAATTAATTTCTTAATGAAAAATAATTATTAATGGCTTTTCCACATTTTATCTTTTTCTTAAATTAAAAATTAAATTCAAGTTCTTATTGTTGGGTCATAATTATGAGCCCAACTAAACGTGACGGGCTTCAGATTCAATTTCTCATTCACGCATTTACCCATCTTGAGTTTTTGATATAGCGTTGGAAAGATCTCATTTCATATAATATGTAAACATATTTCACATTATTTTATGACGAGTCTTGATATTCCGAATCAAGGCTCGCGTTGACGTAGTCATAAGTTAATACACTTATTAACTTATCTATTTTGTATTTAATTGTACAATTTATCCAACAATTATTCCATGATATCTCTTATCCAATTCATATATGTTGGGTTTTAATAAGTTAAAAGCCATCAATTTTAGTTTTTCCTCTTTCTGTTAGAATCTCACATGGAAAGCATTTAATTTGATTTTGGGGTTTATATTGTTTTTGTTAGATTATATTAGGTTTCCTATATTTATGTTTTCTTTTCTCTCTTATATTAAGATTTCCTATCCTATCCCTACTACCTCTATAAATAGAGGTCTCTTGTAATTCACAAAATAGAACCAATTCAATAATACTCATTATTATTAATATGGTATCAGAGCCATGACCGATTCTTGGTTAAATCTCTACGATTTTTCCCTTTACCCACTCGTCGATGATTTGTGATTCTGACGGGTGGGCAAGGCAAAATCATCGTTCAATCGCTCTCTAATATACCGCTTCTTCAAACAATCAAAACACAAGCAATCTCGGTCTTGCAAGACTACGAGTAATCTCGTGTCTGTGATCTGGAGAAGTTCTTGTCTTCTTTCCCTCTTCTTGAGGAGCTGGTCTTGCACGACTACCTGAACTTTCCTTCTCAATTAAGGATCTGTGTTCCCACCTTAACTAGCTTAGTTGTACAATCTGTAAGCGACCACCGTATTGAATTGAGTTTGGATATGTCGACACTTGAGTACCTTTGCTTCAAACATCGTAATTCTCCCAATTCTTTTGTAGCGGGAAATTTATGCAACTTGCTTAAAGCATATATTAGTTGTTTTGTGCTTAAAAAGATGGAGCCGATAACTCTTGCATGATTTGTTGTGTTGGAGGTTGCCTTTGATAATGGCTATTGATGGTGACGATTGGGTTGTTGGGTGATTGATAGTGCATAGCAAGAAGAGTGTGGTTGGTGATTGATCATGATGGTGTAGGTATGATTTGGTGATGATCGGTGATGGTGTAGGTATGATTTAGTGATGATTGGTAATGGTGTGGATATTACTTCGTGTTGATTAGTGATTGGAAGAGATGGCGTGAGTCGGCCACAACTTCCTAACGTTGTCATGCGCCTCCTAGCTCAGCCACGGATCAGATCTCAGTCTCGGTTCGATCTGCTCAACTCTCTCCATCGCCGCCAACACGTGGGATCTCTCTCGACAGTTCCGGTCAATCTGCATCGCCACTGCAAGCCTCCATTGCTCCCGAGCTCCTCTCACAAAGCAATCTGATCAATTCATCAATTCGGAAATCCCGTAATTCGGACATCCCGTAATCCAGACATCCGCAAGTCAGAAATCCCGTAAGTCGGACATCCCGTAATCTGAACATCCCGTAAGTCGGACATCCCGTGATTTGGACATCCCGTAAGTTAGAAATCCCGTAAGTCGGAAATCCCATAATTCAGACATCCCGTAAGATGGACACATCTGGCATCATGCATCGACATCTGCACATTCTACATCCTCCATCCTCTCAATATTGTCTAGCTTCAAATTCAATTCTTGTTTCACTGTATTGAGTTTGAGGGGGGCTGTTAGATTATATTAGGTTTCATATATTTATGTTTCCTTTTCTCTCTTATATTAGGGTTTCCTATTCTATCCCTATTACCTCTATAAATAGAGGTCTCTTGTAATTCACAAAATACAACCAATTCAATAATACTCCTTATTATTAACAGTTTTGATCACCTCTCTTGTTTGTGTGAGCCTTATAGAGGTAACCTGAGGTTTAGGCCAAACCCACACGCGCGCTGGCGCCGCTGTTTGTAAGGCTCGGGCTCGGGCTTTACTCTTTGGTAGAGCCCCTCCGGTGCGAGCAAATTAAAAGTTTATTTTTCTTTCTCTGATTAATACCCTTTTATTTAAATCTGATAACGATTTTCAAACTTTTAAATTTTAGTTCCTGAGTTATGACGTCGGTTTCTTGAGCTTTATGACGACTGTTATGTGTATTGATGGCTCGTCTTTTCTGCTCGGCTTTATGGATTCTCCTATGATATTTTATTTAAATACATGAGGCTCTGCCATTATTATCGCACAAAAACTCGACTCATACAAACTTCTTGTGATTTGTCTGGCGTTTTTCGATTGTGTGACCGGCATTGATTTTCACCACGGTCTACCTAGACAAATTGCTTTCAAGTCAGTGGCTTCCATATCACGTCGCGGTTCCTCCTCTAGCTCTGTCATTATTCTGATTTTATCTTATAATATCGACTACCAGGTTCGAACAATATAGACTACACTTAGAAGGTTGGGAAAGTGGTTGGGACAGAATCCAAAGTCCATATGCAGAAACACAGACAATGAGTGGCCAATGAGAAAAAAGAAAGATCCATTTATAATTTTATACTGTGACTCTAGGCTGGCAAAGCAAACAAGCCTCATCATATAATGATTATTGACTGTGCAAGCAGATCCAATTTGGTCCCCAAAGGATCTTTTCTCATTTATGATTGCATAATGATTGACTTCTTGACCTTTCTACATCTTTTTAAGTTTTTTTTTAAGAAAAATCAAATTTTATTAATTAAATTGCAACTAACCCGGGATCAAACCAGATAGCTGAAAGTACAGATGGTAGGACAAACCCCTCACCATAATTCCAGCTACTATTAGTTAAAATAAATATGGTCAATTCGTGAGTCAATTGATTACGAACAAAATAAGGCACAGAAGTTTAGATAATGGATAGTACGCAATACTGTTCGCTAATGATTTCTCCAAAATTGTTCAGCTCCATTCTCTTCGATTTGATATACTGCGAGTCTGAAACGGATCTCGTATGAAACATTTATGACATCCAAAAGTTTAAGTATATTACAAGTCCGAAACGAAGCTCGTATGAAAGAGTTATGACATTTGAAAGTTTCAATATATTATTAATATTATTTTAATTAATCATTTTATTTTTTATTTCGAATATATAGTTATTAATGTCATTCAGGTCTAATTATTAAAAAAATTATAAATTTATATAATTTGACAAAAACTATTTTTTCAAAGTTGTTGATCTTCCGATTCTCTTCGATTTGATATACTACGAGCCCGAAACGGAACTCGTATGAGAGAGTTATGACATTCGAAAGTTTCAATATATAATTTAATACAGAACCAGACCAATTAAATGAACAATAAATTAATTTTGGTTTATTTCTGGTCCAAGTCAAACCAGCTGAAGGGGTATTTTCGTCTTTTTTGAAAAAAATTTAGGTTTTCGTCCAAATTTTTAGGTTTTAATCCAATTTCTAACGGAATTGTAAAAAAAATACAATTAGCATATCTTAATTTGAACTTTTTATTATAGTTGGGGCAGACTGTAAAACGCGCTAGTATAGTATGAGAAAATTGTAATTAACCCTAAAAAATTTTATCCAAAATTTAACATTGTTAAGGCAAATTGTAACTTTTTGTTAACTAGAGTTGAGTTGAAATGAACATTTTTAAAATGGGTACAGTAATTTGTAAAAGGCGCACAACCAGGGATAGTAAGGTATAATTAACCCAAGTTATTATTAGGGGTAATTACAGATCAGTACACCCGTCGAAACCTCATTCCAGAATTGGTACCCCAAGTTTGATTTTTTTTTCTCAGTCCCCCAAGTTTCAATAAGTTACACTTAAGTTCAGTTCTATTAGATTTAACTGATGTGGTTTGTAAAAAGTCTAAAATGCCCCTTGGTATATAATTTTAAATGATGTGTGATTTTTTAATTATTATAAAATTACAATTTTGCCCCTAATTGAATGATAAATTCAACTAATGTATTGAGAGTATGATAGTCTTTACATGTAAACAAATAAAACAATTAATTTTTTAAAATATTTTATGAAAACCCAATTGTACCCCTCCCTTTTAACCCTACACTTAACCTTTTTAACATAATCCTATCAACTTCCGTCCCACATCCTCCAAATGTGTTAGAGACTGAGCCACAACCTCCAGATGTGGCGAGATTGAGCGACGCGCGACGCAGATCCGTCGTCCTTCGTCTTCTCCGGCACCTCGGGTTTCTCACCCACAAGTCGCTGACGGCGAGTTTTGGCGACGAACGTTCGTCTTCCTCCACCAGTCGTTGACGGAAAGCTTCGCGACGGCGGTCGAGTCCTCGGCCATGGACGAGAACTCGCTTTTGGGTCGAGTTCCAGTGGAGAGCGAGAACCTCTCTAATCCTCGGCCCCGGTGGCGGCGGAAGGAAGGAGATGAGAGACTCGCATTTGCAGGCATCAGAGGGAAGGAGACGAGCGAGAGGCATCGACAGGAAGGGCGGGGCAGCGAAGGCGAAGCAGAATTAGTCCCCCTCCAGATCTTGTCCCTCAAGCAGCGGCGCGACAGATCTGGGTTTCAATGATTGGGCTTGGCTCCGGCGACTGCGGAGAGTCACGACGGCTATCCCATCGCCACCTGCTCGCCACGGATGTGTCCGCCTCTTCTCCGGCGGGTTGGAGCAGCAAACTCTCTCGAAAGACAAAAATGTTGGGAGAAGGCTTGATGGGGGTTTAGCATAATAGGCTTGACGGGGGTAAATCAATTTATGGGGGTTTTTGGGTACAATCAGTACACTAAGAATTTAGTAGGCTTGATAGGGTTTGGGTTGAAGATGGCAGTACACTGAAATTGAACAAGAAGATGAAGAAGAATAGGAGTTGGGAGTTTAGCATAATAGGTTCGTGAGTACATAAGATGTTCTATTTGTGCCTATAAATTTCTTTGATTAAATTTGTTTTGAAAAAAATGAGATGAAATGCAACAGTGATTTTGATTGAGATGTTGATTGAAATTGAAATTGATATTGATAAAATGGTTTGCTTTGATGAACAAGAGAAAGAGAATGAGAGATGGGAGATGACAGGTTGAAGAAGGGCACTATAGCCATTTTACTTACATTTATTTTTATTTTTAAATTTGTTATATGAAAATACTGATTTACCCTTGAACTTAAGTTAAGTTTGTTATGCAAATGAGGGTAAAATGGTAATTTCACATTTATAAAATAATTATCCATATAAATTATATTGAGGGTATTTTGGGTATTATAAAAAATATTAACAGTGTTGCTGTTATATTTAACAGATATTAGACTTAAGTGTTAACATTTTAAACTTGAGGGACCGAGAAAAAGAATCAAACTTGGGGTACCAATTCTGAAATGAGGTTTTGACGGGTGTACTGATCTGTAATTACCCCTTATTATTATCTAATATTTACATATTATTATTATTATTATTATTATTATTATTATTATTATAATTCTTATTTACTTTACATTATTACACATGGGATGTTAGGAACAACATCGTAACAAGTTTTTGTTGGCGTAAGTCTTCCCCAATTCCCACGCCCATCCTTATCTTCAATCTTCATTTTAGTCTCTTCCTTCATTAAATATGAATAATCATTATACATATATATATATATGGAGAGAGAGGAAATCAATTAAAAATGTCAAAACGTCCGAACTGTATAATATGCAGTGGAATTTTGTATAACTACATTATATATAGCTGAGTGTGCCCTATATATATATGTGTGTGTGTGTGTTTCCAAACGTCTTCATGGCCTTGTCACGATCGCTCCTAAAGGTGTCACGGTCGTGATTCAAACTATATATATATATAGTTTGAGTCACGATCGTGACGCCTAGTGGGACGATCATGATACAGGCAATTTCTGCGTTTGTATAAATAGTAAAGAGCTAGGTTGACCTAGCTACACTTTTTTTAGAAGACAAGACCAAAGACTTTTCAGCCTTTCTCCCTAGCTTGCCACCACCCTCCTTCAAGAACACTATTCCATTGAAGAGTCCAACAATTTACTTCCACAAAAACCAAGCATTGGAGCAAGGAGAATCATCAAGAAGAGCAACAAGATTACACTTTAAAGATCTGAAGCCCAACATGGGTCATAGTTTGCTCTTTTTCTTTTCCTTAGCTTCTCTTGTTTGTGTTTCCTAGCTTTTCATTCTTAGCACCATGGTTGTAGGCTAAACACTTACAACCATGGGTGCTAGACCATTGTATGAACATTGATCTTTTCAAGATTGAGTAAAATATTCATGTTTAAGCATATGTGTGTGAGCTACTTATTTGAATGCTTGATGATGAGATGTGTTATTATGGGTGAGAACTTGTGATAATATAGGTTTTAGTCTTACACTTGAGTGTATCTAATTATTGCATGTGAGAATGTGTGGAAACTTGGATCATGATAGTTAACTTGAGACTTGTTCGAGAGGAAGGTCGAGTAGAACCATAAGTAGACTCAAAGTGAAGACGCCTAACTTCTCGCTTCGATTCGAAAATAGTTGCGATTGAGTGTATCTAATTATTGCATGTGAGAATGTGTGAAAACTTGGATCATGATAGTTAACTTGAGACTTGTTCGAGAGGAAGGTCGAGTAGAACCATAAGTAGACTCAAAGTGAAGACGCCTACCTTCTCGCTTCGATTCGAAAATAGTTGCGCTTAATGTTTCCTAACGTTAAATGTAACATCCCGAGAGGGTAGTTGACTTTAGGAAAAGCTTACCCAAGAGGCTAAGCAATTAAGACTTAGATCGCTCACAATTGTTTTTGCATGCTTATTCGCTTGAATTGTTTCATTGTCATCGGTCTAGCACCCGTGGTGGCTAGTTTAATTGAGGAAACCTTTGTGATTATTGTGTGTTAGGAATTCTCGTGAATGTGATTCTTGTGTTCGAAAATCGTTTTACATTATAAGTCGTCACTAAAATAAAAAATCCAACAACCAACAATTGATTAATTTTAAATACTTTTTACAACACGCCGAACCATCTACTTAAACATCTAAATACCCACAAGTCGATCCTCGAGAGTTCGACCCCGCAAAGCCGGAAACACATTTACTTGAACGATTAAAAGGCGACCTTTTTTGCCTTTCATATAACATGTTGGACATGTGCAAAATTGAAGGAATGTATAGCATGTAGTGCAATGTTGTATAACTGCCACATGTCGCAATCTAAGATAACGCGCGTCTCATATCCTACGGTTATACATTAGTTTGGACGTTTGGACATTTTGGGTGAGTTTGTATTGGAGTGCATCCATATATATTTAGGGATGAAATCAAATAAAAATCATGCCTTACAAAAGAATACAAGAACTATTACCATTCGTAGGATGGTAGCAATCAATGGTCATAATAAATATTTTGATTACATTAAAATTTAATTAAATAAATGACTGAATATGTATTATGGTAAAACTAACTAATGCAATAAAAGAAAACCCTACTAATAATAACACCAATATGTTTCATGAATAAATACCGTTCGTGTGTTTGGTTGTTTCATTAGGATATAAATGTTGTTTCATTATGATATAAATACGGTTTGAACAAATTATATACTACAAAAAATTAACAAAAATATGTTCAAGAGTTAATTACATAATTACTATTGTGTTCCATTTTCATATAATGCATTTTATTAGATTATAAAATTGTGTTTCACTTTCATTAGATGTGTTTAATTTCCAATTATAATTTTGAAACGAGTTTCATTTTCATTTAAGTGGGTTCTGATAAACACATGTAACTGACTAAATAAATGAAGCGTGTTAAAAGAAATTGACTTGAGTGAAAATGAAACGTGCAACTAAATAAATGAAAATTAGGTTAATGAAAAATGATGCAATCGTAAAAGTAAGAAAATGAAATTTTTGCAGCTCATGAAATCGTACAATTAAAAACATGAAATCAAAATTAGTGAAATAGTATAAAAAAAATTAATCATAGACCTAAAACATGATATTGAAATAGAGTTATTTACTAAACAATTTGAAGAAATAATGTGATCATACAAATAAAATCATGAAGCAGAGTTATAAAAAGATCATGAAGTTAAAAATTTTGAAATAAGTCATGAAATAGTAAAACCAATGCGTAAATCTGTTAATTTCAATGATAGAATAATAAAATCATAAAAAGGAAATAATATGTAAAATAAGTTACAAATAAATAAATGAAATATTGAAATTTATACAAGGAAATAGTTAAATGTAATAATATAAAAATACAAAAATACCCTTATATTTGTGTTAAAAACAAAAATAAATAATAAGTTAGGAATAATTACGCCCAATTGTCATTAATGAGTCAGAATAAATTTACGCCAACCAAATTTTCATCTTGTGGTCAAAATTGATTCTTATTTTATATATATATATATATACATATATAGAGGGGGGGGGACAAATTAGATGGACCCGATAAAAGATAAGTGTAAACTGGTAGAAACAGATGGATACGGTAGATACACGAAAATGACTGTAGTAGAACTTCGCTGCCATGCGTGGCGCAGGTTAAGCCAAATCTCATCAGATCTTGACGGATTCAATGGCCAGTAGAAGTTCAGATGCCCTGCCAAATTTGTATATGTAAGTATGATACAAGGGTGGCTGGTTGGGAGGATATCCCGATTGGATCGGAAATATCATGTATTCATGTGGAGTTCCTAGCTTAACCCACAGCATATCTTCTTACGGAATGGGCCGGGCCGAATGGCTGTAGCCCACAAGGCCCGTTAACACAAATTCGAATCTCCATAATACTGTCATGGGCCTTATTTGTGAAACCACAACCTGAAGACTACTGCAAAGAGACCATAAACACTACAAAGTAGCCTTCTTTCTAAAATTGTATTTGTTCTCATATTTTTTTAAGATTTTATTAGTGTTTCAAATTTTTATCTCGTAATAGAAAAGAGATTTAATTATTCCCTTATGATCTCTCAATTCTGTACGTTCATTTCAATTTTTTTCTTCCTAAGACGAGTGTGTGTGAAGGTTTCTTGTTGTGTGTTAATGACAAATGTGCTCTGATGTTTGCATTTTTATGTAATGTGTAATTTTTTGAGATAATTGTAAATAAGTGTCATGTTTTTTACTAATACGAAAATGTATCATTTGCTTAGATATTTTTGTAAATTTGCCCCTAAAAATTAAAACTTATAACATAAAAAAAATTATCATTTGCTTAGATATTTTTGTAAAATTGCCCCTAAAAATTAAAACTTATAACATGAAAAAAATTTATTTTAACTTAAATAAAATTAAAATACAAATTTTAGTTAGAAGATAAAATAAGGAAAAAAATTACTAATTCCATGGACAATTTTGTCATTTATATAAAAATACACATTTTGCAAAAATATGTAAACATCAAGACACATTTTTGTAATTAACAAACATCATGACACTTTTAAACAACAAGGCACTTTCTTGCAATTTTTTCTAATACCGTTAAAGTAAATATTTTTAAAGTATTTTTGTTTTTATTACGTAACTAAAATTCGTAATTTAATTTTTTAGTTAATTATTTTCCAAAATTATTTTATAAAAATCTTAATTCTTATTTTAATACACATATTTGCACACACAAAAAATATGAAAAGCACAACATTATGTTGCTTAAGTATCATAATATGGGGCATGTTTTTACGATTTATGGTAATTTTATCTCAAAATGCTTAGAGATCATTAGCAATCAAGAAGTTAGTGTAATTATAATACCTGGTTGTAGAGAAGGTAGACTCGTGAAACCGAACTGGACAGTGAGGTTGTAACGCTAGCTCAACTGTTTATGTTCTTGAATCAGACTGCTGGTTGAACCGAATCTGAAAAGTGGAAGAAGCAGAGAAAGATCTTTTTGTGTTGTGGCGCTTAAGCCACTGACCGGAAAGCTATATTTCCGGTGACAGGGTGGAGATCCGAGTCGATAGTTCCCGAGGTTTTGCACAAAGCAGAACCGAAGATGGAACAAGTACAGACAGTTTCAGAAACGTGGTCCAGAAAGACGAAAAAACTGGGAACATAAATGTAATTGAAAATTAAAATTGGCAGGCAAGAGAGCTGCTATTTAAATTCTCGAATTAGATAAAGGTAATAAATAAAACCTGTTAGATAATTAAATGAGTAAAATAATTATCAGATCTGTTGGATAATTAAATTCTCGAATTACTTTTTATAAAAATGAAATGAATAAATATAGGCCAGCTCAGCCCGTACCCGTACCCGAACCAGTCCGTGCCGAGCTGGACGGACAGCGGCGGCGGCGCGCGCGTGTGGGTTCGGCTTAAGCCTCAAGTTTCCCCTAAAAAGCTCACACACAACTGATAGGCTAAGGGAGGCAAAACAATATAAACAACAAAAACATTTCATTCCTAACCAATGCGGGATTGCGCAAAATAGAGAACAACTAACTGCACTTTGGATCAGCCAAGGTGGACTCTACTAATGGGTTTGAAAGTCATTTCTTCAATAGTTAGATCAACAATGCATTAGAGAATAGATATTTATAATTTTAAATCATTTTGCATTAAAGCGTGGACGGCCAGTCGTTGCGAAGTTAGTAACGGCTGACATTGGTAGTATGTCTTTAGTACATTATGATGGCGTACCTTAAAACTTCGTCGTCCTCATCTCCCATCCTCTGTTGCTATGTAATAATCTGGTAGTGCACCCTCCTTGCCAGTGTTATGTATACTGATAGATACCGACGATATATCGAAAGTTTCCACCTCCTCGCAGCGATACTGCGATAATCGGCCAAAATATAGATCAAAGCAGGTCAATCGAGTAAATTCAAATTAAATCCGGTATAATACAATCCATATCAATTGATTTCGATTAAACCTAACTAATTCTGGTCTAATTCAATTCACTTAATTAGTGTTGGTTTGACATTTAGATTATAAACAATTACATAATCTAAAATAGTGATTATTTACAAATTTAGAATTAAAATGATTAAATATCATTCATTTTGTATTTAATAAATAATAAATATGTGTATGTATACGTTTAATTAATTATTTATCTATTATAAAACGCGTTTTGACTCGATCTTCTTGAGATTTTTTCGCGATCACCTCGAATTTGTCAAATCTTCACTTTTGTCAGCTAGCAGATATATCTCTGATATCCGAGTTCCACAACGTTGCTCCTAACAAATACATCAATTTACTATTCGAAATTTTTTGAACTGTGAAGTGAAATGTCGAGACTGACCTTCACTTGAAGTTGGTGGTTAGATGAGTAATTTTTTATTGTGGTAGGAACTGGAAGGTGAACATTGAAGGGACTATTGGAGATCGTTATAGTAAGCTTTCGACCTGATGGAATCCCATTGTGATAGCAGTGCTGTAAAAATCGTTAAGCGCTAGTTAGTCGGCAATGACTTTTTAGGAACTAATCGGAGATTAGTCAGAGATTAATTGAAAATTAAATCGGTTTAAAAGATTAATTGGTAATTATAGAGGTTTAATCGGGGACTAGTCGAACAAGTCGGGGATGTTTACAACATCGTGTGATAGCAAGGAGGAAGTTGTATTTTTCAAAAATAAACAAGTTAAAGCTTTAGGTTTTGTGATTATAATCATAATATATCTTTTTGGGATAATGACACTTTGTTACATTTAACTATCGTGAAATAACAATTTCATACCCTAACAAATGAATTATGTTTTTTAATACAAATTTTCAAAGAGTGCCATGAACAGTGAACTGGTTCAAATTAACACTTTAAATTGAATCAATTTAAATTAAACTAGAATTGAACCGGTTTAAAATACAAATTGTCTAAAATGTCCTTCAATGGCTTTTAAATTTTCAAAAACTACCATGATCGGTGAATTTGGTTTGTTCAACCGGTTCTTCCTCCGTCACTGTCAAGCTCATCTTCCTCACTTTGAAAACCGAAAAAACTCAAGTTAACAATCAAACCCTAAACTAAACCCATAAATTTTCACCATCTGGAGATTGATTACACATTCATAGAAGCAAAATTTAGGTCGAGAGTGGATCAAAATGAACGAGTGAATTTGAATTTGGATTTTCTGCAATTGAAGTATAGAATGGATCAAAATAAACGGGTAAAGATTTGGATAGGAGTAAGAGTTAATTAAAAATAATTAATTATAAAATTAACAATAAATTAATTATATTATTTTAATGAATTAAAAGAATAAATTTATGTAATAAATATCAAGTCCTTAAATTTAATTTTAGATTTGAGGGTATAATTGTAATGGCAAATTAAACCATAAGTAAACCAAATTGAACTGTTTGAATTTTGATTTCTTAACCAACAGGTAGTTTAGGCATGTAAAGAATTTTAAAGCTAGATTGTCACAAAAAAATTGTCTAAAAAAGAGGATTGATTAGTTAGGGTATGATACAGTCATTTCACGATAATTAGGTGTAATAAAGTGTCATCATCCCTATTGTTTTAATTGAGAATACCTATTGTTAGAAATTTGTGAGATTTGAAAATAATGTTCAATTTTGAACATTATATTGAAACTCATGCAATCTCTCAACTTGCCCTCAAATTATGTTTCATTATTTGTGAACATGGTAAGTCCCATGTTTGATGTTAGCAGGTTGACAATGACAGCAAGTACTTACATTAAACTGTTGAAGAAATGGAATCATCAAAGGACTTAGATTTAAAGCAATCTTCATCATCTCCAACAGAGCCTCAGGATACTCAAACCTCATTGCACTCATTTCTTGATTGTTCCAAAGTTTACAGTAAAAACAAACCACATTTTAATATACTCTTTCCGAAAACTCCAATCAAATAAACCAATAGATGCATCGACCTCACATTTGTATGTATATGCCTATTACTTTTGTGTTCATGGGACTATCTATGCTCAATCAACGATAAGCTACCCGAGAAATCTCTTCTTTTTCTCATTTGTGAACAAGGTATCTGAAGCTAAAATCGTAAGGCGTTACGTGTACTAACTCTGATATAGACTCGCTTCCCTTGCGCTGCAGACACGAGACTGCATCGTTCCTGAGCTTATCTGGTAGCTGCAGGCATACCCAATCCAGCAACGACTCCAAGTCCTTTGCGAAATCAAGTAGGTACCAATCCAACAGCTTGGGGATCATCATCTTGTTCGTTCTTGAAACGCCAACGCTTGCCTGCAAATAGTCTCTCTTTGCTGCTTCCAGCTCGTTTTCAACTTCAGAAGCCGTGTAGACCCTCACCTTTTCGTTTTTACAAATACAGACATCAACAAAAACACAAGCAAAGAATCTGGTGTTTGTTGCAAATGACACTAGACTCTCTGAAAGCCTAACCCACCTAAAAGCTCGAACCGATAAGTGGAGGCCTAGATTTTTTTACTAAACTAGTAAATGATCCACATCTTTCTGATGTGGGACTTAACTTAACAGGCTCGGAAATATAGGTTTAAGGGAACTTACAGCGGGAGAGGACCAGCTACCACATGACAGAGCAAATGTAACCAGTGGTTCGGACCACTCCAAGCCAAACGTGCTTCGCGCCTTCATTTCTTCGCTTCTTGCAGTTTTTGGACAAGTCTGTGACCATAGATACAGTTATATCATTTTCAAACAAGTTTGTCGAGTTATTTCGGAGCAATGAGGTATAATAACAAACCCGAGATGAATTTACTCACAAATTTTAAATGATAAGGCAGCCTCAAGATGAAATGCTCAATTGTGATTGCATTCAGAAACTGTCCTCCCACAACTATTGTCGCCTGCATCAACCACACCCTATATTAGTTCCATAACATCAAATGGATTATTAATATTGATGACTAACTATCGTTGAATTGTGCTTGGTATAATAACAAACCGAGGCTAATTTTTCTACTATGAGACTGCATAAAAAAGAGAGTTGAAGTGTTTGCATTTTGAATTCAAACTGCCAGAGTATGCAGAGAGGAATCAAATATAGAGATTAAGATTAATGAATCTCACCTTTTGCATCAATGCTACAACCATTTCAGGGCTCTCGGGTATCCCTTTCTGTATAAATGCCTGAAATTTTGATAAAACCATATAAGTACATTACTCTCATACAACATTGGCAAGAAGAACCACATAATTCAATGTTCTGCATTTTTTGGTAGCAAATTGAAGCCTCGAACTTATTCACAATAGATATCGTACATTCATCATGCATGAGTTGTATGTGTTTATCCAGAATGCGAGCTTCTGCTGATGGGTAAGGCCTTCCAAGCTGACAGAGGCAAGCTTCCCAAGTAAGAACCTGCACTTGTGGAGAGAGTGTGAGTACAAACACTGGCATCATGTATACACAAGGGAGAAGAAACTCAAAGAACTTACTCTAGTCTATGGATCAGAAACTGCGAATTTGTCATTTGGTTCAGATCAATGGAATCGGGTTCAATTGTGCTAAGATGCTTGTAAGGACCAATGTCAATCTTCCTGGATTCTGAACAAATGCCATAAGGATCGCGAGACTCTGTGCCTCTATCGTATTCATAAGAAGGTAGCATTGAACCTACTGACTTTTCCTTTGATGCGATCATTCTTATGAAAATGCTACACAAACACCTTAAAATATCCTCGGACAATTTGTTTGGGGTATTGTCAGCTTCAGACATTCTATCATCAGATGAACTTGAGGAGCTCTCTTGTGCTCTTTCTTTGTCAGCTAATCTCCACTCTAGCTGGACGATAAATAAAAAAACGACATTACATGACACAGAATTCACAAGGTAAGAGACCAATTCAAGTGATGAAAGCAATGAACTTGAACCTGTGATCTTGAAGGGTCCAAGGACTTCTCCCCGAAACCATGCTTCATCGACGACTTCTTCACTGGGGTTGTGATTCGGGAAGTTCTCTTTTCTGGCGACTGCTTCTCCTTAGTAGAATTAGCCCACGATCGATTCTCTTTTCCTCGACCATCATCTACAAGCAAAGATGAGGAGTTTGGCTTCCTCAAAGCTTGTTTCCCATTTGGTGTCCGGCTAGAGAAATGCCCCGTTTGATCACAAATGACATCGGAGGAGGACAATAGCCGCCTGCTCGAAGTAGTTCTCGCAAGAGGCTGCTGAAACCTTGATGTAGATGCAGCTGAAATGAATTCACCTTGTGGCAAGGACTTTGATCGCTCGTGTCTTGAACTTTTAATCGGGATTTGCTCAACCAACTCAGTGGAATTCTCTACATGTCTTTTGGATGATATGTAGACAGCTTCCTGATACAGTCCTTGCCTAAAATTCACAACTTGCTCTTCTAGACGAACAACCTCTTCCTCAAGAACCGCTACCTCAGCAAGAAGCTCTAATGTCTAAAAGAAAAACAATACATTTCTCAAATCAAGGTTCAGATACAACATTTATTTCAAGATCTATCGAACATTAAGTGAATTGTACTAACATTTGGAGGTAAATAAGGAGGAAGGCGAGGCAAAGCGCCGAGAGGTCTAGTAAAAGCTCTTTCTAAGGCTCTATGGACATTCTCTTCGTGTCTGAGCTTCTTCTTCAGCTTATCAACCTGCAAATTGTAAAACAAACCAACCAACCATCAAACTGAAACTGCATTGTTGACAGTGCAATTACACAAAACAGATCATTTTTATATGAAATTAAATGGTTAAGAGTTAAAGAAAAGAGAGGATGATTACATCCTGCAGTAATGCCATTTTCCTCTCCTTGTTGGCTCTACGACGATTAACAATCACAGTAGGTTTCTCAGGACCCAGCATTCTACCTCCTCCCCGATCCTGAGTGTCCAACTTCTCCTTCTTTGCAAGATCAAAATGAAAACAATCAAAACAATAAATTAAGCTGTGGGGCTGTGATTGAATTAATAGAGGTAACTAAAATAACACAGTTCAGATTTGGATCAAAAGCATCAACTACTTTTTTCCAGTTTAGGAGGAGATTTCACAATCAACAAGAACAATTTTATATTAAAAAAAATCAAAATTCTTGCACAAACAAAAAGAAAAAGGAAAAAGAGAATATAATATAACTACAAGAGAAGGAGGCTTGCAAATACAATACAGAAAGGAACGAAAATTCAAATTAGTAAATAGTTTTGTAACGAAGCCATTTCTGAAAGGAACAAAAACGCTCAAATCAATGATTTTTCAAACCAGTGACAAACCTCTTACAGCTCCATGCAGTCAATTTTCCTGAGAAACTAACAATACCCATTTCAAAATTACCATTAAAAAAGAAGAAAAAGACTTACTTTATCACGATTTAGAGGAGCTTTCATGTTCTGAAGAGCTGTACGGACTCTGGTGTTCATCTTCCAGCTTCTACTTCCCTGAAACCCAGAAATTCCTATATCAAATCATATCAGAATTTAGTTCCTCTTACCAGAAAAGAAATCATGGGTAGTTAAATTCAGTACAAAACGAACCGACCCATCAGAGCTGAGATCGGAGAGAAGAGAAAAGTTAGTACCTTTAAACAGAGCGGGAAAACAAAGTAAGAACCCAGAAATAGGAAAAGAAATGGCTCAGTGTCTGTGACTGTAATGAGAGTGGTTAAATTGAAAACAGCAGAGGAAGAAGGAGAAGAAGAACAAAACGACGTGGTTTAGAGCAGAAAAGGGTCATCCAAGGGAGCCAAAACAAGTGGTTAGCAACAAGCACCTTAAAGTAATACAAAAAACCCAGAGAGCCAAAACTTGAACACAAACAACAACAACAACTATTTTTATAAAATAATGAATAAAAAAAGGGTTTTGATTAAAGGAATTGGGGAAGAAGTGAAGATGAAGACAGAAAAGATACTGCAGAGGGTAGGAGTGAGTGAGGAAGAGGACACACACAATCAACAAGTCTCAGTGGCTTGTCTTTGATTCTACAAACTATATATTTTATTTATTTGAGCATTGATATTTGGTGGTGAGGTGAGTATTAAAAAGAGGCATGCGAGTCTCTGGCGCTGCGGTGGTCTTTAAAGCCTTTTGTGCTTGTGACCACCTCCTCTCATCATCATCATCATCTACAACCTGCTTTTCTTTTTTATTTACTTTACTTTTTTCATCACCTCTTCTTTATAAGCCAAATGATGGATGTTGGTGCTCCATTCTTTCTAATTTCACGTTGAAATGTCAAGATTCACATGTTAGGTTAAAAACAACGTTATAAAAATCGATACCAGTTAGTTAGGTGAAAAGAGTTTTTTAAAGACTGTTTGAGAATTGATCGAAAATTAATTAAAAATAAACTTAACTAAGAGATTAATCGAAATGTATAGAGCACTACTAATAAGGAACTAATCAAACAAGGCAAATTGGACTTCTTAAAAACAGTCATTGTATATGTTTGCTCACCACAATTGAGTTTCAACTCACTTAAATCTTAAACCGGTATATATTATAAAATATTTAGATATAACTGAAATTTTTTGAGTGAGGTTGGAAGTTAAAAAGTGTTTGGCATGCATGTGCTAAACAAGTTTGGTCAAATATACCTAATTGCTATTATCCTAAATATTAATTAAATGATAAATGAAATTTATGTATCACAAAAAATAAAAGTGGATTTTAGGTAGAGTAAGGCATTTTAAGATAAAAAAATATGCCTCTCAAATCGTAACAATCAAACTGACTATTATATATAGATGTTAACCGATAAAAAATATTATGACATTTACTCGCGAAGACGAGACGTCAATGTGATATAATAGAAAGCAATGCATGTTATCACAATGGACCTAACATTTGCACACTCTCGAGACATCGGTATGTAATATGACATGAGTCAACGAACAAACAAGTTTGTATGACATAATCTTAGTCTAATAGTTACAATTCAAATCGCGACACCATGTAAATTTCATCCTTAAAAATATATTAACATGCACAATTCTTAAGTGTGCATGTGATGATCCAAATATGGAAAATGAAAATATTTACTTTATATTCTAACGCCAAATTAAGGAGGGGGCATAAACTTTATTTTAATTATAATGATAAGCATATCATTATTAAAGAGCTGTTACTATTAATGTTGATGTTGGTCCAGTTTTACCTATAACACTAATTACTTTATTGCTATAAAACCATCATGTCTTATAGAATACCTAAACTGATTCATTATTAGTAACTAATGATGAAATAAATTAGGTGTTAATGATGCACTAGTCCAAGTGACTGCTCTAAAGAATCGTAAAGATGGAGATGCATGAGACAACCATACACCTACTCAATACACTATTCGTCTCTTTTTATTATTTTGTATTATATCATAATAAATGAACAACTGCGTGATCCGACCGTCATGAATGTGTTAGTTTATAGACCTATCTGGATCCTGCCGTAGATGTAAATTTGTACTTTAATAGGACTCGAGATACGGAAGGTACACGAAATTAAAAAGAAAACTAGTTATTATCCCAGTGGCACATTCCGCTACAAACGAGTGTAGAACGTTTGAACGTTCGACAATTGTTAGATCAGTGCATATTTGAACGCGTGCTATCTCATCGTGCGACACGTGACAACAAGGTTTTACAACACACACTTAAAAATTTTACAGGTCCATTACGTTCTACAACTTTACACTACACATTCTACTGGTCATTGATTTGGCGAGAATACACCAGCGCACGATACGTCACCAAGCGCGTAGTTCCATACAAGTGAGGAACAGTTCCGTATGTTTGCACGCTCATCCTTTCATTTGACTGTGTCACAATCAAGTTCTACCCGTTTCTCGCTCTACTTCTACCATTTCACAAATCAAGTTCTACCGTATTCATACGTTGTTCAATCGGGTTCAGACCCCCTCGTTACATCTCTCCCCCAACAGGGTTCACTTATAGGGTATAGTATATAACTCGACCCCCTCCTTACACTTCTCTCACAACAAGGTTCAGTTATAGGGTATAGTTTTGAATCCGGTCCCCATCATTACGATCGAGAACCCCTCGTTACACCATTCACCCAATAGGTTCACTTTCCCCCTTAAGTTATAGTTTTGAATTCGGAACCCCTCATTACAATAGTTGGAACCGGGGCAACGAGGGTCTGGGGTGATTACGACAACCGATAGGTTGTCGTAATCAGGCCTAACCTTCGTTGCCCCGGTTCCCCTTCGTTACAGTCGAGAACCCTCGTAACAGTTGGAAACCTCGTTATATATTTTCCCCAAGGCTTGTGCATACATGAGTGTAGTATGGTGTAAATCAGGTAGAACCATGATATACACATGGTAGAATTTTTAACGTGAAATTGTAGAACTTCATTGTGACGCAGTAGAAACAGAGAATGATTCTGATATAAAATTCTCATAATACCCTTACGACCACCGTGGAACCATGAAATAAATGTGGTTGAACTTCTGTGTGTGTGTGCGCTCGCGTGCGTGTGTGTGGATATAATTGTTGAGGGGAAAAAGTGGCGCGTGTAGCGTGTGTGTGTGTTTTCATGGATAAAAACTAACTGGCTAAACTAGAGTATGTGTGTGTGTTGGGCAATATGTGTTCTCCTTTCCGACTAAAAACTAAATGGCTAAAGTGAATGCAAAATTCGAAGTGATGTTTATATGCTAACTAAACTAAGTGGGATAAAGTAAATGAGGAGATGAAAATCAAGAAGTCAAGAACTCGAGAGTGCTACCAATGACTTACTAATAATTAAGAGAGAATTGAGTAATAAGAATGCATTTCGAAAATGGACCTATAACTTAAAATACCACATCCGCCTCTCGACATTGAACATAGCCTAGTTACGGATCAATCCTAGTCTGTCAGGATCAAATGTGACTTGCAACCGCATAAAACACGACAATGTTTGGTAGAGGATTGTTTATGAGTATCTTGACACGGTCTCGAGCTCTAACAACCAATGATAACTACCCTCTCGAGAATCGGTGTAACAACCAATGATAACTACCCTAACTGATCAATCCAAGATAACAACAACAAGCACACCGTAGAATAAATTAACACATGTATACTTACAACTCTTTTTCTCAATAAATCAAAAGTTAAATGTTAATTCAAATATAGTTAATCAGTTATTTTAGCATGAAATGTTTAGTCTATATTTTAATCACCCTACCCGCCTCTCGGCATTGGATAATGCCTAAGTTAACTTAATCTATGTGCATCCACGAATGTTACCACACTTGTGCAATCTCACTTGAACAAGTGTTTTCACCACTCGATGTCCCCATAATCCTGAGTTAAGCTACAATTCACACAACAATTTTTGAACCAAGAAGCGGTTCTAAGAACCGACCTCTTCAATATACTTAGATCAAGCCTCAATTGCCCCTCACGGAGTCAATCAAAGATAAAATAATGAATATTAAGTTTTTGACCATAAGAAAATTCTTAACCATAAATATCATAACTTTAAATCATACAAAAGGTCTAGCATTCATGGTCTTGAGGTTTTAGCAAAAAATCTTGGTGCTTTAGCATTCAATCAATAAGAAATTACAAGATTCAAAAAGTGAAAAGAAAATAAACAAACCAACTACCCAAAAAGGGGTTTGGGATATCAAAATCTCTTCAATCTTTCCATTTCTTGATGTTTCATGCCTCCTTGACTTCCTCCCGGAATGGTGGTGAATCTCTTCCTTTGAAGCACCAAAAATGGTCTTCAAGGGAGAGAAATGAGTGATTTTCGAGTTCTCTCAAGAATGGAGGCTCGGTGGTGAAGTGGTAAGTGAAAGGATTCCTCAAAAGTGGCTAGGGTTTGCCTATGAAGTTGAAAAAATGAGCACTCCTCTCGCTAGTCTGGAGAAGAGTACCCAGCGCAGTGCTCCAAAAATTCTAAATTTTTTCCAGTGCTTAGATCGCCAAATTTCGTTTTTATCGCCATATTATGAGCTCAAATCAGAGTTCGGACGAAACATCTACACCACCCGAAAGTTTCAACTTTGCTCCATAAATTTTTTGGATGATTTTAGCTTAATTTCTCAACTTTTTACCCTCAATCCTCCAAAATGCCACAAAAATGTTCACGCCATAAGAATACACAAATATTTAATATTTAATCCGAAAATTAAAAACAAAATCGAGATAAATGCGAGTAAAAAGGGGTCGATATTATATCTGAATGGACCCGTATCAATAATTATATTTATATGCCTAGAGTATGAATATGTGATCTTTTCATTGAAGTTTTCATGTATGGTAAATGTCCTTAGAACATGTTCTATGTGATCGGGATATATGTTATAAACTCCAATCTTGTTTTTGAGTGAACATTTGAACAATCGAAATTGTTTTGATTAAATATAAATATGCGATGTTTAATTAAATTTAAATTATAAGTTTCCAAAATTTAGAGACTCCTGCAAGCAACCTCAACTGCGAGCGCATCATTTCTGATCCATTTATTGCCTAAATAACACTTAGGTGATCGGATTCCATCAAGACTCTACTCTACTCCACTCCTCGACCTGGACATTGTTCTAGAGCTTCTCTAATCCCATGTCTTCCACAAACTCTGGTTTCGTTATCTCATGACCCACTGTCCCTACTTCCTCCACCATCTCCTTCATTGTTTCTCACCACCATTTTAATCCCAAACTTAATGGAATCGGCATCAATAGCTCCATCAACATTAAGTTTCAGCATCCTCACTTGTAGCCTAGCTACGATGGGTTGTCGGTTCCTCACCCCAACATGAATTCACCATTCAGACAATCTCCCCATGCTAAATTGAGGCCCCATACCAAACTATCTTGTTTCTATCAAACACCCCAGATAAACAAGGTCACCCACTTAAGGCGAGATTTATTTTTTTTGAAAAATATCATTTATTCAAATATTTATAAAATTGTATTACTATTTATGTTATTTACAAAACTAATAGTATCAGAGCTAGTAACTCGCAGACGCGAGTTCGAATCACAGGACACTCAAAATTAGAATATAAAACTTTAGACCTTCTTTTACTGTTGGTGTGTACTATAAGCTATACAGTCTAACCATCTAAGTGAAAACTTGTGCTGATTAAGGATTGGAACTGTGGTTCCCAACCCAAGACTGAATACATTTCACCAACCAATAAGACATATTGATATTTATATTATATTAACGGTATTAATTAATTAATAATTCATGAGTTTCTTTATTTTATTTCATCCGTAATAAAAAATTAAAAGTATTGTTATTTGTATTAGTATGTAAAGGAATCAAACTGCTCGGATTAAATTTGTAAATTATTTTTTAGGGGTTCGTTATAATCGAGTTCAAGTAAAATTTTAAATCAATATTTGACTCGTTTAATAAACGAGATTGAGTCCGGCCTTTTATCAAATATATTTTAAAAAATCTAACAATTTGTACTAAGTTAGATGAGTCCAATCGAGTTGATCCGGTTTTCAAATGATTTGTTTAGTATTTAATCAAATATTTTTTATTTGATACTTATTTTATTTTAACTCTTAATAAATACTTTTTTACTGGAAGCAAGGTTATGGAACTCGAATCGCGGCGATATATCAGCAAGCTGACAAAAAATAAGATTTAACAAACTCGAGGAGATCGCGGAAAGATTGCAGGAACACATTGACAAAACGCATTTTGTAATATAAATATTAATAACTCATATATATTATTTATTACAAACAAAATGAAAAATATTTAATAATTTTAAATTTTAAACTTGTCAATGAACTCGAAGTTCAAACGCGAAACTGAAAGAAATGAATAAATGAGGGTTTGACTTTTTATTTGTTGTTTATTAACCCAAATTCCAAACCAAAATCAATTAGGTAGACCGAATTAGACAAGATTAGATCGGACAACACCGAAACTAGCTGATTTAAGTTGGAGTAGATAATAATTAATTGATTTGAACCGGATTAGACCAAAATTATTTTAAAATTTGATGGCTTAACCGGGTTTGACCGGTATTTTCACCGATATCGGCCGCTTTGTTTCGGAAAGTTTGCAAAAACCGATATATCGCTGGTATATTGGCCAGCCGAGAGGATATCCATAACACTGACTGGAAGTAAGTAAACTAAGGGTCGTGAACTAGTTTAGAGATGTGAACTAGGTGGCGTAAACGAGTTGAATCGAGTCTTCATTTAGCAGGGCTCTACTCCTAAAAAAGTTGTTATGCTCCAGCTCGGCTCGACTCTATTTGATTAATTTTCAATAAAAAATTGTTTTAGAAAACTAATACATATGTATATAATAGTTAATTAATTAGTATTTCCTATTTGTATTATGTTTCCTACTTTGATTTATTTCTTATTGTTCTCTATATAAAGGAACATTCTCTTGCAAGTTATAATTTAGTCTTTCTCAATAATACAGTTATATTTTAGAAATTCAACGTGATATCAGAGACAGGTTAAATTCAATCCTAGCCATGTGGCTTTGCCCACTCGCTAATTATGTTTTAGCAAGTGGGCAAGGCAAGAAAGAGGGAAATTTTTTTTCGAATTACTGTTCACCGAGTACGATTCCCGCGTACTGTTCATGTGCACTGTTCATCCCAAATTTTTCATATCTATTTCTCGTTCAAGCATTCCCGACGACTATTTTTAGTCACCTCCACTCTGGCAAGGCTCATAGGCCTGTGACCAGTTCGAGGAGTTTTATGTCCTCACCGTCGGCAAGTAAAGCTTATGCAGCTCAAGTCCGGCCGATTTGATTGTCCTCCCATCTCCATCAACCGCGCGTGAGTCTCATGCGCTTCCACAAGTCTTTGATGCTTGTTCGCCAAGTTTTCTGCTCCAGTGATTTTGTTGAGTTTTGCACCGTCGTAGTTGCTTAAAATTGTTTCGCACCGACGTAGTTGCTTTAAAAGTTTGGTGATTAATCTTAAAATCACATTTGCATCGTCGTTATGCGACGTAGTTGCCGCACCGTCATTGTATGACGTAGTTGCTTGACAAGTTTGGTAATTAATCTTAAAGTCACCTTGCACCGTTGCTATGCTACGAGTTGTTGTACCGTCATTATGCGATGTAGTTGCTAGAAAAGTTTTAGTGTTTCCTTTTAAAAATCACTTGTTCTCATGTCTGTATAATCGGCATGATTGAAGATGTTTTGCACCGTCGTTATTCGACATAGATGTTAGCTTTCCTATTATTCTTACTTCACGTGTAAGACTTGTGTTATATGGTTTGCACGTGAGGGGGAGTGTTAGAATAGTTAATTAATTAGAATTTTCTATTTGTGTTATGTTTTTTTAGTTAGATTTATTTTCTATTGTTCCCTGTATAACGGAACCTTCTTTTGTAATTTATAATAAAGCCTTTCTCAATAATACAGTTATATTTTAGAAATTCAACACTGCTCCAGCTCGGCTCAACTCTATTTGATTAATTTCAATAAAAAATTGTTTATATATATTAGACGAGACGAATTGAGATCCTAATTTCATTATATTTATTAAGTGATAAATTTATATTACTACAAATATATAATTAACTAAATGTCATCGAGCCATAAAGGCTAGAGTTGAGCTCGGCTCATTTATTAAACGAGTTCAACCTTAAGTTTAAATATGATTCGAGCTCGATTATAACAAGTCTGGACTAAATATTTAACGAATCGAGCTTGAACGGCTCGTTAAGTGTTCGACACTTTCACAACCCTATAGTTTAGTATTAATTAATATTTAATTGAAAATTAAGCAATCTCATTTATTTAATACTATCGAGTTCAATCTTTTTTATTAAACGAGCTCAATCTTGACTTAAAATTTTGTTTAAGTTCGATTGTAACGAAACTCATTAAAGTAATTTATAAATTTAATTTGAGTAGCTCGATTCATTTACATCTCTAATACAAAAACAATATCTTTAGTTTGAAAGATAAATAAATGGATGAAATTATTTCTTGTTGATAAAAAAATAGGGTAAACTACACATATCCATCCTCAACTATGTCCAAAAGACACATAGTTATCCCTAACCTTCAAACTGGACACCTAGCTACACCCAGAGATTGAAAAGTGGACACTTAGCACCTACCGTTAGATTTTCTGTTAAAATTTTAAGTAAAAAGACGAAAATTCCCTTGGTCAGACTTTAAATTTTCAAAACCATGCCATTGTAAAAAAATTGTTCGCCGGAGACTTGGCGGAGCCGTCGGAGGTCAAATCTGGTGCCGACGAACGCAGTGGGAGGGTCGGAGACAAGACCAGCGAGGAACGTGGTGGTTGTGGAGAAGCTTGATCGGAAAACACACCAAAGCTCATAAATTGCATGTTTTAAAAATTTGAAGAATGACTAAGGGCATTTTCGTCTTTTTACTTAAAATTTTAATAGAAATCTAACGGTAGGTGCTATGTATTCATTTTCAACCTCTGGGTGTAGCTAAGTGTCCAGTTTGAAAGTTGGAGATAACTATGTGTCTTTTGGGTATAGTTGGGGATAGTTATGTGTATTATACCAAAAAATATATGTTATAATTTAGAGAAATGTTATAATTTATTTATATTATTAAAGTGACAGAAATATCACTCTCATTGGCTTAGTTGGTGGAATTGTATTTAGATTTAGGATGGAATCAGAGTTCGCTAATCATCACCGGAGAACCATAAGATATTTTTTTTCCTCAATAGCTACAGTACACAGCAGTGAAAAAGTAAATAAAAATAGTTTCGTAAATATTATAAACAGTAATATATTTTATAAAAAATTTTGAATAAATAACATTTCTTTTGAAAGAATTCTTTAAGGCACTCCAACTCGCTGGATAGAGCTGAAAACAAACATTATTGGATACAGTGATGTGTTATTATTCCAAAAAACTATCTAAATCTGGAACACAAAATCAACATATTGAAATTTATATTGAGTTTTGATTTGGATGATTGTTTTATTGAACTTCATGCGGCCAATTAATTATTTGATAGATATATTTGAAAATTTACAAATATGAGGAGGAAAAAATATTCATTTTAATAAAACAATAAAAATAAACCAATAAAACTATGCCTCCTGGCACCTAAAATGACAAATAAAAATAACAAAACTATTATTAAAGATGTTCATTTTGAATCGAGAATTAGCTCCTAAAATCCGAATAAACAGTACACAAAAATTGAGGGCTAAAAATAATTATTTGATTTTCATTATAGATTTTATTGAACTAATCAATTACTATTTATATATGATTTTTATAAGTCAAAATTTACGGTAAACGAAGAAGAACTGAACTGAAATACTTTATCCTTATAAAATATAACTTTCGATTTTATATTGTATAGTTTATAACTGAGTATTGCATAAAAATTTTAAAAATTATTTACTACCTGATGTCCAATTTGGACAACAACAAAAATTTAAACCAGGAATTAAATCAAATTGAATATATTGCATAATTGGTCTGAAAATAAAGTTCAAATGATGAATTGAGATCATAAATTGAGTTTAAAGTGTTCATTCAATTCGAACTTGTTTTAACCAAAGAGCTACTTTGCTATTGTATTGGTATATAATTAACCGTCTTGAATTTCTCAACTTTTAAATATAGTTCTATAATATTATGAACCAAATAATTCAATTCGGTTCAATTCTTATTCAGATAGTTTAGGTTATCGCATCCTAAACTCCCTTAATCATATCTACGACTAAAATGAAGATCAATAACCATCATAATATACACAAACTATTTTACTTTGTAAATAATAATAATAATAATAATTAATAATAATAATAAGTTCATTTACACTTAATCATCATTAATCAAAATATAGATCGAGATTGTGTTTAATATTTTAAAAGAAAATGTTCTGCTTGTCTAACCAAAAATCGAAAAGAACAAGCAATAACATTATACATATCTAGAAAAGTGGATGTTGTGTACTAATTATTAATTAACCAGTTATATGAATACTTATATAAATGGAAAGGTAGCTTAAAAAAGAGACTTTGAGTCATTATTATCAATGCAAACTGATAAAACAAATATTTGTGGTTTTTCAAGTGCGCGGATTTATTTATAGGTTAGCTTGTATTATTAGCAAATGCACGTGATCATCCCCTTTGTTATTCGCATGTTTAGTGTGCCTTCTCGTACGACGCACGGACCATCTCAATATCATATTTTAATAATCATAAAAAAATTCAAAAAAATTGTTGCAAAACCCTATCCAAGCAGGGATGGTAACAGGACGGCTTTGGGGCGGATCTGACAATCCCTGTTCCTGTCCCCGTTAGAATCGGATCGGGAATTTCCCGTTTCAAACGGAGATGAGAATTCCCAGTCAGGTTCGAAGATTCCCCGTTTTCCATTTTCAACCCAAAAACTATTAAAACATATATATATTTTTAATAAATTTGCATTAAAAATTATTATTTTAATAAAAATATGTGCTTAAAATATTATTTTTCATTAAAGATGTATTATAAAAAATATTTTAATAAAAAATATTATTTTTTATTAAATATTCATTTTAAATTATATATTTTTAATATATCGACGCAGAGCAAAGTGGGGATAACTCACCCCGTCCCCGCTCCGTTTCCATCCGGATTCGGGGATTCCCCGCCCCGTTTCCATTCGGATTTGAGGATCTCCGTCGGGGACGGAAAATATTGTCATCTTAAATTCTGGTTAGGTGCAGAAGCAAGATGTCACACACAAAGTCGTAACTATATATTTGACAACTTGTTGGAACACAGACGATGGATAATCTGTAAACACAATAACAAACAGAAGACACACAATATGTTTATCTAGTACGACGCAACGTCCCCTACGTCTAGGGGCACTCTGCAAGTGGAAATGTTTCACTATAACGTAATCAATCAGAACATACACGCCTCTATGATTATCACACGTATCAATACTTTATACTATTATTACAAGTGACAACCTAAACCAGGGACTCGCCCTGAATTCGATATCCTTCTCGATTCCACCCTTCGAGCAAACGCCTATGCTCGGATGTCTACGGTCTTCAAAGGTACGTGACTCTTCAATCACATGAACACAATAAACTCAAACTCGCAATCACTCAATCTTTACGAATTGTGTTTGGAGAATTACACGCGTTCTTATCAAATCATACAACCTTCCAACATGCCAGTCATGCACGCTTAGAAGCTCTGAATATTTGCTCAGAAGAACGACAGCTTCTACGGGGAAGCCCTCCGGCTTTTATAGCAGCTCACAAAACCGCCTTAAAGCTTCGTTAGGGTTTCCTAAATCTTCTCCGCGAATCTCTATAATCCAAGCATTCCTTTTTTCGTATAGGAGAGAACGTACATCTGTAATCTTATGGAGAACGGGTAACATACCCAAAAGGATTCATGCAGACACGTTTCTGCAAATTAAAATAATGGAATATCAAAATTTCTCAAAACTGAAACTTACCATAATTGTATGTGTAACATGTCTTTCCGGAAGTTGCGACATAATGACTGAAATCTTTCGTCGTACTAAAAAATAGAGTCAATATAAACGTAACAACAATCTCCTAATTTGACTATTTTTTAGAGAAACACTCCAGAACTTCAAAACGGGCATGTCATCACGTCAGGCATACAAAACTTACTATGTCAGCCAGCACATAAGACACAAAGGTGTCCAGTAATTTCTCCCCCTGGTTAGCTCAAAAATATGCCAAAAAATAATAGTAATGTGAAACCTTCATAATCTAGAAAGCATCTCATTCTTGGACCAGGAATATGGAAAGAGTTTCAGAGCCAAGAATAAGTACAAATCTGAATGTAAAAAAGTTCAACATAGCATAACTAACAAATGATAATTCAGAAAGTAGTGTAATCTTCATCATCATTCTCAGAGTCCTTTGCTTCTAGATCATCGACCGGTTCAGGAGCGAAGTATCTCCCCTACGAGCAGTGGTTAGATCGTGTATGAGCCCGTCACATGCAACTTTTCTGGTGGAGAGGGTCTTGATTATCATCTCTAGAATCCTGATATCTTCGTTAAGTTCTTGAACAATCTTGTCTGTAACTGATCCCCTCGGCTTCGAACTGTTGTTTGCTTCAGATACCTTTGTTGATGGCTTAACCAGGTCCTGAACATGCTTCCTTACAATAGCTTGGAACTGAAATTTAGCAAATTTGGACGCTTCCCAACTACATCACTATTACGAACAATGTTGGGACATTTTTTAATGAAGCATCCCATTGTTAAGAGACGGGAACCCGATATGGAGCTTGACCACAAAGGACTTGACATGTTTTGTCAGATGATCCATAACGAATGTACCAAAATCAAGGGAGGAGTTCGTACCTATCTGGTAGATCAACCTGGCAAGCTCACCCTCGACACTTGAGCCAAGCAGGGAATGGGCCCAGTTTGCTACTCAAATGCGATACAAGATGGAGTATTTGGCAGTGAGTTATGAAGAGGCCATTGAACCTTTGGAGGGCCAGACTTTATTTCTTCCCCCTTAGATCTCTTGAGCTATAACGTTCATTGTCAGGACATCCTAAAAGAGATCTATAGTGGTTCTCTTTAGATAGAAGTTGATTGCTTCGGAGAAAAACTCAAAACAATGCCCTCTCACAAAGACCTTTCGATACTCGGGGACCTCTGGGTCATCAAACGCATCAGAAAAGTTGACTATGAATTCTTTTACCAGAGAGGGATAGAAAATACCAATATTTGTGACAGCCTTGTTGAGTCCAGCTTCTGGTAGGAACTCCATGATGACCTCGATTTGTTGACCTTCAGCAGAGAGTTCCCTCTTCTGGTAAATGTTGCGCTGGTACACATACCTCCATCTCAGGACTCCATCCTCTGCGTGGAAAGACATGTTGTCCAGAGGAGCAGCAGGGGCATTCTTTTGAAGTTTTTGACCTTCTACTGTCTTCTTTGTTCCATGAGCCAGAGGTGTCACATGCTCTTCCTCTTCGGTGGTAAACGACACATCAACAATGGGCACAATGACCCTTTTCTTCTTCTTTCCAGTAGATGGGACATATACTCCCCCTTCTTCAGAGATCTTTTGTTTTTTCTTCTTCTCCTCAATAGGAGCCATATGGTCAGTTTCTTTAGCAATTATTCTCTTCTTTTTCCTGTCTAGGGTAAGGGCAACAACTTTCTTAATTTGTAACAACTTCTTTTTCTTCCTTAGTAGCTTCCTTTTCTTTCTTCTTCTCTTCTCAGCTAGAAGAACTTCAAGACTCACATTCTCTTCGCTCTTAGGCACATCTTCCTCAGCATTGTCTCCTTCGTCTATCTCAGGTTCATAGGAAGTTGGTACTTCCTTCTCATCATCTTGACTCACCTCCTCGTCGTCATCAGAGGCAACAAGGGATGTCAGAACATCCTGCTCCTCTTCTTGTCACTTTCCAATCCCAAGTCGAGATTCATTCCCGAGTAGATTGAATTATGCATCACCTAGATTGCTAGGGTTTTTCTCCTCAGGTTCAGATAGTGTTGGAAATTTAGAGTTACCTGGATTCGTAGAAGAGGGATTTTCAGCAGGTGCTTCCTCAAGGAGAGACTCTTCTGCTCGAAGTTCAGATGTTGGAGAGGCATTGTTTCTGACATCGGGGGATGATTTGACAGCTTCTTCAGGAGCGGCTTCTTCAATCACACGAGATGGAAAGTTTAGTGACGATTTAGCTCTGGTGTCTGTTGGTGCTTCACCATCGTGACTGCTGGAGTGCATTCCCCGATTCTTAACCCCATACTAGTTCCTTGCAGCCCTAGAGCTTGTGCCCTTCTTTGGGACGCTCTTGATTCTCATCTTAAGTTTAGGATTTTGAGTGGTCTCAGCTTCTGTTGCCTTACTCCTCGTGTTCACCATATTTATTGACAAGATGGAACCTTGATTTCTCAGTGGCACCGAGTAATCAGGGAATCGTGAAAGAGGAGTCTTGATTTCGTCGGGTCGTGAAGAAAGCGAGGTAGCACCGAAATAGGGAAGAAAATAGGAAAAATGTCACTTAGCTCCCTCGTGTTTTACGCGTTTTTCACTTAGCTCCCTCGCCCGACAAATGCATTATGAGAGACCCCCGAACTTTTCAAAATTCTCACAGAATTCCAACGGTGTTAGTTTTTGATCACGTGACTATCATGTGAGTGTGATTTTTTGTAAAAATGGCTATAATGCTCTTTATATTATCTACTCATGTTGGATCTAAAATCCTTTCTTTGTCTCTCTAAAACCAGTGACGAATCGTACTCTTCGATTGCTCTCTTCTTGGCCGGCGTCGACGGAAAGAACAACCGCCGCCAACACCACCACGAAGAAACAACACCAGACCAGATCTGGTCCGACTGCGAAGGCTTGACGGCGTCGAGGTCAAATTCAAGATTACTATCATGACTCGAAACACACACCTCTTGCAAGAGAGGTGTGTGCACAAGACCACTAAGCTATCTGGTGATTTAGTTTGATTCAACCTTCTTTTTTATTTATACTATATATAAAGTAGATGTAAACAAAACGGCGTTGCATCTCCCATCTTCAACCTCCTGCCACCTGCAAATCATTTTCACTGTATATCAAGAGTTTTTGACATATTTTTACATTAAAAAGTCCAATTTTAGTGATTTAAACTCCAAAATTTAAGTATCAACTTGTTTACACCAATATTATGTTCAAATTTAGTACCGATTAAAAAACAAAAAATGAGATTTAAACTCCATTGAAGACCCGAAAACCCAATCAGAGACAGTGATAGTCGCCGGCGGGAACGAGGTGGTGTCGGGTCGTTGGGCTAGCAAGTCCTCGAATTTTCCTTTTTACAGCCCGAGTCCATTGTCGAGCTGGTTCAAGAACTCTCCGGCCAACTCCAGCGTGAATTCGAACCTTCCGTCAGAACCTCCAAGGGACACACTACGCTGACGTGCTCGCCTCCGCCTCCGGCGACTGCACCATCCGGGTCTGGGACGTCCGCAGCCAGGCTCCACAATGGTCGACAAAGCTCAGGTAATAGAACACATTTTGAGAATTAATGGCAAATTTTTGAAAATTTGATAGGTAGCTGAGGGTATTTTGGACTTTTCACAAGAAAACTAACGGTGTTGGGACTCCATGAGAATTTTGAAAAGTTCGGGGGTCTCTCAGAATGCATTTGTCGGGCGAGGGAGGTAAGTGAAAAACACGTAAACCACGAGGGAGCTAAGTGACATTTTCCCAAGAAAATATTTTGACAGAATAATAATAAAAGGAAATAATTATTACCTCTCCTTTGGTAGTCAAAACGATTGCAGCGTGTGTGTTGAGACAAAAAGGATATCATGTTTTCTTGTGTGTGTGGGCCTTGAACAAATTGTAGCCCAAATTCATTTTAAGAAAATCCTTGCCAAGTGGGGAGTTAAACGAATCAGCAAAGCTCCCCTCGCCCACCTGAAACTTATCATTGATTAATAACGCATAGTACGAGAGATGACTTAAGACTTTCAAATCGATTGGCGTCCAAAGCTTTCGTAAAGATGTTTGCAAGTTGTTTCTCAGTGTACATGTATTCCAGCTTAATCTTCTTGTCTACTACCAGTTCGTGAATAAAATGGTATCTAATATCAATGTTTTTGGTTCTGCTGTGCTGACCTGGATTCTTCGAAATATTGATGGCACTGATGTTGTCACAGAACAATGTCATGACATCTTGCTTGACACCATACTCGGAGAGCATTTCTTTCATCCAGAGCAATTGTGTGTAACTACTTTTTGCTGTAATATATTCAGACTCGGCCGTGGATAGGGCGACACAAATTTGCTTTTTACTAAACCAGGAAATAAGATTATTCCTTAGATAGAAGCAACCACTCGAGGTACTTCTTCGATCAGCAGCGCTACCAACCCAATCGGCATCACAATACCTGACGAGCGTAAAAGGTGTATCAAAAGAGTATAGGAGACCAAGATCATTGGTGCTAGAAACATACATGATGATCTTCTTAGCTTGTGATAGATGGCACGTTTTGGGATTCGCTTGATAACGAGCACAGACTCCAAATGCAAATGCTATGTCTGAGCAACTGGCAGTGAGATAGAGCAGACTGCCAATGATGCTTCTATACAAGTTTTGATCGACTAGTTCTCCAAGTGCATCTTTAGTAAGCTTAACATGAGTAGCTATATGAGTTCGTTTGTGAGAGGACTTTCATAGACCCAATTTTTTCACAATACCTCTAGCATATTTGCTTTGAGAGATAAAGATCCCAATTTGCATTTGCTTTATCTGAAAACTAAGGAAGAAGCTAAATTCACCAACCATGCTCATTTTGAATTCTCATAGTATTTGTTTAACAAAATGATCTACCATCTTTCTTGACATTCATCTAAAGACGATGTAATCAACGTATATTTGAGCAATCATAAGATTTTCATTTTCCTTCTTGATGAACAAGGTTTTATCTACACCACCTCTGACATAACCATTCGGCACAAGAAACAAGGTTAGTCTTTCATACCATGCCCGAGAGTTTTTCATGATACCATAAAGAGCTTTCCTAAGCTTGTAGACATGGAGAGGTGCTCTAGGATCAACAAATCCTTTGGGTTGGGCTACATAGACTTCCTCGTTTAACTACCCATTAAGAAATGCACTCTTAACGTCCATTTTGTATAATTTGAATTGAAAATGACATGCAATACCCAATAGAAGTCTAATGGTTTTAAGTCTCGCAACAGGAGCGAAGCTTTCGTAAAAGTCCACACCTTCAACCTGTGTATAGCCATGTGCAACCAGTCTCGCCTTGCTTCAGGTTATATTTTCAAGTTCATCAAACTTGTTTTTGAAGATCCATTTAGTCCCAATAACATTAGCATCATCAGGTTTGGAGACTAACTCCAAGACTGCATTTTTTTCAAACTAAATGATTTCCTCTTGCATTGCATTGACCCAATACTCATCATCGATGACTTCTTTCACATTCTTGGGTTTCATCTTGGAGACGAATCATAAATTTCCAATCATGTCTCGATAGTTAACCGGATTTTTGGAGCGAGTACGCTTGCCTTTATGGATGTCTCCAATCACTTCATCAGTCGGGTGATTTTTCTGAACTCTTATGGAAGGAATTCTTTGTTCCGTCACGAGAGGAGTGTCTTTATCAGGAACAATGTCAGGCTCTTTGTCAGTAGCATCTGGCATGACATCTGTACTCTCAGAAGAACGATTGTCTGTTCTATTTCCAGTACCATTAGGGGGAACTTCTTCTTCATCGTGAGCTCTTATAGAATTAATAAGGACATCATCAACCACCACATTTATGGATTCCATCATAGTCCTAGTACGTTTGTTAAATACACGAAATGCACGACTGTTTCTAGAATACCCAAGGAAGATACCTTCGTCGCTTTTAGTATCAAATTTTCGGCGTGGATCCCTATCAGCAAGTATGTAGCACACAGATCTAAAGACATGGAAGTACTTAACATTTGGGTTTCTCCCCCTCCATATCTCATAAAGAGTAGTATTCATATATGGGCGGATAGTAACTCTATTGTGAATATGGCAAGCAATATTTAAAGCTTCGGCCTATAAGTTAATCGGAATGTCTTTAGATATCATCATTACCCTAGCCATTTCCTGTAAGGTGCGATTTTTCCTTTCCACAATCCCATTTTGCTGAGGAGTTATGGGAGTAGAGAATTCATGAGCAATTCCTTCAGCGTCACAAAAATTTGCAAAGCTTATATTTTCAAATTATCGCCCATTATCACTTCGAAGTCTGACTACTTTTTCAATGCTTTCCCATTTTTCTCTTTGGACTCGTCTGCATAGTGCTTCAAAAATAGAAAAGGTGTCAGATTTTTCTCAGATAAAGTCAACCCAAATATACATAGAGAAGTCATCGACAAACACAAACACATATTTCTTCCCTCCAAGACTTTCGACCTGCATTGGTCCCATCAGATCCACATGGAGAAGTTCGAGAACTCGTGAGGTGGTAAGATGTTGCACCTTCTTCTATGACGTTTAGACTTGTTTCCCAATCTGACAGTCACCACAGATTTTCCCTTCAACGATCTTAAGTTCTAATACACCGATTATGGTATTCTCTGAGATAGCTTTCTGCATGAACCTGAGATTCAGATACCCAAGTTTTTGATGTCATAACTTGGCTTCTTCAGCCTTGATTAAGAAACACTTAGGAGCTTAAGTATCTATTGTAGGAGACCACATATAGCAGTTGTCCCGTGATCTAGCTCTTGTCATTACATCAGCTTGTTCCTCGTTTATCACTACACACTTATCACAAGCGAAGTTTATAAGAAAATCTGAGTCACATAACTGACTAATTCTTATGAGATTGGCAGTGAGACCCTCTACCAACAGGACTTAGGTTAAGCAAGTCAAACTTGGGAAATTCAGTTGACCTTCACCAATGATTTTTGCTTTTACTCCATGTCCAAATGTGACAAAGCAGTTTGTGTATGGTCATATGTTGGTCAGAAATTCACGATCTCCTGTCATGTGGCGAGAACACCCACTATCAAAATACCAATAATTTTTAGTGGAGGCAGCCAGGGTGGTGTAAGCAATATTTGCGCGATAGAACACATATTTTACTCTTCATTCTTTTTTGGTTGGAGATTTCCTGAGAGATCGTGTTGGCTTGTGGGTAGACTGGTGTTGACATGTGTTCCTTCTATACATGTAGAGGCAGAAATGTCGTATGTGACACCTTTTTCCACAGTAATGACAAATTCATTGTAGTTTATTACTATTGGAACATCTTTCATGAGACTAATGTTGATGTTGTTTCAAAGACTTGTCATTTCCAGATGTCTGAGACATGTTGAGCGACTTCTGGTCGCCTGATTTTTGAGGTACAAAGAAAGTTTGTGGTATAGATACCCCATGAGTGTATCCAAAACCCTTCATATTATTAGTAGGTTTCCTATAGTGAGAATTTTTTCCAGTGTGTCGGTGCTGGAGTTCATCATTCTGACCAATTTAGTCATTTGATCAAGTTCCCCATTAAGTCGAGTGACTTCTTGTTTGAGGTCGACAATGGTTTCCATCAATCTTGACTTGTCATCAGTTAGAGATAGAATTAGGGCACTTTGTTTATCAAGAATCTGAGTTTCTTCAACTCATTTAATATATAGCATATTGTAGGTATCATTTATAGTGTTTTCCGTAAGTTCATCATCAGAGGCAGGTTTCTTGACAGACTCATCGAAGTTGATAATTCCAGAGAAGGCAACAAAATTACTTATTTGGTTTGAGTCATTGTCTTCTTCATCGTCATCTAACAGTGTGGCGTTGAATCCCTTCTTTTGTTTCTTCAAGAAGTTGGGACATTCTCTTTACACATGCCCAAAGTTGTCATATTCATGGTATTGAATGCCTTTTTCCCTTACCAGATCTTTTTCCATATTTGTTGTTTCTAGGACTGTTTCCATATCTCTGGAGCTTGTTCTATGCATTGTCCTTGACATCTAATGGATCATTTTTCCCGGCCAGCTGATTGAATCTTTTCATAACCCTGTAATAATTTTTTGGCCAGCATTGTGATAGTATCATCAATTTCATTTTCGAAATCTAAATATACCTGGTCTTTTCTACTATGATTGGAACTCTTGAGAGCAATTCCTTTGTGTTTCTTCTCCAGACTGAGAAGAGACAGTTCAAAGGTCATTAGAGAGCCCATTAGTTCATCGAACTTCAGAGTTTTAAGATATTGAACTTCTTCTATTGCAGTAATCTTCATATTGAATCTTGGACTTAAAGCTCTTAAAGTTTTTCTGACCAAATCTTCATCGGTCTTGGGTTTTCCAAAAGAGTAAGACTCATTGGCCAGATCTCCAATGCGCATATTAAACTCAGCTACAGACTCTTCTTCCTGCATAGTGAGAGCTTCGAAGTTTGTGGTGAGATACTGAAGTTCTTGCTCACGTACTTTAGTAGTTCCCTCATAGGCAACAACTAGAATTTCCCAAGCTTTCTTGGTACTTGTGCATGTGTTGATTAGTCTGAAGACATTTTTATCCACACTGTTAAAAATAGCATTGAGTGCACGAGAGTTACCTAGGACTTCTTCATCATCTGTAGGACTCCATTTCTTCTCGGGTTTGGGGCCCATTGTAGTTCCTTGGGAATTAAATGACTCTGGTGCTTTCCACCCATAGATCACAGCCTTCCATGTCTTACTGTCAAGAGATTTCATGAAGGCACTCATACGAGTTTTCCAATACCCATAGTTGCTCCCATCCAACACTGGAGGACGATTAACCGAGCCTTCTTCTCTCTAGCTATCCATATTGATACTAAGAATCTATCCAGGAATCCACTTAAGAAACTAGGTGGCTCCTCTGATACCAATTGCAATTCTGGTTAGGTGCAGAAGCAAGATGTCGCATCGTAACTATATGTTTGACAACTTACTTGAACACATACAATGGATAATCAGTAAACACAATAACAAACAGAAGACGCACAATATGTTTACCCAGTTTGGTGCAATGTCACCTCTGTCTGGGGGCACTCTGCCAGTGGAAAGATTTCACGTAATCAATCAGAAAATACAAGCCTCTATGGTCATCACACAAATCAATACTTTATGCTATTATTACAAGTGACAACCTAGACCAGGGACTCCCCCTGAAGTCGAGATCCTTCTCGATTCCACCCTTCGAGCAAACGTCTGTGCTCGGATGTCTTCGGTCTTCAAAGGTACATGACTCTTCAATCACGTGAACACAATAAACTCAATCTCGCAATCACTCAATCTTTACGAATAATGTTTGGAGAATTACATGTGTACTTATCAAATCATACAGCCTTCCAAAACGCCAGTCCTGCACGCTTAGAAGCTCTGAGTATTTGCTCGGAAAAACAGCACCTGCTATGAGGAAGCTCTCCGGCTTTTATAGCAGCTCACAAAACCGCCTTCAAGCTTCGTTAGGGTTTCCTAAATTTTATCAGTGAGTCTTCATAATCCAAGCATTCCTTTTTCGTATAGGAGAGAACGTACAGCTGCGATCTTATGGAGAAGGGGTAACATACCCAAAAGTATTCATACAGACATGTTTCTGCAGATTAAAATAAGGGAACATCGAAATTTCTCAAAACTGAAACTTATCATAATTTTATGCATAACATGTCTTTCTGGAAGTTGCGACATAATGACTGACATCTTTCGTCGTACTAAAAAATAAAGTCAATATAAACGTAACAACACCATGTCTACCAAGCACATCTCATAATTATAACTAGTGAGTGAGTATAATACTATACTACGATAAAATTATAAACCTGTCAAATTTTTAAAGAATTATTTAAATTCGATTCATTAAATATTCGCTCCAGATTCATTATAATCAAATTCAGGTTAAATTATTCAAATATTGTTAGGCTTGATAGGTTGTCGTTTATAATTATATGATTATTATATATTTAATTCACACAATCATTTGTTTTTATATTAGTGAATATTCAACGTGAACTTAATTGTCTATGAAAGTTCGTTAGGTTCATTTTTTTCTCGAGCCAAGCCGACTTTGCAAATATAGGCTTGATTTACCTTGTTTACATTCCTTACGTGTGAAGATGTTAATTTTTTAACATACTTTTACTACTCGTAAACATTGACATTATTTATTAAAACAATTTTTCTTGGAACAAGCAAAAAGATCTTTTTATTTTTAAATATTTGATTAAAAAATTTATAATCGAGCACGAATTAAATTAGAGATAAACATTGGATTCACTTAATAAATAAGCTAAATTTAAATCTAACTTTCTAAGGTTTGATATGCTCATAAGCTGGTTGACATAAGATCTAATTTACTTGAAATATTTGTTCGTAGATTTTAAGTTTTAATTTGAATTTACAGTGCAAATCAGACAAGTCAAATAAGATTCAATGTTGGATTTTTTTTCCAAGTCAATTCATGTTTGATAATGCATTGATGCTCATTCCAATTGTGTAGCTCAAAATTTACAGATAAATAACAAAAGTATTTAATATTAAAATTTAAAATCTATGATATACATCAATCAAAATTAATTAAGAAAACAAAAAGGAAAAGGAAAATAGTCACACAAAAGCAACCCAAGTTAAAAGAGGAGAAAATATTTGCTCCTGAAATGTCACATCACTCTTGAATTTTTCCTTTTATGATATGTAGAATGTACTCTTCTCATTAATAAAGCATAATTCATTTGATATTAAAATGGGTAAATGAAGATTTTAGATCACTTATCAAATGGTGAAAGGATTTGCATCATTTTGCTTCGACGTAAAATAACATGATTAGAAGGGGTGAATGTCACATATTAGATCAACATTTAATAGCAAAAGATAGTGCAGATTGAATTAGTTTAAATCATATATCAAGTTAATATATACCTGATTTATTTAGAAACTTAAATAATACGTAAGAATATGCACCTATCATCTTATACTTGAAAAAGTGTCAACAACTTCTTAGATTTTCAGTGTAATATTGAACTTTAGCCTTATGTAAAACAGAAGAAAACTAATTTGAGTGTGACATTTCCCACCAAATGAAGAGTTTTGTGGGTGATGTCCAAAGTGAACATGTTCTTTTATACGTGGAGTGGTCCTAAACATGTGGGTAGATGACCCACCAGTACCACCATCAAATTTAGGGCTCATCGCCATTGTTAAAGGCTGGCTAAGTGATGAGGCCAAAGCAAAAGGAGATACAAAGAATTGATGAGCTTGCTTCACTTGTAGAAAAGAGGAGAATCACATGCCAAAAGAAAAGCTTCTAAATTCTTATCCACTCATTTACCATTTTAGATCTCTCGTTGGTTTGGAATATTTTTTCCAATAAGAAATATAATCTATGGTTAGATGACAAATTGTACACTTTTTGACATGCAAATGTGACTATTTCTATACCCACCAAATACCGAACATGTGAATCAGAGCCACTGCATGGGTTGGTGTTAGATGTGTACTTGGTGCCTTGATAGTTGATACTATATAGGCCAAACAAAAAATTAGAAAATGTTGGTATTATTACGTAAAATATGTTAAATGTGGGATTTAAAATACAACAAACATTAATTAGTAAGCAACAGATTTAATTGAGTATAAGAAGAATAATAAATGAGAATTACTTAATGAAATGTAAAAGAGAGGAGCTACGGATGAAATTTGAGTGTATTTTCTTACTACTCATTCAAGACTTACCCAACTCCTATTTATACGGAAAAAGATAAGCAAGTTTTGGCCATGTGGCCATTTTCGCATACACCACACAAATGAGCAAACTATTACATGTATGGTCATGTTGGAACATGTGCTATGGTGGGGTCCACTCACATATTTTTTTACAGCACTCGCCCTTGGACACCACCATAAATAAATAATTATTTATGCGATATTGGACGTGTTTAATGATGTCTCGTTAAAAACCTTTTTCAGGAAAACTCAATGGGACAAAACCTAAATAAGGGAAAAAGAGTGCAGCGCACAAAAGAAAAGAGTGCGATCATCTTCATATATCTGCTCCCCATGATCATTACTCCCCCCAATGACTGACAGAGTTACTTCGGTTGCTTGCTAAGTCGACGCATGTCGATTCATCATACTAACTTCTCGAATATGGATGTCGGCAAACTTTTAGTGAACAAATCTGCAAGATTTTCACTAGAGCGGATTTGTTTGACATCAATATCATTACTCTTCTGGAGTTCATGAGTGTAGACTAATTTAGGAGATATGTGCTTGATTCGATCACCTTTGATGTACCCGCATTTGATTTGAGTTATGCAAGCAACGTTGACTTCATATATTATGGAAGAAGAGTTTGTAATTGATGAAATTCCACATGCACCTCAAATATGTTGAATGGTCGATCGCAAGAAAACACATTCTCGGCTAGCTTCATAAAGTGCTAGAATTTTCGAATGATTGGAGGATGTTGCAACCAAATTCTGCTTTGTAGAGTGCCAGGATAATGTCGTGTCATTGCAAGTAAATGCATACCCAGTTTGAGAGCGTGCTTTATGGGGATCATAAAGGTATTCGACATCTGCATATCCGATCAAGCCAACATTATTTGAGGATTTTGAGTACAATAATCTCAAATCTTTCGTCCCGCTCAAGTAACGTAATATATGCTTGATTCTGTTCCAATGTCGTCTCATCGGTTCTGAGCTAAATCTTGCGAGCACATTTACCGAAAATGCTATATCGAGTCTTGCACATTGTGCAAAACATAATAAAGCTCCGATCGCATTTAGAAATGGTACTTCAGGATCAAGTATCTTTTCATCTCTTTCTTTGGGGCGAAACAGATCTTTTTTAGAATCTAGAGACCGAAGGACCATTGGAGTACTTAGTGGGCGGGCATTTTGAATGTTGAAGCATTTCAAAAGTTTCTCGGTATATGCAAATTGATGAATTAAAATTTCATCCGAATGCTCGATCTGCAGGCCGAGACAATATTTCGTTTTCCCCAAATCTTTCATCTCAAATTCCTTCTTAAAGTATTCAGCAGTGTTGAGGATCTCTTCAGGAGTCCCAGTTAAATTCATATCATCTACGTACACTGCCACAATTACGAATCCGATATTTGTTTTCTTAATAAATACACACGAACATATAACATTATTTCTATATCCTTCTCTGGTAAGGTATTCGTTAAAACGATTATACCACATCCTACCTCATTGTTTCAGTCCATACAATTCCTTTTGTAGTCTGATCGAATATAGATTTATTTTACTATTTTTCATTGCTTCATGCAATTTAACTCCTTCAGGAAGTCTCATATAAATATATGTGTTCAACGTACAATACAAATAGGCATTGACAACGTCCATCAGATACATATCTACTCCATCAAATAGTGTTAAACTGATCAAGTATCTGAATGTAATCATATCCATCACAAAAGAATATGTTTCATCAAAATCGACCCAGGTCGTTGAGAAAAACCTTGAGCTACAAGCCTGGCTTTATATCGAACAATTTCTTTTTTTTCATTTCTTTTCTTTGTGAATACCCATTTATATCCAATTGGTCGAATAACTTTTGGTGTTCGAGTTATGGGTCCAAAGACTTGGCGTTTCGCCAATAAAGTCAATTCTACCTGAATTGCTTCTTCCTATTTTGACCAATCATGTTTTTCCCGTCATTCATCAATACTACGTGGCTCAAAATTAAAATCATTCATTATCTCATTTTCCATTGTAAAAGCAAAAATTTCATCTATATTAATCGAGTTTCGATCCCAATATTCATTAGTGTATGAATAATTCAAGTTTATTTCCTTACTTCTTTGTTCTTGTAACTCTTCATGAATTTTAGAATTTTCATTTTCTTTTGGGATCGATAGTTCTACGGGAACCAATGGTTCTTCGGGAACCGATAGTTCTACTGGAACTATATGTCTATTCACTTGATTTTTTCGTTAGCAGGGAACAATATCTTTTGCACCCAATGGCCTCCCACGCTTCTGGCGTGTACTGGAGGAATCGACTGCTGCTTTCGAATTGTCATCATTAACCTTAATTTTTGCAGGTGTGTTGATAGCATCTATGTATGACCTTGTTATCTTTGATGTATCTACAAATGCATCAGACATTTGATTTGCAACATTTTGCAAATGAATTATCCTTTGTACTTCTTCATCACATTGTGATGTACGTGAATCTAGATGACACATGAAATTTACTTTCCATTCAATTTCACGCCTAACTTCAGGAGGCTTTTTACTTCCACCCAAATGGGGGAACATTGTCTCATCAAAATGACAATCTGCAAGTCATGGAGTAAATAGGCCACTTGTCAATGACTCAAGATAACTGATAGTAGATGGTAAATAAAAATCAACATAAATTCTCAATCGTCGTTGGGGTCCCATTTTTATGCGTTAAAGAGGGTGCAATAGGCACTTGCACAACACAACCAAAAGTACGTAAATGAGATATAGCAGTTTGATGCCCACACACAAGTTGTATAGGAGAATATTGATGGTATGCACTAAGCCTTAAACGAATTCAAGAAACAGCATGTAACACAACATGTCCCCAAGCAGAAACTGATAATTGTGATTGCAATAATAATGTGCCGACAATTATCTGTATATGTTTTATAAAAGATTCTGCTAAACCATTTTGGGTACGGACATGTGGAACCCGATGTTCAATATCAATTCCCAATGACATGCAACAATCATCGAATGTCTTAGATCTGAATTCATCAGCATTATCAAGACGAATAGACTTTATTGGATGATCAGGAAAATGTGCCCTTAATTTAATAATTTGTCCTAACAATTTTGCAAATGCAACATTACGAGTTGATAATAAGCACACATATGACCATCTGCTGGATACGTCAATCAAGACCATGAAATAATTAAATGGTCTACTAGATGGCTGAATAGGGCCACAAATATCCCCTTGGATTCTTTGCAAGAATGATGGAGATTCAATACTAACTTTGATTTTCGATGGACGAGCCACTAATTTTCCTTGTGAACAAGGAGTGCAAATTAATTCATTGGAGTGAAAAAACTTCTGGTTTTTTAATGAATGTCCACATGAATTTTCAACGATTCTGCACATCATAGTTGATCCTGGATGATCAAGACGATTATGCCAAAGCATAAAACCATTTGGATTAGAGAACTTTTGATTCAATATTGCATATGCCTTAATCGTTTCAAATATGTCATGTTTAAAATCTTGCAGTCTAAAATTAGACCACTCATATAATGCTTGAGGTAAGAAAATAGTCTTTATCTTCTCGAATCTTTCTTTTAACCTATTCCACATATCAAGCGGATCTTGAATATCCAAGTATTCGGCTCGTAAACCGGAATCTATATGATGACGTATAAAGATGATGGTCTTTGCTTTGTTCTGCACAGACTCTTGGTTGTCTTCTACAATCAATTCCCCAAGATTCATAGATCTTAGATTGAGAGTTGTTTCTAGGGCTCATTCAAAGTAATTCTTCCTATCGAGACCGAGGGCAACATATTGGCACTTTACCAGGTTCAACATCCTGAAAAATTTAACCGCAATAATACAATTAAAATATGTCCAAAATATTTATTCAAAAATATGACATATTTTGCGGATATTTAGAACTGCCGATTCTAATTTTTAAAACTCCAAGTTTTAGTCCTGATATCTCATAATGTAATTTGAGATTTATACTTTGATTCGATAATTCGGGTTCTGTAAATTTTAGAAATTGTAAGCTTTTAGTTTACATGAACGTCATGTTCATCAACTTTCCTTACCGGCAATTTTAGAACTTCGGGTTCAATATGCATTTAGTTTTGTAAACTTCGGGTTACAAAACATTATATATATATATATATATATATATATATATATATATATATATATATATATATACACACATAACACATATAATAATAATAGATAAATTTCTGATGTGAAAGATCCAATTCAAGATTGGCGATCACATAGCATACTTATAGATATAAATATGATAAACATAAATAAATTTACGAAATAAACATAAATTAGTTAGTAGTTAGGAAGAAAGAAAAAAAATTATGATAATTAGGTTAATCGTGTTGATAACGTGTTATGTATAATATGTTAAATGTGGGGTTTAAAATACCATCAACATTAATTATTAAGAAAAATATTTAATTGAGCTTAAGAAGAATAATAAATAACAATTACTTAATGAAATGTAGAAGAGAGGAGCTACGGATGAAAGTTTGAGTGTGTTTTCTTACTACCCATTCAAGACTTACACAACCTTTATTTATAGGGAAAAAGAGAAACAAGTCTTGGTAATGTGGTCATTCCCCCGTACACCAAACAAATGATCAAACTATTGCATGCATGGTCATGTTGGAACCTGTGCTATAGTGGGGTCCACTCACATATTTCTTACAACAAGTGTATATGTATTGATTATTAGATTATTGTTATGTTGGGCAGGATGACCATGATATATAATATATATGTCATGAATGCACATTGGATCTTATACTCAATGGACTAGTCTTTTGCGTTAAAAGTGAGCTCTAACGTGTATATGAACTTTCCTTGGGTACCCTTGTAATTTAGGCTCGAATCTCCCCAACATTTCGTTGTCGTCTTTTTTCAAAAAAGTGGTATTAAAATGTGGCTGCATAGATCTTGTTGAGGTAAGTTGATCTTAGAATCATGGGTTGTTCCTTATTCGTGCTCAAATGGTTTTTTATCAACAATAAATTAAATAGTAATATCGTTAGTAAACAATGAAAATCAACGCAACCTTTGGTGATGCTAAAATGTTCGGTGAAGTAATTAATGTTACGAGAACTGTTGTTCTTCTTTGGCAACTAATACTGAAACCATGGTTTAATTATGCTAGGATGTCAGGTAAATCAATGAGTAACTCATGTGTAAGGTGATCTAAAATATAAGAGACTCTCAGTATATATAGATGGGACCGATCGAACTAGATGGGCTAGAACATGGTACCAACTGATCCATTGTTGGGTAATGTGCAAAACCATTTGGGTTTAGAATGAAACAAACTTATGCGATGAGAGAGCTTATAACTCCTCATTGTAGATTTATTGATAAGGCCAAAGGGTCGTTGGAGTTAATGACTTTCTAAAGCCTTTTTCCTTTTGTTAAGAGTCCCACACGTCGGTAGAGTTGGAACTCCTTTTACTGCTTATAGCCAAAGAGTTGGAACATTCAATCCAACATATTTTTCCAATTAGTTTTTGTCATTTATGTTGGGACAATTATTCTACATGCTTGGAACTTAACAATAGGAAAGCAATTGATTTTTATCAATGGCTATTGTTATCATGAAAGCTTTTAGCCAAACTTTTCTAAATTGAAACAATCATACAGTATAATCATCGTTTACTGATCTCAGAAACTGTTAATATTTTTTGAACGGGTAAAAATTGACTATGTTCTACTTGATGACCCTTATGCTCGGGTCCCTGTTAACAACACTATTGTTGTCGAGTTAAGCGACATGCAATTGAATGTATGTTAAGCGGAATATGTAATCACACGTGAAAATGTGTTAAGTGACATATATGATTCAAGTGTTGATCGAGTCCCACTTAAATTGTATATGCTTGCTTGCAGGATATTTCCTCGTTTATCTTAGAATACATGTTTGGCTAACTATCGATTAAGTTATGGTAGATTTTAGCGCACATGGAGGTGAGGCCCATCATCACAGGTCAAAATCGGCCTCATCTGATACAATTGTATATATCAGGTCTGACTTCACAATTAAAAAGTCGTCTTGTTAATTGAGTTTGTTTCAAACCTTTATATACATCATTTCTATTTCATACTATTTATATGTGCGACTTTATATTCTCAACAGTTGTCGAAGTAAAGACACATGCGTAAGCGAGCGTGAAAGTGAAATAAGTCTCACGCGTATACGAGCATGAGAGGGGGAAGTTATAACTCCACATGGAAAGAATTGAAATTAAAATGAGTGTATATAAAGGGAAGAAGTCAAACCAAACTAATAAGCTTGAGCTTTTAGTTCTAGAGCTCGACCTGATATATACGACCCGGTTTTGCATGGTATCAGAGTGGACCGATGTGGCCTGTGCTGGTGGGCCTCACCTTCATGTGGCTCTGCTCCCTGTAAGCTCGATATTGTGGTCCACGTGAGGAAGAAATATGCTCGCGTGCAAAAGACAATAAAAATGCAAGATTGATTTTTTGTTGTAAGTTCATTATGATATTATAACCAAATTTTAGTGTTTAGCGGGTCAAGCAAGCCTCGGCCTCTAACTTATAAAAGCTTATAAATCCTTGCACATATGACCGATCAGTCGCATTGCAAACGTAGTTGGATAAAGGTAGAATGTCGAATGAGTCCACATTTACTAGGACATGGAACTGTCATCAATCTTATGTGTAACTAAACACACATGTACTAATCACCTGTTAGTTTCAAGGAACAGTGACCTTCCTGCAGGCTAGCTGTAGGCGTGGTGAGATTGGACCACCTCTCTTCATTTCCAACGCATAAGACGAACAAAATGCAATACAAGACGCATCATGTATTTGCCGAGAAAGGGAAAAATACATTTAATTTGTCTGCAACAAGATATACACTATTAAAAGCAATAAAGAAACCACTGGGGATCAGCGTAGTTAGTTGCTATCAGTGGAAGCCCTAATAATCACATATATATTTACCTCAATTTCAACCCATATTATCAGTCAAGGATCGGAACGGTTTAAAGGCCACAATTCCATATGTTAAAAATGCCAAAATACGTACGTATTATGTAGAGAACACTTAGCTACACTTAATTATGACTGTTTCATATTTTGACATCCAAACTATTCATTTTACATTATACTACACCTAACTATATCAAGAAAAATAGTTATAATAGTAAAGTATAAAAACGGTTACAGTGATGTGTCATTTTTTGTCTAAGTATTTCTTTCACAATATAAATATAACCTGACTCACTTGCATATACTAAACTTAGTAGTAGGTAGAAGCCAAAATTTGCTACATGAATTACTACTCTCTAGATACAAAATTTCTTCTGTCCCGGTTTGAAAACAAGATGAAAAATTAATAAATTTCTATAAAATAATAAGATTATTTGTATTTTTCAAAACTTGTATGGAGATATATGATTCGATTAATAATATAAATTACTAATTCACTACTAAATTTTTCCTTTAAAGTAACGTACTAAAAACATTGATATAAGGAAAAAAAATATATTGTTGTTTGTGAAGTCATCGCTCTTTGCGTTGCCTTTAAAATGTTACCCATAGCATATAATTGTTATTGAGGGCATCGCACATGGTAGTTGTTGTTAGTAATGACAGCTTATGAGCATGAGTAAATACAAGTTTTGGAGATGCAATTTCAAAACTTGTAATTGCAATAGGAGTAATCTCACAAAAGTGCACTCAAGTATCCTTTAATTATATTTTGTTGCATATTTCTAACGGAGTTAAATCTAATGTAAAATGTCAATAGTACTCCCTTTATTAAAAAAAATTAAAAATCTTTTGCACATTTTTCAAAAAGGATTTTTTATCAGATAAATAATAAGACACTAATTTCGATATTATTTTTCTATAAATTAAATTTTCAAAAATATATTTTAAAAAACCAATTTTAACAAAGTTTTTCAATTTTCATATTTTTTTATAAAATTTTACTTTTTAAGAAAATAATTTTCAAACCAGTTGTTTATTATTTATTCCATAAACATAGTCTTCAAAAATTTTAAACAAATATTTTTTTCATTTGTTATTTTTTTTAATTACATGGGTATTTTAGACATTTAATAAAATTTGAAAGTCAAATATTAAATGTCTAAAATACCCCTATATTTAAAAAACTAAAAGTTGAATAAAAAATATTTGGTTAACTTTCTGTTTTTAAATGTTTCTTATAGAATACATAATAGAATTTTGATTTGAATTGAATATTATTTTTCTAAAATAAATTTTATAAAATAATATCAAAAATTAAAAACGTTGTGAAAATTTGTTATTTATTTTTAATATTTTTTGAAAAAAAAACTTCTTTAAGAAAATATTAAAGTTAGTGTTTTATTATTTATGTGATAAAAAATATTTTTTGAATAAAAGGTCAAAACATTTATTTTTTTATTTTTAATATAGGGGTTTTATGGACATTTTACATTATATTTAACTCTATTAGAAACGGTGAAATATAAAAATAGTTTCCGTGATGATGTGGAACAAAAAATAATTGAAGATAGTGATGTGTAAACATCGCACAGTTAAGAGTAGTGATCAGAAATTTCCCACTACTTTTATTAATCTTTTTTCTGTAATTGTATTTTGATAATTTCGAAGTGAATTTATTAATCAAGGGACACATATCGAAAATGGAAGAATGAGAAACTAAATAATAGTTTCTTTATTAGTGGCAAACGGAAAAAACATAAAGAGCTTCGAACCTAAAATAAATAAATAAAACTTTAATCAAAGCATTGTGCAAAATATTATTTACATACTTTTAAAATTTGGCACGAAATTAAAAAAGAAAACAATGATAAAAGTGGAGATGTATATAGTCCAAAATGGAAGAATATAAAACCAATCAAGCTCGATATCTATATTGTACCGTCAGAAACCCGACACACTTAAAAACTCAAGTTGATAGTGGATATTCATATTATTATTTATGTTGGATAACGGATTCACATTTTTTAGATGTGATACTCTAGCAGTCTTTCTCACGTGTAAGCGAGGTTGAAAGGCACGGCTAAATTATAACGAGTGGGAATGCATGGACGACTTCTAACCCATATGGGCCTTAAGCCTAAAATAATGATACGGGAGTCACGTCCAAATCCAACCAGGCTATGATATCAAGTTGGTTAACAAATTCACATCTTTCAATGTGGTACTCTAACATGTGCAGTGCATAGAATTCTTAAAATTGGATATATTGACAAGAGAAATTCACGTATCTAAACTTGTTTCACAAAAAAATCGTGAAACAAGAGCCATAAATACAAAAACTTGATTCGTAGAACGAGTTAGTGAAACAACATGTCGTGTATTCTTATACGAGGAAACTTGTTTTATGGAATTAGAAAAAAGAAAAGGCGGTGTGATACATGTTTCAAAAGTTAAATAGCAACTAAATCTTGTTTAAAAAAAACAAACAGATTAATATGTATTACATAGTTCCAATAAATTAATTTTAAAAACCGAAACAATTTGGATTGTGATGATGCTGAGCATAAACGATCTTTGCATTACCCGATCATGCTTAGCTATCTCTCGACCATGCTTAGTAATTTCTAAAACACGCAATTTCGAGATGTGATTATCAGGACACATCACTTAATCATGTGATTGAAAACTGACCCTTGTTGATAGTCTCTTGAAGCTTCTGTGGTCCACATTGATCTGATACTACAATTTGTCCCATCAAATCGGAGTCATCGGCTTGGGTTGTGAAATCACAAATCAAAACGAGGAGATATTTTGGGCCATAGGGCCCAATAGATGGAACCATGCAGAATCCTCTAAGAGTCATATTCATAACACTGGAGGCCCAATGGGCCAATCGTGGTTGACACAATCTTATGGGCCTAACAAAGAAGAGCAAGAATCTGGCCCATTTACGGCCTATGGGTTTCGGTTCTCTGTTGTATTGTATTTGCAGTCATGAAATGGACAAGCACTGGGAGATTCACCATAGTTTAAGCAGAGGCTATCATCTTCTCTTTGCTGCATCATCCACACGCTCAAAGTTGGTAATTTGGAATCTTAACACATAACCACTTTATAGCTCAAAAACTCCCATATGATATATCCATGGACCACCCTCTGATTTTCATATGGCCACCCTTTGACCTCCCAAAGGATACATCACCATCAACATTTGGGTTCCTTATCTCTATTTTCCCACAAAAATAGTCCCTCGAGACCCTTGTTTATCTATCATTCACCAAATGTGCCTGTACATGTCATCCACAAAAACATTCCGTGAAGCATCGGAAATTGCCAAGAACCTATAATTACAACTTTATGACACTTATGGTCCTAATTATCACCATTTGACACTAATGTCATATCATGGAATAATCCGGCTATCGGCCCAATTATACGAACCAGAGATTATGATGATGATGATGATGATGATGATGATGATGATGATGATGATGATGATAAGTGTAACGGACCGGAAGGGACAAGAATTGATGGGCAAATGCAAAATGCATATGCAGAGTGGTTGCAATGGCCCATGTGGCATTAACACTAATGGCGATCCATGTTCATTCTTTATGGGAATTGGATAATGTTGTTTTTGCATCAATATTCTCCAATCATGAACGATTCCGATGACTTTGTGGGATTCAAAACAATGCACATATACATGATTTCATTTATCAAGCATAATCTGTAAAGCTATCGATACTGCACTTCCCCTCCAAAGATATTCCCAAACCATTCATGTGCCTCTGTCCTTGGATATTAGTGGGTTTGGTTAAATCTTAATCTGTACGTGTGAATGTGATCACGATTCACGTAGATGGGTTAGATATGTGTTTCTTGGCCTGCCAAATCCAAAATATCTGTCCGATGCATACCCATAACAATCAATAAGGTAAAATTTGGTATGCAATGATGATTGATGCCATAAATTTAATAAACCAGTCTTTACCAAAAACAATCACTCAATCTTGTTTCTTGCAAAAGTGGTTTTTATTTATAGTGCGCTCTCAAGATTCTGTGATATTCTCCGTGGGACCCATCGCCGAACCAGAATCTTTGGTGGGTCCCGATCTTCCACTTCGAAAGTCAACTTGTCTTCACAGAAATGAACTATGTCTCGTCCGAGAATGGATCGTCGAAGTGAGCATGCCGGAGTGGTTATCGGGCATGACTAGAAATCATGTGGGCTCTGCTCGCGCAGGTTCGAATCCTGCCGCTCACGCTTTTCTTATTATTTATTATTCTTTCTTCTCTTTTCTCTTTTCTTTTTTGCCCAACTATTCCAAACTTTCTACCGGTATTGTTGATATATATGGATTTGGATTGACACTGCTGACGCAATCATTATCAGTACCACATAAAGTGGGTGCACCGGCCACGGAGACATCACCGGCCGGTGGCTTCTTGTATTGGAAAAGTTGATATGAGATCACACAAAAGCTTGATAGTTACATCTTCTTTTGACCATCATTGCTTTTGAGTTTGTGTTGAGTTCAAATTCCATCACAGTTTATAATGAGACCCCATTTTCTTGATGCCAATCTTTTACTTATTCTCACCATTTTCTTTGTTAGGGACCACACACACACACAGCTACCTAAAATAGTTAGCTCCACTTATCTCCTATTATTGATGTAATTGTTTTACATTATTAAGTTTGAGGCCTATAATTCCTACTTTGGAAAACCCCAAATTTCTATCCATAACTATAGTTTCATGACCCCTCTGTAAAGTTATTATACTATTTACCTCATATGATCTAATCTATAAGATTCTAACCATATTCTCGTTAACATTTGTATTTTATTAATATAATAAAAAATATATTATATATTTGTTGATGAATTCTAATCAAACAAAAATGAGATAGTTAAATTTATGAACAATCTACTTGATCGTACTCAAATAATAGCCATGCAAATTTATGGACCAAATTAAAACCATCTTGTGATGTGATTATAAGAAAAGTTTGTGGAATTGTCCCTTACTTCTTAATGCAACTATATGCTAACCACCTTGGGTTTGTATTGGGTGAAGTTGCCAAATTGGTGTGGCCCAACATTTGCTCCAACATGTGCTCCAAAATTTCCTCACAACCCCACCAATATTTTGCTACCCATTTTTGCTCTACTTGCTTGAAAAATATTTCTAGTAACTTCAACTTCAACTATCCAATCCCACTACATAATTAGGACCATTTGTAATGACACAACCATGGCATGTTGCTATAAATACTAGCACTTGACTAAAATCTCATAAGAGGCCATAGCTAGGTGTCCACATTTGACTAAAGTTAGTAGAAACTAGTCAAGAGTGTGTGGGGGACAACACAGCACAAAGCACAAAGCACAAGCCTTCGTCTTCACCGACCCCATCTCTGTGTGAAGTGTATTTATAGCCTGCAACTCTCAAACCAGACCCTCACTCACTCACTCACTCCATCCCCTGATGCTGAAGCTGAAGGTGAATATTCTACAGCATATCCTAAACTGAGTTTAACTTGATCTTGATGGAGTTTAACTTGCACTCAACTGAATGATGATGATGATAAGATGGTTGTTTTAATCAAGTGGAAGAAGCTGAGATAGATAAGGGTCGCTTGCCACAAACCCACCTCTCTTTTTTTCTCTCTTCTCTCACTCTCACACTTGTTTTCTAGCGGTCTCTACTCTACTCTCTTGTCCCCACTAAGACATATACCATAAAAACAGGACACACTACTCTGTTTCTGCTATAAGCTATTACCAAAGCATGGATCAAAGTGAGTCTCATTTCGTGGAGGTGCACCAGGTGGTCCCTCCGCCTCCCAAGAGCACCTTCCTGAAGCTCAAGGCGAGGCTGAAGGAGACCTTCTTCTCCGACGACCCTCTCCGCCAGTTCAAGGGCCAGCCCCCCGCCCGCAGGTGGATCCTCGCCGCTCAGTTCCTCTTCCCCATCCTCCACTGGGGCCCCTCCTACAACCTCGGGCAGTTCAAATCCGACGTCGTCGCTGGCCTCACCATTGCCAGCCTCGCCATCCCCCAGGTTCAGGCCCCCATCATTGTACACGATCTTGCTTTCTTGATCAAGAAAAGAAAACTGCTTTCTTGATCAAGAAACCACTTTCTTGATTCCCTTTTGACCCGTTTTGTTGTGTCTCAGGGGATTAGTTATGCCAAGCTTGCCAATCTGCCTCCCATTGTTGGACTCTGTGAGTAACTAACCAATACTTGTTGATTCTGAAACACTGTTCCATTGAATTTTCACTGATTTGTTTCACTGACTTTCCAGACTCGAGCTTTGTCCCTCCACTTGTGTACGCTGTTCTGGGGAGCTCGAGGGACCTGGCGGTGGGGCCGGTGTCCATAGCTTCACTTATTCTGGGATCCATGCTCAGTCAAGCCGTGTCTCCGGCTAAGGACCCCATTTTGTTTCTGCAGCTAGCATTTTCAGCTACTTTCTTTGCTGGTGTCTTCCAAGCCTCTCTTGGCTTCTTAAGGTAATTGACTCCTTTTTCCTATTTCCTTGAAGACTCAACATAGATGATTCAAATTTGTACTTAATTGCTTGCAGGCTTGGTTTTATAATAGACTTTCTATCGAAAGCCACCCTCATCGGGTTCATGGCCGGAGCAGCCATCATAGTCTCTCTTCAGCAGCTCAAAGCCCTCCTCGGAATAGTACACTTCACCAAGCAGATGGGTTTGGTCCCTGTCTTGACCTCTGTCTTTCACAACACTAATGAGGTATTAATATTATTATACAGTTAAATACTTAATTGTCTATCACTTATTTTCACAATACAGTACAAGATAGAACTATAAGTCAATGTTAGTAATATTTTCTTGGGTTGTTGTTTCGTTCTTGTGACAGTGGTCATGGCAAACTATCCTAATGGGTTTCTGCTTCCTCGTCACACTTTTGTTGGCCAGACATGTCGTACGTTGTCTCCTCCTTATATTAAACTGTCCTTAATTAGCTCTGCTCTTGTATTTATGTGATGAAAAATATTTGAAATGTTACAGAGCATGAAAAGACCAAAGCTGTTCTGGGTATCAGCTGGAGCTCCTCTTGTTTGTGTCATAGTTTCTACCCTCCTCGTCTTCGCTTTCAAGGCTCAAAATCATGGCATCAGTATTGTAAGTTTAGTCAGCTACTACATATATACTTGTGATTCATCACATGATCTTGTTGGCTCATTTGGTCTGTTTCTGCATATTGCAGATTGGTAAGTTACCAGAAGGCCTAAACCCTCCTTCATGGAACATGTTACACTTCCATGGGAGCCATCTTGGACTCGTCGTCAAAACCGGCCTTGTTACCGGCATCATATCCCTCACTGTAAGTCTCCAAACACCTACATGATTTTTAAGGATACGGTAAGTGTTAGGGTAAATTCCACGCGCGTGCACATATGTTGGACTCAAGACCTAAAAGTCTAGACATTTGGATCAGATGTAGATTATAATGTGTATATGGACTTTCTCCTAATGTACTCCTTATTTGTAAGACTGGATTTTTTCCAACAAGTGGTATTAAAACATGATTTACACATATCTTATCGGGCCAATAGGCTAGGTGATCCCACGAGTCATTGTGGATCGAGTCAGGTGGACCAATAGGATCATGTAACTATGAGCTGATCAATCATAAGTAGGGTTTGTGCTAAGTTAATTGGATGAAAATTTGTATAAAACAGGAAGGCATTGCAGTTGGAAGGACTTTTGCTGCTCTGAAAGACTACAAAGTAGATGGAAACAAAGAGATGATTGCAATTGGGCTCATGAACATTGTTGGCTCCTCTACTTCTTGCTATGTTACAACAGGTATGAATCCTGATGACTCAATTGAAGATCTATTCAACTTTCTTGAATCTTGACATCTGATAATTGGTTATGTTTCTGTGATCTTAGGTGCTTTCTCTCGTTCGGCCGTGAATCACAATGCTGGGGCAAAAACAGCAGTGTCAAACATAGTAATGTCGGTGACAGTGATGGTGACACTCCTCTTCCTCATGCCCTTGTTCCAGTACACTCCCAACGTCGTGCTGGGCGCCATCATAGTCACCGCGGTGATTGGCCTCATCGACCTCCCAGCTGCCTACCTCATCTGGAAGATTGACAAGTTCGATTTCATTGTCATGCTCTGTGCTTTCTTGGGTGTCATCTTCATCTCCGTACAAGAAGGCCTCGCCATTGCAGTAAGTTCATAACAACTCTGCATCCATTGCTCTGTCTTCAATTAAGTTTAGTTGTGTTCTTGATATATATACTGATGAAAATATTGGTGATCAGGTTGGAATATCGATTTTCAAGGTCCTAATGCAAATAACGAGGCCAAAGACGAGCATGATGGGGAACATACCCGGGACGGACATATTCAGGAATGTTCACCATTACAAGGATGCTGGTGGGGTACCAGGTTTTCTCATAATAGGCATTGAAGCTCCAATCAACTTTGCCAACACGACTTACCTCAACGAAAGGATAGTGAGATGGGTAGAGGACGAATGTGAAGTAGAAGGAGACTTGAAAAAACACTCTAGCATTCAGTTCTTGATCTTGGACTTGTCAGGTTAGTTTATTGATTCTACTTGATCATTTATAATTCAATATGGTTTTAAGCTAAAACACAAAGGGTTGGAATTGGATGTTTGTTTGCAGCTGTGAGTGGCATAGACACGAGTGGAGTGTCGTTGTTCAAGGATCTGAGGAAAGCAATGGAGAAGAAGGGTATTGAGGCAAGTCACATATAATTATAACACAAAACTTATGTGGATTTTGCATTGCCTATACTTATTTGAATCTATGACAGCTTGTTTTGGTGAATCCAACGGGCGAGGTGGTGGAGAAATTGGAAAGAGCCGACGAAGGTAGAGAATTGATGAAACCAGAGAGCATGTACCTCACTGTGGGAGAGGCTGTTGCAGCATTGTCGTCTGGAATGAAGGTCTCATCAGTAGCAACTCAAGTGTGATGTGCTAATATTTGTTGCTGGTTTCTCAAGCAACTTACAGAAACTAGAAATGTTTTGTACACAAACGTTAATGGTTTCTACTTAATAATTAATACTATGTTTTACTGTTTGTAGATTCGCCTTCTCGAGTCACATCTCCCAATATACACAACTAATCTGACTGGTTTTGATATTTTCTCTTTTATTAGCCATTAGAGTCTCGTTGATGCTGAGTTCAATTAAACTCAAAGCCATTGATAACTAGCATCGAATTATTTCACTGGAACTGTGTTGTATAAAATGTTTTGACATGGTGAGTTCTTATTCATTTCTGAATTGGAGAAACGAATTTTTGAAGGATTCACCATTGATTTGCTCATTGTTGTCCGGAAAAATGAATACTCACTAATGGACACAAAGCTAATCCATTTGAAATATACACAATGACCTAAAATTTCACGACTCACTAGTCGACCCAAAAAATGTAAACAAAGTTAAGTAAAGCATACCAATCAAATTAACTGTTTGTTTGCAGTTGTCCAATATAATATTGAATTCAAATGTTAATTATTTGACTCTTGATTTAAGTAGAATTATGCTGGTTCACAATTCGGTTTTAAATTGAATCGATCAATTCAGTTTTAAGCATAAAAATCAAAATTGAACCGATAGAATTCGGTTTGATTCGATTTTGAATATATCAATTTTTCTTTGATTCAGTTCGATTTGTCATGAACTGATTTTCATAAAATTCTTACGTTTACTATTTTGATTTATCAATTTTTGGTGATTTTTCTTTGAATCGATTTTCATAAAATTCTAATATTTTGGACTTATTATTTCACTTGTTTTTTGCCGGCCCACTATTTTTAAGATCAATTAATAATGATTGATGACTTAAGTCATGTGTCGAAATCGATGGGCCTTCGATGCGCTTCAATTCTTTATCGATTAATAAACCAAATTCAAACCGATAAAAAAATTCGGTTCAATTTTAAACCCAATTAATTTAATTATTTTTTATTTATTTATTTTTGGGATAGTTACATGTCACTATATATGGCCAAACCTCATTATATAATTACTATGCTTAAATTTAGAAAATAACTAGCATAGAACTATTTCACCAAAACTGTCATATAAAGTGTTTTAACATGATTAACTCTTATTAATTTCTGGACCGGAGAGACAACTTTTTGAAGGATTCACCATTCATTTGGTCATTACTGTTTCCAAAAATGAACTCCCTTGCATAAGATAATATGATACACTTAAAAGATATATATTCTAAAATTGTGGTTTCCGCACGCCTGAATTATTATTTTTTCATTCCGTCCATAACATTGTTAGAATATTAAAATTTTAAATTACTTTTCATAAATGACAACAATACCTTTAATATTTATTATTTATTTTATTTCAATATTAAAAGACCAAAATGATCTTATTTTCATTTCAAATTTTCAACAAAAAAACATTGGCATGTTCTCCTTACATTTCAAAATTTTGAAGAGATGTCCTGCTATGTCTGTGGGTAAGGTCACTGGATAATACCAACTATTGGTAATATATAGTAGAAAAACTCCATCAAATAAGGAGGGCTAGCGTGTATTATAATGCATTAATACACTTAACCATGTATATTTAGACCCAAAAAATTAGTTTAATTAACCCGTAACCAAAAACTCCTGCAATTTGAATGGTTTGATCTACAATAAGAATCGGTCATTGACTCCGTTGAATTCAAGATGAGTGACTACCATGAGATCTGAGCAAAACGTATCCAAAAATAAGGAGGATGGTTTTATGCTTTTTTATTAGTTCCATAATTGGGCATATATTTGATATGAGGACATTGAAACATTTTTATTTTTAAATTATTAAAATCATAACTCTGTACGTTAAGATATGATCAATGTTCAGTCTAATTGAAGCTGGAAGACGAACAAGAAGCGGGAGGTTGAAGACACGCGAAACCGTGTCGTTTTGTGCATTTTCATCTTTAACAATATAGAGAATATATAAAAAAGAGGTGAGAATTATGCATTATTGGGATTTGATTGGTTAAAAGCCCCATTTGATAGAATCTCATATTCAAAGAATTGAAAATGTTTTTTGGGTTTAAATTGTTTTGCTCTCCTCTATGGTTTGTGTGGGCCTAATAAGGGGTAACCTGAGGTTTGGGCCAAACCCACACGCGCGCCGCCGCCGCCGTCTAGCTCGGGCACGGGCACGGGTCCGGGTCCGGCTTGGCTTTGGGCTTTGGGCTCAGGTAGAGCACCTGCGGTGCAGGCTAAGACTTATCTGATTTCGTGAATTAATTGTGGCTGTTACATGTATTTATTGGAGGCATTAAAAAGCTGGTTTTATTATGTGTTATTAATTAAAACACAATCCTTGCTGCCAAAATAATTCTCGAACATTTTTTTCCGTTCATCTTTCTTCGATTGCAATTCTTTGGTAAGATAGGTTTTTCTCCTGGACAAAGTCTACATTATTCCAGCCTCAGCTGTGCGAGTGGGCTTACATCTGAGGGACAACCGTGTTAACCTCGGAAACAACCGGATTTGATCGCCACCACGGTCCACCCGGAATAATTGCTTTCAAGTCAGTGGACTCCTTACCACGGCGCGGTTCTTATTTATTCATCTTCTTCTGCTCAGTATCAGATATCGACAATAAAACGATTTGGATACGGTGTTGCGTGCCACGTCATTCCGGGTATCTTATTCCAACAATTTGAAAACAATTATTAGTCGTATTTGCGTACTACAATGTCTAGTTCTACCAACATGCATGCTGCTAAGTTAGAACTCCTTGACGCTACGAATTACCATCGCTGGGCAACCAAGTTATTTATGTATTTTGAATAACTAGAGATAGACCATGTTCTTTTGCATGATCCCCCGCTTCCCTACTCTGTGCATGATCCCTTCGGTCCTGAACAAACTCCCCCGATAGCTGCCATCCTGAGGAAAAATCAAGATGACATTAAGAAATACGAAAATGACAACAAGACTGCTAGGTACCATATTTTAAATCAAATGATGAACTCGTTATTTAATTTGTTTATGGATCAAACGTCTGCTAAAGTCATTTGGGACGCACTAGATAAGAAATATGGGGCTGATGATGTTGGAAAGACGAAATATGTGGTCGGGAAATGGCTCGCCTTCAGGATGGTGGATTCTAAGCCCATCATGGACCAAGTGCATCTGTACAAAAACTTGTCCACTGATATCGTCAACGAGAAAATGAAAATGGATGAGATTTTTCTGGCAAATGTCCTGCTCGAGAAATTTCCACGTTCATGGAATGACTACCGAAACCACCTCAAGCACAAGAAGAAGGATCTCTCACTGCAAGAGCTGATATCCCACATGCGAACCGAGGAGGCAAACCGCCTGAAGGACAAAATGGATTTTTTATCAATTCATTCTGTCAAGGCAAATATCGTGGAGTTTTATGGCCCTCCATACTCCAAGGAGAAAGGCAAAGGCAAGATGAGAGTCCAACCTAAGAAGGACCAGTTCAAGAAGAAGCCGGTCAAAAATCCTGCACCTCCGACCGGATCAACTCAAAACCGTGTCAAGGTCAAATGCTGGGTTTGTGGGAAGGATGGGCATAAGGCGTACCAATGTTCTCAGCGTCAAAGGTCAACTCCCGCTCGAGCTAACATTGCTGAAGATGATGACATCATTGCTGCAGTGGTGGTAGAGGCAAATATGGTTGCTAACTCCACAGACTGGGTGCTGGACTCTGCTGCAACTCGTCACATGTGTATGCACAAGGACATGTTCACCAACTTCGTTGAAGCTGAACCTGGAGAGGTCGTCTACCTGGGGAACGACTCAACTACAGCGATTGCTGGATCAGGAAAGATAACACTGAAGCTGACCTTTGTGAAGACATTTGCCCTCAACAATGCGCTCTGCGTTCCCTCTCTTCGCCGCAACCTCATCTCGGGTCCTCTTCTCAACAAAGTTGGACTGAAGACTGTGATTGAAGTTGATACCGTTGTATTTAGCTTCAAGGATAGTTTTGTGGGGAAAGGGTATTATAGAAATGGACTTTTTGTAATCAATTTTGATTCTGTTATTGGTAATAAAACTTTAACTTCTGCTTACATCTCTGAGTCAATAGATCTTTGGCATGGTAGATTGGATCATGTAAATGAAAAGTCCATTAAAAGGCTAAGGAACTTATCTATAATACACGAATTAGCATCCTCACAATTATCCAAATGTCAGTCTTGTGTCGAAGCAAAGTTTACAAGAAAGGCTTGTAAACCAGTAACTCAAAGGCATCCAAATCTCCTAGACTTGATTCACTCCGACTTAGCCGACTTTAAGAATACTAGAAGTAAAGGTGGTAAACATTACTACGTGACATTCATTGATGATTGTTCATGATTTACCCTAGTATACTTGCTTCGAACAAATGATGAGGCTGAACAGATGTTTATCAAATATAAGAATGAAGTGAAAAACCAACTTGATCGAAAGATCAAGAGAGTTAGATCTGATCGAGGCGGAGAGTATAGTTCAAACTTCCTGGTCGACTTCTGCGAGAAGAACGGAATTATTCACGAGTTGAGTGCGCCCTACTTACCGCAACAAAACGGAGTAGCTGAACGCAAGAACAGAACTTTAAATATCATGATGAATGCAATGCTTCTAAGTTCCGGTCTTCCAGTCGAGATGTGGGGGGAAGCTGTTCTCTCAGCTTGTCATATTCTTAACAGGGTTCCTCACAAGAATCTTGACAAGACCCCCTATGAGTTATGGAAGGGTTATGCCCCCAACCTGAGTTTCTTGAAGGTGTGGGGGTGTTTAGCTAAAGTTGTTATACCTCCTCCAAAGAAAACCAACATAGGCCCCAAGACCTATGACTGCGTTCTAATCGGATATGCTCAAAACAGTGCTGCCTACAAATTCATGTCCTTACATGATCTTTCTATATCTGAGGCAAGAGACGCCGAGTTTTTTGAGCATGTGTTCCCATTGAAGAAGAATGTCGCTAACCCCTCATCGTCTTCAGCACCGGAGGATGTCCCTAATGTGTCTGAAGAGCTCCACACACATGTTAGTTCTTCTGCTCCAAAGGTTCAGGGTGATGAACCAAGACGAAGCAAGAGACCTAGAATTGAAAAGGACTTTGGAGATGATTTTGTCACTTCGTTTCAAACTGAGATCGTGAATGTGGACTTTGTAAGTGAAGAACTAGTATCCGCCTATCTGACAGAAGATGATCCCGAAACCTACGGAGAAGCATTAAGATTCGTTGATGCTAGTTTTTGGAAGGAAGCTGTCGATAATGAACTAGCCTCTATCATGTCAAATCAGACTTGGGAATTATCCGATCTACCTAAAGGGTGTAAACCCATTAGTAGTAAATGGATATTCAAGAGGAAACTAAGGTCTGACGGTACAATCGAAAGATTCAAGGCCAGACTGGTGATCCGAGGATTCAGTCAGAGGAAAGACATTGACTACTTCGACACCTATTCCCCTGTGACCAAGATAGCAACGATTAGATCACTAATCAGTCTAGCTGTCATCCATGAGTTGGTTATACATCAGATGGATGTCAAAACCGGCTTCTTGAATGGAGATCTTCATGAGGAGATCTATATGTCACAACCCGAGGGATTCGTGATAAAAGGTCAAGAGGAAAAAGTCTGTAAGTTGAGGAAGTCACTTTATGGACTGAAGCAAGCACCAAAGCAATGGTATGAGAAATTTCACAATACTTTGGTGAGTAACGGATATACTGTCAACAACTCTGACTCGTGTGTTTACACAAAGTTGATTGGATCAGATTGTGTGATTATATGCCTTTACGTCGATGATATGTTAATTCTTGGTAGTAATTTGGGGGTTATAAACAAAACCAAGGATTTTCTATCATCCAACTTTGAGATGAAAGACTTGGGGGAGGTAGATGTCATCTTAGAGGTAAAAGTTTTGAGAGACTCTGATGCCATCTCTCTAAGTCAATCTCACTATGTTGAAAAGGTGTTGAAGAAATTCAATTCCTTTGAAGTCACATCTGTTAGGACTCCCTATGATCCTTACATACATTTGACGAAGAACTTGGGAGACAGCGTGTCACAAGTCCAGTATGCCAAGATCATAAGAAGTGTGATGTTCCTCATAAACTGTACACCACCCGACATTGCCTATGCGGTGAGCAGGTTGAGTCGTTACACTCACAACCCTAGTAAAGAACATTGGGAAGCCCTTCGTCGTCTACTCAAGTACTTGAAATGGACCATAGACTGGTCATTGCATTACAACAAGTTTCCGGTTGTTCTAGAAGGATTATGTGATGCGAACTAGGTTTCAAGTAAGGATGAGGTTACTTCAACAAGCGGCTATGTCTTTACTATGGGTGGAGGCGCAATATCTTGGAAATCCTCCAAGCAATCGTGCATTGCTAGTTCCACGATGGAATCCGAGTTATTGCCCTCGAGTTGGCAGGGCAAGAAGCAGACTGGCTGAGAAACTTGTTGGCCGACGTGTCCATTTGGAGACGGCATGCAATTTTGGTATCACTACGCTGTGATTCTCAGTCAACCATATGTGTGGCAAAGAACAATGTCTACAATGGAAAGAAAAGACATGTTCGCCTAAGGCACGGTGTGATTCGACAACTTCTGAGAGATGGAGTAATTTCTTTGGATTATGTGAGATCTGAAAGAAACCTCGCTGAATGTAAAGGGATTGCCAAGGAAAGTTGTCCTTGACACTTCGAGAGGAATGAGGCTTAAGCCCACATCGTGAAAGTATGGTGAATACCAATGACCGGTCAAACGAAACCATACAACTCTCGCTGCACTACTTTGTCCATAAAGTTGTGCTAGAGATTCCATAACCAGTTTTTGGTGGTGCTATTGAGACACACTTGATGGATCTCAAGTCTGACAACCCATAACCAGTTTTTGGTGGTGCTATTGAGACGCACTTGATGGGTTTCTAGACGAACAATCCATAACCAGTTCTTGGTGATACTATCGAGACACACTAGATGGATTGTTGATGTGGATGACTCATAACCAGTTCTTGGTGGTGCTATCGAGACGCACTTGATGAGATTCATCTGCAGCTGACAGGTTGGACTCTATGTCCTTAATAGCTCATTTGTCAGTACTAGTGAGACGTACGTGACGAGCTACCTATGCGGGTGTGATGGTTTGGCCGCCATCAGTGGAAGACTCGAAAAGGTTTTCAAAATACACTCGCGAGACCGAGGTGTACGCATGGCCTTAAAAGCGTAGATCATGTATCGCGGAACGTGTAGATTAGAAGATAAGATATGTTCTGTGGGGGTCTCACCGGAAAGTGAAAAACAAGTTCAAGAAGTAATTCACTCGTTTTCACAAGTACGTTATTGCCTCACTTCACTATGTGTCAATTCAAGTCGAAAGACATTGACACTTAAGTATCACATCTTCCTTTGTCCAGGACTTTTACTTTTTAAACCCTTTATTTGTAAGGCTTTTTGTGGGGGATTGTTGGGGTTTGATTGGTTAAAAGCCTCATTTGATAGAATCCCACATTGAAAGAATTGAAAATGTTTTTTGGGTTTAAATTGTTTTGCTCTCCTCTATGGTTTGTGTGGGCCTAATAATGGGTAACCTGAGGCTTGGGCCAAACCCACACGCGCGCCGCCGCCGCCGTCCGTCCGGCTCGGGCTCGAGTTCGGTCCGGTCCGGCTCGGCTTTGGGCTTTGGTAGAGCACCTGCGGTGCGGGCTAAACTAGATTTTATTTCTTGACTTAAAAAATATATTTTATTTTCAGAAGTGTTTTGAATTCAAAATCTGATTTTAAATGAATTTCAAATTCAAATATTTTTGAATTCAAATCTGACTTTAAATGATTTTCAAATTCAAAATTTTTTTAATCTGATTTTAAAAGGTCTTTTGAAATTCAAATTTAAATCTGGTTTTTAATCCATGAACTAATTGTGGTTGTTACGTGTATTTATTGGAGGCATTGAAAGACTGGTTGAATGTGTCATTTTGTGTGAGTTTAATTCATTTCCCCTCAGATATTTCTATAAATACTGAGGGGTGTCTCCCCATTTGAAACACAATACTTGCTGCCAATTGCTTACTTGCTGCCAAAATAATTCTCGAACATTTTTTCCCGTTCATCTTCCTTCGTCTTTCTTCGATTGCACAATCTGACGGTCTTCAGACTGTTGTTTGTTCAATCGCCGGAAATTCTTTGGTAAGATAGGATTTTCTCCTGGACAAAGTCTACATTATTCCAGCCTCAGCTATGCGAGTGGGCTCACATCTAAGGGACAACCGTGTTAACCTCGGAAGCAATCAGATTTGATCGCCACCACGGTCCACCCGGAATAATTTCTTTCAAGTCAGTGACCTCCTTACCACGGCGCGGTTCTTCTTTATTCATCTTCTTCTGCTCAGTATCAGATATCGACAACAAAAGGATTTGGATACGGTGTTGCGTGCCACGTCATTCCAAGTATCTTATTCCAACATGCATGTCCGTAACTTAGCCCAACGATATTAGGTGCACACTTATGCATGTCGGACGACTTTGCTTCCTAAATTTTTTGGTGAGGATTCCGGCAAGAAGTTGCAGGGACGACATCGACAACAAATTTCCAATATTTAGAGAAGATACATTTAAAATATATTTATAAAAAACATTCTACTATCAAGACACTCTTGAAAATGAACTTGACATTAGATGGTATTTTTAGAAAAGATAAACATAAAGTTAAATGTATCGATGTTAGTGTCAGGGGTGGATCCATATAAAATTTTGGGGGTGTAAAAATTTAATTTGATTATTTAATTTTTAGTTGAGTTCGAATTTAACTTTCATGTATATATAAATACAAAGTGAGTTGGTTCGCAAGTCTTATAAACCTTAATAGATTGGCTCGAGCTGAACTTGTTTAACAAACAACTCAATCGCTAAAACTTTGTTTAGTTTAAACTCGACTCGGACTCGAATTATTTTAACAAAATTAATTTTCAGTTTGACTCGAAAAATAAATATAGTTACATTTAATTTCAGCTAGACTCCACAATTCATTTAGTTTACATTAAAGTCTTTATTAAAATTTTGGAATTCAAACAATAATAATCAACACTTATTAAATATCTTCAAGAAACACTTATTAAATATCATTTTTACATAAATGAGTCATCCCGAATACATAAAATATGTAGTTTTAAAGTGTTGGAACTCAAACAATAATAATCAACACTTATTAAATATCATTTTTACAAAAATGAGTAATCCCGAATACATAAAATATGTAGTTTTTAAGTATTTATAACATAATTTTTATGTATTTTTTATTATTTTGAATATCAGATTTAAACATAAGGATTATTCTTGAAAAATCGAGTAGATCAAGAGGCTCAATGACACTAAAGAAAAGCCCAACACAATGCCATGCTAATTTACCAAAAAAGGGAGGCATTATTTGTGATTGTTTTGAACAAATTATCAATCTATATTAAGGTTGGGGGAGCAAACGAAAATTATGAACAAAATTATACGTTCAATTTTTTTTGAATTCTCCGGCCAAGGGGGTGCGACCAGTGGCGGATCCGGGGGTGCTTGAACCGAAAATTCAGAAAAATATAGTATAAAATTTTTTTTCCGAAAATTGAATATGGCCCCCTAAAATTCTGATATCTATATATAAACTGTAAAAATTGTTTGGATTAGTGGTAAGTGTATGCTCTTTTATTCAAGAGGTCATATGTTCAAATCTTGGAATTGACAAAATTTTTAATAGTTTTGTGCTTTTTATTGATCTTTGAGCCTTTTAAAAAGGAGCATTTTTCATTCTCTTTATTTTTACTAATTATTATTGTATGTTAAATTGTTTTTATTTCATTTTATTAAACCTTTTGTTTTGTTTACTACCTTTTATTAATTAAATTATTAGTTATTTATTAAAATTTTGTAAATTTTTCAAGCAAATAAATTCAAAAATTAAGTCCAATGGTGGGTCGTTTGATTAACTAATCAACCTAGAGCCCAAACTATTAGAGTTTGTAAGGCTCGCAAACCGACTTACTTTGTATTTATATATACATGAAAATTAAATTCAAACTCAACTAAAAAATAAATAATCAAGCTCGAATTGATTTTTTTATATGCATTTAGTAATTATTTTATTAATTAAATTATTATTTTTAATTAATTAAATAAAATTTAATATAAAATTTTGCCCCCTCTTGCAAAATTTTCTGGATCCGCCACTGAGTGCGACTAATTATATAAATAGAATTAGGAAGACCAGTTAATTTTGAAGTAAAAAAACAAAATTGCTTTTGGTTTGATTTCAAATTTTCAAAACTATACTCTTGGTCTCTCTCTTCTGTGTCTTTGCAATACCAGACAATCCATCACCGACACTTCGATCGACTTCGCCGGCCAACCTCTCCCTCCTCGCCGATGTCCGATGCTCGTCGGAAGCTCGCCATTGTCATGATCTTGGTATTTGTTTATCTTATACTTTATATTTGGTAATGTTTGTTGATATTTTGTTCACACAGAGCAACCCAGGAATTTCCGGAGGTTTGTCCCGCCGGCGGATGAAGGTTTCTTTGGGGTCTAATGGCCGAGCTAACGAACATAGCAGCAACGTTTTGGTGGAGAGCTCGTTGAATGAGATCAAAGAGGTCACTTGCGTGGTAGAAATGGACTCTGATGATTCTGTCGAGGAGCTCCAGGAAGATACCCTATGGATCGTCACTGTAGCTAGGTGAGCTCATGCTTCAAGGGCTCATTTTTCAATTTTATCATCTTTTTTTCTTTCTAATTTGTCTCTGCCAATTTATTTATTAGTAGAATTTTATCTAATATTTCATTTGTTTGTTAACCTTGATGTTTGGTGTTTAAAGCCCCTTTTTAAAATCTTAATCCATTAAAATTTCATAATTCATAGGTTTTGAGTTTTTTCTATTGGGTTTTGTTCTGGCATCTTTGGTTGAGAGTGGATATTTTAGACCTTAATGTTCGGGGAAGAAGGTTTTGTTTATAAAGATGTATATTACTTTATCTGTTGCTTATGCAGATCTTAGTTGTGTTGTTGGCAGATAAAATATTCAGATTATGTGGATCCTTTATTTTTATTTTGGTAAATCCTATCAATTGTTAGCTTAAGCACATGTTTGAGGTTTTTGGATTTTCTAAAACAATACCACCAAAAACAGAGCAAGTCAAGTGTTTGTAACCGTTACGAAGAAAACAAACACCAATATCATGACGATGGCGAGCTCCGGTGAGTTTCGACGAGCATCAGCCAACAACGACAATGGAGAGGTCGGCCGGTGAAGTCGACCCGAGAGTCGGTGGTGGATTGCTCGGTATTGCAGAGACAAAGATGAGAGAGAGACTGATACAGGGGTTACTGCGAAAATAGGTGAAACAATTAGGTTTGAATTACTTTATAGTTTCTTGAGAGTGAAGTTTGGAGATTTGAATAAAGAGACTAGAAGCGAAAGGAAATAATGGGTTAGGAGTAGAAAGTTTAGGGTAGGGTTTTGAGGAACACAACCGCCACTTAGCCGGTGATAGGCTAAGATAAGGTTTGCGCCACACCTAGGTCGCCACTTAGCCGGTGATAGGCTAAGATAAGGTTTGCGCCACACCTAGGTTGTTCGGCCTGAGTGATAAGTAAGAAAACAAAGACACAAAATTTTGATAATTTTTATTACTAAAATCTTAATTTTCCAAAGAGCCAAAGCCCCTTTAAATACATGCAAGTAGGAAATAACAACTAGAACTAGAAAAGGCAATAACAAACTAGAATAATAGGAAATTTGAAAAACATAAATTACTTGGCTTGCAAGCCAATTATTCTAGAAACTAAATACTAGGAAATATAAAAATTAGGAAACTAAAGTTGTTGAAACCATGTGCTTAAATTAATCCATGTGCTTGAACTATAAATATTTGGCTCATGTATTTGACCTAACTCACATGCTCCTGCATCAATCCCCCAGAGTTGCGAAAAAAGACTTGCCTTCAAGTTTTCACCATGGTAAGGTCGTAAGTCCTTCACATTAAAGGTAGGGGAAACTTCATACTTACTTGGTAGCTCAATTTTGTAGGCGTTCTCACCAATCTTTTCAAGTATTTTAAATGGTCCGTTCAACCTTGGTTTCAACTTTCCAAAGCGACCAGGGGGGAAACGATCCTTCCTTAGGTAAATCCAAACTAACTCCCCCACGTGGAATTCAACAAATGACTTCTTCTTGTTTGCTTGTTTTGCATAATGAGCATTCTGCTTCTCAATCTTTATCCAGACTTCTGTATGCAACTTCTTGATCTCTTGAGCAAGTTTTTCTGCATCACCACTGAACCATTTTGTTATTGTCTTAGGAGCTAAATCCATAGGCCAATTGGTTGCAACCCATACATGCACTCAAATGGGCTCTTCCCTGTTGTTTGATGCATTGATTTATCGTAAGCAAACTCTAATTGAGGCAATAATAAATATCATTGCATTATATTTTTCCCAACATAGCTTCGCAGAAGATTACCCAAAGTTCGATTAACAACCTCTGTTTGACCATCCATTTGAGGGTGATGTGAGCTTGAACACATCAAACTAGTTCCCAATTTCCTCCATAATGTCCTCCAAAAATGGCTCATGAATTTGGTATCTCGATCACTCGCCATGCTCTTGGGAATACCATGCAACCTAACTACTTCCTTGAATTATAAATCAGTCACATTAGAAGCATCGTTCGTCTTGTTGCAAGCTAGAAAATGTGCCATTTTTTAGAAACGGTCCATAACCATTAAGATAAAGTCTTTACGCCTTTGAGTAGTAGGTAGTCCCAAAAAAAATCTAAACTAATATCTTCCCACGGCGCATTAGGAATTGACAAAGGAGTGTAGAGACCAGCTTGGTTTTCTTGAGTTTTTTCCATAATACAAGTAGTACACCTTTCAACGGACCTGCTTACATCTCTCTCCAGTTTAGGCCAAAAGAAATTTGCCCTAACCAAGGAAAAAGTCTTTGCTCTCCCAAAATGACCTCCTAGAGTACCTTCATGCACCTCATGTAGAATATTAAGTCTTATAGAACAATGAGGTATACATAAAGCATTACCTCAAAAAAGATGCCCATCTTGCACATGAAATTCTCCTCTTGGACTTGACTTGCATTCCTCCCAAAGAACTCCAAAGTCATGATCAATCTCATATAAATCTCGTAACACATCGAATCCCACAACCTGTATTTTCATCATCCCCAACAGCGCATGTCTTCTACTAAGTGCGTCTGCCACCACATTCTGAGTTCCTGCCTTATGTTTCAAAGTAACACTAAAGGCTTGAAAGAATTCAACCCACACAGCGTGCCTCTTATTCAACTTGTGTTGAGAGTTAATAAACTTTAGTGCTTCGTGGTCAGAGTATAGCACAAATGGTTTGCATAGCAAATAATGGCTCCAATGTCCAAGAGCGCGATATATAACATAAAACTCTTTATCATAAGTGTTGTAGTTGTGTTTTGCCTCATTAAGCTTTTCACTAAAAAATGCATTTGGTTTCCCTTCTTGGCTCAGAATAGCTCCAATTCCCACCAAACTAGCATCACACTCCACTTCAAAGAGTTTAGTGAAATCTGGGAGAACCAAACAAGGTGACTGAGTTACCTTTTCTTTGATATTTTCAAACGCCTTTTGAGCTACCTTTGACCATTGAAAGCTCTTCCCTTTGAAGCATTCAGTAATAGGAGCCATGATCGTGCTGAAATTCCTTATGAATCGTCGATAAAAGGACACAAGGCCATAAAAACTCCGAACATCGTGTAAGCTCCCCGGGATTGGCCAAGATGTTATAGCGTCAATCTTCTCTTCATCCATCTCGATTCCTTTACTAGTCACCACATAGCCTAGAAACACAACACGGTCTTGGCAAAAATGAGATTTCTTCAAGTTAGCGTAAAGCTTATACTGTCTAAGTAGGCCAAAAACACTTCTCAAATGTGCTAGATAGTCATTCATATTTTGAGAATAAATTAAAATGTCATCAAAATATACTACCGTGAAACCAATACACGACTTTAATAGATTATTCATGAACCTCATAATAGTTGATGGAGTATTGGATAACCCAAATGACATTACCATTCATTCGTACAACCCATCTCTTGTCTTGAAAGCTGTCTTCCACTCATCTCCTTCTCTCATCCGAATTTGGTGATAACCACTCTTTAAATCAATTTTGGAGAATAATTTAGCCCCATGAAATTGATCCAACAGATCATCTAGACGAGGAATTGGAAAACGATAGTCCACGGTAATCTTGTTTACAACCCTTGAATCAATACACATCCGCCAGCTACCATCCTTCTTTGGGACTAGTAAGGCCGGTACTGCACATGGGGACTTGCTCTCTCGGACCAATCCCTTTTCCATCAACCCTTCTACTTGTCTCTTGAGCTCTTCATGTTCTTTGGGTGACATGTGATAGGCAGGTTTGTTTGGTAATGTTGCACCTGGAACTAAATCGATATGGTGTTAGATATCTCGCAAGGGAGGCAATCCTGCTGGGATCACGTCTTGGAACTCCCCAAGTAATGGTTCCACCTCTATGGGAACCCCAAATTTTACTTCCTCTACTTCTTCCAATACCACCAAAGCAAACACACTAGCCCCATCTTTTATTTCTTCGTCCAGTTGACTTTTGGAAACTATCATACTTGGTTTTTCGACTTGCGTCGTTGGTGAGGTCGTAGGTTGCATGGGCACCAAACATATAGTGGAGCCATCCTTACAAAAGTATAAGTATTTTTGAAACCATCATTATGTACCTTTCTGTCGTATTGCCAAGGTCTTCCTAACAAAAAATGGCAGGCATCCATGGGAACAACGTCGCACCATATTTCGTCTTTATACTTGGATCCGATTGAGAAGGACACCAAACACTTGTCTTTAACTTTGATCTCACTTTCCCTTTTTAGCCAACACAAGCTATAGGGTTTTGGATAAGGTACGGTAATGAGCCCTAACTTTTGAACCATCTCAACCACAACGACATTCTCAAATGAACCACTATCAATGATGACCTTGCAAACTTTTCCTAGGCATGTGCATTTGGTGTGAAATACATCGGTCCTCAACCAATCCTCCTCCATCGTAGGACTCGGACTTGATTTGAGGCTTCTTTGCACAATCAGAGATTGTCCGTGATCTGCATGTGCGTACGTGACAGCCGTTTCCTCAAATTCAGCAACATTGTCATCATCTTGTCCATCGCAATCATCTTCTTCTTCTTCAACCTGACCTTCTTCTACAGGTGCTACCACTCTTCGATTAGGGCAATCTGATGCAATATGCCTTAAACCTTGACACTTAAAACAACGAAGTTTTTTTGAAGGGTTTTCAAGATTTACTTTCTGGACTTCACTTTTTACCTTTGGCTTGAGCGTTGTCTTTTTCTCACATTGTTCTTTTTCCCTAGAGCTCTTGGTTCCAGCGAACCCTCGAGATGCGCCAATTCTTCGTTGCTTGTGTTGAGCTTCAACCTTCAGTGCACATTTAATCACATCATTCAGCGTATAGCATGGTTGTAAGTCGACCACATTCCCAATGTCCCAATTTAGACCCGCAATGAATCGATCAATGGAGTGCTCTTCAACTTCCTTCAAGTCAGCCTTCATCATCAAGAGTTCAAATTCAGCAGCATACTCCTCTACAGACATGCTTCCTTGTCTCAACTTTTGCACTTTAAGATACAACTCTTGTATGTAGATAGACGAGACATATTTTCTTTTTAATTCTTTTCTCATCTTTTCCCAGGTTGTGATCTTATTACGATATTCTCTCTCTCGCTGCCTTTTGAGGTTGTCCCACCAAATTGAATCGCCTTTCCTTAATTTTATAGCCACCAGTTTTACCTTTCGATCCTCTGGTAGTTCAGCATAATCGAACACTTTTTCCACGGTGCTTAACCACTCCAAAAAGTCATCTACATTCATGCGGCCTTCAAACTCAGGGATGTCAAGTTTTTGCATGTTAGTGTAGCCAAAATATTTCTTGTGTGGCCTTCTTTCGTATGCTTCGTGATCTCCATAATGGGTTTGGGCTTCTTTAAATTGATACCGCTCGCCGTACCTTCTTGCATCACCCCTATTTGATTGAGGATGAGTGTGAAAGTCTTCTCGTCGGATGACATCCTCTTCAGAATCATAACTTCATCCTTGATGTGATCCTTTCATGCTCCCACTTTTCTCTACGACCTTTTTGGATTCTTCAACGCGAAAGCGTTCTAGAAGTTCTTGAACTTGGAATTCGAGTTCAACAATACGCCTTTGTTCATCTGACAATGACTTTCTGTCATCTTCCCCACCATTAGTAACGCCTGTAGATCCACCACCGGCCATCTAACCAATGCTCTGATACCACTTGATACAAGGGTTACTACGGAAATAGGTGAAACGGTTAGGTTTGAATTACTTTATAGTTTCTTGAGAGTGAAGTTTGGAGATTTGAATAAAGAGACTAGAAGCGAAAGGAAATAATGGGTTATGAGTAGAAAGTTTAGGTTAGGGTTCTGAGGAACACAACCGCCACTTAGTCGGGGATAAGCTAAGATAAGGTTTACGCCAAACCTAGGTTCCTTGGCCTAAGTGATAAGTAAGAAAACAAAGACACAAAGCTTTGATAATTTTTATTACTAAAATCTGAATTTTCCAAAGAGCCAAAGCCCTTTTAAATACATGCAAGTAGGAAATAACAACTAGAACTAGAAAAGGCAATAACAAACTAGAATAATAGGAAATTTGAAAAACAGAAATTACTTGACTTGCAAGCCAATTATTCTAGAAACTAAATACTAGGAAATATAAAAACTAGGAAACTAAAGTTGTTGAAACCATGTGCTTAAATCCATGTGCTTGAGCTATAAATATTTGGCTCATGTATTTGACCAAACTCACATGCTCCTGCATCAGAGACCAATGACATGATTTTGAAATTTTGAAACCAAAATCAGGGCATTTTCGTCTTCTTACTTCAAAAATTAACTGAAATGTTAACGGTTCTTGCTGTATGTCTGTTTTTTATATTTCGGTGGGCTAGATGTCAACTTTTAAAAATGGATGTAGCTAGGTATCTTTTGATCAAACTTGAGTGTAGATATGTGTACTTTAACTTAAAAATAAAAACAAACCAATAGAATTTAGCTCTCTTTTTTTTATGAACTAAATATTATGAAATTATAAAATTTTAATCCGTTTTGATTTATTATTTAACTTATCAATTTTTCGATTGGATTTTCATGATATTGTTATATTTTTGACCGATTTTGACTTATTATTTAACTGGGGTTTTTGTTAGCCATAATCGATCGATTTTTTATTCACTTCGATTTTCTTATCTATTCTCAATTTGTAAACCGAATCTGAACTAATAAAGTCTTGATTTATTTTAATTTTAAACGAACCAGTTTAAATTTTCATAAGGAGCTCCTCGACTCAAATCTTGGCTACTGGCCAGGAGTGACCAAGGTAGAGCACGTTGTGTACCACTGTGCCACACAACCTCAAATAAGGTTATAACATATGATTCACGTTGACATTTGTAAGAATCATATGTTGTGGTGATTCTAGAAAAAAATAGGGTAAAGGACATTAAGCCACACCTAATTTATTTCAAAAGACATATAACCACCCCTTCTTTTAAAATGGACAATGAACTATACCTAAAGATCATAAATTGACAGATAGGACCTATCGTTAGAGTTTTGGATGGAATATGTTAAAATTTGAAGTAAAAAGACGAAAATGCTTTTGGCCAGACTTCAAATTTTCAAAACCATGTCATTGTGAAGATTTTGGTTGTTTCTTGGCTCAACCTTCACCGACCTCATCTCCGACTTCCGAACAACTTTCCCGATCGTTCTCGCCTCCTCGCCATTGGCCGGAGATGTTCATTGTGGTCGTCGCTAGAGATGCTCGCCGGAGAAATCGACCCGTCACCGGAGCTTGAACTTTGGATCTCGTCGTCGTCGTCTTCAACTTTGGAACAGTTTCCTCGTCGTCGTTGTCTTCAACTTTGGATCAGTTTCCTGAGGAAAAGCTGATAGTCTATCTTGATGATGACATTGAGACAAAGTGATTTACGTTCTGTAAACATCAAACCAAGTTGGGTACATCCAAAATTGTCAGACTATGATGATATTCAAGCTAAATTCAAGGCTCTCAAGACATCATCATCTGTAATAACCATTGCAACCCAAATGTAATTGTATATCTTATGACTTATTTACCACTATTGTTCGATATTATGTTTATTGATCTAATTGGTTTTCCTATTGTTCCTTCCTGATGTAATTCATAATAATGGAATACACCAACTTCTCTTTATATCAGAAATAATAATACTAGAAATGAAAAGTTACGAAAATGTGTCTTATTGTATGACAATTTTGTAAAAAAGATAAATGACATTTGCCGGAGAAATCGACTCGTCGCCGGGTCAATTTCTCCGGCAATGACCACGGTGAGCATCTCTGGTCAATGACGAGGAGGCGAGGACGACCGTCAAAGTTGTTCGGAGGTCGGTGAAGGTTGAGCCAATAAACAACCAAAATCCTCACAATGATAGGGTTTTGAAAATTTGAAGTCTAGCCAAATACATTTTTGTCTTTTTAATTAAAATTTTAACATATTTCATTCAAAATTATAACGGTATGTGTTGTCTCTCTGGGTGTAACTCATTATTCATTTAAAAAAAATAATGATTATATGTCTTTTTAAATAAGTTGGTGGGGCTTAATGCTCCTTACCTTAAGAAAATATGTTGTGGTGATTGATTGGTAGGGGAAGGCATGTGTATTGTGTGATGATCCTAAAATACACGTGGAAATTAACAAGACAAACCAACAACAAACTTGAAGAAGAAGAAGAAGAACGATACAGTATTAGTATTGAACAGTGTAGACGGCGCGCAGAGAGCAACCACTGAAACGCTCTTCAATCCCAGAGAGAATCAACAATCTCATCTTTCATGGACCCACAACCCACCCTCAAACCCATCATTCTTCGGATTCCAATCCGCCCCAAAATACCCACTCCGCCGCCTCCCGCCAATGCGGCGGCGCAGAATCTCCGAGAGACCCTCCTGGGAAAGCTCGCCGCCGCCTCCGTGCCTCTCAGCCCCTCCCTCAGGTCCCAAATCGACCAACGCCTCCGAGAGCTCGCACCCTCCTTCCACACCCCCGACCACCCCCCTTACGCTTTGGTACTCACTCCTCAACCCCATTTTCTCAATTTCTGATTTTGACTTGTTCGTTTTTGTGATTCTTGTTTTGTAATGGTGTGTGACATTGAGCAGATGATCAGCAAGGCCATAGAGGAATTGGGTGACCAGTTGGGGTCGACTGAGAGTTCTATTTCTGAGTTTATTGTGAGAGCTTACAAGGATTTGCCTGTGGCCCATAAGCTCATGTTGACTCATTATCTGGGGAAGCTCTGTGGGGATGGAGAAATTGTCCGCGTGGATGGTGATCGGTTTATGCTTCCGGGCAATGAGAAGAAGGAAAAGAAGGCGCCGAGGAGAAAAGGGAAGAGGCGGAGAGGTAGCCGAAATGTAGGCGATCATGAGAATAGGTGTCGAGTAGAAAATTATAAGCTTTGTGTTGGTGGAGAAACTGAAGAAAATGGTGGTGCTGAAGAGGAATGTCAAGGTCAAATAGGGAAGGGGAAGATGGTGCCTAGGAGGAGGCGGACTCGGGCAATGCAGGTGGTTGAAAGTGTTGAGGAAAGACAGGCAATGGAAGTTGCTGAACTAAGTCGAGCCATGGTGGTTTATGCAAAAGGCAGTCATGGCAACGAACTCTCAGTCCAAGTGGTTGAGAATGGAAGCCAAGCTCAGAGGCAAGGAGTTCAAATGCTGACAGAAAGCCTCGAAACTCAGGTAACTCGTATGTTTGTTTTAGCCAAAGAAAATCTAGTTGTTGAACATGAGTAAAGTAAAGGTATCTAAATGTGTGAGGGAACGTAGATGAGATATGAATTAGGATTGGTGATTTGATTGTGCTTCATTCCTCCCAGTGAGATCATCCACCACTGTGAGGCAAAAGCTTGCCATGATAGTGTGTGCTCAATGAGTCGTTTTGTGCTGTTTAAGAACAAGTTATTTCTCTCATAGTTTTTTCAAATTTTGCTGTGAATAAATGTAGGTAATACCAAGCAAACCTTGTATTATAATTTCTTTGTTTGTTTGCTTATCCCAGATAGGACTACCTCAAATGAGCGGATTCTAGGCCCTTTATCGAAAAAATATATATTGTCCTGTCAAAGTTATGACTTTTTTGTATTCTGCATATTGATATCTCAAACCAGCTGATCCTAGGTACCAATTTTTGATCTACAATACTTCTTATATCTGTTTATTTTGAATATTGCTACCTCAAATTAGCTGATACCTAGGTCCTTCACCCTCACATTTGTACTGTTATTGATTTTATATTCGTTTATTTTGTGTACTTGTAAACAACAAGAATGCCTAACTAAAGTTAGTGAGACACTACAAGTATCTAACAGGAGATTGGTGGTGATCAGGACAACTTGGTGGATTTGCTTGATTGGAACCCTGTCCCTTCAACGATATTTCAGTTAGATAATTCTGAGTTGGTTGGCCAAGCTGAGGCCGAAGGTACCAGCTGTGCTATTGAGCTGAAGAAGGAGAAGCAGGAGATGGCCGAAAAACTGAGGTAAATTACCTGCTATAATTGATTGTAGGTATTCCCATTTTGTGTTGTTGCGCTGACTTGCCTATTTTTGGGATTGATCGTAGCTGTCAACACCCCAGCCCCAGCTTTGCTATTGAAGTGAAGCAGCTCAAGGAGGAGATGACCAAAATGAAGCAGTAGGTTCCTTTTTCTTTTATTGGTTATCTAGTCTTGCCATTTACATGCTTGAGTTGATCTCAACAGTGTGACCATTTTTCTTCTTTTGTTTAATAAAACAGAGATATGCAGGACCTTGCCTCTGAGAATCAGAAAGTTCACATTGATGTTGAACTCCTCAAAATGAAGGTATGTGCCAAATATGAATATTGTACGGAAAAAACTACATCCTAATGAAAGTTTCTTAATTACTAGTGTTTTTCTTCAAATATTTTATCACTATGTATTTTAATAGAAAATGTATAACGAACTGTTGGAGAAGACCAAAAAGGTTGGTGAGCGAGTGATGGCAATTTCAATATCTGGGGCAGATGTTGAGAATGTAGTTGAAGAAACAAGTGAGACACAAGAACACAGTAATGGATGGACAGAGATAGCTAAGTCACTGCCACTAACAACTGCAACATCAGAGATTCTGGAGGAAACTGCAGTAACTTCTCTGGACGCAACCTTGTATTTGGAATACACTGAGCACGATCACCAACCACAACTCCCACAGCCTCCGGACCTCTCTTCCTCCTCTTGTCTGGATGTACCCATGGATTTGGCTTTCGTGCCAACAACAATGGAACAACTGTCTCACGAAGAGCAACAAGCAAAACTTTGTGTTGCGGATGAGGTAAATTTCACCTCCTTTACTAAGCTAATATTTTTTTCAATCCTAGAAGTAGCACTTGATATAAGTAAACATTAGCTTCCTGCACTCAATCACAATGAACTGCAACTCACAATATACATAAAGCTAAGGAGTTCCAGAACCTGGCAGTAGCTTCAAGTGCATATTTATCATTGCAGAACAAATTAGTTTATGAATAGTAACATACTCTTGTGGAATCAACTCCGAGCAGGTTGAGCAGGAGCAACAACTAGAGTTTCCAAATTCAGAAAATCCTGTTGAGCAGGGTGGAGGGCAATCCAAGTCCGGACCAACTACAGTCACATCAATATTAGAATCATTGCCTATGCAACACCAACCTCAGCAGCAGCCACAAGAACATCCAAACTCCAAGAAGCCTCATAAAAAGATATCAAGAATGACACGCTCACTTCCTCCAGCAAAGCGAAAAGTAGATACGCTGCAACTACAAACAGGTGCGGCCAGAACCATTGTTGCTGGTTTGGCTCACACGGATCGAAATCTTAGCGAGCAGCAAAAGGGAAGTAAGGGTAGAAAGAGGCTTCCAAGAGTGTAAGTGGATGTGAACAACCTTAATTACAGACAGATGCAAACACAATGAGCAGCAGATAGAAAATAGAGGTAGTAGTACTATGTCTTCTACTCAGATGAAACATACTATTTTTTGAATTACATCAAAGATGAAACATACTTAAATGTATTAATTAACAAGATCCCGCATAGAACACAAGTGTAAGTTTATATTAGTATTTTTGAAAGAGGTACAATTATCAAATGTCTAGGCCAATAATTAGCATTTTGTTACCGCACAACCAAATATCTATTTTCTTTTTAAAAAGGGCAACATTTGATATAAAATAAAATTTAAACCTAAAAATACCAACAAAAAATCACATTTTTGTTTGTTGGAGTGTATGTGTAGTTTTAAAATAAAATAATGTCCAAATTTGAAACTGAACTCAACTAAAATTATACGTAAATTTAAAATAAAATTCACATCTTGAACTTGTAAAATTATTTTCCAAATTTAAATTTAAATTTGTTTTTTTGAGAAATTAAATTTAAATATGTTAAGTCCTATATTTTAAAAGAAAATGATTTTTTTTTAAAAAGTATGAAGTTAAATCATTCACGTAAGTATTGGGGGAAATTCTTGTTCACTCGGTCAACTATGTCACTTATTCAATTTACTACGATCAACAATTTTCAGTGTCAATTTATACTAAAAACTTTTTTACGTTTCATTTTATCCTAACATTGTTAAAACAGATGAAAAAAATATTGTTTGATTTTCAAATTTTATTAGTTGTCGAAAATACCTCTGTATTACAAAGTCAAAAAATTTAGAAAATATTTTTGTTAACCTTTTTTTCTTAAAAATATTTTTATGGAATAAATAATAAAAACTGATCTAAATATTTTTAAAATTTTTTTTTATAAAAATCATTGTTAAAATTTGTTTTTATTTTTAATATTTGGTTTGAAAAACCTTTTTTTTTTAAAAGTTAAACTTATGAAATAAATAATAACATAAAAAATTGATTTCAATATTAACAACATAACGGTGAAATATATACAAAGTTTTTCAAAGTGAATTGAAACAGAAATTAGTTGAGGGTAGTAACATTAAAAAAAATTGCATATTAAAAATAGTGATTAGAAAGTTTTGATAAAACACTTAGAAACAAGAAACCGATCAATAAAATGTTTGAAATAAGATATTTGTTATTCCTTTCAACATGCCTTATATAGCCAAAACTACTTCCTAAACAATAGGAGTTGTTACTTACAATTGTAAGCAAGTTAGTTTACTTGCCAAGTTTATACAGCTCATCATTTTCGAGTCGGATACAATTAACTTAAAAACATTGTTTATTTTCAGTTATTTTTAGTATAAAAAGACTAAAATGCTTTTGATTGTTTATCAAATTTTCAAATGCTTGCCATTATTCACCAAATTATTCATAATTCATCAAATTATAATACTTATTAATGATAAATAATTTTTATTCATAATATTTATTAACAAAAAAATTAATTTTTTATTATTATTCAATAATAATAATAATTTCATAAAAATTAAAAGTAAATAAATTTAATTATTAATAATAAAAATAAAAAATCAAAGTAAATTAATTATTAATAATTAAAATAATAGTAAGTATTAAAAATAATACTAATTATCAATAATATTATTAATTATTAATAATAATATATTGAACTTTCAAATGACATAACTCTCTCATACAAACTTATTTTCGGAGTTGTTAATCTATCGATTCTCTTCGATTTGATATATTATAAGCCCGAAACGGAGTTCGTATGAGAGAATTATGTCATTAGAAAATTCAATATATTATTATTAATAATTAATTACAACTTACTATACTTAATTGGAGCTCTCTTACAAATTACTATACTTATTTTAAAAAAATTACAACTTGATGTACTTTTTTTTGTTTTTTTACAGTTAACTCTAACACCATTAATAAATGGACGGAAATTCTTATTAAAATATGAAATATCTACAATACCCCTGGTTGTTCATCAAATTTTCAATTTGATGTCATCTATATCATTTTTGCCCAATTTTTTTCTATTCTTTTTATTTAAATTTTGTTTTCTTTTTTGGTCTTTCATTCAATTGACTTTTAATTTGATAATAAAAAGGAACCAATTCATATTTGCTGTAAATCAATTAACCTAAAAATTAAATTGTCTTATATTTTTTTTAAACCACCAATCTCTGTTAATTAATTGTCTAAGAGGATCTTCGAGGGCTCAGAGATCACTCTTTTGTTCGTGCGTGTACGACATGGATGTGGTCGTAATGGCCAACGGAGCTGAGGTCTGCAACGACACTTGGAGTGACGGTCCGATCTCGTCTGAGCTCGTCACCATCGCCGACGTCTTCTTATGTGTCAAAGACGAACCTAGAGATGAGGTTCTAGAACACATCTTGAAAGAGCTGAGGTTCTTGAACACCATGTCTCAAGATTATTATGAATCCAATTTTGAGGTTGCTATCCAATATTGACATGAATCCAATTTTAAGAGTCACTGATGTCATTGATGTCCATGTTAGCATGAATCCAATTGTTAAAGATTTTTTTTTTTGATAAATATTGATGGGCGTTGGACTGATGGTGTTCAGAATGAAGAAGGATAGTTTTCAAGACGGAGGAGAGAGAAGTGGGTGGAGGGTGTTTTCATCATTTTGAAAATAATAACAACAAACTCGGTTAAAATTGACGGAAATAAGCAAAACGTAAAAAAATTGTAGTTAAGTGAGTCAAAATAAAAGTTTTTAAAATAAGTATAACAATTTGTAAAAGGGTTCCAACTAAATATATTAATTTGTAATTAACCCTATTATTAATAATTAATAATATTATTGATAATAAATATTATATTTGATGATTAGTATTATTTTAATTATTAATAATTAATTTACTTTTATTTTTTATTATTAATAATCAATAATTAAATTGATTTACTTTTAATATTTATGAAATTATTATTATTAAATAATAATAATAAATTAATTTTTTGTTAATAAATATTATGAATAAAAATTATTTATCATTAATAAGTATTATAATTTGATGAATTATGAATAATTTGGTGAATAATAGCAAGCATTTAAAAATTTGATAGACAATCAAGAGCATTTTAGTTTTTTTACACTCAAAACTAACTGAAGCTTAACCATTTTGTTTAACTTGACACTAAAGCAAAACTAACTGACCTTAAAATAATGTTTTTAAGTTAACTGCATTCGACTGCAAAACGTGTAAAACTAACTATATATTTGTGACATCCATTACTTTTGGATTGTTGTCTCCATCAATATTATGTTGGGTCCTCTACCTCTCCTAACTCTTTAAACATATTCTCGACATTTACATCATACTTACTTACAATATCCCGTCATCTTCACCTATTCGTTGTTCATAATTATCTCTCTATTCCTATTGTTTATCTTCTTTAAACTCAAAATCCTTACTAATAATTACTCGTTTGGTTACATGATCAAATAATCGATACCCATTTGAGACTCCTCACTAATACCCAACCAAAATACAAACAATGAGCGAGGCATCCCCAAACTCGAAAATACTCTACCGAATGCCTTACTGTAGGATCTAGTACCCTAATTCAAGTCTTTACCATGTAATCTTTTATCTTATGTTAAGCAATAAAAGAGGCATTTACATTATTATTGTGTTGTAATAATGTATCAAGCGATAACTTCATCCAAAGTTGTTAGTGTTAACACAATGACAGCAGAACCTTTGGATATTATAAAGTTATGCTTGATGAGTCCCTAGTCGAATACTTATACATAAGTGACTAGTGTGAGGATGACTTACGATCATGTTCTGCTGATCGAGATGTAGAGTCATATCACGGATATCGTCCGGGAGACGATATCGGATGACCCGACTTGGAGTATAACGCATAGATTAAATCACCAACGCATACTCCGCGTCGTGTGATAACTGCCTTAATACCTTGGAGTGAGTGGCTCACGTGCACGTAACTCCAGTAGTTTGACATGCCCCAACGCTACCTGTAACATGTGTTGGAAAATATGAATTAATTCATATTAACAATTATATGAATGAAATTATTTTTTATTTCATGATTTAATATCCATTATATGCATTTCATTATCTTGAATGCATAGGTTATGAAATCATGGATTTATGGCTAAACCTTTCATTTTTTCAAATTAATTTGCATTGATTTAAGGAGTCTTTTTGTTGAAGAGTTGGAGACTATAAATAGATGGTCACCTCTCTTTTCATTTTACTCATCTCAACACCAAGAACATGAGTTCTTGGTTATTCATCTCTTTCTTTGGTCTCAAATATTCCTCATAAGTATGGTGATAGAGAAAGTCACAAGTTCAAGTTCGCCGGAACTAGACTTTTGGTGTACGATCCTAGTTCGAAGTCGTTGTATCCTGGGAGGTGTACGCTCGTTGATTTCAACACCCGAGGGAGAGCGAATACACTTTAAGGAAAGTGTCTAACACGCCTCGACTTATTCCCGAGTTTGTATCGAGTAATTTGTAATAGTTTATGCATCTTTGTAATTTTCATATTTCATTAGTATTTTATAATTTATTCATTTCCGCAATTTGTTAATATTATTATATAATACCTAACAATCTTAAAGTGTATCGTTCTTGAGTTTCAACAGGTTGCGGATTCGAGAAAGTTCATACTTTGTTTTATGAAATTTTGAATGTTTTCAATTGTATAATATTAATGATGTTAATTTCATTTTGTAGATATGAAGATTGGAAAATATGAATATTTTTGGATACAAACTATAAAGTTTTATACTCGCTCCAAATTTGAATAAATTATTGTAACATGATGAATTTAGTCATTTAAGATAATTTATAATTTTACAAATACTAATGAGTTTGTTTTCATGTTGTAGAAATGAAGAACACAAAGAATGAAGCATATTTATGCGAATAACGGGACTTTGTACTATCTTGAAGTTTTCAACAAAACAAAATTGAAATCTTTATGGATGGGAGCAACGGGTTTGCTTGCCTAATTCATTTTATGGGGATATTGAAAAAAAAAATGTCAATATGGCTGAGGCCGGGAATGTACCTTTGGGTCAAATTCCAAGTGGGTTTAAGACACGAGTGTCTACCACAAATATATCGAATTTTGTTTCGATAAGATATGTCAAATGACTTGAATGATTTGTTGGCTTCATTGTTGAAAGAAGACGACAAAGGATGGTGGTCATAATGGATTCACCATGTATGGTACACAAAAAACCTCAATATTGAAAGAGGAAGAAATTGATCATGTTGTACTCAAAATTATGTATTGTATAGTTTTGATATTATTTGTAAAATGTGTACCATGAAATACAAAAGATTGTGAATGATCAATAAGAAGAGAGAGAAAAAAAATGTCAAAGGACTTGAAAAGATTATTGACTTAATCTTTGAAAGAAGCTGAGAAAAGATGGTAAACATGTTGAGTTTACCAAGATTGTAAATGACGAACCTCAAAAGTGAAAGAGGAGATGATTCTCTTGTACTTAAACTATGTATTGAATAGTTTAATGTTCATTGTAAATGATCATTGTACAAGTGAATAAAATTATCAAATAATGGTGGAGAATCATAAGAAAAATATGATTTGTTAAATCATATGAATTGATTAACATGAATAAAATAATGAGTTTATTCATGTAATAATGAATCATATCAATATGAGTAATGAGTATTGAATTCATTCATGAATTGAAAATCATAAATATATTATTGATTTGAATGATTCTTATTTTGAATTGATCATCATGAATTGATGAATCATATAAGTTGAATGATGTAACGATCTCATTCACGAACTCATAAATATGAGTTGGGCATGATCAACGCAATGAAAATTGGCAGTGTCATTCATGGATTGATAAATCATGAATCTAAAGATAACGATGTTATTCATGCGTTGAAAAATCATACTTGGATATGATTAATTGTTTTGATTCATTGAGATAAATCATATCAATATGAATATGAATAAGATGAATGAAATAATGTTTTCATTCTTGAGTGGATAATGATTAGTTTGAAATCATATCAACAAAATAATGAGATCAACATAATAGATATAAGTGATGATCTAGTTATGTTGCAATCTCAAAATAAACTTTGGACTATCAAATCTCAAACAGTGTTAGCTTGACATGATTGTTTGAAGCCATATCTGTTTAGATGGAATTGAAAATAATAATCTTAAGATTATTGATGATTGTTGTATGTGCAACATGAGAAATAATGTAATTGTCGATACATTATTTGATACTCATGATTTCACTAATAATTGATTCATAAAAATAAAAATAAAAATTGTTTGTCCAAAATATAATGTATGTGGACAAAGGTTGTATAACCGATGACGCGATGGGCATGAATAAAAAATGTCATTATGTGGATTGATATCAATGAAGAAGAGTCTTTCATTTATATGATTGAGTCATATAATGGTATGATAGACTTGGTCAAGTGAATTATAATTTATATGTGGATTAATTCACTTGGACCATCTACCATCTTTCAAGATTGGTAAGTAAACACAAATGTGAATTTTGTGTAATTAGAATGTCTTTCAAATTGTTGAAAGAAAAGTTGAACCTCTTGAGCAAAGTCACATTGAGATTGTGATTAAGGATTTGCTCGAATAAGAGATAAGAATAAATATTTTGTGACTTTCAGTTTGATTTTACAAAATATTATTGTGTATATTTGCTTAAAAGCAATAATGAAGATAAAGTCAATTGTTATGACTTTAAGATGAATATGTTGAAATGGTTGGTATATGAGTATTGAACACGAAATATTCATATTGTAACACAACCAATTAAATGATGTTGCTGAAAACAAAATATCACATTTTATGAGAGAAGTATGTGATATTTATAAGTTTTTGGGTCACCACTATACATGTGGGGCAATGATTTTTCAGCAAATTACCTTTGAATAAGGTAATACAAAGAAAGTTGATAAAACTTTCTTTAAGTTAATAAGAGGAAGAAAAATTTCCTACGGCTACTTGGAAGTGTGGGGGTGCTTAGCAAAAGCTTAGACTTCGACTCCAAGGAAAATGGATACATGAACAAAGTTATTGAATGTGTCTTCAATGGACATGCAACAGTAGTGCATATAAAATTCTTGTGAATGATTTGAAAAATATACATGCGAATATTATATTAAATTATAGAATTGATATATTCAGACAAACGAGATGAATTGAGGTCATCTAAATGAATTCTTGAGAATTGTGAGAAAATTCTTAAGAGCATGATGAGCTAGCAAGGTTTAGCAAAACAGCTAGATAGAAAAATCATTTGATTATTTCTAACTTGTATGTTATAAGCTAAACATAACACTAACAAAGATGTTATATAACTCCTACATGTGAAAGAAAATGGTGCAAGTTGGTGAAGTTCTGAAATAGACTTAAACATGCACCTAAATAGTGACATGAAAAATATTTGACATCTTTATGTTGTCAATTAGATTTCTTATCAATGAGTGACATATGTGAAAAGAATATAGGAATCAATGTTGCAAGAAAAGAAAACTTATCGGTCACACGATGTTGATAAAGTTTGAAAAATTAAACAAATGTGATGGTGTTTAGCTATAAAATCTATTGATTTAAGCTAACACTTGTGAAATAATAAAAACGAAAGTATCTCTCAAAATGAGTATACGAAAGTGATAGACAATATCATGTATTTAATGGCATGTACTTGACGGATGTTGCATCTATCTTACATAGACCAACAAGATACGTGAATGATCCAAAACTTTGGATATTACATTGTTACCATGAGAATGTTAATGTATTCATGATTGAATCTTGATTATGGTCTACATTATAATAGATATTCAAAAGGTGTAAGAGGATACACGTAGACAAGTTGAATATCTTATATCCATTTGGTGGATAGATTTTGCCATGATATGAAAATCCTTCGAACAAATTTTGATAACTATATTCACAATGAAATCTGAGTTGATGAAAAGAATAAACAACTATGAAAGTCTAAATATTTGTGGAAGGATATTATTAAGGGCAAAGAATAACAACAAGTCTAGACATATGTGTCGAAGACATAATGTTGTTAACCAACTTCTCAACTATAGTGCAATGAGCATTGACTACATAAGGTCTAAAGAAAATACCGCGGAACTAGTGATTAACTAGTTAAATGAATATCAAGTTGAGAAGACATCTAAAGAAATGGGACTTAAGCCCATGAAATTGTATAGTCAAGACAAAGGAAACCCAACCATGTTGACTGGAGATCCCAAGATCATGGTTCAATGGGACAACCTAATTGTTAAGACTGGTAAGGTCACTGTGGGGGTTTCCCCAGTCCTATTTCTATGATGCAAACAGTGACACCCGTATGGAAAGGTTAAGCGATTGAGCTTTTAATGATTCTTATGCGTCGAAAATATTGAGGTTTCGAGCGGAGTAAAGCGGGTTACTCTTAAATAAGAAATCACCTATGTGAGAGAGAAGTGGGGTCGCTTCAAAGGAGGATTGAGGGGCTAAATCCTTTAGAAACTCTTGCAGAACCAGGACGATGTTCACGACCAAAATGAACATAACCATGAGAACCGAACTTGGGTCAGGAAGATACCTGCGTGAGGCATGTTATCATTTACACAAACGGCAGAACAATTCAAGGACATCGCGTCTATTGGTCAGCTAGTAAAGTCGACATGTTTTCACAAGGGAAGGTTCAAAGGTACCCCCTACCTATCCTATACAGGTATTGACCGGAGAATCTATCACCATATCGTGTTGAGTCTACTCGTGCCTTTTTTCTGTGTCGTTTTTGTTAGCGTCGCTCAATTTCATTCATGTGGGGGATTGTTGGAAAATATGAATTAATTCATATTAACAATTATATTAATGAAATTATTTTTTATTTCATGATTTAATATCCATTATATGCATTTCATTATCTTAAATGCATAGGTTATGAAATCATGGATTTATGGCTAAACCTTTCATTTTTTCAAATTAATTTGCATTGATTTAAGGAGTCTTTTTGTTGAAGAATTGGAGACTATAAATAGATGGTCACCTCTCTTTTCATTTTACTCATCTCAACACCAAGAACATGAGTTCTTGGTTCTTCATCTCTTTCTTTGGTCTCAAATATTCCTCGTAAGTATGGTGATAGAGAAAGTCACAAGTTCAAGTTCGCCGGAACTAGACCTTTGGTGTACGGTGCTAGTTCGAAGTCGTTGTATCCTGGGAGGTGTACGCTCGTTGATTCCAACACCCGAGGGAGAGCGAATACACTTTAAGGAAAGTGTCTAACACGCCTCGACTTATTCCCGAGTTTGTATCGAGTAATTTGTAATAGTTTATGCATCTTTGTAATTTTCATATTTCATTAGTATTTTATAATTTATTCATTTCCGCAATTTGTTAATATTATTATATAATACCTAACAACATGATAGTCATAACGGACATCGTTGGCTATTGAACGGACTGTAGTGGGAGCACACATTGCGTCCAAAGGGACTTGTTTCCCCACGGTGAGACGTGGTGAAGGGTATGGTTCTAGGCCCCTTGATGAGCATGAATGAGAAAGTATGTGCCCGCACCAATTACGTATCAGTCATCTCGGAATTTGAGGAACTAGATCGAATACATTAGGATGACGGCTCTACGCTTCATTCGATCTCATACGCCTTAAAGCAAACAAAGGGTTAGTGATACTGATGACAGACAAGAGATATCGAACCGATTGATACACTCGTGGACATTGGGTAATCACTACGTCTTACTAGAGGCCACTGGTGATGGATCGGGTGAGATGAGATCTCACGCCGATCTGCCAATGAGTCATAGGCATAAAGGGTCACACGCCAAGAGCAAGACCGAAACGACTCAAAGGGATTCAAGAGGTCCAAAATAAGTGGTGTGGGAATGATTGCAGTGGGGTATCGATCGCCACCTAGGAGGTGTCGATCGACACTCAGGCCTAGCACCAAAAAGGGGGGGGGGTGTCGATTGACACCTTCCACGCGGGAAGGGTGTCGATCGACACCTATGCCAGATTTTGAAAACCTAGAAGCCCTCCCCAAAGCCTATAAAAGGAGGCTTTGAGTGATAGCTTCTCTCCAAGGCTCTTGAGCAATATTAGCTACACCACTAAAGAAATTTCTCTAGTTTTTTCATTGGGAGCTAGAGAAATCGAGTGATAGACTACGCGAGGTAAAAATCTGATCTTTACTCGTTCTAATGATTCATCTATTGTTTGCAAACGATCCTATGGTGGGTTCTCGGTTAAATTAGTTCCTTCCGCTGTGCTTGAGATCTCGGGAACCCCAACAATGGTATTAGAGGCTAGTTGCTCTCTAGATGAATCATATATGCATGATTTCGTGGTAAAATTGATTGATTGATCATATGTGATTGTTGCCATGATTGTTTTATGCATTAATCTCTACTTCGTTATCTTGATTTGGCCAAAGAAACGATAAAAATCCGTTCTTTGATCGTTTTACGGATAAAGGTTGAATTTTTATTTGTGTTCGGGTGTTATTTTGGCTCGAGATTCGTGCAATTTGTGTAGTGGATCATTCTCGGGAGTCGGGTCTCAATCAGAGTAAATCGGGTCGAGAATCGGTCTCGGGGAAAGCAGAAAAATGATCAGATCGAGGTGGGTATCGATCGACACCTCTCGTTCCTTAAAAGGTGGCGATTGACACCTATAGTAAGTTTAGAATTTTCGCGCCGAATCAAAATTTCGACCTAAGGCAAATCAAGATTTTGAGTTGGATTATTTTATTACTTTGATGCCATGAATATGCTCGATCCTCGATGTGGTTAAAATGTTTTGATCGTGTATATATAAATATATAGTTTCGAAAAACTATTTTTCCGTTGAGACAAAGTATGTTCTCGAGTTTCCACGGGATTGATGACCCGAGAAACCGGAGGACCGCATTGTTGTGTCGTTCACTGTACTCGATACATCGTTGGCACATTATGTTGAAATTTTTGGGTCGCCCAACGACATATTAGGGTTTTGCTCGATACACTAGAGTTTCAACATACTGATTGATGAATTGATTACATCAACCGGCGGCGGGGCCAGGTCCTTACGATTAGATCGAATGACTGGGTTTTCATAGGAAAAACGCAAGAGTCTCGGTTTAGGATTTCGAGAACGGGACTTTCGAGTGCCAAGTGAGATCGATACACTAAAATCATAAAGATTAATATATGATTTAATATGATTGATAACATGCATTGTGTGACAAAATATATGTTTGATACCATGATATGATTGCAGCATGCGTAAGTTAGATCACATGATGTATAGTTAAAGCCCATCAAGACAATACATTTTATATTGCATTTGATTTGTAATTATAAAATGACGGTTTGTGCCATCTTAAGATTTGAGTTGTATATTTTGAGACGAGATGCATCGTAGTTTGCATGTATTATATTTATACCCGGCCTGCGAACTGTTAATATATTTTGTAAACGCACTTCCCGGAGATGGCACGTTGGGAGTCTTGGAGTTGGCATTGAGTCGTGGAGACGTCAAGGAGCCAGTGGGAGTGTCACCAAAGATGAAGAAGACTTGCTTGGTTGTAATCTTCACCCTTAGGATGTGACCCCGATCTTTATGGACTGTCCCCATAAAGATCAAACCTAGATATGGGCTTAAGCTATACATGTTTAAATTGTGATTTTTAGAATTGCATGATTAAGTAATGTACGTTTATTTTATATGCATAAGAGCATGATAAGCTTAAACGTATATATGTTTTTCATGTCCAAAATTGGTTAAATAACGTAAACTTGGACATACAAAACTAAGTGAAGCATGAAACATATCATCGTACCCGGTACGGATGAACAATTGTCACGTAGAGAATGTACTGGGTACATGTCTCGCAAAACTTGATCATATCGCAATGAAATCGAGTCATGCGATGATGTTATCCAATTTTGACACTCTACGAAACTGCGTGACCACGAATGTCGTGTGCGTTACCAGAGCGTTCGTGGAAGCAAAGCTAGTAGAGGTGGACAATTTTGTTTGGGGCGTAGATGCATTAGCTCTCTCCAGTTCAAGTTTTGGTCCACAAGTCATTAATTGGTTTACGCAACTAGGCCATGAACGTTGTGTGGATTAGCAGAGCGTTCATGGAAGCTATAATAGAGGATGCAGAAAGATTTGGTTGGGGCGTAGATGCATTAGCTCTCTCTAATCAAAATCTGGTCCACATATCTATGATTTCGCCAACCTAGAGCATCAGATAGAACAATGCCAATGTACTTTGTACATATGTTCTGGCCAAGAGTCACACACGGTGTGATTGGAAAGTATTCCTACATACATAACCTAATTGAAGCGTTGATGCATTAGCTTACTTCAAGACAGTGAATCAAGGGTCCTGGTATCTGATTCTTGCGAATGATCAAAATGGTCAAGGTTTTGCAACAAATCTTCATAAATAAATTTAGAGTCTAACTTGAATTTATTGATCTGTGTAGATAATGGCAGCGTGCCAAACACATGTCGTGTCGCTAAGGCTAATCATGCAGAAGGAGAAACTTAATGGCACGAACTTTCTCGATTTGGAGTATAATTTTAAGATTGTACTCAAACACGAGAGGAATGATTATGTGCTTGACCATCCCATTCCCCATATGCCATATGCTGGTTCCACAAGGAGTGTTAGAGATGCTCATCAAAAACGCCTTAACAACTCGCTCAATGTGGGATGCATCATGTTGAGCACGATGGAGACTGATCTTCGAAACGGTTGATGGAAATTAGTACAGACTCATTCGCCTTCCTAGAACAACTCAAGGAGATGTTCAAGGAGTGGAATAGGACCAAAAGGGTCGAGTCCGTTAAGGATTTGATGTTCACTAAGATGCCATCAAGAGAGTCAGTCGGCCGTCACGTCCTGAAAAAGAAGGGTCAATTTGAACACCTTGCCCGGCTCGGTGTTGAGTTCACGAATAAGTTGAAAGTCAACATGCTCCTGTCAACTTTAACCTTCAATGTATGATGGGTTCATCATGAACCACAACATGCATGTCATGGAAAAAACTCCACGGGATGCTTGTCTCTGCTGAAATGACAATTTTGACACTTGACAAAACTTGTGACCACGAGCGTCGTGTGCATTAGGAGAGCACTCGTGGGAGTGAAGCTAAAAGAGGTAGACAGTTTTGTTTGGGGCGCAGATGCATTAGCTCTCTCCAATCAAGTTCTGGTCTACATGTCAAGAATTGGTCAACTCAAAAGAGGAGATGATGGTCGAAGTGACACTAGCTTCAAGAGAGCTAATGGGAGCTCGGTCAAGTCCTCCACATCAACTGAAGGAAGAAGAAAGGGTCTCATAGTACATAAGGGCAAGTCTACGCCTAAGGGCAAAGACAAGGTCAAGTTGGACGTGTAGGAAGTCATTTGCTTCTTCTACATTTAGCGTGGTCACTGGAGGAGAGACTGCAACAAGTTCCTAGAGGAGCAGAAGAAGGCCAATGGCATTGGCGCTTCAGGTATTTACTTCATTGAAGTGAATCTGTCTACTAATTCTGGCTGGATGCCAGATACATGCTCGCAATCTCACACATGTGTTGATGTGCATGCGCTGGAAAGTAAACAAAATTTGACTTGAGATGAAGCGGGTATACTGGCTGCGGACGACCCGAGGGTCGTGGCGACAACCGTATGGATCCTTTATCTTAGTTCCCCGTCGGGACTTCGTTTGAAACTAGTTTATTGTATACCAACTTTCCACAAAGACATTATTTCTATTTCTGTAGTGAACGTTGGAAGTTGTAATGTTACTATTGTTAATGGTTTATTTAAACTTTATAGAAATAATGTTTGTTGTGGGGAAAGAACACTTGTTAATGGTCTATATGTTTCAAAACTAGCGACATTAACTAACGTGCGGTACACAATGTAAATACCAAAAGGCTCAAGGTTGATGAATCGAGTAAGACTCGATTGTGGCACTTCCGTCTGGGCCGCATAAGCGAGATACGACTATCAGCACTTCACAAGTGTGGAATGTTAAGTCCATTTGAATTCGGTCAAATTCATAGGTGTGAATCTTACTTGATGGGCAAGATGACGAAGTCGCTCTTCACCGATGATGGAGAGATGGCGTGTGACTTATAGGCCTGATACAATTAGATGTATGCGGGCTCATGAGTGCATTAGTCGAGAAGGGATTCAAATACTTCATCAAATTCACTGATGATTTCAGTGGATATGATTATGTCTATCTAATGAGACATAAGTCTAACTCGTTTGACAAGTTCAAAGAGTTCAAGGCTGAATTTGAGAATCAGCTTAGGAAGAAAGTTAAAGCACTTCGCTCAAACCGAGGTGGCAAATACTTGACCCAAGACTTCATCGACCACCTAGGAGAATGTGGGATATTGTCTGAGTGGACTTTTCCAGGAACACCTAAATTCAACGGTGTGTCTGAAAGGAGGAACCGAACGTTGCTAGACATGGTTCGCTATGTGATGAGTCAGACAGATCTCCCCGATCCTTTTAGGGATATACTCTTGAGACAGCCGCGTTCATTCTGAACTAGGAACCTACGAAGGCGGTGAAGACAACGTCACACAAAGTGTGGAGTGGGAAACATCCCAAGTTGTCGTTCATCAAGATTTGGGGTTGCGAGACTTACGTCAAGCGCCTTATGGAAGACAAGCTCGACCAAGATCTGACAAGTGTATCTTTGTAGGGTACCCGAAAGATACTTTTGGGTACTACTTCTACAAACCCGACGAGAACAAAGTACTTGTTGCTCGGAAATGTGTCTTTTTGGAGATGGAATTCCTCTCCAAACAGCCAGTGGGAGGACTGTGCATCTGGAAGAGATTTGAGCTGGCACGAGTACTGAGAATCCTAAAGAATTTTGGGATCCCTTCTTAGACAGTGTAGAGGTAGAGCCTGAGCTGGAACAAGAGGCACATGCAGTGCCCAACATAGTTCCTGAAGCCCCACGACATTCTGAAAGGCCTCGTCAGGCACCCGTCAGATACATATTTATGGTAACTGAGGGTGGTGAATTGGAGATTGTGGATTCTGACGATCCAACAACCTTTCAAGAAGCCATGGGGAGCTCTGATTTCGAGAAATGGTTAAGAGCCATGAAGGAGGAGATGAAATCCATGCATGACAACCAAGTGTGGAACTTGGTGGATCCAACTCCTGGTGTAACGACCATCGGTTGCAAATGAATCTTTAATATCAAGCATGACATGGATGAAACCCCTCAAAAGCTGCAAAGGTCCATTTATGAATTGAAGCATGCTTCTCGGAATTGGGATCTTCTTTTCGATGAAGCCATAAAAGAATTTGGTTTTATGCAGAATGAAGAACCTCGTGAGTACAAGAGGGCAAGTGGGGTGTAGTCGTATAATTAGTGCTAAATGTCGGGGACATGCTCATCATCGGAAACGACATCCTAACATGTTAGGTTGAGGAAGTGTTTCGCGATAAAAGATTTAGGCGAAGCTGCGTATGTCCTGGGGATAAAGATTAATTGAGATCGGCCAAGGAGGATATTTGGGCTAAGTCTGAGCACTTACATCGACAAAATATTGAAGATATTTTTTGATTATCGATGCACGAATCCAATAAGAGATTCTTCCCATAAGACATGGCATAAAGCTCAAAAAGATTCAGTGTTCCACAACACGTGATGAGCTGAGGCACGTGAGTGAGATCCCCTATGCATCTACAGTAGGATCCATCACACATGCCATGGTATGTATGAGACATGAAGTCTCTAATGCCTTGTCCAAACTGTTCCGAATGACTCGCAGTCTCAGTCTGGTTATGTGTTTGTGCTTAACGGTGGGGGTTTAGCTAACTGGAAGAGCTTAAAGCAGCCGACCGTTGATGGTTCTTCGGTAGAAGCTGAGTACATAGTTGTTTAAGAGGCGGCAAAAGAGGTTATATAGATCCGAAAGTTCATGGTCGGACTGGACGTAATTAAAAACTTGTCCACACCGATGAACTTGTACAGCGACAACACTAGGGCCATAGCACAAGCTGATGAGCCTAGGGCGCATACACGATCCAAATATGTACTGCGGCGGTTTCACTTGATTCGAGAGTTCGTCGATATTCGAGAATTCATCGATCAAGGTGAAATGGAGATTTGTAAGATTGCGACAGAAGATAATGCAGTCGATCCATTGACCAATGCTATCTCACAGCCTAAACATGAGGGACATGTGAGGTCAATGGGTTTACGATGAGATTTAGATTGGAGCTAAGGGCAAGTGGGAGATTGTAGGATCTAGTGCCCTAGTCCAAGTCCTTACCATGTAATCTTTTATCTTATGTTAAGCAATAAAAGAGGCATTTACATTATTATTGTGTTGTAATAATGTATCAAGCGATAACTTCATCTAAAATCGTTAGTGTTTACACAAGTACAATATGACCTTTAGATATTATGAAGTTATGCTTGATGGGTCCATAGTCGAATACTTATACATAAGTGACTAGCGTAAGGATGCCTTACAACCATGTTCTGCTGATCCAGATGTAGAGTCATATCACGGATATCGTCTAGGAGACAATATCGGATGACCCGACTTGGAGTATGGCGCATGGATTAAGTCACCAACGCATACTCTGTCGCCGTGTGATCACTGACTTAATACCTTGGAGCGAGTGGCTCACGTGCACGTCACTCCAATAGTTTGACATGCCCCAACGCTACCTGTAACAAAGTAGTCATAACGGGCATCGTAGGCTATTGGACGAACTGTTGTGGGAGCGCACATTGCGTCCGAAGGGATTTGTTTCCCCACGGTGAGACGTGGTGAAGGGTATGGTTTTGGGCCCCTTGATGAGCATGACTGAAAAAGTGTGCGGCCGCACCAATTACATATCAGTCATCTCGAAATTCAAGGAACTAGATCGAATACATGAGGATGACGGTTCTATGCCTCATTCGATCTCATACGCCTTAAAGCAAACAAAGGGTTAGTGATACACATGACATACAGGAGATATCGAACTGATCGATACACTCGTGGACATTGGGTAATCACTACGTCTTACTAGAGGCCATTAGTGATGGATCGGGTGAGATGAGATCTCACGCCAATATGCCAATGGGTCATGGGCCTATAGGGTCACACGCTAAGAGCAAGACCGAAGTGACTCGAAGGGACTTAATAGGTCTAAAATAAGTGTTGTGGGAATGATTGCAGTGGGGTGTCGATCGCCACCTTGGAGGTGTCGATCAACACTCAGATCTGGCACCGAAAAGGGGGGTGTCGATCGACACCTTTCACGTGGGAAGGGTGTCGATCGACACCTATGCCGGATTCTGAAAACCTAGAGGCCCTCCCCAAAGCCTATAAAATGAGGCTTTGGGTGAGAGCCTCTCTTCAAGACTCTTGAGCAATATTAGCTACACCACTAAAGAAAATTCTCTAGTTCTTTCATTGGGAGTTAGAGAAATCGAGTGATTGAGTGCTACCAAAAGCTAGTAGTTTCGGTGAGGATTTAAGCTTCACAAGGTCGAGCTCGGTGTGTGTGCACTCGTAGAGAACGAGTCCAAGGAGTCGTTTCGAGATCAGATTTGTGAGTTTTCCGCTAGACTACGAGAGGTAAAAATCCGATCTTTACTCGTTGTAATGATTCATCTATTATTTGCAAACGATCATGTGACGGGTTCTCGGTTAAATTCGTTGCTTCCACTGTGCTTAAGATCCCGGGAACCCCACCACTTACTCCGTTTCATGCCTAATATTTTTTACTGCCACGGTAGAACATCTATTAAGAGCATGGAATGTCCAATTCACAGGTTCTAGCCAAAATCTCTTGGGAATATTTTCTTCTATGACCATCGATCTTACCATATTCATCACTGTCTGGTTCTTAAGCTCTGCTACACCATTTTGTTTTGGTGTGAATGCATTGGTGAGTTGTCTTCGAATACCATGCTCTTCACAAAAAATTTTCAAATCACGTGAGGTGAATTCACCACCTATATCAGTCCTTAAGCTTTTAATCACCTTCCCTATCTTTTCTAAATAAACATTTTGAAAATCTTGAAGTACTTTAATGCTTCTGTGAGAATTGTCACCACTCCATTTAAGAGAAGTTGGGAACTTCATTTTCCAGCTACTTCTATTTTGGTGTTGTTTCCAAGTTTAACATAATGTTTGAAATTTTCATTTAAACTTGTAAACATATCCTTATCCCTACTCATATGATTGGAACAGCCGGAATCCAAGAACCAGACATCTCTTCTCTTTGTCTCTAGCTCATCAACATATGCCATTAATAGTAGCTCTTCTTCTTCTTCTTCTTCTTCTTCTTCTTCTTCTTCTTCTTCTTCTTCTTCTTCTAGCTCCACATAATTTGCATGTTTGGCATGTTTGTTCAATGAACACTTATATTGGAAGTGTCCAAGGTTATGACACTTAAAGCACTCCACAATTTCTCTATTGAATGGTTTCTTGCTCCTTCCACCTCCTCTCCCTCTTCCTCTAGCTGTCTTGCTTACCTTCAATGATTGATTCTCCTATTGATCATGTCTCTGGAATTTCTGCTCATGAACTACAAGAGAACTCTACAACTCATCTATTGAGATGACCTCAATGTCTTTAAACTCTCCTATAAACACCACAACATACGTGAACTTCTCTGTGAGTGTCCTTACAACCTTCTCAACCAACTTTGAGTCTGGTACTTGCTCTCCGTTGCTTCTCATTTGATTAGTTATATCCATAACTCTCACAAAGTATTCAGTCATACTTTCATTAGACTTCATCTCTATGATCTCAAAGTCTCTCCTTAATCTTTGAATGAGTGACTTCTTCACACGAGCATTTCCTCCGAACTTGCACTTCATTGAATTCGACACAATTTTGGATGTACGCATGTCAAGAATCTTCTAAAATGTTGTTCTATAAATAGCTTGATACAAGTATGTTTCACCTTGTGATCGTTAACTCTAGCAACATCAAGTTGCTCCCGTTGTGCATTTGTCAGTATTGTTTCAGTCGGTAGTTCTGTGAAACCATTCTCCACCAAGCTCCATAGCCCTTTAGCTCTCTACATGTTCTCCATCAACCCACTTCAATGATCGTAGTAACTATTAAAATGAGGGATTTGTTGGGGGATAACCTGGGCCTTTACTACCAAGGAGGAGTACCTACCATCAAAATGAGGGATTTGTTGGGGGATAACCTGGGCCTTTACTACCAAGGAGGAGCACCCTCATGAAGAGGCCCATATACACATTAGATCTCACTCTTGATCCAAAAGATTATCATATTGGGTCTTGAGTCTAATGTGTATATAAACTCTTATTATATTCAACACACTTCCGATGTGGGACCTGGACTCACTTGTGGAATCCTAACAATCTCTCCCTCCACATTGAGCCCCATCACATCGGGTTGCTCCCCTAAACCCAAATCACCTTGACCTCTCACCTGCTGGCCCATCTGGCAATCCTGGCCTGATCAATCATGATTCTCTTGATCCCACTGGCCTACCTGTCTCAATCCACCATGAGATTCACTAGCATGCCGGCCCGATGAGATCTGTGCAAACTTGGCTCTAATACCACTTGTTGGGGGATATCTTGGGCATTTATCAAAGAGGAGCACCCCCATAAAGAGGCCTACAAGATCTTCATTTTCTCTTCACCAATTTCTTCAAAACTATTTTGCTTTCTTCACTCAGCTCAGCAAACTGAACGATAAAATATTTGAAATGAGTCATTTGTTATTCTGTTCAACGTGGCTTATATAGTCATGCATAAACATCTAAACTACTTCCTAAGCAATAGAAGTTGTTACTGATAATAAATACTCAATCAAATATATCATTAAACTATCCAAAATACCATTTAAAATTTCTCAATTAAAAAAGTGGCATAATTAACCGGGGTAAACTAAAATTTCCCAAGCAAGTCTATTTTGTTGGCCGAGACGCGTAATTGGGCTCAGGTCCAAGAAACGCTAAGCCCATTCAGTCCATCATGATTGGGCTTGTACTGCACTTGCCCAATATAGTTCGAGTCCAACGCAGTACTCTTTTTCCTTTCTTCCACCTCCGAACACTCAATCTTCTCCGTAAGCTCTGCCTGAAAAAAAGCAACAGGTGCATCACAATCTTCTCTTACCTCAGCTCTCTCTCTCTCTCTCTCTCTGCAACACACTTCATCTCGTTGTTTTTTTACTTCTCTCCTTTCCATTTATATACTTAAACGTACGAAAATACCTGCAATCGCTGCTCTCTGTATTCTTCTCAACACTTTGGTTATTTGGGTTCATGACAATGCCCGGAGTTTAATTATCTCTCTTCCCTGTTGTTTTGGTGCCACAACTGTTCACACTGCCTAAATAGCTCACATATTTTTCAATTTTGTTCTGCCATAGATTAATTCTTGATATGAACATGCTTTTGAACTGGAACTCGAATTGGGATTAGAGTTGAATGTTATTTTTCATGGATGCTGAAAATGAAGTGATTTGGTTTTAAAGGGGGGATTCTCATTCTGTTGCTGGAATGGTTTATCAATTTAATGAACTGTTGACATGTGAACTAGCATGCTAAAATGAGCTCGGTTCTCGAATATCACTTTTAGGGCTTACTGTGGAAATGTGAAAGCTTATTTTTATGGTTCTTGAATATCATTTTATAGTGAGGATACTCTTACTTAGATGGAATAGCTATTGGTTTAATCCTTAGATGTTGTTTCTTGGAGTTGACGAGGTCCTTAATATATCAAATGATGTTGAATATGTCTCACCACTTGATCATTTTCGCCATTGAACCTCTTGGATTATATGTTTGCAAACAGAAGTTGAACTCTCAAGTTTTCTCTTATAGCGTTGTGATTTTAAGTCCCAAGTGGTTCCCCATTCTCAGCATGGTCTCTGCGCTAAAGTTTTCTCATCATTTCAATATTTTGTTGCATTCGTTGCCTACACTTATAACCGATTCAAAATGTTATTTTGCAGGCTTGAAGTGCGGCATGTAATGTTCATGCTGTGAACTTGTTTCATATGGCACAGTCAATCTCTCTAGTGCAACCATGTGGCAATGTAATGCTTTATATGCAAATTACATTTCATTCTTGATAGCAATAATTATATATGTCTTTTAGAATTTGTCAACTCTTACCCGAGCTTAGTGATACCTGCAATGGTAAAAAATTCCCTTTCTTAGTTTTTCAGTTGTCAACACTGGACTAGTACAGTAATACTTGAAGCTCATGGAGGATACCGGAATGCTTTAAGTAGAAAAATGAGGTATTGATCTGTATTCTCACTTTTGAATAGTATATATTGACCGTATTATAACATTGCATTGATAGCCTTGGCATTATTGGGAATGGCTTTATCAGTAGGTTAAACAGTTCCCTTCTTCCTAGAACACCAAAATTCTATCGATCAAAGCATAAGTTGGCCGAGAAAATCTTGGAGGAAGTAAGTTATGGTGTAGCAAGGAGATCTGGTTGGCGGAACTTGCTTAAAAAGGTAGATGAATTTGTTTCCACTGTGTATTATCTGAATGTTTTTATCTGTTTTGTAGTGTACCCTAGCGTAGTTGAGTCTTGGTGCCAGAAAGACCATTTCTGCTATCTGATTTGCATATCGATGTTGCCACCCTCTGCATTATGAAGTTCCTGTTTCTGATATTATTTCTTTATCGTTATACTTTTTTTGTGAATCATTTTGAAGTATTGGTTATCATTTGATGACTTTTGTAATTTTGCATCCTCAAATGTATTTATTTTGGGAATTCTATTATATCATATTTTAGGCTAAACCTTTAGATATTTCAACATGCCTATAGGTATCAGCTTTGGTGGATTCTGATGGATTTCATGACTCAAATGATAATGAAAGGGCTGGAAACAAACCTGCTACAAACTTTAAAGATGCAATGAGTGATTTTGATGTCTCCATGGCATGCAAAAGATTTCCATCTATTTCTCTTGGAAGCTGTCCTTCAGTGGCATTATATGAGGATACAATATCCTGCTCTGGAATCAGTAACCCTTCAGCAACTCAATCTTCTAACATATTTCTCCCCAATTCTGACTCGAAGTGTGTTGATCCAGATGAGTATTCTGAAAAGTTGCCTTCTCAGTATACTGTCCTACCAAATGTTATTTCGTCTTCATCAACAGAAGATGATTCTCCCTCTTTGCCTTTATCTCCTGATTTTATGAGGACCATGACTTCAGGAACTGCCGGTACATCTGTTTGCTCAGTCGTGGTTGAGGAATCTAGTGCTGAAGTAAGTTCAAAAATAGAACCGGAATATGTATCCCTCGAGTTATCTCTTGACAGATCTATCAGTTGTATACCTGGATTAAGTAAGAAACAGTGCATTCAACTGGAGAACTGTGGTTTTCATACGGTAGGGTTTCTGTAAAATATTTGAAACAGAGAAGTCGTTATCATTTCAACTTCAACTCACATTTTCAATCTATTTCCACGTAGCTGCGGCAATTGTTACATCACTTTCCTCGAACTTATGCTGATACGCAAAATGCTCATATCGGAATAGAGGATGGACAGTACTTGATTTCGGTTGGTAAAATCATATCTTCCAGGTAACTAGACTTTTCTTCAGTATTCAATGAATGTATTTGCATGGTTTGGCTTTTTTCTTCTGATAAATTCATTAAACTTTATGCACCTATATTGGATTTATTGGGCTGAATCTGTGACTAATATCAGTTTTCTTATTTATACAATTTAGCTGGGTTTTTCTCTTCATGTTTCTGTATTTGTTGTAATGTTATCCAGTAAACTACTTAGATCCCTTACAGTTATTGGACAATTATATATTTCAAACTTAATTTGATTTACCATTTCTTATGCAGGGGAATCAAAGCTAGTTTTTCTCTTTCATTTCTTGAGGTGGTTGTGGGCTGTGAGATTGCAGATAATGGTTTGAATTCCGAGCATTTGATTGATGATGTTTACAGCAGTAAAACGAAAACAATTTATTTGCATCTGAAGAAATTTTTCCGTGGTACTCGTTTCACATTTCAACCTTTTCTTAATGCTATTGCTAGGAACCATGAGGAGGGACAGATTGTATGTGTAAGTGGTAAGGTGAGTTATCGGGTTTCTCTGTTCTTGAGCTATCTTATAAGCTTTTCAGTGAAGCTTTGTTGGCATTGCTACCAGTTATCAGTTCACCATTTTATTGTCACAATGGTATTTTAAACGGAGGCAGACATAAATGGCTACAAAGAATCTGAGTCTGTAGAGTTGATAATTTACATTAGGCATGGCCATGGTATTAATTGTTATTAGAAGTAAATCTGGTTACTGTGAAGTTCTGCTTGACTTTCACTTGTTTATTTGATTTATACTTAGAGATGAAAAGGCATCTCTCTCTCTCTCTCTCTCTCACGCACACTTTACAACATTCTTTGGAGTGCTAAGGAAGGGTTTACAACATTCTTTGGAGTGCTAAGGAAGGGAGCTATTATTTTTTTATCAGCAAAGAAAAAATCACGTCTAATTGTTCTATCTTCACATCTGTCTGTCCAACATTATGTAGCGTTGCATATGCTATCTAGAATTCCTCACCAGTTGACAAATACTGCTGCTGTTATACGAACAATAATGGTGCCATCTCACTAGTCTTATCCTAGGTCTAACAAACTAATTGATTATGATGAGACCGGCATTGTGTATTTGTTTCCACATCCTGCTCTAATATGTGCAGACTATTTTACTGGATAATTGTCAGATTCATATTTCCTTTCAGACATTACTTGATTGTTTCCTATTGATATAGGTCAAAACTACGCGGATGAAAGATCATTATGAAATAAGAGAATATAATATCGATGTGCTCAAGGATGAAGATGATTTGTCGCTTACTGCACAAGATAAGCCGTATCCTATATACCCATCAAAAGGAGGCTTAAATCCAAACTTTCTTAGGGATGTTATTTCAAGGTTTGTTCCACCTAAGCTTTATGTGTTGGTAAACTTGGTATGTTATTGACATGGAATAGCACCTATCTAAAGTAGATTTAACAGTTTTGGAATGACCATTCTCCCCGTCTTGGATATTTTTATATAATTGAACTATGCAGATCACTTACACATTTAATAGTTTATCAATTTGTTTCCATTAATTATCTATTCTCTTGTACAATTGGCATGCATTGCTTTTGATTCAAAAATTGGCTTGATCTATATCCCTTTCCTTGTTACATTATACTTCACAAGCTGTTGCTAGCTGTACTTATGTGCTCACTAGAAATATGATAAGGCACATTTCTCCACCATTCTACTTCCATTCAGTCACAATCTGATATTTCAAGCCTCGACTACATCTAACGGATGCAACATTGGTTATAACCGTAAAAAATCTGGATCTAAGACAAAACTTGCTAATTGACAGAGGGAGGGAGGGATATATATATATCCTTAGACTTGCACACTCCTTGGATGAATAAAAAGTTTAGTATGAGCAAAATTCTCCAAACTATGCTTTTTGTAGTTTGGACCTGTCCTGTGCTATAGTTTTTAAATGAGATATCAAGTGGTCACAATATAATATAAATGCCATGGAATCACATTTATGTCGAAATGAAGAATGGTAAAAATTTCCTAGCCTTTTACTTTCAGAAGGCCCTTAAAATGTGTGCACAATAGAAAGCCTACACTCGATAATATTGACCACTTTCCACTAAACAAAATCAGGGGGGTTTCAAGAGATCTAAATTTTAGTCTAGGTATAAAGGTCCCAGTCAAATTATGAGATGAAGAACCAGAACCTTATATTTGAAGACTGAAGGCTGTTGTAAGGATGACCCCACTAGTCCACCTATTAGATGATGAACACTTCCACTACAATCTACATGGGATTTGTGTGAATTCTTTTCCTTCAACTATCCGATGGGGGTGGGTTTCTGGAATTCAATTTGTTTGTTTTCTTCAAAGTGGAATTAATAGTTATATAGTTTGCAAAGTACGCATCCACGGTAAAACATAAATTATTTGTTCTATTACTTTTCCCAGAGCTTTGCAAACCTTACCCATCAATGTTGATCCTGTTCCTGAAGCTATTGCTAAGGAATTTGGACTGTTAGATCTTCATGAGGTAAGTAGCTTTTCTTACATATGTGATATATCCTCTGGAGATTTTTGTAGGTCGTTGTTGTTTTTTCATGCTTGAATGGATACACTTATTAGGGGTGGTTATGGTTTACCTGAAGTGAACATCATATGTTATTTGGCTGCCTGAAATTTTCTGATGAAATGATTAGGATAAGTTGTGAACAAATAAAATTATCTCTTTGATGACCAATTCACTTAGCATTATTCACATGGTTCAAAGTTAAGAATGGCTTATTGACCATATTCAATTGTTATTTCTAGGTATTCTGCTTTATGCCTTGCATGAACTATGTTTTTAAATTATTTGATGTAAAATATAAATTTTGTGTTTGGGGTTTCTTTGTATGCCATAATTTGTCATGTATACACAGGGTTTGCAATTTGGTGAAATATTTATCAGAAACTCTTTTATTAACTGTTTATCAACATACTCCATTGTAATTGTCTTAATTTGCATTGCATCATTATTCGAAGTTAGCAGTTTACACGATTGGAGTACTATGCATGCATATGCAAGAATACAAATTTATATATCTATATAGATAAGTATTGTTTCTTCTGTGTTATTTTTTCTCTGGATAAATGAATGTTTTCGTCTAAAATGTAGGCATATGTTGGAATTCACCAGCCGAAGAGTATGAATGAGGCAGATTTGGCTCGCAAAAGACTTTTATTTGACGAGTTTCTTTACCTACAGGTGATCACAGTTAATTGTCGATTATAATAGTTATCCTCCATTATATTCCTTCCTTTTATTGGTTGTGGCTATAGTTTGTACCCTTTTTTCAACTCAGCCAGTAAAATTTACTAGTTTTTGGTAGCTTCTCACTTCCTCTATTTGTTTTTTGTTTCTACACATTTTCACCAAAAACATCTCAACAACTGTAATTCAATGTATGGTCTGCATAAGTTGAACCCCTTGCTGAACTTGATTCTGACTAGTACGTTTTTTGTCAATCTTTTCCCACATAGATTCTGCATAACTTAGTTTTTATTGTCTTTCAGTTGGGACGCTTATTCCAGATGCTCGAAGGTCTGGGTAGTCAAATAGAGAAAGATGGTTTGCTGGATAAGTACAGAAAGCCTGTGCTGAATGCATTACATATAGAAGAATGGTCCAGTCTTACCAAGAAACTTTTGGAGGCCCTTCCTTATTCCCTTACCCCTAGCCAGCTAAGTGCTGCTAAAGAAATTATTTGGGATTTAAAGAGACCAGTCCCCATGAATCGGCTCTTGCAGGTTTTGAATTTTATCTGAATATACTGAGTGATTAGAACTCCAAACATGCACTTTGGTGGTATTTGTCTCTATGATTTAAGAATTAGAAGAAAAAAAAGGGAAGAAAATGGATAAATTATTTCTCTATGCCTGAGTTGAGAGTGATTATTCATTTACCTGCTTTGTGATACTAATGTCTATAGGAAAAGCTGATGTACTTTGATGCTTGCTTTCAGGGTGATGTTGGCTGTGGGAAAACTGTGGTAGCTTTCTTGGCATGTATGGAGGTTATTGGCTCTGGCTATCAGGTCAATGTCTTGATGTTCATAGTGATCTTATTTTATCATTTTCTTTTAGCTATTTACTTGTACATCGACATTGCTCGAGGAGGTATGCCTAGGGGTAAGAAACTCCAGGTCGTGGTACCACGCCCCAGACGACATATTACACATGCAAGCTCATGCATGAACGTATATAATGAAAAGGAAAAGTTTTCCCCCACAGCTGATGACATTAAATACTGTTAACATGTCAGAATGAATTTTCCTGTCCGTGATTCTGGATCATCTATTACCCTAATTTCATAAATAATACCACATTTATTGTCTTGTAGGCAGCTTTTATGGTTCCAACCGAACTACTTGCTATCCAGCATTATGACCTCATGCTTAGTTTGCTGGAGAATATGGATGTCCAGTGCAAACCTTCAGTTGCTTTACTTACAGGTTCAATCCCAACAAAACAGACGCGGATGATTCGTAAGGCATGAGATAAGTGATTTGGTTTATCTTTTATATATATTAGATTGTGATTTTCTAAATATATATACATATTGGTTGACAGGGCCTCCAAGATGGAGACATCTCGTTGGCCATTGGAACTCACAGTTTGATCTCTGAAAGAGTGGAGTTCTCTGCTTTACGCCTATCTGTGGTCGATGAGCAACATCGGTTTGGTGTGATCCAGAGAGGAAGATTTAACAGTAAGGTAATTTTCTTGTTACTAGGACATTTTCATGATATTAAAAAGGGAAAACTCCGCTTACCTCCCTTGTAGTTTGCGCGATTTTCACTTAACTCCCCCGGAAAAAAAGCGTCTTGTAGACCCCCTCAACTTTACTAACGTCTCAGTTCACCCTAACGGTGTTAATTTATTGGCAAAAAGTCCAAAATGCCTCAACTAACCATTAAATTTTCAAAAATATGTCATTCCCCTTCCCTCCCTCCCCTCTCTCTCTCTCTCTCTCTCGTTGCTGCAATAAGGAATTTGAAGATACAGTAAAGAATCATTTAATTTGCTGCAATAAGTAATTTGAAGCATTCATAGAAACATATTTGTAGTTTTGACTATTTTCCAACTAAATAGAACACATTCCCTCAAAACCACAACAAATAATACTCATTTCTCAAAATTACCCAACTCAAATTTTCAAAAAACATCACCAAATACAGAACTAAAACAACAATCAAATGCCATCCAGATTCAAAATTTCAATTTCCAGAGAGAGAAGGGATATGGGTGATATTTAAGAGAAATCACACCCCAAATGCAACGACCAGACCACGGCTTCAGCTCCGCCGGAGAAAATTCCACGATCGAGAAGCTTGACATGGCGATGTGCGAGCTCCTATTTAGTAACTTGGGAAAACTCCATTAAAAATTCAAAGCCTCGCTCTCATCAATCACAGGCTGTTCCTTAAGCTTGTCTTTGTGACGAACGAGTAATTTACCTTTCAGTCCTCATCGCAGCTCACACCTCTCTGCACACCGTTCGCCTGTCCCCGTGGATAATACGGTAATTTCAACTTCTTCCCTCTTCTTCCTCTCTCGTCTGTAACCAGATCTGCAAGGAGAGAGATCGGAGAAAACCCCCAATTTTTACCCAAAGAAAAAGCCCTAATTTCGCCAATCGGGTCTTCTGATTTTTGATTAGTTCGATTTGGCTCATTCTGATTCGGATTTTAAATCGACGATGGGTGATTTCAATCTCGCTCTCGTTATAGTCACGATTGTCCTGTGCGTGATTGTGTTTGTCTTCAATGTGTACCTCCTGGTCAATTACCAGCACCCCGACGCCGCCATTTCGATCCTGATATTGCTGGCGGATGTGGTGAACCAGCAGGCGTGTCAACACGCGATCTACAACGGAGCGTGTAACCTGATGATTCCTTATTAACTTTGAGGATTTTCTAGTAAAACCCAAGTTCAATTCTGAATTCATGTTGTATACTAGGAAAAACAAATCTAAGCTTTCATAGATATTCAAACGTTTCAACACTTTTCTTTCAAATCTAAGCTTGCTCTTATTAACACTATCAGAGAGCTAAAGGGTATTTCTGCCATTTGTACAAAAAATGGTTGACTTTTGACCAAAAAGTAACGTCGTTGGGTTTAATTGAGATGTTAGTAAAGTTGAGGGGTTCTACAAGACGCATTTTTTTTTCTGGGAGAGTTAAGTGAAAATCGCGCAAACTACAAGGGAGGTAAGTGAAGTTTTCCCTATTAAAAATCCTTGAACTAGTTCCTCTCTTGATATATATTTCTTTTTAATCTGGTCACGTAACAAACAATAAGATCAGTTGATAAGATGCCTTATCCTGCAGTTATACTACGGCTCTTTAAGCTCAAAAACTGAAGCTGACCATGTAGGAGTCTCCTCAGAAAGTGAGGTGCATATGGCCCCTCATGTACTTGCAATGTCAGCCACTCCTATTCCAAGGACACTTGCTCTGGCTTTGTATGGGGATATGTCCATAACACAAGTATGTAAAGTTTTCTTAGTATATTTTACTGATAAGCATGCTCTGTATTTACAAATAACTTTCTTGAATACTCTTCAAAGTATATGCAGGTATGAAATAAATGTTTAATTAGGCTCCCAAGTTTTTATTTATTTTAAATTTGGCAGATTTGGTTATTCTCTCTGGATAGTGCTGAACATATGCAGAAAATCGGTAGAAGAAAATGAATGAATGACTGGTCTACTTAGGGTTATTTTTTTATCGTGCCTGTTAATTTTAATATCATTATCTCTTTAAGCATTTTATATGCAAGTAGAGAAGATACACCTAATTGAAAGTTCTGCCGAAGAGATTTAGCTTGCTAACTTTTGGAGCCGTTAGTTAACGGGTATTATCGTAATAGTAATAGAGGAGCTAGACTAGTAATGTGTAATGGTTTGTGTTTCAATGTGACAGATAACCGACTTGCCTCCTGGAAGAACGCCTGTTGAAACTTTCGTTGTTCAAGGAAATGACAAAGGCAATGATGAGGTTTACAAGGTGATGGTTTGTTTTGTTATCTATTTCAAAATATTCACAATATGATGACTTTTGACATTATGAGCTTCATAACCCTAAATTTATACCGCCAATGTCACAGATGATGCGGGATGAACTAGAAACAGGAGGGAAAGTGTATATCGTGTACCCAGTCATCGAACAGTCTGAGCAGCTTCCCCAGCTTCGTGCTGCTGCTGCTGATCTCGAAGCCATGTCCCTCAGATTTGAGGGATACAAATGCGGGCTGTTACATGGGAGAATGAAGGGCGCTGAGAAAGACGAAGCGCTGACACGGTTCAGATCCGGAGAAACACACATACTACTCGCGACTCAAGTAATTGAGGTGGGGGTGGATGTCCCGGACGCGTCCATGATGGTTGTGATGAATGCTGAGAGATTCGGAATAGCCCAGTTGCACCAACTCAGAGGGAGAGTGGGGCGAGGAACGAGGAAGTCAAAATGTGTACTGGTGGGCGCTAATCCAACTAGCTTGAGCCGGTTGGAGGTACTGGGGAATTCGTCAGACGGGTTTCACTTGGCTAATATGGACCTCCTCCTGCGTGGACCTGGTGACTTGCTTGGCAAGAGACAGTCGGGACACCTCCCGGAGTTTCCTGTTGCCAGATTGGAAATTGATGGGAACCTATTAAACGAAGCGCATCTTGCTGCATTGGTAACTATCAAGTCCCTCACACTACACTAGCATGATCTGTTGTGCTTCATTATGCATTTGTTGTCATATTAATTGATTATATTTGTTGTAATGCAGAAAATTGTGGGTTCTTGTCATGATTTGGAGAAATACCCAAAGCTGAAAGCTGAGCTTAGCATGAGGCAGCCTCTTTCTTTTCTGGGTGACTGAAAATGAATAGCAAATTCAACTCTGGCCTTCATTTTTGTACATGCAGACAGTTTATAATAGCAGCTAGCTCTAGTGTTGCAGTTTTTTGCTGTGTTTGTGTACATGTGAATGAACGTGTCCAAATCCAATGTACTGGACTGGGCCATCATGGGCCTCATATGAGTGGGCCACCTTTGATATGAGGCATTATGGGCCCTAACTAGTTCCAACTTCGAAGGCCATAATTGGTTGTTTTGTAAATTTATTTATTTTTCAGCCTCCACACTCAATTCATACCCAACATTTCTCTACCCTCTAGCCAGCTAGTAGAAATAAGTATAAAAAATATTACAAGTTTGGTGTGAGTGAGGTGGTAGAAGAAAATGCAGAGGAATAAATTTGTAGACAAAGCATTGTGGTTCAGAACTTGAATTAGGGGACAACACAGCTAACAAAATAGTAAACATAATCCTCAACAAGAGACACTCTTCTTTATATGTGTTGTCTCAGACAAGAGACCATGCTCATTTATAACCACAACTACATAATTAAGTAGGTCCATAATTCATACTCATGTATATTTCTAGTGGGGTTTGCTTCTTCTTATTAATTAATTAATTAATGCCTCGATCTCCAACTCCAAGAACAAAAAAAGAAGAAGAATTAGTTTGTAAATAGGTAGGTTAAAGTGATATAAAACCATCAATCGAACCCAACATTTAGAATAAATTCACCCATAAATCATATCACATAGCTTTATTCCAAGTTGAAGGCCATTGGTTTGCATTGTACAAGTGATGAGACATTGTCTCAAAAGAAAACCTTTTTCTATATATTGTCTACACTTTGTCAATAACCAAAAACTAGACATGTCTCCTATGCCCATATCACAACCTAAAGACATGGGCTTATCAATATTAGCTGTATGTATATTGGAAATTGCTCCTCCTTTTTCACAAAATATATATATATATATTTCAATTTATTAAAAAAGCAAATCGGAGGCAAGTGAATGGACTCCATCTCCAAAGAATGTTCCTTCACATCACATGACAAAAACCACAAAACCTATAATTAATTACTCCAAATCAAATCCACATCCCCATATTTTCATTTTATTGGTATTGACATAATGAGCAACAAAATCTCATATAGATCATCACCTTATCTTGGTGGCGATGATCAAAAGCATGAAAAATTGAGTTTGTAGTCAATCTTGTTGTGAAAAACTGAGCATATCGGTCCACCCCCACGAGTGAGCAAAGGCAGACCCAAGAATTAGGTATTGAAAATTGATTAATGTGTGGTAGTGGCTCTACACAAGATGTCATGTCCTTTCATGTGTTCTTTAAGGTATTGTTTGGGGATCTTCAAAAGTTGGGCCAAGAAACACCATTTAGGCCCAATCAGTGGAACAAGCTTTCCTTAAAGGGCAGGCACACCCAAACCACATGCTTTGTGGGTTCTTCGGTTCAAGTGAAAATAAACTTTATATATGACTCTAATAAATTAACATGAGAAAAAAAAAAGTAAAGTTAACAAACTAACCAATGCAGGCCCCTTACTTGAATCAGGATACATTTATCTTGACACTATTAATTGGACCGTATGTCTTGAGCCAATTATTGATAATATAAACAAAATGAAAAAAAAACTCAACTAACAAAGATTTGGTTCCTAATAATTAGTGGTGTAATAACTCGATCTGGGTCTTGACCAGATCACTAGATTCACGTATTAGGTTTCATGTAACCTTTTCAAGACATGGCATGGAGTGGGGATCTACAACGTTTGTGACCTATCTTTTCCAGAAGAAGAAAAAGGAAAAAAGAAGAAGTGAAAGTGATGGTACGTACAAAATGAGAATGAGTTGAGAAGTGAGGAACAGATAAGGATGCAATGCAATAGTTAAGTTGGTTGACCGTTGCTCTCAACTCTCATTAACTCCATTTATGTATATAATTAAACATATATGTATATACAGAAGCAAATATGATAGATATTTCAAATTAATTACTACTTTTCAATATAATTAATGGGTATTCCGTAAATATAATGAGCTAAGTTATTTGATTTTGATCGGGTCCATTTTGATGATGAAATGAGCATGGCTGCATGGGATTGTCAGAGGAGGGACCCACGTGGCGCGACCTTATTGGATAGCAGAAGAATGTCATGCCCACAATATTTATATCAGTCTTGTTCTCCATATATATTTCATTTTCATGGTTAAAAAATAAAACATGTACACAAAGTGAATGAAGCTGATAATATATATAAAAAAAATTAATCAAAGTGTTTGGTTCATTTATTCAAATCAACTAGAACAATCCCTACACTTATAGACCGAATATAAACAAAATAATATAGTGCAAGCCACTTTTGACTGACAGAAGAAATCTCATAATATCCTACTACATAATACAATATATATACAAGTTAAACAGATAAAAAACATGCATACACAAACAAACTAAATACTATTAAAACCTACTAAGTTATGAACTTAACAACTGAAGTTGTAAGTAAATAAAGGATATGCAATATTTATTAAATGGTAAATATATTTTGTATGGGTTTGGGGTATTTGTGTGGATTAATGGAAGAGAAGTGCACGTGTGTGGTGAGCCCTAGGAGCATGCATGGGCACATGCAGATCCACGTGTCTTTCTTTAAGCCATTGTATTTTGGTGCCCACTGCCCATCCTCATCCAAACAAACCCTACAATTTCTTTTTCCTTTTTCTAATGAATTAAGCTTTTCTGATATATATATATATATATATTGGACCCTTTTTCGATTGAAACCCATCGACAAAGCTCTTTCTCTTTTCTTTTTTTGAACTTCAGCTTTTTAAAAAATAATAATAATATCTTTATTATTCTGCTATATATATACTATATAATATAATAGATTCACAAACTGAATTGTTGAATAAGTTATGATTATGAGACTATTAATCAACTACAAATTAACTCACTAAATATTTGCCACAATTAATTTGTCATGCAATCATTGTGCATTAGCTAGATTTTAGTTTAGACTCAAGACTTTAATATTGTTGAGCTCGATCAAGAATTATTATTGCATGCACTTGAAAGTTGGAAATTAAATTCTGTCAAGAAATATGGAAAAGTGAGTTGAATAAACCCATATGATGATATACAGTAATTTAGGAGTGGAGATCTCTGATTTAATTCATTTATAGTAAGTAAAGGGAATATTAATGTACTAGATACATATAATATAGGTATAGCCATAGAGAAGAAGATGAATTGGGTGGTGGGTGGGGTTGATGGAACCTTGGCACATAAAGGTTATTGCTTTTGAGTGATATGATATAATTGCATCCATCAGTCATCATGAACACCAAGTAGAGAATTGTGTACAATGTAATTAATGATGTGCACAATCACCTTTCAAACATTTGTTTAATATTAGTACATAATTATTTATGCTATTTCCAACATATAATTATTAATTTGTGAATACCATCAAAATTAGGGATGGTCATGGTTATTTTACAGCTCCAGTATACTCTCGATCAGCACTTCCAAACACTAATACAAACATCACGAGGGACAATATAAACATCACGAGGGTTTGCGTCTCAGTCCAACTCATCCGAGGTTTTCACCACTCACTCTATACACAATTATATTCAAGCTCACATGATTTAGGAGTGACTGATGCACACACCAGCAATTCCGAAACGGGAAACGGTCAGACCAACTACAGGCTAACCACTATTCGCTAAACAACAATAAACAAATTATAACTATTACACAACACTAAACAACCCAAATAAATCCCGTCGACGCCGACGTTCCATTTCACCGAGTACCCCAAAACTCGAAAAAAGGTCACCTCCAGCAACACCTTCAAGGTCTTCAGGGATGGTTATGTTTGGGTTGAGCCAAATTGTCAAGATGTAGTGTTCAAGTGATATACGATAAGATGAGAAGTCTCTCATCTCCTCCTAGTGTGCTGGTTAATAAGGGGACACCTCCCCTATAATTATGTTTTTTGCACAAACTTTCCTTTAACTGTATTCTTGCAAAAACTCTCCCTCACTCATGTTCATTTTTGCAAAAACTCTCCTTAACACATGCTTATTTTTGTATTGTCTATGCAAATCCGTGTAAATTAATGAAAGTGTCACTTAATTGTTAATTCAAACGTGCTTATGGTGGGCACTTTGGCAACGAAATTGGAGACCAAATCCGAACCTAAACCGGAGAATCGAGAACCACAGATAACGGATTCGGTGGTGGTTCTTAAAATGGAGAAACAGAAAGTTTGGTCTGGTTCGATTTTTGACCGATTCGGTCCGGTTCTAGACCCCATCCCCACCTCTAAACGTGATAACTCAAAAGTACAACACTTAAGTGATACTTCTGTTAATTTTCACAGATTTGCACAGATCGTGGAAATTTGAACACGAGTGAGTGAGAGGTTTTTTGTAAAACAAACAATTATATGGAGACTTTTTGCAATTTTCCTTTAATAATGTATATGATTATTGTTTAGTTAAAAAAATAAAAATAAAGCTTGTATATCATTTAATACAAATATACCGTCTAATTTCATGATTGAATCTTAAAACTCGTTACTACATCAAATAACATAACATAAATACTCAAAAAGTGGACAAGACGTTGAATCCATTATTGATATTAATCACAAGTTCTAAGTTGAACCCAATTATAAGCTCTAAACTACGGACTGATTTGATGAGCAACGCATGCTTAAGATGTTTGACATGTTACCTTTTTTGGTTGGTGATGAACTCTCTAAGTCACTGAACTATATATACTAATAGACATATATCCCTAAATTCAGCCGTTGAATTAGGGATGTTCGAATTGACCATATTCATCACTTGGGCGGTCCATTATTTATATAAATAAAAACATAATTTGTCACTCGGAATTGAGCATAAATACTCTTTGCACCTACAAACTTAGAGATCAGTCAAAGACAAAGATTGATGGCCATGGCCTGACTGTAAATTAAGGAGGTTTTGCTTATACGCAACTAATTAAGACTAAGCCTCTCACCCATCATCAACCTTTATTTTTCCTTTTCGGGTTAATATTTACTAATGTAACTTTAGGTCGTGTAAATCGTTGATGCGAATTTGTGATAGGCCCAATATGTGTACCAATGTAACTTTCATCAATGGCTAAATATGTGATAGTAAGTTTATAGTTATAAGAGCTTATTTATCATTTTATATGTCAAATTAATTTTTATATGTACATTTTTGTATTCTTCAGCATATAACTCTATATGTACAATTCGATTTTATATTAATCAAGTTAAGTGGTGAATATTTTATTTTTCTAGAAGAAAAGTCTATATATACCATCAAAAATAAAGTAATATGTATAAATGATGGAAGGGAAATAAGTTATATTGAATAAATGGGTAGGGGGCGTTTTCAACTTTATCAAGAAAATCGACTAAATTGCCTAAAAATCTATAAGAAAGTTTTGACTGTTGGGTGTTCTCTATCGAGAAATTGAGGAGATCATACAAGGGTTTTATCAAAGCATCTTTCTACTGTACCTAGGCGAAGCAAGTTTTATTATTTCTCCGTACTCCACTATTAATATGGGTGCTTGTCATTACATTCGAGTTAGAATTTGAAATAGGCATAATCAAACATATATTTTATAAGAATAAAATATACTTAATTGAAAATGAGTAAATTGAATTCTATCCTTACTCTCATATGTATGTATATGAGTGGAAAGTCGTACAACTTGAACATGAAAATGAACATATACATAACTCAACGGTACAGTATCACCCACTTTAACGTACTATCAATAGATTTTTCTTATCTCCAAATTCAAATTTTAAATTAATCTGTATAATATAGCTTGAAGTGAATAATTATATATATATATATGTATATGTATATCTTCTGTGATATAACTATCAGTGTGATTTTAAGGTGATTGACTCTCCACAATATTTATGATTTGCACAAACAATTTGACACTAAAAATGCTGGCATTTTCATGATCATATGTTCCTATCCCTTCGAAAGATGAGACCTTCATTGTTCATGATTTTAATTTTCTCTTATTCATTTGTTCATGTCATATCCTTTTTTACCAGCCATCCATTTTTTTAGCAATATGTTGAATCGAACCCAAACCCACCCAAACCCACTTACCAACTAATCAATTTTCACTGTGCCCTTTGACCCAACCTCTCAATTAATTCAACATTTTGACCCCCTCAATTCGCAAGGAATATTTACTCAGAATATATATACCAATTAAAGAGTAATCAACTGTTTAGGAATTTGACAAAAACAGAACCAAAAGATGAAAGAGCACCCACGTCACCACAAAACAAACACACCACATGAGGCCCGCCACGTGTACAAAATCAGTGCTAGCTAAACTCTCCTCTCACTGTGAGTGTAGAGTTGGGTTAAGTTAACCATGTTAGGCGGTTAAGTCAAAAAATGGTCCCCAAACTCTTGACTACTACACTTTCCTCATATATATATATATATATATATATATAAACTCACTCATTCACAGCCCAAACTCAAACACCTCTCTGTTCTGTTCTGTTTCTAAAAATTCTCTGATCAATCTCACCTGATCGATCTCATGACTGTCAGTTAGTTCGCTAACGGTCTCATTAAATTCCCAATTTGCCCCCTCCCCGTTGGTGTTTTTACATACCATTGATCAGATCTGAGGCGGAACCATGATTACTTGGGGCGACCTGTACACGGTGCTGAGCGCGGTGGTTCCGCTGTACGTGGCGATGATTCTGGCGTACGGGTCGGTCCGGTGGTGGAAGATCTTCTCGCCGGACCAGTGCTCCGGCATCAACCGCTTCGTGGCGGTGTTCGCTGTCCCGCTGCTCTCCTTCCACTTCATCTCCACCAACGACCCATACGCCATGAACTTCCGGTTCATCGCCGCCGACACGCTCCAGAAGATCATCATGCTCTTCGCTCTGGCCATCTGGACCAATTTCACCAAGAACGGCAGCTTGGAGTGGATGATCACCATCTTCTCCGTCTCGACCCTCCCCAACACTCTGGTTATGGGGATTCCCCTCCTGATTGCCATGTACGGCGACTACGCCGGCAGCCTGATGGTCCAGGTGGTGGTGCTCCAGTGCATCATCTGGTACACTCTCCTCCTCTTCCTCTTCGAGTACCGCGGAGCCAAGATGCTCATCATGGAGCAGTTCCCTGAGACCGCCGCCTCCATCGTCTCCTTCAAGGTCGACTCCGACGTCATGTCCCTCGACGGCAGGGACTTCTTGGAGACCGACGCCCAGGTCGGCGACGACGGCAAGCTCCACGTCACCGTCAGGAAGTCCAATGCGTCCAGGAGGTCGCTCGGCCTCGGCTCCCTCCCCTCCTTCACTCCCCGCCCCTCGAATCTCACCGGTGCCGAGATCTACAGCCTGAGCTCGTCGCGCAACCCGACGCCCAGGGGCTCCAATTTCAACCACTCCGACTTCTACTCCATGATGGGGGTCCAGGGATTCCCGACCCGGACCTCCAATTTCGGCCCGGCGGATATGTATTCGGTTCAGTCCTCGCGAGGCCCCACTCCCAGGCCCTCCAATTTCGAGGAGACCTCCATCCCAATGGCTCAATCCCAATCCGTCCCCTCCCCGCGGTTCGGGTTTTACCCGGCCCAGACCGTCCCCACCTCCTACCCGGCCCCGAACCCGGAGATCTCCTCCACCGCCGCAACCAAATCGAACAAACCCCAGCCGCCGTCCGCGGCGGCGCAGCAGCCGCTCAACGGCGCCAAGGCGAGCCACGACGCCAAGGAGCTCCACATGTTCGTGTGGAGCTCCAGCGCCTCCCCTGTCTCCGAAGGCGGGGGGCTCCACGTCTTCGGCGGCACCGACGAGAACTCCGGCGGCGGCGCGGCCGCCGATCAGGGCGCCAAGGAGATCAGGATGATCGTACCCGATCACCCCCCAAATGGTGAATCCAACAAAGGTAATTAGAATAATCACAATAATTAATTAATTACTTTTTAATCAATTTAATTTGATTTGAATTGTGTGTGTGTGCGCGCGCGTTTTGAAATGATAATCTAGTCACGGAATCTGAAGAGTTCGTCACGGAGGAGATGAGTTTTGCGGAGAAAGAGGAGGGACCGGCGGGGCTGACGAAGCTGGGGTCGAGCTCCACGGCGGAGCTGCACCCGAAAGCCACCGGAGGAGGAATGGACTCCGGCATGGGGAGACAAATGCCGCCGGCGAGCGTGATGACGAGGCTGATCCTAATCATGGTGTGGCGCAAGCTAATCCGCAACCCAAACACGTACTCTAGCCTCATTGGTCTCATTTGGTCCCTCGTCGCATTTAGGTCAGAATTTCAAATTAAATTTTGGATCTAATCAATAATTGATATTCATGTTCATGTGGATGGATGGTGGATCACACTTCACTATTGTAGGTGGCATGTGGCGATGCCGATAATTATAGCCAAATCAATCTCAATCCTCTCCGATGCGGGTCTCGGAATGGCTATGTTCAGCTTAGGTGAGTCCTAATTAAGTTTCAACCAATTTTTTTAAAATTTATGTGTGGTTTAGGATAGTTAATGAATGAAGAAATGGACATGTCACATGGATGTGTGCGTGTACACTATTTTAATCATCTCCATAGTTGATGCACCGGTCGCTATTATTATCATTATCATTATTATTACACATGCATGGGGTGTATTATATCGACCGTGACACAAGCATGAACCATGGGACCATTTCTGGGGACAAGTAGGTTGGTGGGTATTGGCTATATGTTTTTGTAGTCACACGAAACCAGAAATTTTATCTCAAACTTTCACGGACAGGTAGGGTCTGAATCCAAGGAGGTCGCTATGGCCGGAGGGGACCATATTTGTTAAAAACTTAGAAATTAAAATGTTTGGTTAGATCGGGTTTTTTATGGAGTCCTTATGGTTTGGGTGTTTATGGTAAAATAAAAAAACAGGGTTGTTTATGGCTCTGCAACCCAAGATCATAGCTTGTGGGAACTCGGTAGCTTCATTTGCCATGGCGGTGAGGTTCTTGACTGGACCGGCCGTAATGGCTGCAGCTTCCATTGCTATTGGCCTCCGCGGGTCTCTCCTTCACATAGCCATAGTTCAGGTACCGTATTTATTTACGACTTCTATTTATTCAAAAAATCAAGACTAATTGACAATTAACTAACACGATTGTCCTCTGCATATATATGTAGGCTGCGCTTCCACAAGGGATTGTTCCGTTTGTGTTTGCTAAAGAGTACAATGTCCATCCCGCGATTCTCAGCACTGCGTAAGTGTAAAAAAGAAAATAATATTTACCATTCATTCATATACATTATAACTAATTTGTTGTTGATCTTGTGATCAATTTGATGCAGGGTTATCTTTGGAATGTTGATAGCGTTACCCATCACGCTGGTCTACTACATATTATTGGGATTGTAAAGTTTTCATCCCAATGGAAGGTACGTAGGTAGCTAGCTAGACAAAACACGATGAAAACTAAAACAAGCTTGGAAATTTCGTTTGTGTATCGGATCTCCAGGCAGAGGAGATGAATTTTTTTGAGCTAGCGATAAAATAGTTAACTAAGCGAAGGAGAAGACGACGAAGAAGAAAGAAGAAATCCCCTGAAATGTGGAAGATGCTGGCATTGGAAGCCAAAAGAGAGACCATAGTGATTACTTATTTCAAGAATGATGTTGCAAAGAACAAAAGGGATTGGAGACACAATAGTGAAAAGCAGGAAAAGGGTTATGTGCCTAATAGTAATCAATCAATTGGGTCTAATTCCTGTTGGTTAATCATTCTTATTTTGTTGTGTATGTATGTAAACAAGTCCACCACAGACCAATTATTCAACAACATGATCAAGGGTGGGATATTTTTTTATTTTCTAGCTTTTTTCTTGTTTGGTAGTGTAGTCACTGTAGTGCGTTTTGGTCATCTTTATATGAACTTTTCGTTTTTGGCCTCCTCTCCTTCTTAATATTTTACCATCGACAAAATCATATAGATTGTAAAGCTTTTTAGAAAGGACAGAGAGAGACACTCTTCAAATCAAACTTTCACGCAAAGAAAGCAGGAGAAATAAAGCTCTTTGAAAATGCACCATCACTTTTATTGACTTGTTTGAACAAGATGAAGAGAATTAGGAAAAATAAGGCAAAAGCAGCTTCTATCTTCTTTTTTTCGTCTTTGGCTATTGGCTCTTGATAAGATAAAGCCCACTTACCCTACCCTACAACAACTCATATCAATGAGTCCTAGTGGTGGCTCTAATGGTAAAAGTGAAAGGAATCTTCACTTGTGTTATTCTAAATTGGTTTCACTAATTAGTTAGCAAGTTGTGTTCAAAATGTGAAATACTCATATTCTTGGTACATGTCAAAGGACTTGTCTAGATAACTTACAATTTTCGTGTAAATTTTATTATAAATACTACATTAATTAATATAACATGATTGAGAAAACTTAATGATTGTATATATTTTTTTATCCAATCAGATTTCTCTCTCCTGTTACAGTGACACGAATCATGTAAATTCTTCATATTTGTTTTATTGATTTATTTCGATTGTTTGTTTCGTTCGACAATTAATTTTTCTCGTCGTCGCATTTATTAACATTCAATTTGTTTTAGTAAATCAGCTTTCTATCAAGTGTATGCATCTCTATTGTATCGAATCAATGTAAGAAACAGAAATTTTGTGATGGGCAAATATTGTGGCTCTTGGCAAAATACAAGTTACAAATCTACCCACACGGCTGTGAGTTCTTGGATAAGTGATTGTAGATGAACACAAGTCCCAACCAAATGTACATTCTTGATTTGATACTTCCTAAAACACTTGACTGTCTACTACTGTTTGCAGCAGAGGTAAGTCAAAAGTGCAACATTTTCTTCGATATACTATTTATTGGAACCCTCGACCACCGACCATGTACATATAATCCATTAATACATATAGCTTCATATCCATACAGGCCAACATGTTTTAAATATGTTGTTCTCTAATTAGAGGACAATAGCACATTCAATGTTGCATTAACTTGTTAAATTAATTACCATGTATATATTAAATTACTAGTACTGCTAAGATACATCTTTTAAGGATGTAGCTACTACACTCTATGCTACTCTTCTCATTTCGTAAAGATCAAATTCCAAACCCAAAATAAATCAAATATTGGTCATGTCAAATATGTTGGTGAGACTTCACATGGAAAAGATGAGTGACCAAAAAAAAAAGAAATAATGTTCTACTCTAGTATAACCTACTTTATCTTAATCAAATGCAATATTATTTGTATAAAGTTCCGTGAATGTTAGATACATTTAAATTGATTATTGAAGGGTTGCACTTTAATATAAATTGTCTAAGCGTCTGAACCTTCCGAACGCGCTGCGATACATTCATCTAATGAGATTAAAATAATGCGCGACACTTGGTAAAGAGCGCGTCTCCACTTAAGTGAGAAGCAGTTTTGTATTTTTATGTGGAGAAAAGCGTAATTCGCTTACTTAATTTTATTAACCGGCTGAAATACATATATATATACACAGTACAATATGTCCTAGCTAGAATAAGAAACAAATCATGTAACGAATGCATAATATTTGTACAAGTCAAAATAAGGAAACTAGTAAATAGGTAAAATTAGATGCAAGTTAGGAATTTTTTGGTTGGCAAGAAATTCAAGATCTTGTGAATCTCAACACTCCCCTCAAGTTTGACCATGTACGTTGGTAATTCCCAACTTGCAAAGAAGGTCATGAAAATGATCTCGCACAAGACCTTTGGTGAAGATATCCGCGAGTTGATGCTTGTTTGGGACGTGTCGAGGATGCACTATGTCGTTCTGCAAATGTTGACAAACAAAGTGGCAGTCGATTTCAATGTCCTTGTTTATCTCATGGAAAACCAAGTTCACTGCAATGTGGATTGATGCATGGTTGTCGCAAAATAGCGAAATTGGTTTGACATGTGGAGCCCGCAGTTCATGAATGAGAGTACGAAGCCAAACTACTTCTCGCGTGGTTGCAGCCATCGAGCGATATTCTGACTCGGCGGAGGAGCAAGAGACAACATTCTGTCTCTTTGATCGCCAAAATATCCGGGATGAACCAAGAAACAGAACGAATCCAGTGGTGGATCGTCACGTGTCAGGACATCCTGCCTAATCAGCGTCACATTATGCTTGAATTGAAAGGGTGCTTGAGCTTGGAAGAAGTAATCCTTTCCCTGGGGCAAATTTTAATGTATCGAAGTACATGGTGTGCCGCCTCCATGTGATAATTTCGTGGGAGATGCATAAATTGACTGAGGATGTAGACTGCATAACTAATGTCGGGGCGGGTGATTATAAGATATAGAAATCTTCCAATGAGTCTGTGATACTGGCCAGGGTCGGAATAATGCGGTCTTACTTTTGCTGAAAACCTATGCTGTTGTGGGAGAGGGAAAGATGTCGGCCTACATCCCGTCATTTCACAATCTGCCAGAATGTCAAGAGCATATTTTCTCTAGGTAAGTATGATCCTGCTAGGGGAGCGAGCGACTTCTAGGCCAAGGAATTATTTTAAAGGTCCCAAATACTTGATTCGTAAATGATTGTACAAGTGATCTTTCAACTGTTGTATACGTATAGTGTCAGAACCAGTGACAATGACGTCATCAACATATATGAGTACTGCGACAAAGGATCCTGCAGTTGTCAGGGTAAACAGTGAATGGTTCGCGGTGGTGGACTCGTACCCGAGCGTCTTAATAGACTCCGTGAATTTCTGGTACCAATTCTGAGACTCTTGTCACAACCCATATAGAGACTTGTGCAGACGGTAGACTCTTAACTCCCCCTGTTTGAAAAATCCTTGAGGCACTTTCATATATACTTCCTCATCCAGGTCACTATGAAGAAACGCATTGTTAACGTCAAGTTGATGCAATGGCCAACCTCTTGTTAGAGTTATGCCCCAGTCTAATATAAAAGTGATCTACAGATGTAATGTTTTATCATCTTTCCGAATAAATAAATCGGCATATATTACTAATGTATTGTAATAATATATCGAATGTAATTTTATCTATGTCATTATGTGTGTAACCACTAATAGTAGAACTATAGATCAGAAAAAATTACATTTGATGAGTCCCTGATCAGCTAAGCTTCTTTACGAAGCGATCAGTATGAGACTAACTCCTTGTGATCATGCTCTACTGATCATGGCAAAGTGCGTGCCGGAGTTATATCATAGATACCATCAGGTCGATGATATCGGACAACCCGATTGTGAGTATGCTGCATTAATCCAGTCATGAGATACTCACATATCGTAGCTTGTCATTATATCCTAAGACCAATGAGTCTTTGTGTACACTATGTAACGAATACCTAGGTTTAACCTAGTCTAACGTTATCTGTAAAAGGGTAACTATAACGACTTCGATTGGCTTTGATATTGATTGCACTAGTGAACTCGAAAGGCGTCTGAGGGATTTATCACTCATACTTCGGTATGAGAAAGATATCCGTTTAGGCCACTTGATGAGTATGACTGAAGAAAGAGCACGGCCGTGCAGGTGATACCTTAGTATCAGTTTTCAGTCATCTCAGATATCAAGAAACAGTGATTGATAAATTAGGATGACCATTCTATGCCTATTGATCAATCTGGATATCGGTTTGATAAAAGGACAGTGACATGTACGATAACAGGTTAAGTCGAATAATCGATAATCACGAACATTGGATAATCATAATGTCTTGCTAGAGGCCACTTATGATGGAAAGGGTAAAATAGTAATTTTACCAGTCTGCCAATTGTTCGTGAGCCTAGAGGGTCACACGCATTAAGCACGATACATGACAAATAATTATGGATGAGAATTGAGAATGATTCGGTAGTTTTCTTGCCTAAGGTTTTAACCAGACGGTTGAAGAAATCAATTCGAGGAAATTGAACCGTTTTGTCTAAACCGAAATTATAACTCAAGTTAATGGGTTTAATTTAGGTTCTAGCTAAACGGGCTTGAAGCCCATTTAGGGATTCAAATGATGAATAGGGAAGATGTGCAAATAGGAGTTTAAGAAGGGTAGATATGCAATTATTAATTTGAAATTCAATTTTATTTCAAATTAAAAATTCCAAAATATCTCCCATAATTTTCTCCAACTATTGGTGACCACTTCCCTCTTCTTCCTCCTCCCTTTGGGCTGAATTCTCTCTCTCTCTCTTCATCCTCCATTGTTGTCAAGCTTCTCTCAAAATTCATAGCAAAACATTGAGTGAAAACCTTCTTCGGTTGTGGTGCTTGTGTGGACCTAATAGAGAAACACTAAGCTTGTGTTTTCATCGATTAGAAGAGGTAACTTTCAGATTTAATATATATATATATAATTTACATTAAGATCATAGCTTGTTTCGATCACCACGGTTACATAACGTCCCCTGCATGATATTCACCGATTGGAACCCGTGGTGATCTCTTTCAGTGGTATCAGAGCCTGGTTGTTATGTATTTTTCTACATGTTTAAATCTGTTTTTTTTAGTTTATATGTGTTCATCACCTTAGCATGCATGTAAATCGAATTTTTTTTTTCAGATTTGATTGATTTTGGAAATTGGAAAATAATTTTTTTTGGGGTGTTTCGGGTTAGCCATGGCAGACCAGGTCGAGTCCCTTGGTGGACCATGGAATGCCCTAGGGCAGACCATGGTCAGCACCAAGGGCCGACGAGGGTCGCCTACGGGCGACCATGGCAGTCCTCGCGGGCGACCACGGTCTGCCCATGCGGGCGACCATGGCAGCCCGTGAAGGCCACCATGGTTGCCTCGCGGGCGACCAGGGTCTGCCCTAGGGGCGACCATGGCTGCCCTCGCGGGCTACCATGGTCGTTCCCGTGGCCGACCACGGTCAGCCCCGCGGGCGACCTCGGCAGCCCTCACGGGCCACCGTGGTTGCCTCCGCGGGCGACCTCGGTTGAGCCGGTTCGGCTCGACCAGATTCGAACTGAACCAGTTGGTTCGCGAGAATATTTGGAAACCCTAAAAATTTAATTTTCAGATTTGGTTCGATTTCGATAAACCAGCAAGAACCGGTGCAAAATTCAATTAATCGATTAAACCGTCCAGTTTCGATAAACCGGAATTTTTCCACACTTAAGAAAGATAAAATTTGGAAAATTTATTTGTTTGATAAGCATGTTTATTGTATACATGATCTTTGATAACATGATGTTTTCCACATGATGCTAGCTAAGCCCATTAGATTTGCATTTTAATTTCGGTTTTGCAACCTGCATGTTGCTTAATTTTGGGTTGTAGTAAATACGGCCTGCGTGTCGTGATTTGTATTTCATTTTATTTATTTTAATTTGTAATCACGAAGACCGACACAAGAATCAAGTCAAGAGGGAGACTCGGATTGGAGGAGGCTCGAAGCCAGTGGGAGTTCACGAGACTAGAGCAAGTTTGGATCTTGAAGACCATGTCTTTAGGATCAGTATTGCTAGATTCTTAGGAACTTAAGATGGGCTTAGCTATGCATATTTTATCGTTACATTTGTATGTTTGAATGTATGAATGTATGATAGTTTAAATATACAAGTTTATGTATGATTTGCTATCACCCACATGCAAAGATTAAAATCGGAATTTAATCAAACTCGCACGTAACCTGCTAAGGGATCATCATTGCATGGATTTGCAATTGATGATTCCAGATTAAGATTGTATCGATATGCAATCAGACATTTTTATAATTCACTTAAACGCAAATAATTACAAGTCAAGCGTGATTCCATCCATGTTTGGGCACTCAAAAGGGCTTTGACCCTATGGATGTTGGTATGCCTCCGCGTAACATTCATAGAGAAAAGGTCTGGATGAGATGGGTAGTTCTGTGTGGGTGCGTGCGCCTCCGCGTAGTAGCCACACTAGTTCTATCCATAGTTCAAGCTTGGTAGACTTGTCTACGATTGTCAGCTAGGGCTGGCCTAGGGTATCAGTATAGGGTATGCCGTGTACTTTTAGTACAGACCCTAGCCAGGAATTACATGGTTTTGTAAATGGATGTATTCCTACCTTGATGCTCTCAATTGGAGTAGTGAGCCTCCGTTCACTTCAATTGAGGGTATGATAGGATCCTGGTTCAGATTCTAATGTTAGAATCAGACAAGTGTTTTGTAACTTAATCTCCAACTTGAATTTTAATTAATTTTACCATGTAGAACTATAAGGCAAACACAACACAAAGGAGTAATAGCGCACTGAGAGTCCAGATTGAGGACAGACTCAAAGGCGTGAAATACTCAGATTGGAATAGAAACTTGAGGCTTGTACTCAAGCATGAACGCAATAGTATATCTTTACCAAGGAACGTCCTGCCGAGCCACCGCTGAACACCGCTAGGGAACTAAGGATACTTATCAAAGTTTCTTAGTAACCAAATCGACGAGTCATGCATTATGGCGGGCAGTAGGATGCCAGAGTTGCAGAAGCAGTTCAGGAACGTTTCAGATGACCCTCATACCTGTAAGGCAGAGGTCAAGGAAATGCTCATGGAGAAAGCTCGTGTCGAAAGATATGATACTTTCATAGAACTTAACTCCTGCAAACTTAAGGCTGGAGCCCTGTTAGTCCCCATGTCACGAAGATTTAATGTCTTCAGGAACATCTAACCAGACTCGGTTTTGATGATCAGGAGGAAATGGCTGCGGATTTTATGTTGCAGTCACTTCCAGATACATATAGTGATTTCATAGTAAATTACAATATGCATGACATGGACAAGTCCTTAACAGAGCTTCATGGGATGCTTGTAACCGCTGAAAAGAACCTCAAGGGCAAGACCAAGGAGGTCCTTATGGTCAACAAGAAGGTCAACTTCAAGAAAGCTGATCTGGGTAAGGGTAAGGCTCCTGGGCACCTTGCAGGGCAGATCAGACACCCCAAGCGTCCAAAGGTTCAAACAGCTCCCAAAATTGCTGTGAATTCTAAGGACAAATTGGAGGAGATCTGCTATCACTACAATGAGCTAGGACACGGGAATAAGGGATTGTAAGCAATACAAGGATCATGTGAAGAAGAGTGGGTATCCACGTCTTCAGGATCAGATATTTACGTTGGTAAGCTTAACCGCTATAACGTAAATAAGAAAAGCCTTAAATCTAATGATTTAAACCAAGTTATAATATGGCATTGTCATTTAAGGCACATAGGCGAGAAATGCATTTCAACACTTCACAAGTGTGGACTTTAAGTCCGTTTGAATTCACTCAAACTGAAAGATGCAAGTCTTGCCTAATCAACGAGAAATGCATTTCAACACTTCACAAGTATGGACTTTTTAAGTCCGTTTGAATTCACTCAAACTGAAAGATGCAAGTCTTGCCTAATGAGCGAGAAATGTATTTCTACACTTCACAACTGTGGACTTTTAAGTCCGTTTGAATTCACTCAAACTGAAAGACGCAAGTTTCGCCTAATGGGAAAAATGACAAAGGCACTTTTCATAGGTTTATGTGAAAGGCGAGTGACTTGTTAAGTCTAATACATTCCGACGTATGTGGACCTATGAGTACTCAGGCCAGAAGAGAGCTCAACTTATACTTGACTCTGGAAATGGCCGCATTCATTTTGAATCGGGCTCCGATGAAGACAACGATAGTACACCTTGTGACAGTCTTTCTGTCTCTCATTACTGTGGATGCGTGCGCCTCCTCGTAGTATTCATTGGGATGCGAGCTGAATAAGGTAATCCGTTCTATTTGGATGTCTGCGCCTCCGCGTAGTATCCAAATAAGAGCTGGACTAGAGTCACAGAAGGTACACCACATGACACTCATTACGTCTCCCGTTACTGTGAAGGCGTACGCCTCCGCGTAGTATTCATTGGGATGGTAGCGGGATGAGATGGTCAATTCTATTTGAATGCGTGCGCCTTCGCGTAGTAGCCAAATAAGAAATGGGTCATAGTCATATATGGTGTGGAAAACATCCTAGTATGTTTTCCCTAAAAGATTTGGGTAGCAGAGATGCAGGCATCCAAATCAGACAAATGTGTCTTCGTAAGGTATCCTTAAGAAACTAAGAGATACAACTTCTACATACCCAAGGAGTACAAAGTCTTTGTTGCTCGAGGAGAGGTATTTTTGGAGAAATATTTTATTTCCAAAATAGCTAGTGGGAGTCCCGTGCATCTCGAAGAAATTCGAGAGGATACGGATCAGCCTGAAGCAATTCAGGAGCCTGCTATGCAAGATGTAGAAGTACTGGAGCCTCAGATGGTCGCCGATGAAGAATCAATCCCTACAGAAATTCTAGATGGTCTAAGGAGGTCTGAAAGATCTCGTCATGTTCCAGACAGATATGGCTTCACAGCCACTGAGGGAAATGACGTGATGTTGGTGGATCAGGATGATCCAGAAACCTTCAGACAAGCTTTAACCAGTCCAGACTCCGAAAAATGGTAGAATGCCATGAGTGAGGAAATGAAATCCATGTATTTCAACCAAGTCTGATGCTTGGTTGATTAAACCCATCGGTTCTGAGTGGGTCTATAGGATCAAGACCGACATGGATGGAAATCCTCAGACCAATGAGGCTAGGATGGTTGTAAAAGGTTATCGTCAGATTCAATGCATGTATTATGATGACACCTTTTCACCAGTAGCAATTGTCAGATTGATCCGGATTTCAAAACCCCTTCCTTAGCAGGAACTTACTAGATGGCGTGTATATCACATGACCTGTGGGTTTTGTAGATCCAAAGAATCCCGGAAAGATATGTAAGCTGCAAAGATCCATTTATGGATTTAAGCAAGCTTCAGGGAGTTGGAACCGTCAGTTTGATAAAGCTGTAAGGGAACTCGGCTTCATCAAAAAAAAGTGAGCCTTGCGTACATGAGAAAGCGAGTGGGAGTAATATTGTATTCTTGGTATTTATTCATCGGGAATGACATCCCGACCTTGCCACCAAAGCTTGGTTAGGGAAGTACTTATCGATGAAGGACTTAGGTGATGCTACATTTATTGTAGGCATCAGGATCTCTACAGATCATTCCAAAAGGATTTTGGGCCTAAGTCAGGACATGTTGCTAAGTCAGAACATGTACATAGGTAAAGTGTTGAGAAGATCTCAATGCTTGATTCTAATAAAGAATACATACCCATGCGTTATGGCATTAAGCTCAACAAGCTACAGAGTCCTAGAACTCATGATAAGCTGAGCAGGATGAGTAAGATCACTTATGCTTCGGTTTTGGGATCTATCATGTATGCCAGGATGTGCACGAGACTGGAAGTCTCGTTGGCACTAAGCTGTACCAGGAGATTCCAATCTAACCCCGGCCAATTACACTGGATTACTGTCAAAGGTCATCCTCAAATATTTGAGGAGGACCAAGGATACATTCCCAGTGTGTGGGGATATAGATAGAGAACTAGCAGTCAAAGGACAAGGCGATGCTAGTTTTCAGACATATCCAGATGACTTCCAAATTCTGTCAGGATATATTTTGTGTTGAGTTGTGGCGCTTTCAGCTGGATAAGCTTTAAGCAAGCCAAAATTGCCAACTCTACAACGGAGGCTGAGTATATAGCTGCAACAAAAGCAGCTAAGGAGGCCGTATGGATTACAAGCTTTCTAATCGGATTAGATGCAACGCCGCGAGCGTCTGATCCGATAAGCTTGTTGTGGGACAACACAGGTGCCGTAGCTATTGCTCAAGAGCCCAGATTCCACAACAGATCCAAACATATACTCAACAGGCTTCACCTCGTGAGAGTTATCAAATATAGAGGTGATGTGGAGATTAAACAATATTCGACTGATGATAATATGGCCGATCCCTTGACAAAGGCTCAGCCGCAGCCTAGGCATGACAAATATGCAGGGTCTATTGGAGTAGATCAGAACTTAAATTGAAACCAGGGGCAAGTGGGAGATTGTTAGAGTTATGCCCCAGTCCAATATAAAAGTGATCTACAGATGTAATGTTTTATCATCTTTCCGAATAAATAAATCGGCATATATTACTAATGTGTTGTAGTAATATATCGAATGTAATTTAATCTATGTCATTATGTGTGTAACCACTAATAGTAGAACTATAGATCAGAAAGAATTACATTTGATGAGTCCCTGATCAGCTAAGCTTCCTTATGAAGCGATCAGTATGAGACTAACTCCTTGTGATCATGCTCTACTGATCATGGCAAAGTGCGTGCCGGAGTTATATCATAGATACCATCAGGTCGATGATATCGGACAACCCGATTGTGAGTATGCTGCATAGATCCAGTCATGAGATACTCACATATCGTAGCTTGTCATTATATCCTAAGACCAAGGAGTCTTTGTGTACACTATGTAACGAATACCTAAGTTTAACCTAGTCTAACGTTATCTGTAAAAGGGTAACTATAACGACTTCGATTGGCTTTGATATTGATTGCACTAGTGAACTCGAAAGGCGTCTGAGGGATTTATCACTCATACTTCGGTATGAGAAAGATATCCGTTTAGGCCACTTGATGAGTATGACTGAAGAAAGAGTACGGCCGTGCAGGTGATACCTTAGTATTAGTTTTCAGTCATCTCAAATATCAAGAAACAGTTATTGATAAATTAGGATGACCATTCTATGCCTATTGATCAATCTGGATATCGGTTTGATAAAAGAACAGTGACATGTACGATAACAGGTTAAGTCGAATAATCGATAATCACGAACATTGGATAATCATAATGTCTTGCTAGAGGCCACTTATGATGGAAAGGGTAAAATAGTAATTTTACCAGTCTGCCAATTGTTCGTGAGCCTAGAGGGTCACACTAAGCACAATACATGACAAATAATTATGGATGAGAATTGAGAACGATTCGGTAGTTTTCTTGCCTAAGGTTTTATCCAGACGGTTGAAGAAATCAATTCGAGGAAATTGAACCGTTTTGTCTAAACCGAAATTATAACTCAAGTTAATGGGTTTAATTTGGGTTCTAGCTAAATGGGCTTGAAGGCCATTTAGGGATTCAAATGATGAATAGGGAAGATGTGCAAATAGGAGTTTAAGAAGGGTAGATATGCAATTATTAATTTGAAATTCAATTTTATTTCAAATTAAAATTTTCAAAATATCTCCCATAATTTTCTCCAACTATTGGTGACCACTTCCCTCTTCTTCCTCCTCCCTTTGGGCTGAATTCTGTCTCTCTCTTCATCCTCCATTGTTGTCAAGCTTCTCTCAAAATTCATAGCAAAAATTTGAGTGAAAACCTTCTTCGGTTGTGGTGCTTGTGTGGACCTAATAGAGAAACACTAAGCTTGTGTTTTCATCGATTAGAAGAGGTAACTTTCAGATTTAATATATATATATATAACATGTTGAATTTACATTAAGATCATAGCTTGTTTCGATCACCACGGTTACATAACGTCCGCTGCATGATATTCATCGATTGGAACCCGTGGTGATCTCTTTCACCTCTGCCAACCGCGAATGCTAACAGGCAACGTACGGTGACCATTTTGGCCATAGGAGAAAATGTCTCTGTAAAATCCACACCTTCTATATGAGTGTAGCCTTTGGCCACAAGAGGAGCCTTGAACCTCTCAACAGCTCCGTCTGGGTTATATTTGATCTTGTACACCCATTTTGAGTCTATGGCACGCTTTCCAAGTGGCAACGTAGTTAAGCTCCAACTGTTGTTTGCCTCGAGTGTTGCAACTTCTTGGTCCATGACAACCCTCAAATGTTTGTGTTTGACTGGCTGATGAAGTTTGCGTGGCTCATCCAGGGAAGAGATGGCTGATAAGAAGGCACGGTGAGCTGATGAAAGATTTTTATAAGAAATTGTATTACTGAGAGGATCTACCGACGAGTTTGCTGAAGGATCGCGAGTTTGCGAAACAGAGTTGGGTGTAACCGACGGCGGTAGTGTATTATTGTAGCCTCCAAGTCGTCTTGAAATAGTGCGGGCACACTTCCTGGGCAAGGGGTTCGACCTTGGTGGTTCATGGTCATGTGCCGTATTAGGACGTCAGTACCCTGATACGATGTTATCGGTAGATCAAACGTAGGTTGTGGGTCAATTTGCTCAATCGAGTCAGTATTCTGTCTTTGTATTTGTTTTTCGGGATCTATGCAACAATCTCTTGGACAAACATTCTCCCAAACTGCACATCACGTGGGACTATGATATCAAATGTCTTACGATCGTAGACCTTATACCCCATTTGACCCTTTGGGTATCCCACGAATATGACTAGGCGTGACCTTGCTTCGAATTTATCCTTGGTTTGTTTGTGGACATAAAATAAGCACCCAAAACTTCTCCAATGGTTGTTTCCCGAAAATTACCTCGAAGGGCGTCTTGTTTTTTATGACAGTAAGCGACATTCAGATGATCAGGTAGGGTGCTGAAAGGCGAAAAAAGGTTCGCCCTTTAATCGTTCAAGCAAATGTGTTTTCGGCTTTACCGGGTCGAACTCTCGAGGATCGACTTGTGGGTATTTAGATGTTTAAGTAGAGGGTTTGGCGTGTTGTAAAAATATTTGAAACTAGCCTCTCGGGTAAGCTTTTCCTAATGTCAACTACCCTCTCGGGATGTTAAATTAACGTTAGAAAACATTAAATACGACTATTTTCGAATCGAAGCGAGAAGATAAGCCTCTTCACTTTGAGTCTACTTATGGCTCTATCCGACTTTCCTCTCGGACAAGTCTCTAGCTAACAATCATGCCTCCAAGTTTTCACACATTTTCACATGCAAACAATTAGAAACACTCAAGTATTCAAGACTAAACTTATATCATCACAAGCTCTCACTCATAACAACACAACTCATCATCAAGCATTCAACTAAGTAGCTCACACATATATGCATAGGCATGAATATTTTACTAAATATAGACAATCTCAATGTTCATACAATTGTCTAGCACCCATGGTTGTAAGTGTTTAGCCCACAACCATGGTGCTAAGAATGAAAAACAAGGCAACACAAACAAGAATAGCTAGGGAAAAGAAGAAAAGCAAACTATGGCCCATGTTGGGCTTGAGATCTTCTAAGAGTAATCTTGTGCCCTTCTTGTTGATTCTCCTTGCTTTAATGTTTGGTGTTTGTGGAAGTAAAATGTTGGACTCCTCAATGGAATAGTGTTCTTGAAGGAAGGTGGTGGCAAGCTAGGGAGAGAGGCTGAAAAGTCTTGATCTTCTCTTCTCAAAAGTGGGTCTAGCTAGGTCAACCTAGCTCTTTACTATTTATAAAACCGCAGAAAATGCCTTTGTCACGATCGTCTCACTTGGCGTCACGATCGTGACATTGTTTGAAAATTTCAGGACCATTGCGCTCAATGTCACGATCGTTGCTGCTCTTCATGTTGGCTTTGTCAGGATCGTTCCTGAAGTTGTCACGATCGTTGTTGCTTCTCATGGCCTTGTCACAATCGCTCCTAAAGGTGTCACGATCGTGACTTAACTTCTTGTCTTCTTCTTGTCACGAAGCTGTCACGATCCTGGCAGGTCCGTGACAGCTCGGTTTCGCCTTTGTCACGATGATTTGCCACGATCGTTGTGGTGATCGTGACAGAGCTCCTGTCGTCCCAATTTGGTGGCGTCACGATCGTGACATCCTCATTTCTTCTCCTCTTCAGCTGCTTGAGCTGCAAGCATCTCCTCTTTTTGTTTCGGTTTTGCTCCTAACACCTTCCAACGTTGTCCCTGCACAAAATTCGACTCCACGGTAGATCTCCGCACTAAATGGCCCTAAAATGACCGAAACAAGGGAAAAACGTACTAAGATGAGGGATATTTGGGCTCGGAAAGGAGCATAAATGTCCCACATCAAACCATCCCACACTTAGAACTTTTCTTCCCCGAAAAGAAAAACAAAGAAAAAACAAGCGCGGTTTTGCCGAGTTAGATACCCCGTGACCATCTCACGTGGGGGGAGCTCGACTTCTCCCAAGGGTTTCAAGTCCAACACTCTCAACTCAAATCACTAAAAGAAAACGCAATTAACAAAAGTGTTGACAACTTGCTTGATTCTTAGGATCACTCGAGCACTTACGATGGCAAATAGTCTCAAAACAACCAACATGGGAACACAATTGTACATGACAAGGCATATAAGCTAGTGAGGGCATATGACAAGCAAGACACGGGAAATGCATGCTTACTAATTTTGAACCCATCAATTATACATATATCACACTAGTACTTCTTGCATCACTTCAAATCCCTTTCCCCTCGTGCGTTGGTGTTCATAGACTAGTGACTAAACTGGATCCCCTTGATCACATGGTTAGAGACATGAGGACTTAAGACCAATTGTGTAGGGCTTTTATGGCTTGTAATGTAGGCTTAGGCTTGGGTGGTAAGTTTAGAAGATCGAAATGGTGTATCTTGTGGTGCACTACCACGAAGTTGCCTCGTGCCTCACTAATCCCCTTTACATTAATTCTCTCCCCGAACTTGTTCTTCTCCTAAGATGTCCTACCCCTCAACTCACTCTTTTCCTTTCCCCTTTTTTATCTAAAATTTTGGCTCCGATTTGTAAAAATGTCTAACACTTGCAAAAAAATTTCTTTTAAAACCCGAAATGCTAATTTTTGCTTTAACGATCAACTTGTTCGGACTTGGGCTTTTATTCTCAAATTCACTTTTTTTTTATACTTTTCTTTTCCTTCTTTTTCCCAAATCCAAAGATCATAGTTGTCAGCATTTTCAAATCAAGTTTAATAAAACATTTTTCTCGAACCATTGTGATTCGGCAAATCAATTTTCAAAGCCACTTTTTCCCCAATCCTAGTTATGCACTTTTATTCCTATACATTGATCTATTCTACCATGTACATGTTCCCACGCTCAACGAGACAACTAATCAAGTAGTGCAAGGGGTCAAGTATCTTAGGATGTAGAAATAGTAGTGGCACATAATCTTGTATTGTAGGGTCTTAAGACAAAAGCTTTTTGACTCTAAAGGGTAACGAGGATACATTGTCGGGGTAGCTTTTTAGGCTCAAATGGTCTAATGAAGGCCTACGGTCTCCTCCCCACAGTCTCTAACTCTTGGTCCGAAACCGAGTGTGGTCAAGTTGCTAGTTCTAAACACGACACACGAGTGGGGATGCAAGAAATGTTACAATTGTGCAATGACGTTTAATTGAGGTTCAAAGGGAAAATGCATTTCTCATATAAACTCATCCAATCCTATATACCTATCATGCACAATTATAATTCTCAAGTTAGGAGCAAGGTCCTCATTGGTATTCGTTCCAAATGGCTCAAAAACACAATTCATCAAAAGCAAATATTCAACCAAAACAATCATAACTTAACGCTCACAAGTAATCAAACCAACATCATCACCAAGGAAACCACCAAAACGGTGTCCAAATATCAAAAGTATCAGGGAGCCAACTCCAAAAGGGCTCCCAAAACCAAACGTCATCCAAGTAGCAAGTTTAAACAAAGAAATGTATCCAAAGTATCTCAACCTAAACCACAAAGCAAGTAAAGCAAGGAGAGGTTGTACCTCTGAATCATCATTATCGGGAATAAAGTAAGCATTCGGGTCGTCCTCCTCGCCCTCAGGGTTAGCCTCACTAGCTTGCTCATGAGGAGCGTAGCCGCCTTGCGGGTCGAAATAGGCTTGACCTCCTGGCATTTGGTAGGCCCTCCGCATATATCCGAGCATCTCTCCAATGTCCCGTGCCATCCCGTCACATCGCGCCGTGGTCTCCTTGTGGTGGTCCTCTTGTGTCTTCATAACGGCATCAGTGTGGGTGTGCACTCCTTTGAATTGCTTGAGCAATTCTTGATATTGCTCGGGAGTGAGAGACCCCGCGCCTCCTGCTTGGTTACTGCTTCCTTTTCCTGTCGGTTCAGAGACTACCGGCGGTGGCGGTGGTGGTCTTCCGTCCAACTGCTTCCCCGCTATGATCTTCTCCAGAATTTTCTTCAACCTCGACAGACATACCAAATCCACTGTAGCATCCATGGACCCCTCCAACATAAACTGCCTAACTTCGCTCTTCACCCAAATCCTTGGGCCATCATCAAATGCATTGATCGGTATGAAATTCTGAACTTGTAGCCGAGTCAAGAAGTCGAACCCAAAGTCGTAACTTGTGGATCGACTACTTGCCTAAAACGTAAACCGTAAGTAAAACAGTAAACAGATAATAACGACACCAGAGATGATTACCCAGTTCGGTGACTCCGCACCTACGTCTGGGGGCACTTTGCTAGTGGAAAGGTTTTTCACTATCAGGTAGTCAATAGTACAACTTCAAGCACCAACTAGCTATGACACAAGCTATTGTCCTAAGCTACTATAGATCTCACCGTGAATCACCTCGACCAAGGGCCTCTCCCCCTGTCTTTGAGATCCTCTCAATTCCACCCTTCGAGCAAGCCTATGCTCGGTGTCGTTGTCTTCTTGGACGGCGTTGTAAATCTTCAATCACAAACAAAAACCCTAACCGATCCAAACACTTCAGTCTTCGCGACTTGATGTTTGATCGGAGCAAAGATCCGTTCTAGCGAATATTCATCAGCCTCTCAACACGCCGATGGTGCACGGTTAAGAGCTCTGAGAAATCTTGCAATTGTTAGAACAGGAACGGATGATCTGCTAATGGGAAGCCAAGGGCTTTTTTATAGCAGCTCACATTCCTAATCCTTCTCGGATCAGGAACAGGAAAGTCAGGCAAGTTGTTGCCGCCTTCCACGACAGCTGGAAGTCGTCTTGCCTGTTCTGACTTCTTGAATAAATCAGGCAAGTAGAGTTGCCGCCTATTGCTGACGTGTAACTGCCAGCTGGAAGTCGTCTGACTTGTCGACGTCACTCTCTTGCGCTCCAAGTCTTCGTGGCATCTTTCTTCTTTCGCTCCAAGCTTCGTCGAAATAGGAAAGCTTCAGATCTTTCCTAATCTGGATCGCAGCAAGTCGCTCCACATTTCATGTAACATGTTGCACGACTTCTTACATTTGCGCTAAAAAATCATGCCAACAAATAAACGTAGCAACAATCTCCCCCTTTGGCAATTTTTTAGGCAAACACCTTTTTAAGCCCATCGTCATCTTGTGGCAGTTACGCACAACAAGTGATTTATCTTGTGGCAGTTACGCACAGCAAGTGATGTGACTTCTTTACTCCAAGCAGGCACATCATCGTCACCTTGAGGCAGTTACGCACACAGCAAGTTATGTGACTTCTGATGTGACTTCTTGTGCGTCTTTCTGGTTTATCTTCTGGAGCGGCGACTTCTGGCGAAACTTCAGGTGTAGCTTCTGGCGCGACATCTATGCATAGCTTCTGGCGTAACTTCTGTCGTATCACATTTATCTCCCCCTGTTTGTCTAATAATATTGCCAAAAGTAATCATACAATGAAATTCGACTAAACAGCAGGGTAAAAAGCCAGCTCACACCACGAGCAAAATAAACAGCTCAAACATGAGCAAATATCCAGAAATAAAAAGTCATAGTGTGCGGAAAATTAACTCGGACAGACCCCGAGAATTTAAGAGTGTTGTGGAACAAAGTTATCATAGTAAATTCAGAGAAAAACTTAAAACGACGTGGAGTTGTCAACATCATCTTCAGCAGCAGGAGCAGAGCGGAGTCATTGAGAAGAGCTTCACAGGCGAATTTGCGGGTTGATAGCATCACAATTGACTTCTCCAGATCATCGATCATCTCCACCAATTCTTCCTCCATCCTAGTGCCAATTGGTCCTGAGGGTCGAGAGCTTGAACTAGCTCCTGATGCTTTGGCCATGGGAAGTCCGAGGTCTTTCAACTGCTTCCCTTTGAAGTTCTTGAGGCTGATAGCAAGGGGCAGTGGCTTCTTACCCGGAATCTCCGATTCTCGAACAATGTGAGGACGTTGTTGGAGAAGGAGACCGGTGATCAATGAAGAAAACCCGATAGGAAGTTTGACGGCACATGATTTGGCATGCTTGACTAGATGTTCAATAACATATGCGCCAAAATCAAGAGAAGATTGTGTACCTATTTGGTATATGAGCTTAGCCAATTTGGTTTTGATGCTTGACCTGTGTGTAGAAGGCGCCCAATTTCCCAGGCTAATGCAGTAGAGAATTGAGTATTTGGCAGTAAGCTCAGTAGCCGCAATGGTGTCTTTGACGGGCCAGACCTTCTTTCGTCCTCCAGTGATCTCGACCGCTACTTTGTTCAAGTGCGGGACTTCTGGAGTGACTTCTGGGTCTTCCCTGCCAAGATAGGTATTGACGGTTGAGGCAGATATCTCAAAGCATTCTCCCCGAACGAACACCTTTATGTATTCAGCGTCTTCTGGATCATCAAACTCGCTTGAAAGGTTGACAATAAACTCCTTGACCAATGCTGGGTAGAATGGCCCAATATTTATGACCGTATTGGTCAGGCCTGCTCTTCGGAGAAGTTCCACGATCGAGTTTATCCCCTGCGCCTCTGTGGAAAGCTTTCTTTCAGGATAGATCTTGCGCTGGTAAACATACTGCCACTTAACCGCATTGTCTACAGAGTGGAAAGAGACATTGTCCGTAGGAGCTTTCGGAACATTCTTGGGGAGTTTCTGCCCTCCCATTGCCTTTTTGACCCGTGGTAGCACAATCTGGGTGTCTTCTTCTTCAGATTCCTCTTCTTCTGGAGCAGATTTTGCTGCAGAAGTTAGTGACTTCCTTCTAGACTTCTTCGGCTGTTTGGAAGCAGATGCTCCTCCTTCTGTGGTTTTCCTCTTTGGGGTCATTCTCCTCGGTACTTGGGGTTCTTCTTCTTCATCAACCAACCTTCTTGTTGGTAGCTTCCTTCTCACAACCCTTTTGGGCACAGCTTCTTCTTCTTCCATGGCTTCTGCTACATCTCTTTCTTCTATACTGATAGTGTTCTCTTCATGTTGAGCAACTTCTTGGATGACTTCAGTTTCTTCATTTATCCCAGGTTCACTGTCCTGGACTACAGGTGGGCTGTCGGCTTTTTGCAAGACTTCTGTTGGTGGGGATTTTTCTGGCGTAGGTGCAGATTTTTGGGGGCTAGATTTATCTCCACATATGGCCTCATGGTCCTCGGGGAGGGGGGGGGGGGGGGGGGGGGGGGAGTTCCTTGAGCCTCTTCAGACGCCTCTTGGTCTATGATGTTTTCTACAGAAAGGGTAGTAGAAGTACCTTGTGGTGGCGTCTGCGAAGTGTGAGAGCCTTCCTCTTCTAGGTTGGCAGCTTTGTCCTTCTCTTCAGTGGAGGTAATCGCCTCCATTTGTCCATCTTTAGGTTTCGCCGATCCTTCCCCAGACAGATTTCTTCCACGAATCTTCACTCCATATTTGTTTGTCGTCGATTTGGAGGCCGACAACTTCTTGGCAATCACTTTTGCCCTCATTTTTGCTCGTAGCGTCTTGGAGGCAGATGGTATTCGTCTGCTTCGGGTACCAACCATTTGGCAGAAAGCTTGATAGGATTTGCTCTAGAGAGAAGAAAACAAAATCTTTCTGTTGCAGAATTTTTGATTTGTGGTGCCCTAGCGGTTTCAAAAGGTAGAGGAGATGCAGAGCCTTTTCTGCGGAAGTTGAAGGGGGTTGAGAGCTGATTGGATTGTCGTCAGTTTTTCAATCATTCCCCTTTTTGAATTTTTAACCAAATAATTCCACCTGGGCTTCTGATAATGAGATTTGGGCCCAGCTAGATTTTGTGGACCCTGCCTAGTCCAGATAGAGAGAGCAAAAATTCACCAAAAGCTCTCCCTCTTCTTTCTTGACTTCTGATTATTCTAGACAGCAAAGTCCAAGGGTTGACCTCAGACTTTCAAACCTGTTGGCATCTAACGCCTTTGTAAAGATGTTTGCGACTTGTTTCTCAGTGGGTAGGTACTCAAGCTTTATTTTCTTGTCTTCTACAAGCTCTCGAATAAAGTGGTGCCTGATGTCAATATGCTTTGTCTTGCTATGTTGCACTGGGTTCTTCGAGATATTGATTGCACTAATGTTGTCACAGAACAAAGTCATGACTTCTTGCTTGACTCCATACTCTGCCAGCATTTGTTTCATCCAAAGAAGTTGAGTACAGCTACTTCCGGCTGCAATATATTCGGACTCAGCAGTAGACAAAGCAATACAATTTTGCTTTTTGCTGAACCACGATACAAGATTGTTCCCCAGGTAGAAACAACCTCCAGAGGTACTTCTTCGATCTGGTGTGCTTCCCGCCCAGTCGGCATCACAGTATCCAACAAGAGTAGAAGAGGTATCAAAGGAATATAGCAATCCCTACTCAGAGGTTCCCGAGATGTACCTTATGATCCTCTTTGCATGAGCCAAGTGACTGACTTTTGGATTGGCTTGATATTGAGCACAGACTCCCACGGAGTAAGCGATGTCGGGTCGACTTGCTGTTAGATAGAGGAGACTTCCTATTATGCTTCGATAAAGACTTTGATCCACTGATTCTCCCATCTCGTCCTTTGTGCATTTGTCATGTGTGGCAATAGGAGTTCTCTTGTGTGAGGCCTTTTCTAACCCGAACTTCTTGACAATGTTCTTTGCATATTTGCTTTGGAAGATAAATATACCATCTGACATCTGCTTGATCTGGAAGCCTAGGAAGTATGTGAGCTCACCGACCATACTCATCTCAAATTCAGACTGCATATGTTGGACGAAACGTTCCACCATCTTGTCTGACTTCCCTCCAATTACAATGTCGTCGACATATATTTGAGCAATCATGATGTCCTTTCCTTCCTTATTCACAAAGAGAGTTTTTTCTACTCCCCCACGAATATAGCCATTATGTACAAGGAATTGGGTAAGACGTTCATACCATGCTCGTGGAGCTTGTTTGAGTCCGTAGAGGGCTTTCTTTAGCTTGTAGACATGATGCGGAGAGTCATGGTCTTCGAATCCCTTTGGTTGGGCTACATAGACTTCTTCGTTGAGATTTCCATTAAGGAAAGCACTCTTTACATCCATCTGATAGAGTTTGAAACGCAGATGACATGCGATGCCGAGAAGAAGTTGTATGGCTTCCAGTCTGGTTACTGGTGCAAAAGTTTCTTCAAAGTCGACTCCTTCGACTTGTGTGTATCCTTGAGCCACCAGTCTCGCTTTGTTTCGAGTGATGTTTCCTTGCTCGTCAGACTTGTTTTTGAATATTCACTTTGTCCCGATGACATTGACATTGTCAGGCTTGGGTACTAGTTCCCAGACTTCATTCCTTGCAAATTGAGCCAATTCTTCTTGCATGGCGCAGACCCAATACTCATCATTGATGGCCTCTTGTATATTCTTTGGCTCAATTTTCGAAATAAAGCAAACGTTACCTATCATCTCGTTGTAGTCAAGAGATGCCTTTTGTCGAGTCCGTACTCCCTCATTAATATCTCCAATCACATCCTGGGGTGGATGATCCTTCTGAATTCTTCTTGATAGAGCTGTTTGCCTTATCGAAGATGCCTCTTTATCCGGGATGATTGGGCTTTCGTCTTCAGACTCTTTCTTGCGCTCATCGTCTTTGACCTCTGGTCTGACTTCTCTTCTGACTTCTGGTCTGACTTCTCCTGAGAAATTTAGGACTTCTTCGTCCTTGTCACTGGGTTGCTCATTACTGTCATCGATCACGACATTGATGGATTCCATGATAGTCCGGGTGCGTTTGTTGAATACACGAAAAGCCCGACTATTTCTGGAGTACCCGAGGAAGATGCCTTCGTCACTCTTAGGATCAAGTTTGCGTCGAGGTTCCCTATCTGCAAGAATGTAGCAGATCGATCCAAAGACATGAAAATATTTGACATTCGGCTTTCTCCCCCTCCATATTTCATAAAGAGTGAGCGAAGTACCAGGGCGGAGGGTCACTCTATTATGAATATGGCACGCCGTATTCAAAGCTTCAGCCCAGAAGTGCTGCGGGATGTCTTTGGCTAACATCATGACTCTTGCCATTTCTTGAAGAGTGCGATTTTTTCTTCCAACGATCCCGTTTTGCTGAGGCGTGATGGGAGCAGAAAATTCGTGTGCAATTCCTTCAGCATCACAGAAATTTGCGAAGCTGATGTTCTCAAACTCCTTTCCATGATCGCTTCGAAGTCGAACGACTTTTCCAATGACTTCTCCCTTTTCTTGTTGAACTCTCCGACATAGGGCTTCAAAGACTGAGAAGGTGTCTGACTTTTCTCGAATAAAGTCTACCCAAGTGTACGTCGAGAAGTCGTCTACACATACAAATATGTACTTCTTCCCTTCTAGACTTTCTACTTGCATGGGTCCCATAAGGTCAACATGAAGAAGTTCTATAACACGAGAAGTAGTAAGATGTTGTACCTTCTTATGTGACGTCTTGACTTGTTTCCCAATCTGGCATTCTCCACAGATTTTTCCTTCAATGATCTTGAGGTTGGGAACTCCAATGATCGCCTTTTCAGAGAGAATCTTTTGCATGCTCCTCAAATTGATGTGACCAAGTTTTTGATGCCACAGCTTTGTCTCTTGAGCTTTGGATAAAAGGCACTTAGGTGGCAAGGTCGTGACTGTTGGAGACCATAGATAACAATTATCAAGGGACCTGTGGCCTGTCATGACTTCCTTCTGCTGTTCGTTTTTGACCGAGCACTTGTCACGAGTGAAGTGGACATCCAAATTTAAATCGCATATTTGGCTTATGCTGATGAGATTTGTTGTGAGGCCTTCTACTAGTAGAGCTTCTTTCAGACATGGAGAGTTGGGAAGATTGAGTTTTCCTTTCCCAAGTACTCTAGCTTTTACTCCATCTCCAAAAGTGACGAAGCTATTTGTGAAAGGTATTAAAGTGACCAAGAAAGAGCTATTACCCGTCATATGTCGAGAGGATCCATTATCAAAGTACCAATCGTTACTGGTTGAAGCCTTTAGAGCGGTGTATGCGATGTTAGCTCGATAGTTTATCTCCTTGACTCGCCATTCCTTCCGTGGTTGGCTTTTCTTGATGGTGGTCCTTTTCTTGACCAAGCTCTTCCCATATAGTTGATAGCAGAAGGGTCGAATGTGTCCTCTTCGTCCAAAGTGATGACAAACCCAGTTATGTCTTTTGTTCTGGGTTTTTGAAGCTGCCATGGTAAGAGGCTGTTTGGTTGCTTGGTCAGCCGTGAAGTTAGGAGACTTCTGTCGTGGCTTCAGGGGGACAACCTTCTGAGGGACGAAGACGGTGTGCGATGATGAGGCTTCTTTCGAATATCCAAGACCTTCCATGTTCCTAGATGGTTTCCCGATCGAAAGTATTTGGTCCAGAGTGTCAGTACTTGGATTCATCATCTTTACAGACTTGGTGACCTGCTCTAACTCGCCTTTTAGTCGAGCAACTTCCTTTTTGAGATCAATAGTCGTCTCAAGAAGTCTTGACTTGTCTTCATTAAGAGTAAGAATGAGAGCATTCTGTTCTTCGATTACCTGAGAGTCTTCAAGCCACTTGACATACCATTCGTTGTAAGCGTTGTTGAGGGTCTCATCGGATAGCTCATCATTAGAGTCATACTTCTTTGAGCTTTCAGCTGGTTGATCTATCGTGGAGGAAGTGAAAGCAACATAGTTACTTGTATGCTCAAGGTCACTGTCTTCCTCATCTTCATCGTCAGTTAGAGAGGCATTGAATCCCTTCTTTTGTTTCTTTAAGAAGTTGGGACATTCCTTTTGCATGTGTCCATACCCCTCACATTCAAAACACTGAACTCCTTTACTTGATCGCTCTCCTCGTCTACCATCGTTTGTGTTTTCGAGCTTCTGAAACTTGTGTTTCATCTTGAATCTGGGACTTAGAGCTCTCAGCGTTTTTCTGACTAAATCTTCATCGGACATAGGCTTGCCAAGTGAATATGATTCATTGGCCAGATCCTTGATGCGCACATTAAACTCCGCAATCGTTTCGTCATCATTCATGGTCAGGGACTCAAAGTTAGTCGTAAGGTACTGTAACTTCTGCTCTTTGACTTTAGAGGTACCCTCGTAAGCAACAGCAAGCGTGTCCCAGGCAATTTTGGCACTTGTGCATGTGTTGATGAGTCGAAACACATTCTTGTCTACTCCATTAAAAATAGCATTGAGTGCACGAGAATTACCTAGGGCGGCTTCATCTACTTCTGCGCTCCACTCCTTTTCTGGTTTGATGCTAGTTTGATTTCCATGAGCATCAGCATAGTAAGGTTCCTCCCATCCATTGATGATTGATTTCCAGGTTTTGCTGTCGAGGGACTTCAAGAAGGCACACATCCGTGCTTTCCAATATCCATAGTTTGTTCCGTCGAGCACCGGTGGTCGATTTACTGAACCTCCTTCCTTTGAGTCCATATTGGCTATTCAGAAATTTTGCAGGAAAATCACCTAAAAGAAAATGTGTCTCCTCTGACACCAATTGAAATTCTGAACTTGTAGCCGAGTCAAGAATTCGAACCCAAAATCGTAACTTGTGGATCGACTACTTGCCTAAAACGTAAACCGTAAGTAAAACAGTAAACAGATAATAACGACACCAGAGATGATTACCCAGTTCGGTGACTCCGCACCTACGTTTGGGGGCACTTTGCCAGTGGAAAGGTTTTTCACTATCAGGTAGTCAATAGTACAACTTCAAGCACCAACTAGCTATCACACAAGCTATTTTCCTAAGCTACTATAGATATCACCGTGAATCACCTCGACCAAGGGCCTCTCCCCCTGTCTTTGAGATCCTCTCAATTCCACCCTTCGAGCAAGCCTATGCTCGGTGTCGTTGTCTTCTTGGACGGCGTTGTGAATCTTCAATCACAAACAAAACCCTAACCGATCCAAACACTTCAGTCTTCGCAACTTGATGTTTGATCGGAGCAAAGATCCGTTCTAGCGAATATTCATCAGCCTCTCAACACGCCGATGGTGCACGGTTAATAGCTCTGAGAAATCTTGCAATTGTTAGAACAGGAACGGATGATCTGCTAATGGGAAGCCAAGGGCTTTTTATAGCAGCTCACATTCCTAATCCTTCTCGGATCAGGAACAGGAAAGTCAGGCAAGTTGTTGCCGCCTTCCACGACAGCTGGAAGTCGTCTTGCCTGTTCTGACTTCCTGAATAAATCAGCCAAGTAGAGTTGCCGCCTATTGCTGACGTGTAACTGCCAGCTGGAAGTCGTCTGACTTGTCGACGTCACTCTTTTGCACTCCAAGTCTTCGTGGCATCTTTCTTCTTTCGCTCCAAGCTTCGTCGAAATAGGAAAGCTTCAGTTCTTTCCTAATCTGGATCGCAGCAAGTCGCTCCACATGTCATGTAACATGTTGCACGACTTCTTACATTTGCGCTAAAAAATCATGCCAACAAATAAACGTAGCAACACGGCATATTGAAGGCAATCTGCGGCACAATGCAGCCACAATAGAGCTCGGCTGTAGAGGGTTCCTTCAAGAAGGACCGAAGCTGGTCCCAGATAATATCCTCCCATGGCGCCCTCAGATTTCGCTTGTAGGCCATGAGCACCCATAACTCCTTCATGTTCATATCATATTGGGTATTTTTTTTCTTCCAAACAATGTCCCCGCTAGGAACTTCTGCAAGTAGATTAGCTCGACCTCGCATTCGGGAATTTTGTGTGCCTTGTTTAGGGTTCGGTAACCCACTTGGCTAGTTAGCTCATTCCACAAATCAGTGTTGTCCTTGAGGTCCCATTGCTCGGTGTTCTTTTCAGTGAACTCGAATATTTGTGTCAAATTATTCAGTGTAATTGCAAAATTCTGGCCACACAATCGGAACAGGAGCCGGGTCATGTCACTAGCAAGCATGTGTAGAGTTGCTAGGAACTCTAATGTCAATGTCTTATACAAAGGAGGCTGCCATTGAAGCATGCCCGACCAAATTTTCTCTCTAATTTCCTCCAAATTTTAAGATCGGAGCAGAGTTGTTGATCAAAATACCTGTTCTTTTTCATCGGGAGGTCCTTGAATGGCTCAAACCGCTCCCATTGCTTGGCTATTTTGAAGATGTGGCACGGCACCTTTGGCACCCCGACCTTGGGATCTGGAGGCACTGCTCGGAGAGGAGAAAGTTGCACAATCACCTGCTGTGGTGGTGGATTCGTCGGGTCACGAATTCCCGAACCTGAGCCCTCGGGCTCGTTGCTCTTCTTCTGCTTTTTCGGATTCGGGGCCATGAGTGATGAAGGAAAGGTTGGGTATGGTGTTGGGAGTAGATGTGGGAGGTGTGTATGTGGAGGAGAAGGAGTCTTGTGGTCGGCAATGGAGGTTTCCGGCGAGAGAGGTCGAGAGGAGAGGGGTTATGTTTTGATTTTTCGCTTGAGAGAGAGAAAAGAGTCTGATTTCGTTTTTAATCGCAGTGTCATGATCGTGACAGGCCGCGTGCCACGATCGTGACACCGCTTCCACGTCTTCTGGATAAGGCTGTCACGAAGCTGTCACGATCGTGGCAGATCCGTGACAGCTCAATTTTGCCTTAGTCACGCCGTTTCGTCACGATCGTTTTGGAGATCGTGACACTTGCTCTGTCTCGTCCAATTCGTCTTTGTCACGATTGTGTTGATATCAGAGACGATCGTGACCGGTGCTCTGTCACGATCGTTGTGCCTGTTGTGACGATCGTTACACTTGACCTCTCTTCTTCTTGTCACGAAGCTGTCACGATCGTGGCAGGTCCGTGACAGCTCAATTTTTCCCTTATCACGCCGTTTTGTCACGATCATTGTGGAGATCGTGACACTTTCTCTGTCTCGTCCAATTCGTCTTTGTCACGATCGTGTCGATATCGGAGACGATCATGACGGGTGTTCTGTCACGATCGTTGTGCCTGTTGTGACGATCGTTGCACTTGACCTCTCTTCTTCTTGGCACGAAGTTGTCACGATCGTGGCAGGTCCGTGACAGCTCAATTTTGCCCTTCTCACGCTGTTTCTTCACGATCGTTATGTAGATCGTGACACTTGCTCTGTCCTGTCGATTTGAACGTTGTCACGATCGTGTCGATCCTTGCAACGATCGTGACGATCTACTTGGTTTTGACTTGCCAGGAATCTGTCACGATCGTGGCGAGTCTGTGACAGCTTGATTTGGCCTTTGTCACGCCATTTCGTCACGATCATTGTGGAGATCGTGACACTCGCCCTGTTTTGGAGAATTGTAGTCGTCACGATCGTGGCACCCCATGCGACAATCGTGACATGCCTCTTTTTTCAATTTTCTATCTCTTTCCTTGGTGCTCAACTCATTGTTACACATTGTATTCAATTCTCTCCCTTCCTGCACACACTTGAACAATCATCAAAAACAAACCCAAGTGTGGTGTGTGATTCACACACCACACTTAATTTCACATCCCGACCTCACTCTGATACAACTTTGATTGTGGTGTGTACATAGTACACACCACACTTGAAGCCCTTGTGAGGTATTACGCCATCATGACTCTAACCTAGCCTTAGTGTGGTGTGTATAAGATACACACCACACTTTGGGCTCATCGTATCATAAAAATAAACAAAACCATGCTATTCCTCTTTCTTTTCATGCACTAACCCAATCAAGTAGACCTTTCATGTAACAAACGAAGGTGATCAAACCTCCTCAGATGTCTTGTGGTCCAAGTTAGCTTCGCGACTTGTGCGTGTATGGTATAGGTAGTGACGCCTTTTGCTTTGTACTTCCCCTTTTAGTTGGCGCCATGATCCACCTTCACCTACAACGACACAACTTGTCGAATCCTTAAGAGGTACTAACATGGAGAAAAATCTAACCTACAAATTCATGGATTCACAAAGAAAGTTTCAAGTTGGGGTGCCTCTCAATAGCGCTTTTGTTTAACGTCGTTAGCTCGATGGGACGGCTATCAATTTATTCAATCTCCTCGAGATCAACCATAACTAGCATCACTGTTTCAATTTCTCTTTCCGGTGCTACCACACCGCCTTCTCTATGCCCGTCTTCGCCTTTGATGTCATGAATGTCCACTTCTCCATCACATCCGAGATAAGTCTTTACCAATTGTCCATTTACCGTAAAGGTAGACTTGTCTTGCAAGTTTTGAAGCTCCACTGCACCACTTGGCAAACATGTTAAAATTCTAAATGGCCCCGACCATCTCGACTTGAGCTTGTCGGGGTGAATATGCAAGCGAGCATTGTAAAGTAACACTAATGATCTGGGCTCGAGAGTCCTTTTAACAAGATGTTTGTCATGCCACGCTTTAGTCTTTTCCTTATAAATGACATTATTTTCGTAAGCCTCCCTCTTCCACTCTTGGATTTCCTCGAGTTGCAATAGTCTCTTGGATCCCGCCAACTCGAGATCCAAGTTGCAACGAGTGATTGCCCAATATGCTTTGTGCTCTATTTCAAGAGGGAGGTGGCATGCTTTACCAAAAACTATGCGATACGGTGACATGTTAAGCGGCGTTTTGTAAGCGGATCTATAAGCCCATAGCGCCTCATCGAGCCTCAATGACCAATCCTTGCGAGTGGGGCTAACAGTTTTTTTGAGAATTCTCTTGATTTCCCTATTCGCAACCTCGGCTTGACCGTTAGTTTGAGAGTGATAAGCCACGGACATCTTGTGCTTAACCTCAAACTTTTTTGCGAGTGCCTTGAAAAGCTTGTTTCTAAAGTGCGAGCCTCTATCACTAATGATAGCTCTAGGTGTACCAAATCGAGATATGATATTTCGCTTAACGAATCTTATCACGGTTTTCGCGTCATCGGCAATGCATGCCTCCGCTTCCACCTACTTTGAAACATAGTCTACGGCAACTATAATGTACAATTTGCCGAAAGATGACACAAAAGGCCCCATGAAGTCCTAGCCCCGCAGATCAAACAACTCTAATTCAATGATATTTGTGCGGGGCATCTCATGACGACGGGAAATCCTTCCCGCTCTTTGGCATTTGTTACAACTTTTGGCAAAAGTATACGGATTTTAGAAAATCGAAGGCCAATAGAATCCGGATTGTAAAATTTTAAAAGCGGTTCTCTCACCTGAGTAGTGACCACCATACGGAGAATCATGACATGAAGTTAAAATAGATTGTACATCATCTTCCGGGATGCATCGTTGGAAGATTTGATCTACCCCTTGCTTGAAGAGATAGGGCTCGTCCCAATAATAATCCTTGCACTCGTGCAAAAACCTCTTCTTTTGACTTGAGCTCATATCCGGAGGTATAATCCCACCAACTAGGTTATTAGCTATGTCCGCGTACCATGGCCGGCTCACCGATACCCCTAATAGTTGCTCATCCGGGAATGCTTCTCGAATACAACACCCTTCCTTCTCGCTCGGTTGTTCAAGCCTTGAGAGGTGATCGACTACTTGGTTCTTCCTTCCTTGCCTATCCACGATTTCCACTTGAAACTCTTGCAAGAGTAAGGCCCAACGAATAAGCCTTGCCTTAGACTCGTTTTTGGTGAGAAGGTATTTGATTGCCGCATGATCCATGTGAACTCTTGTCTTTGCCCCGATGAGATAGGGGCGGAATTTCTCGCATGCATAGACGACGGTCAATAGCTCTCTTTCTGTCACCGTGTAATTGAGTTGTGCTCCCGAGAGAGTTTTGCTTGCATAGTACACGGCCCGAAATATATTATCATGCATTTGTCCAAGCACGGCTCCAAGTGCAAGATCACTTGCATCACACATTACTTCGAAGGGGCCTGTCCAATCGGGAGGCATCACTATAGGCGCGAAAACCAGCATCTCCTTCAATCTTATATAAGCGTAATGCACTTGTCGTCAAATATGAACTTTGCTCCCTTCTCCAATAGTCCACTTAGAGGCTTGGCTATTGTGGAGAAATCTTTTATGAACCGCCTATAAAAGCCCGCGTGCCCCAAGAAGCTTTGAATTTGCTTAACCGAACTCGGTTGAGGTAGCTTCTCAATTGTCTCAACCTTGGCTCTATCAACCTCAATCCCCTTCTCGGATATCTTGTGGCCAAGCACGATTCCTTCTTCCACCATGAAATGACATTTTTCCAAATTTAGCACAAGGTCCGTCTCTTCATATCTAGCCAAAACCTTTCCCAAATTATTGAGGCAATGGTCGAAAGACTTCCCAAACACCAAGAAATCATCCATAAATATTTCGAGAAAGTCTTCCGTCATGTCATGAAATATCACCATCATACATCTCTGAAAAGTCGCAGGAGCGTTACACAATCCGAGAGGCATTCTTTTGAAAGCAAATGTGTCAAATGGACAAGTGAATGTAGTCTTGTCTTGGTCGCAAGGAGCAATGCATATTTAATTGTAACCACTGTACCCGTCGAGGAAACAATAATACTGATTTCCCGCAAGGTGATCTAGCAGTTGGTCTATGAAAGGGAGCGGGAAATGATCTTTCTAGTTGCCTCATTCAATTTGCGGTAATCCATACAAATCCTCCACCCCACAATTGTTCTTGAGGGTAAAAGCTCGCCTTTAGCATTGGCAACAACTGTGATCCCACCCTTTTTAGGCACACATTGCACGGGGCTCACCCAAGAGCTATCCAATATTGGGAATATGATTCCCGCATCGAGCCACTTGATGAGTTCCTTCTTCACAACCTCTTTCATTGCCGGGTTTAGTCTCCTTTGATGCTCGATGGACCCCTTCCTCTCGTCTTCAAGCACAATTTTATGTTGACAAATTGAAGGACTAATTCCCTTGATGTCCGCTATGCTCCAACCAAGAGCTCTCTTGTGTGCTTTGAGAATTTGCACCAATCTTTCTTCTTGCATCGTACTCAAGGATGAGGAGACAATTGCCGGGAGAGAATTATTTGAGCCTAAGAACACATACTTGAGATGCTCGGGAAGTGCCTTTAGTTCGAGCTCGGGGGCCTCAATAATAGATGGTTTCTTCATCGGCGTAGTCCTAGCTTCATCATACAAGGTATCAATTTGTAGGCATTCCACCCTTTCTAGGATGGTAGGCTCCCGCAAGAGTCTTGTTTCCATCTCACTACCCTTTTCCACAACCATGGCGTTGATATCATTGTCGTCTTTCATTACCATTGCTTCTAGATGAATGTTCACCGCCTCCTCGACTATATCCACCACCGAGCATGTAGGTAGATCCGCATTAGGGTTCTTCATTTTCTTGAAAATGTTAAAATAAATGGTCTCGCTACCAACTGTCATCTCTAATATTCCCGCCTTGACATGGATAACGGTGTCTGCTGTTGCGAGGAATGGTCTATCGAGCAATAGTGGAACATCGCTATCGGCAGGAAAGTCAAGAACTACGAAGTCGGCCGGAAAGATGAATTTCCCGGCTCGAACTAGAAAATCTTCAAGAACTCCTTCTGGATTTACCGTGGATCTATCCGCTAGGTGAAGGATAACGGACGTTTTTTTTCATATTACCAATCTTCATCTTGTTGTAGAGCGACAATGGCATTAGGTTGATGCCCGCACGGAGATCACACAGAGACATCAAGCCTTGGTGATTGCCGATTGCTACCGGGATAGTGAAACTACCCGGGTCCTTAGCCTTTGGGGGAAGCTTGTTTTGCACTATTGCGCTACATTCTTCACTAAGCTTGATCTCTGAACATTCTTGTTGGCGCTCTCTCTTAGCAAGGATTTCCTTAAAAAATCTATGGTACTTCGGCATCTCCCCCAATGCTTCTATGAGTAGGATATTGATTGTGACTTGACGGAGAACATCGAGGCACCGAACAAATTGTTCATCATCTATCTTGCTCTTCCTCGGCTTTAGCGGAAATGGGAGTCTTTGATGAGGCGGAACATAAGCCTCCATTTGCGTGTTTTCCTCTATTTCCCTTGCCTTGGCTAGAATTTGTGCAACTTCCGACAATTCATCTTCACCTTCCACAAGGTCTTCTTCCTCTTGGGGCTCTTCGCCTTCTTCTTCTTGCACCGCCCCCGAACTTGACCCTTGAGGACCCGGGAGCAACTTTCCACTCCAAAAGGTGATAACCTTGACATCTTTTCCATGAGGTCGTGGCCTCTCCGTATCGATTGGCAAACCCCCCACTTGCCTCGGTGCATGGGTTTGAGCTACTTGCGTTTCCAAATTGCGAACGGTTGCCACTACACTTGTGATATCTTGTCGGAAAAGGCTATTTGCTTCCTCTTGCTTCTTCATGAACTCAATGAGCAAGTCCTTGACTCCTCCGTCACCGGCGCCATGACCCGATGATGCGGCTTGGTGTTGGTAAGCTCCATTCCCGTAATTCGTAGGTCGACCTCCGTCATGAGCATAATTTTGGTTCCCATTGTTTCTTTGATTGTTCCCATACCTTCCGGAGTTGTTGTTGTATTGTCGGTCATTGTTAAAGCTACAATCGTTGTTGTTGTAGCTACGGTCATTGTTGCTATACCGGTTTTCATAGGTGCTTCGCCCTTGATTCCCATTATTGTAGCCATTTCTCAAAATTCCGTAGTAACCCCGATCTTGCCTTTGTGGTCCACCTTGATTTGTTGTCACTTGATTGAATTGTTGATTCTTCAAGATTTGTTTATTGACATAAGCCACGCCTTGTGTGTTGAGCCCACATTGCTCGTATCTATGGCTCGGGTCTCCACATATATCCTATCCTCCTTCTTGTCGTGTTGCCTCTTCCTCCCTTGGTAAGGGATTTGCACTTCCACTCCCCTTTATGTACTCGAACATTTCTCCCAACTTGCTTGAAATTTCCGTCATGGTTTGGTTCTCCCTTATCGCGGCCACTTGCCGGTGAGCGGGTTCTCTTGGGGATTCCCATTGGAAGTAATTGTTCGCGCATCTCTCTATTGCCTCATAAGCCTCAGTGGGGTTTAGATCTAATAGCGTTCCACGTCTGGCCGCATTGAGAGCCATTTGAGCGGTCGGATTCACGTTTCGGAAGAAGATTTCATTCAACCCTCGGTCGGATATTTCATGATCCGGACATTTCTTCAATAGTAGTTTGAACCTTTCCCAAGCTTCGTGCAATGTTTCTTGATCCAATTGCCTAAAAAAGAAAAGCTCACTTCTAAGATATGCGGTCCGCCGCCTCGGGAGGAATCGAGTGAGGAATGCTTCTTTCAACCACTCCCAATTGTCGGCTTAAATGTTGGTGAGATTCAAGTACCAATCAAGTGCTCGCCCCGCTAGAGAGAATCGGAAGAGGCGACTACTCAATAGTTCGATAGGGATGTTGCCTCCCATTGAATCACAAATCCCGGTGAAGTTTTGCAAATGGACGTGAGGTTGATCGCCATTGAGGCCGTTAAATTGAGGAATTGTAGCCAAGAGGCTCAACATAATCGGTTTGACTTCAAAAGCAGTTCGAGGGTATTGAAATTGCACCATTCGAGGTCCTTGGGGGACGTTGAAATTCCTTGGTGCTTGATTTCTTGGCACTTGATCCCTTGGCGCTTGATCCCCTCCTTGAGGTGGTGGGTGAAAGTGTTGTCTCGGTACTTGTTCCCCACCTTGAGGGGGAGGGTTAGGATTCCCATGTTTTTCGATTCCTCCTCTCGCTTAGCCCAAGTTAGGGTTTGCATTCTCTCTTGGAATTTATCTTAGAGGATTGTCATAGACTACCCTTCGGTCCGGATCCATATCAAGGTTCAACTCGGTGTTCCCTCATCTTCACCGATAATGACGGTACCGTGATGCGACATTTTCCTTCTTCTTGAATTGTTGTTCCTATAAGTAGCTTCAATTTCCCGATCGAGTGCAAATTGAGGCGGTCCGGACGAACGGGTCATGCACTAATCGCTACCTGTGAAATCGAACAAAGTTAAGTCAATTTAACTAAGAAATTTAGTAAAAAGAAAAAGAAAATAACACACAAAAACAAATTACTACTTTAACACTCAAACACCGTCGATCCCCGGCAACGGCGCCATCTTGAAAGGCGAAAAAAAAGTTCGCCCTTTAATTGTTCAAGTAAATGTGTTTCCGGCTTTGCCGGGTCGAACTCTCAAGAATCGACTTGTGGGTATTTAGATGTTTAAGTAGATGGTTCGGCGTGTTGTAAAAATATTTGAAACTACTCAATTGTTGGTTGTTGGATTTTTTATTTTATTAAAGTCACGAATTATAATGTAAACACTTTCGAACACACGAATCCCAATCACGAGAATTCCTAACACACAATACTCACAAGTTTTTCTCGATTAAACTAGACACCACGGGTGCTAGACCGATGACAATGAGATAAATCAAGTGAAATAAGCATGCGAAAACAATTGTGAGCGATCTAAGGCATAATTGCTTAGCCTCTCGGGTAAGCTTTTCCTAACGTCAACTACCCTCTCGGGATGCTAAATTAATGTTAGAAAACATTAAGTACGACTATTTTTGAATCGAAGCGAGAAGTCAGGCCTCTTCACTTTGAGCCTACTTATGGCTCTATCCGACTTTCCTCTTGGACAAGTCTCTAGCTAACAATCATGCCTCAAAGTTTTCACACATTCTCACATGCAAACAATTAGAAACACTCAAATATGCAAGACTAAACTTATATCATCACAAGCTCTCACTCATAACAACACAACTCATCATCAAGCATTCAACTAAGTAGCTCACACGCATAGGCATAGACATGAATATTTTACTCAATATAGACAATCTCAATGTTCATACAATGGTCTAGCACCCATGGTTGTAAGTGTTTAGCCCACAATCATGGTGCTAAGAATGAAAAACAAGGCAACACAAACAAGAATAACTAGGGAAAAGAAGAAAAGCAAACTATGGCCCATGTTGGGCTTGAGATCTTCTAAGAGTAATTTTGTGCTCTTCTTGTTGATTCTCCTTGCTTCAATGTTTTGTGTTTGTGGAAGGGAAGTGTTGGACTCCTTAATGGAATAGTGTTCTTGAAGGAAGGTGGTGGCAAGCTAGGGAGAGAGGCTGAAAAGTCTTGGTATTCTCTTCTCAAAAGTGGGTCTAGCTAGGTCAATCTAGCTCTTGACTATTTATAAAACCGCAGAAAATGCCTTTGTCACGATCGTGACATCGTTTGAAAATTTCAGGACCGTTGCGCTCAATGTCACGATCGTTGCTGCTCTTCATGCTGGCTTTGTCACGATCGTTCTTAAAGTTGTCACGATCTTTGCTGCTTCTCATGGCCTTGTCATGATCGCTCCTAAAGGTGTCACGATCGTGATTTAACTTCTTGTCTTCTTCTTGTCACGAAGTTGTCACGATCGTGGCAGGTCCGTGACAGCTCGGTTTCGCCTTTGTCACGATGATTCGCCACGATCGTTGTGGTGATCGTGACAGAGCTCCTGTCGTCCCAATTTGGTGGCGTCATGATCGTGACGATGATTGTCACGATCGTTACATCCTCATTTCTTCTCCTCTTCAGTTGCTTGAGCCGCAAGCATCTCCTCTTTTTTCTTCGGTTTTGCTCCTAACACCTTCCAACGTTGTCCATGCAAAAAATTCGACTCCACGGTAGATCTCCGCACTAAATGGCCCTAAAATGACCGAAACGAGGGAAAAACGTGCTAAGATGAGGGATATTTGGGCTCGGAAAGGAGCATAAATGTCCCACATCAACCACCGTCAAAACGCACTCGCCCAGAATGTTGTTGAGAGCTTCGCTTGGAAGCGCAGTGCCCGTGACATTTCTAGAAAGTTTATTTTCCTTCTACGGCCCCATTTTGCTGTGGTAATCCGATACAACTGGTTTGAAATTTCATTCTGATGTTGTTATAGTGTGCCAATAGTTTATGGTGTTGGAACTCGTGGCCTCCATCTGTGCCCAGATATTTTACTTATGTGTTGAACTGACCTTGAACCCAGCAAAAAAACCTAAGGAGATGGGTCTTAGTTTCCGACTTGTGCTTCATTAAAAATACCCAAGTTGTTCTACTACGATCATCCACAATTGACAGAAAATAATGACATCTAGATAACGAGGGTGTGGGATAGGATCCACATATGTCACAATGACTTAGATCAAAAATACGGACAATCTTATTAATTCGGATTGGAAAAAGTAAACGAGTTTGTTTGCCCTACAACGTGCATCACAAACTGGTAATCTTTGTGTATTTGAAGAAAAAGACAAAGTCAAAATTAGAGACAACCGGCTAGTCGAGATTTGCCCTAAGCGTTGATGCCATAGTTGCATGTCATCATGCCCACGTGCCATTGATATGCGTCATATCAGGGTCTATTTCGAAACCTTATTACCCATATTTAGTGCCGAATCTTTCCTCGTAACGGGCTTAAAGAGCCCCTTTAATGCTACTTTCACGCCTTTAGTATGTTTAGTGTAAATGTGCAGGATGCAGGTGAAAGAGGGTTAAAACCGACCAAGAAACGGGGATTTCGGGTAACAAGAGAAAAGGAAGAAGGAATGAAGAGTTGCAACGATCGTTACAACATTTGTAACGATCGTTACATTACATGTGACGATCGTTACAAAAGCACCAAAGAATAAGAACTTACAGAGGCTTGTAACGACGCTGCAACGATGGAGTAACAGTGACGATGATGTAACGATCGTTACATCTCTTGTAACGATCGTTACAAATGCAAAACGTAGAGAAGCTATAAATGTCAGGCGCGATTTCTGGAGGAGTGTTCCGTTTTTTATCGAGTTTTAGCCTCTCATTCCAGTTTCAGACGACTTCCTGTTGGGATTTTGTGCCCTACTCATGTAATAAGATTATTAGTTGAAATAAAATCGGCATTCATATTACTAAGTGTTGTAGTAATATCTTAAGTATGATTTGATTTGTATCATTGATGTGTCAACACATAATAGTAGATCTACAGATCAGATAAAATCTTACTTAAGCAGTCTCTGATCAGAATAGCTTCATAAGAAGCGATCGGTATGAGGCTAACTCTAAATGATCATGCTCTATTGATCATGGCCAGAATGGGGCCAGAGTTAGGTCATAGTATCACCAGACATGGGTGATATAGGACGACCCGATCATGAGTATGTTACATAGACACAGTCATGAACATACTCATATGTCGGCAGATGAAATCACATCCTTAGACGGATGGATCATTGAGGTCACTATGTAATGAGTGGCGAGTTTGACTCAGTTTAACGTCTCATGTAAAAGGGTTACAATAACGACTGTGATTGGCTCGATCACGAGATACATGAGTTGACTCAATAGATCGCTGAAGGATTTATCCCTCATACGGATGTGTGAGCAGATATCAGTTTAGGCCACTTGATGAGTACAACTAAAATACAATAGCATGGTCATGCAGTCGATACGGAGTATCAGTTACAATTCAATTAACTCAGATCAAGAAACATGACAATTGAGCGAGGATGACTTGTCTATGCCTCGTGGTTGTCAAAGATATCAAGAGGATAAAATGATAGATTCACGTACGACAAGGTTAAGTCGAATCTCGATAATCACAAGCGTTGGGTAATCATGACATCTTGCTAGAGGTCACTCATGATGGAAAGGGTAATATAGTAATTTTACCAGTCCGCCGACGTGTCATGAGCCTAGAGGGTCACACACTAAAGGTTGAGTAAAACGGATGGAATCATATAGAGGAATCATGAGAGAGACAAGATCTGATTTTGGATTAAATCAGGTTAGACCGATTTCGATTTAGGATTCAACCGGAAATCAAGAACGGTTTAGTGGAACCAATTAATTATAATCTAATTAAATAGATTTAACTAATTTAGCTAAACTGGGCCTAGCCAGATTGGGCTAAGCCAGAATGGGCTTCTGTACATTAATTAATTAATTAAAAGCTTTGGGCTTTAAGCCCATTAAGGCCTTTAATTAATTATTTCCTAAAAGGAACTATAAAAGGGAAATTTTCATATCTGAAAATTAAGAAAAAATATTTCCAAAACCCTAGCCACCCTCTCTCTCTGGCCGAATTCGGCCCCCTCTCCCTCTCCTTCCGTTTTGCTTGCTTCGATCTTCTAGTAAGGATCGTTGTGAGTATCCCCGGATTGCTCTTCCTGTGCGGACGTTATTTAGAGGTCACTAAATCTTATTTAGTGACAAAGGAATTTCGAATCAAGGTAAATTATTTAATTTTATTCTAGCCTAGATCTCATGATCAATCCATGATCATGTAAGATCCTTATTAAACATGGAACTTTGAGGTTAATTTCTTGTATGGACATGAAATTAATTGATTGAAACCCTCAAATAATTCCTACGCTTCCAAGCCCTAAAATCTACTACCCATCACTTAGATTCAATAGAGACTAGCAAGGAGATATCATTTGGAGAGAAGATCGAGGATTTCAGCATTCGATCTGGGACTTAGTGCCCAGAGTTTGCTCGCATTCTTCCCTACATATCTTGTTTTCATATTTATGTTTCCTGTAATCCACACCATGATGAGGGGCTAAAACCCTAAATCATGTGTGCTAGGCTTAAGATACTCGTTGTGTAATCCATGTTTGACATTTGATTGATGCTTTTATGAGAATTGAATTCTACTTGTGGTTGATTGGGATTGTGATAATAGCTAACTCGCAGTCATAACCTAGGTTGGATGCTATACCCGAGAGGGATAGTGGCAAATTGAATTATGTAGGATCGAGGGATCAGTCCCATGGACTTGATCGCTTGGCTAAAAATTGTTATCCATAAGGCTGTTAGCTTAAGGTTTTACGTTTATCAGGTAAACACATATTTTCATTGAGTGACATTGTGTAAATATGGTAACCCTCGTAAGATAGTAAAAACTCTGGTTAATTAGGCCAAACCCAACGTCGAGAGACGCGGTCGGTACTTAAAAACATAGGTCATCTCTCACGTATTTGTATCTCAATTGAATATATGAACTTGGATTGACATTGAGCCGTCGCTTTAGCCCCTGTGGTTGCTAGTTATTATTGATTACAAATTATCGTTATATTATTTCTCTGTTACTTCGTGTTGCTTTTGCTCTTGATTGCTCGAGTGACGCTTCACACATTTCACCACTTATTGGACCTTGTCCATTTTTACGCTGTAATTGCAATTTGAATATAAATTAATTGGGTACGAACCTCGTTTAATCCCCGTGGAATCGACCCGAGTATTAGCCAGTTACAATCACTTGACGAACAACGATCACGCCCTCCCTTACACGGCTCGGTTGTGGACACCAACCGAGTTTCGGGTGTCAGCCATCAAACTTTTTCTGCTGCCGTCAATTTCAGGTTGTAAAGTCTCTTTTGCATCCTACCCATGCCAATCAGCATCCTCGAGTGTAAGTCTTGTATCACACAAGAATTCGAATAAAAAATCAGCGCACAATTCAGCTCCTGGGTAATTTGACTAACAGAAAATAAATTGAAACAAAATTGTGGCACGACTAAAACTTTGTTAAGTTTCATTTTCAAGAATAACTTCCCCTATACCTGTGACCGAGGCATGAGAACCGTCTGGCATCTCGACAGATGATAAATGTGACCCAAAAATATTTTTGACAATTGACTTTTGTCACAAGCAGTATGATTCGTAGCTCCCGAGTCGATGACCCATGGATAGCGAGCGTTACCAGAAAAATTGGAGGTAGCGGGGTTGACTGCAGTGCCAGCAAAATTATTTGTATCGCTTTAAGGCCTCGAGAATGTTGCGGGGTTGAGCGACGTCATTTTGACCTCGACCAACCCCCCAACTAGATGCTTATTTGCCTCGTAGCGGCCTTAGAGAGCCAAATAGGACCATTTTATGCTCTTCGGTGTTTTCAAGAGCATACGCAGGAAAGGGTGAAAAGAAGGCCAAGGTTCGAGATTCGGGGAGATCGAGACTTGAGGAGCAAGAAATCACAAAGGGCTACAAAAGGCATTAGGCACGATCGTGTCCCCCCTTTATGCACGATCGTGACTAGTGAAGGGCACGTTCGTGACTCTTCAAGGTACGATCGTGCCTCGATGAATATTTTTGGTGATTATTATATTTGACTTACAGAGAGTTTGCCTGATCTCAGTCATGAAGGCGCCACGATCGTCACCAAGAGAGAGTCACGATCGTGACTCCATAGTCACGATCGTGGCCCAACTCAAAAGCCATGCAGGATCGTGACGATGAAGAGAAGACCGCACCGTTGACCCGATCAGAAATGGTCCCCCCAGCTCAGTCACGATCGTGACTCCCATAGAGATGATTGTGACCATCACTAAGTCACGATCGTGGATCCCATAGAGACGATCGTGACCATCACTAAGTCACGATCGTGGCTCACATACGGATGATCGTGACCAGGCACAAATTTCAGAGGCTATATAAAGGGCTTTTTCCCTAGGGATTGAAGTTTTTTTGAGACTCTAGCCTTGTGGCCTCCATCAGCTCCCCTAACAGACTTGTCACTTCAAAAGAGACATTTTATTTTGTTGGTTCTTCATCATCACTTCATCAATTGAGAGATGGTGAGTGGATTTTCTCTACAAGGGTCCACTATTGGGAGCAAGGAGACTTTTGGAGAAGGCATTTCTAGCACCATTTCACCAAGAAGAAGCCATTTTGGGAAGGAGTTCAACATTCAACTTTCACCAACAACAAGCATTTGAGCTTTGAGCAACTACACACCAAGAGCATTTCTAGACTTTCTCTCTTTTTATGTTTCTACTATGAATATTGTTAGTTTTTTCATTTGTATGATGTTGTTTGATTTGAGCACCATGGTTGAGGGCTAAAACCCTTAGCCATGGGTGCTAGACTGTGTAGACTTTGATTTTGTTATGTGATGAAATAGTTCTAGGGTGATGCTTGAGTTGTGTGGTTGTTCTTTCTTTAAATCAAGTTTGCTAGGTAGGCCACATAGAATGTATGCTAGGGTTTCATGGACCTAGGTAGCATTAAGTGTGAGGGGCTCAAAACCGAGTTTTGACACCCCGACGTAACACTTAGCCCACTTAGTATGCATGTTTAGGGGCTACGCTGATCTCGAGAGAGACAGATAGTCCCGGATCTAGGAACCACCGAGTGCTAGGGGTTCGATGCCGAGCGGAGACACCCCGAAGTGGCACTTGACCAATTATTGTCGAGCAATTGCAATCTCGAGTGACTTCGAACCCGAGAGGGTAAGGAGTGACTCGTGATTAGGACAACTCCAATGCCGAGAGGGGGGGGGGGTTGTCAATTAAGACATAGGTCAATCTCTTTATCACCTAATGAACTATGAAATCATTGTAGTAATTCATTGTCTGCATGTCTAGCACCTTAGGCACTTTCCACTAATTGTCAATCACCAAATCATTTGCTTGCTTGTTTATGTTAAATAGAAAATACCAAAAATAATAGTAGTCTCGAGACCCTTTGACACAAACACACAATTGACCTAATACCTGCATTAGTTCCTGCGGATCGACCCGGTTAATTACCGGTATAAATATATTACTTGTGATAGTGTGCGCTTGTGCGAGGGACCATATTCGAAACGCGACGTTTCGCGCAACGCGTTTCGGCCTTTCAAAGAATAAGTCCAGTAAATGACTTTTCTGAGCCAGTGTGAGGTTTTGAGCAAACTGGTGAACTTGCAAGGAATTCTGATTTGGGCTGGAGGTCCAAAGTTGTTGAGTGGGCTGCTACATAACTTGGGATAGGCCAACCCCAAACTGATTTAACCCATTCGTGTGCATAATGGGCCAAGCTTGAAGGCCTATAGTTGGATAAAGATTGGGCTGTGAAGGAGATGAGGTCACGAAACCCAACACATCGTCTCCGGTTTGAATCGTCACAACCGCGGCGGACCTGCCCCCTTTCCCGTAGCGGTTCGCAGTGCCTCTTCCTTGCTTCCGGCCGCGTGAGCCGTCGCCGCCCTTGCTCGGTTTGCTTCAGCCTGGCGGATAGCCAATGAGTTCGAAGCACGCCTCCACCTCGTGACATGTCTTCCCACAATGAATTCATCGCCGTGGAGGTCGTCCGCGTCAATCCTCGCTAGTGAAGGTGCGACCCTGCTGATCGGTTTCGTCGTGCTGGTTCGCGGCTAGAGCCATCGGCTCGGTTTTCCGTCCTCGGACCGCTATAGCCCTCCGCTACTTCTCGTCTTGGGCTCCCACCGAATAGGCGCGTCCCAGCCCCGTGATCGTGTCCATCGCCAATATTTGGGAGCGCACAGTAGCATAATCCTCGTCGAGCCCCATGACCAACTCGAACACATGACCTTTCTCATGCAAGGCTCGATTCATGTTGTTGACGTCATAGGTACAACCTCCACATGAGCACATTGGCAGTGGTTCCAAGTCGTGTAATTCCGACCACGCCTTCTTTAACTGTCCATAGTAGACGGAAACTGCTTGTTTATCTTGCTTGATGATCACAATTGACAGTCGAAGCGTATAGATACGTGAATCGACTCCCTAGGTGAATGCAGATTTCTCGAGCAGTACTCGCGTGGACAACTCCATCTATTAGTTCTATGCACAAAAAATTAATCAACCATGATTTAACCATGGCGTTGCGCTGGATCCTTGGGTGCTGATTCGGGTCGTCGGTGCTAGGTTTGTGTAATGTTCCATTAACAAATCCAATATTGTATTTGCACTCTAGTGCGTTGGTAACTTGGTGCCTCCAAGTGTAGTAATTGTCTCCTGAATCATTTAACGATTTTGAACTCATGGACATACCTGGATGCTCTAATGGGTGAAGAAGAAAGGGATTAGGCAACTGGACGGTGGCTATGGTTAAGGCCATGGTTGAGGACCCTATACTGTTTAGGACCTCCACGTCATTCCCGGTCTCTACCATATTGGTTTAATAAAAAATATAATTTTCCTCTAATACCATGAAGAAAAGTGTAATTCGCTTTCTTAATTTTATTGACCGGCTGAAATATGTATGTATGTATATATATAGTACAAGATGTCCTATCTAAAATAAGAAACAAATCAGGCAGTAAATGCATAATATTTGTGCAAGTCAAAATAAGGAAACTAGTAAATAGGTAAATTAGCTGCAAGTTAGGAATTTCTTGGTTGGCAAGAAATCCGAGATCTTGTGAATCTCAACATTGCGCGCTCACTCGCAGTGAAACTTTTGCATCAGCAATAGAATTTTTCTGTTTCGGTAGAACATTTGTGCCAGTAGTAGAATATTTGAACCTTTCAGTAGAATTATTGCATTTTCAATAGAACATTTTGCATTTACAGAAGTCTTTAACATATGAACCGAAACATAAATAATCAAAATAAACACCAATTTACTATATCTTATACTACCCATATATGACAGATCTTAAAACTTATTAAATACTATCACGAAAATGAAATTAACAAAATGTTTTACTGAAAATGCAAATGTTCTACTGAAAACACAAATGTTCTACTAAAAAGTTCAAATGTTCTACTATTGGCGCAAAAGTTCTACTGAAATGCAAAAGTTTTATTGGGAGTGAGCGTGCAAAAATATGGAACTGCCCGTCACGTAAGTGTAGACGCGCGCTCTGCCACGTATCGCGCGTTGTTTTAATCTCGCAAGATGAGCGACTCAAAGCGCGTTCGGACAATTTAGACTTTTGGGCTGGTTTGTACTTGAATGTTATCCGATCATTGACATACTACAATTAGTTAGTATAATATTCTCGTTTTTAGCACCAATTTTGTTAAATGTTATGTTCGAGCATTGGTGATTTTGTGAGAAAGTCTAATATTGAGCTTCATGTTAGATTAAATTTCTTTTTTTTTTTCTGACTTTGTTTGAGTGTAATACCTATTATAAATACTACACTATTATAATTTATTCAAATAACTTCGTGATTGTTTATCGTTCTCTTTCAAATAAGATCCATCTTTCTCTTATGTCTGTATGTAGTAGTGACACATTGTCAGTAAACCAAACAAATTATTAATGTTCTAGTTGTTTCTTTATTTTGACCGTTTGTTTGTTTTATGCACTCAAACTTTCTTATTACAGCAAACCATAAATATATTTGGTAAATAGAGAAATTTCATTAAAAAAAAGTAACTATGTCATCACCGTACGAAATATACATAACAGACATTGCAACAATCCATAAAAAATCTAATAAATCACTAGAACAGAAACACACATATCAACTATATTCAAGACTAGCACATCCACATGGGATATATACTCTTAACTATTAACAATCATATAATAAGATGAGAACTGGAGAAGCAAGTGGCACAAAATGAATAGGGACATTAGGACAAACATTCCGGCATGGACCAACTCTCATGCATGCGATGACACAAACAAACCACTGAAATGCGACCACGTACGTTTCCAACATCATCAAGTTCATGGCATGTGCAAGCCCATACAACGATCACGTGACCGTCCCAACGTCGCAACAGTGATTGAAACCAAATCCTCAACTTGTGGTCGAGAGCTAAGAGACCCAAAAAGCTGACTACTTTGTATTTACTCCCTTGAGGCTTTTCTTTGTGTACAAAAACTACATCAACATGGGACCCTATCTTTTGTTTGATTTTCCTCATTAACTTCGCCTAGCTGGTTGTTACCATGTATACAAGAATTTGTGTGGACGATGTGTCACACGAGTTCGTGACAATCTCTGCGCACCATATGTTATACATGTATATAATGCTCGGAACTTGGACATGTATACACATTTTGGTAAAAGTGAAATATATTATATACCCATGAATTAAAGCATAAAATGGCAAGAGGGGACTCGACAAAAATAAAGAATCAATCATGTTCATGTATGGTCCATTTTTATTTATTGTAGGCTCTAATAATCAATGTGACATGATATTAATTGGGCGTATATATACACGGTGGTGTCCTCGTGTGCGTGGCTTCATTCTCCCATGCATATTCCCACGTATCATTATATAATTAATACAGTATAAATAATTAACTTCTTTTATTTCAAAATAAATTATATAAACAGGTCTTTTATATAAATAATCAAGTAAGTCTTGGTTTTTCTTTCGGATGCTGACAAAAGGTTAAAAGATTAATAATACGGTTCTTCAAAAATTGATCAAGAAATATGGAGTTTTCCTGATCTGTTCATCATTCCATAAGTTAATAATATATATGATGACTATACAACTCATGAAGGTAAAAAAATACTATAAAAATCAAATAATAAGAGATATAAATATTTAAATACCAGTATGAGTTAAATAATATTTTCTCATAATTTTATAACATGATACTTGTAAACTAGTGAATACTTATACATGGTATATTATACATATGGATAAGATAAAGTTGGAAGGCAAATAATTAAATATTGTGGGGCATATTGTATTGAAAGAAAATTTGAAGGTTGCATATGAAAATTATTGATATAAAAGTTTATTGAGTGAGAGATAGAGATGGATGTGAATGGGTCGCTCTCAGTGTACCCCAAACCACGGACACAAGCCTCCATATATGGACCATTTGGGACCATTTCACTCTTTTATTTTATTTTATTCTTTTCTTTTAACTATTTATTATTTATATCATCCCCAGCCTATTTTTAATAATTTAATTCATTTGTTTTGGGGAAATTCTTTGGGGCCTGTGTATTCTGGTACTGGCCTTATAGGCCTTCGTTTGCTGGTAACAACATGGGCCATACAATGGGCCTATCAATAGAGTAGATCTGGGCCTTGTGTGGATAATTCGGAGGGTGGTCCAATTATGGGCCTGTTCCCTCTGGTACTGGCCTTGCAGGCGTTTATTTGATGGTAACAACTTGGGCCATAAAACGAGCCTATCAGCAAAGTAAATCTGGGCCTTGTGTGGATGATTCGGAAGTTGATCCAAATAAGGATTTGTCCACTTGTGGTATTTGCTTTATGGGTTGTGTTCAGCACAAACCTATGCTTGGATCACACCATATAATATCTACGGTGAAGATTTGATTTTGGTTTTCAGACCGGAGACTCTCGTTACACTTCTATCCCAACAGAACTCACCCATCAAGTATAATATGAAACTCGAAACCCTCGTTATGTACACAGTCGGTTTAACATCTCGTTACAATGGAAAAAAAATAAAACATGTTTCAATAAATTAAAACCAGTATCGTGAAATCATAAAATCAATTGTTTCGATTCAAATCATTCAAACTATTGATCAATTTTCTTTTTGTATATTTAATTAATTTATTTGTATAACAAAATATGAGTTTAATCTATGGTTTGTAGGTTTATATTTGAAGCATGATTCTGATTCGTGGGGATTGCATCCTTGGTTTTATAAGCCTTCGTTTAATGGTAACAATTTGGGCCATAACACGGGCCTAGCAACAAAGTATATTTGGGCCTTGTGTGGATAATTATAAGGTTGGTCCCAAATAGGGCCCTGTTTAGTCCATTGCACTGGGCTGGGGGGTACTCTACCGGTGGATCCGTTGATACGAATGGGCTGGCTATCTATTGTGAATTAAAAACGGGCTTTTAAGGTAAATTGATCCACTCAGTGATAAATGGGCCCAGTGAAGCCCACAAGTGTGGTATATTCCATTCAAATTCAACGGTTGTTAAAGAAAGTGAACGGTTGTGACAGTTATTTCAGTTAAAGGACTAAATTTCGTAGAAGACCAGAGAAGCTCTCGCCTCCACTGATCACCCCAAAATAACTAAACCATCCATTAGTACTCAACAAATCAGCCAAATTCAGAAACTCACGTCCATTTAAAACCCGATCCTCATCACCTTTTTCTTCACTAAAACAATAAAACAAATAAATTTGTAAATTCTTAATAAATCTTTTTACGTAAATAACACCTAATTTCGTAGGTGCATAGAATTGACAATGTCCGGAAACGACATTTCAAAAGCAGAGAAAGGCTTAGTCAACATCAACATACAAGATGTTGAATTTTGCTCTTCTTCTGATGTTGTCAAGTTATCGCAAAAGGTAATCGAATATCACATGAAATTCGATTTCGATCCATCTATTAAATTTACACTATTGATTAAGAATGTAATTGTTTGTGATGGATGGGGGGATCAGCTATTTGCAGAGTTCATAGGAACGTATTTTCTAATATTTTCGGGGTGTGGATCGGTCGCGGTGAACAAAATATACGGGGCGGTCTCATTTCCTGGAATCTCTATAGTTTGGGGGTTGATCGTGATGGTCATGGTTTATTCCGTCGGTCACATATCCGGTGCACATTTCAATCCGGCGGTCACCGTCACTTTCGCCATCTTTCGACGCTTCCCATGGAGAGAGGCATGTTTTATTATTTATTTTTAATAAATTCTACTCAATAAACCAACTGTGATATAATGTTAAAGAACGTTGGTACGAAATTTTCAGGTACCAATGTACATAACGGCACAAGTAATAGGATCGTTACTTGCGAGTGGGACGCTAAAGCTTTTATTTCCGGTGGACGAGAAGAGTTATTTTGGAACGGTGCCGGTCGGGTCAGAATCGCAAGCATTGGTGCTGGAGGTTATCATTTCGGGGATATTAATGTTCGTAATATCTGGTGTTGCCACAGACAACAGAGCCGTGAGTACAAACTCTGTCATGACAACCTTAAATTAATCTCACACAAAATACGTAACAAATTGTTTTAATTACTTTGTGCAGATTGGTGAAATGGCTGGAATTGCTGTCGGGATGACAATAGCTTTGAATGTATTTGTTGCAGGGTAAATACTTCGTATATATATATGCTAAATTTAAATTTTGAAGTTTTCGATAAAATAAATTATAAACTCACTGTGTTTAGGCTTTGATTGTGATCTGATATCCGAGTTCAACTTTGAATTACACCTATCGTATTAGGCTTTTATCGTTCATGTCTTTAAAAGAATTGCTCTACTTTGCATGTGGATATAGTTGACACATCTTCGGTGAATCACATGAATTATTGGTGGTCTTGTTTACTATTTTAATTTGGATTGTATATTTAAAACAAAAATGATATTGAAAATGCAGGCCAGTGTCGGGGGCGTCGATGAACCCAGCAAGGAGCCTTGGACCAGCCGTAGTGATGAACATATATAAAGGATTGTGGGTGTATATTATTGGGCCGTTTGTGGGCACAATCACAGGAGGTTTTGCTTACAATTTGATAAGATTCACAGACAAGCCACTGATGGAGCTAACCAGGAGCTCCTCTTTTCTCAAACCCCAACCCAAAAACGTTGGCTAGAGAGGCTCTTCTTGTACCCAACAATTGTTTTGTAACGACATGTTTGTGTGCAACCAATATATACAAAATTGATTGTCATCAACAATTATTTCCAGCCTCACCAACCGACATTATTTCTTTGCCCAAATACTTAACGATCGATATGGGATGCTCCTACTCTTGAGGGTCAAACTCAAATTAGAATTTAATCACATGCATGACTCTTGCATTTGCATATAATGATCCAAAACAGGAACATGCATGAGAGATAAATGGAACAACACATGGAGTCACATGAGTCCCGCAGGTACAGCCACAGATTCATCACATGGATGCAAATTTGACACATATATATTGTCCCGTTGACATGGCCTGACAATATATATTCTCACAAAACCACTCTCAAGACTTTAGTTAACCCCTCTAATTAATTTGGTTTTCTTCCTCAAAATGTTATAAATAACGGCAAAATAAACAAGCAATCCATGTCAATTAATAACAAAACTACTAAGAATACATGTGGTTTGGCTACAATCAGTCAAACTACTTCCACGTACATTAGTGAAATATCTTGTTAAAGAGATAAACGGTATATGATCGCCAAGTTCTTGGTATTGTTTTAGGTTAAAAGCATGAAACATAATCTAACATGAAACTTAAAACTTAATTAAGTTTATATTTATGTTGCAAATTTCAAATTTGTCAAGATAGTTTTTTCGATAAACATTGTATATTGTTGGGTTGTTGCCCTCTAAGATCTTTAGATTCCGACTCGTTAGCGAGTTAGCAGACTCCCACACTAACTTATATCAATGTCATTTTAATTCAGGATATATAAGTCAACAAAGTGTAGCAGCTTGAATCATTGACCATGCCCACATGGGTGTAGGGTCTCTCACCCTCCATTTTTTGTATGCTTGCACCTTGTTCTTGCTTCTATGCAATTTCTTCCATGATACGTAACATTTTGTTTTCAGTCTCTTATATAATCAGATATCTCTACTCACATTTCATAAAATATATAAAAACCATTTTCGAATCCATATACAATTATCTCACCTTAATATATACATTTTCATTTTGCAACTATATTTTACAGGAAAAATGACACTTTTGTGCACTTGAATATATACAATTTTCACTTTCGTACTCTACATTTTTTTTTTTTTCCAGTACCATTCATTACATTTTGGAACACTTTACTCTCAAAATATTAAAAATACTTAAATTATCCCTGAAATTGAATCAAAATTAAATCTGATCTAATAGAGAAAATCTGATCCAATTTTGGTATTGTTGAAAATACCAAAATGCCCTTAAATCAGTTTCAAATTTTCAAAACCTACTCCTCTTCCAATCCCCTCCATCTCCCCTCCGACTCCTTCTCTCTCCTCTCCTCCTCTGCCGCCCCTCCTCTTCCTCACCCTCGCCTCCGTCTTCTTTTTCATGGAGGAAATCGAACTTGGGCGTGGAGGCGAAAAGGGTCAGATCGAAACCCCATAAAGCTCCGCGAGGGCGTGGATGCGGTCGATGGCGCCACCGAAGGAGGTGGACACTGGAGTTGTCAGGGTTGATGGGCTCAGAGAAGGTTCAATTGACAAAATTAAGAAACTCTTTATTCTTTTAAAAAACAGAAACTTTTGATTTTGGCAATTGAAAGAACTTTTGATTTTGGCATGGCAGGAATTAACCTTGACAACTCCGGAGGCCACCTCGACAACTCCGACGGCCACCTCATCCTCCTCACCTCCTCCTCCGGCGGCGTCAGCGACCGCATTGACGCCCTCGCGGAGCTTCTTTGGGGGTTTCGATCCGACCCTTTTCGCCTCTACACCCAAGTTCGATTTCCTCTACAAAGGAGAGGACAGAGGCGAGGGTAAGGAAGAGGAGGTGCGGCAGAGGAGTCGGAGTCGGAGAAGAGGTGGAGAGGATTGAAGGAAGGGTATGTTTTGAAAATTTGGAACTGATTTAAGGGAATTTTGGTATCTTCAACAATATCAAAATTGGGTCGGTTCTTTCTATTAGACCATATTTAATTTCGGTTCAATTTCAAAAATAGTTTAAGTATTTTATAATTAAAGTGTCCCAAAGTGTAATTCAGACACCTGAAAAAAAAAAGAGTAAGATATGAAAATAAAAATTATTTATACTCAAGTACACAAAACTGTCATTTTTCCTATTTTATATACTTCAATTTTAATTATAGCATGTTGAAGCTTTGCATCTACACTTATAATCTAGAGAGTAGAATAAATAATTATTTGAAACGCATACATAAATGGCTGGTCGGATGTCCTTATCAATTGCCTATAAGTAGTTGTAGGGTACCACCCTTAGTAATGTCCAACTTGCAATGGCTCATGACCCCTTGCTGGCCCTAGCTATAGCTACTCAAATACGAACACGTAACGTTTTCACGGAACTAATTATTATTATTATTATATACGAGTTCAAATTCAGTGTCAAAATTTTATCATTTTTGCAATTTTACTCTACTCAAAACAAATATTAATTAAAATAAATTATAAAATATACAACAATTTAAAATCTTAAACATTTTTCATACACCATATAAATACGAAAATATGTATTCAATAATATAAACTAAAAATGATTGCTTTATCTCCTTGGATGTGTATTAAAAGGCCGAAACAATTTGATTAAAAAAGTGGGCTCATACAGTGATGAGATAAAGGTGTAATCAACATCACTAAAGTTGAGATCTTATCTATAAGCAAAAGCTACAAAGGAGGCTAATTGGGTTTGGGTGGGACTTAATTAATAACCAATAACCTAAACCTAAGAAAGAGGATTTATTTAGAGGCACAAACCCGCACGTTAAATTAAATGAAGACATACATTCAAAGCATACACATGTGTGTATATAGATGTATAATTAGGTGGTTAATCAAAATTAAGACATGGTTAACAAAGAAGAGCTATCAAAAAGTGGTCCAATTGGCTTAGGATCCGTCTGTTTTTGGTGAAAACGCAAAGCAATAGAATAGTACTACGTAGGCTTCTTTAAATTGGCTCTACTCAAGTCTAAATCAAACCCATCCTACACTCTTTATACCATAGCTTCATGGCGCATTTATATACGCTTCACACCCGAAATTGGACGCATAGCTTCAAATTATATACACACGCCATTATTGCTTACATTTCTTTTTATAAATTGTAGTCGACAAAAATGAATATTGATTATCATATGATAAAATATAGATGGAAGTAGGGTGTATGTTGAGTTTGAGCATTTCACGAGTCGTTCAAAAGTCTAGTCATTTAATATTCGTGTTATGGTTAGTATAAATCGAGTGTTAAATTTACACTCAACAATCAAGATTTGATAAGTTTTCAGACCAGCTCATTCATCATTTAATTAATTATAATTTTTTATTTTACTATCTTTTAATAAATATATGTTCAAAACTTAAAGAATCAATCCAAATTGTCGAGTTAGATTTAAACTTGACTATTTTCTTAAACTAAACTCGAATATAATTATATAAACTCGATCGAATCCCGCTTTATTAACTAGACTCAATTTTACTTTGTTTAAACATTTAAATGCAAGAGACCAATGATTAAATTGTGGAGACATTTATTAAATATCTTTTGAATTTTCTAAAATAATAAATAATCTGTTTTTTTTTATAATCTTACTCTTATTTGCTTCAGAAAAAATTAATTCAACAGCAGCAGCCGAAATGATAATAAATAAAGCTTTGAAATTCCACATAGCAATATGGGTTTGGTCAAATTGTTGATCCATTGCAATCAATACTTACCCAACTCGACACGTGTACATTTCCATGCAGCACCGTTACTATTTCATTTTGACTGTGACGGTGGGGACAGTAAAGAAGAGCAAACAGTAGATTGGATCAGGGCCGTTGATCTCGTGGGGCACAGGAGGCGAGAACAAGACAGAAACGACACATGATCGTGATGATGGTGCTTTTTGAGCCACTTGATTAGATTTGAGAATTATTAGGCCACAATAGATATGGCTATGAGATTAGAAAGTCGACAGTGAAGACACACAAAACAAAAGTGCTGTGATTGTGAATGCGATAGTGCTGAGAGAGATCCAAAAAGCGATTGATCTTCTCTGGGATTCGATTGTTCTCATCTGTATCTGTGTGAACATTCACCGATTGGAACTGCCTGCCACCGAGCTCTTCAGGTACTCCTTCTGAATCTGTACTGAAATCTGAAACTGGAGCGAAAACGGAACATTTTCGTGTATGTTTGATCTGTGTGGTTGATTGTGGTTTCAGGTGATTTGGGGATGTTTTGTTGCTCGATTGTTCTGGGTTGATTGATCATGTCTGGAGATATTGAAGAACCGCTCAGCCTTACATTTCAGGTTCACTCTCAGTCTCTGATCGGATCAATTTGTTTTCATTTTTGTTGGATTGTGTACAAGTTTGAAGATTTGCCTTGTTTTGGAATTTAGGGTCGAGGAACTTGATTAGCTTCACCTCTGTGGATTTTACCATGCTTTCCTTTTTAGCACCGACATCAAGAGCCTGAAAATTGAGTTAAACAAAGCTTATAGTCTTGAAAATAGTTCACTTTTAGTTTATCAGGACTCAAGCTTTCTCATACTTTAGCAAGTAAGTGCTGGATTGAAATAGTCCAGTTTTGGTTTCTCTGTCTTAAGGAATAATGCTTTTGTTCAGACGATGGTGGTTTGTTTAAACATGTGTGGTTAATGTAATCAGGAAGTTAATGGAAACTAATTACAATTCCCTGTTTAGAAAATATACAAGCTATTGTAGGGTGATTTGGAGAACAATGTTTGCTTTACTTCTCATGTATTCACGTTTTTCAATCTTTTGAATTGGACAGCCTGAGTCTTTTCGTTCTGGGTCCATATCGTTTGGGAGATTTGAAAAGGAGTCCCTGTCTTGGGAAAGAAGATCATCCTTCTCACATAATAGGTACCTCGAAGAGGTTGAGAAATGCTCGAAACCAGGGTCGGTTAAGGAGAAGAGAGCTTATCTCGAGGCTCATTTCAAGAGGAAAGGCTTTATGCGTCCTGAGTGCCAAAGCGGGACTGAATACCAAGCTAGTGAGAATGAAGCCTCGGACTATTTAGATTACAGATACCAAACTAGTGAAAACGATGCCTCGGACAATGTGGAGTATAGATATCAAACTAGTGAAAATGGTGCCTCTGACAATGTGGAGTACAGATACCAAACAAGTGAAAACGGTGCCTCAGACATTGTAAATCACAGAGACCATACTAGTGAAAATGATGCCATGGGCAACATGGATTTCAGAGAAGAAGATTTGGGTCATGAACATGAAAGTATCAATGATTCTCACTTTGATGAAAGCCCTGAAGGTTCAGAATATCAAGAAGAGCCAGATAATATATCTTTTGTTTCTCAAGTGGAACCTGTTACGGAGACCATTCATGTAAGTACTGAGGAAAGTGAGATAGAGGAGGTTCACTCTCATGTAACGCTTGTAGTTAGTGATGAACCCAATGTAGAAGTAAAACAAGGCCATGCGGACAATGCAATTGACGTAGAATTTACTGAAGTCGTTGATGCAGCACCCAAAAGTGGAATATCAAGGAAAGCTGATTCACAATGCTTGAAAAATCCTTCTCTTCAGGTAAGTGTTATTCTTTCATTTGTAAGTTCTTGTTTGATTTAACATGCATAACACAATTTATTTATATCTAGTGGTGTCTTCTCCTATAATTTACCCTCCCCAATTCCTGATTATAGTTGAAAGAATCAGCGAAAAGCAAACCCATCAAGAACAAATCAAACACTCGTTCCTATGGCAATCGAGTGCAAAGAAGCATCCATAGTGATGCAAGAGAAGAGGTTGTAAAGAATCCGATTGGAAAGAAAAGAGACAGTAAAATGAACTCAGATAAGCACTTGTCAAAGTCTTCCTCCATTCAAACTAAACGTCCTGTACGGAGGACTCCAACATCAGAGGTGAGCAGTGACAGAAACCAGTTAGTAATTACAAAAAGGCATTACTACACAAGGCCTTCTCCTTTCTCTGTCCTCTTTTGGGTGGGATCATCTGGTCTTCTAATTTTATTTTGTACAAACACTAAATATCTGTGTTTCTTCTATGTTTTTATTGTTTTGTGGTTCAGGGTTCTGAAAGTTCAATACCAATGTCAAAACCATGTCCTGACTATAAAAGGTGTCTTTTCCCTCTAATGGTTTAATGGTTGTATTGTATGCTCCTGTGATTTGGCTCTTAAAGATCCTGTTATTATGATTGTGCCAGTGAAAAAGAACAGAAGTCAAAGAAGTTGATGGAATCTCAACCTTCAGCATTGAAAGAGGTTGAAAGCAGAGAATGTCCAACTACAAACAGGTGAAATAGCAGCATTTATGACACTGCTTTTGTAATTTCAATATTATGATGAACTTATTTTTGACACAGCTATCATTTTGTAGGATAAGACGTAATGCAGATTTGACTAAGGCAGATGTTAAGCCAAATGCTCCAGGTTTCAGCTTCAAAAGCCATGAACGAGCAGAAAAGAGGAAAGAGGTAAGCCATTGTGCCCTTGGTTAAATTATTCTATTATCAGGGATGGTATTAAATTTGTTTTGTTCTTGTTGAACGTCTGATTCAGTACTTTATGAAGTTGGAGGAAAAGATGCATGCTAAGGAGGCTGAAATGAGTCAGATACAAGCGAGAACACAGGTCTGCACAGTAATTGTTGCTTGTTTCTTAATGCAATTGGAAACTATTACATTCTTGAAATAATTGTAATTAAACTTTTTAAGTTTGGTTAACTGCAATTTAACAAATTTTACTGGGTTCAATTACATTGTTATAACAGGAAAAGACAGAAGCTGAACTTAAACAACTACGCAAAAGCCTTAACTTCAAAGCTACCCCAATGCCATCTTTCTATCACGCACCAGGATCCAACACGAACAAGGTATATATAGAACTCTTCAGTTACCTAGTGGTAGTAATTTCATTTATGAAGGCTCGATAAGTAAAAGTTAGGTTTTCATTTAAATTTGCAAGCTAACACTTGCATCTCTGTCTGTGTGCTTCTTTGTCCTTCACCTGAAGTTTCCTGATTCATGCACTAGTACACAAGTATCATCAAATCACTATTTCATCATAGCATAGTCTTGCCCAAATCTTGGTACACAACCCGCTGATAAAAAAAATATCACCATCTCCTTTACTCGTGACATATAGTCTCTGAATACGAAAGTTTATTTGGTCTTATCTCATGAAGCCTGTTTTGCTTGTTACATCACGAGTCTGGTACTTAAAGCTTCTTTCTGCTGCTGAATCTGTTGATCTTGCTTGTACTCAGGCCATGCCAACAAAATCAAAACCAGCTAGAGGGCGAACAAGGACAGCTAGTTCAGGGAAGGGAGCCGCTGACCAAACCCCGTCTGGAAGTCAACCGAAAGCGTCAGGGGAAGCTAACAACCCTGCAAAAGAGTTCTCTGAATCTGCATCAATTCACAGAACCCGTCTTCCAGAGAGAGTAAAGAAAACTGAGAGCTCCAGGAAAGAGTCCGACAAAGACGCAAAGTTTCAGAAACAAAGAGTGTCAAAGAGTGATATGGTGGTGAGAGTCGATGGAAAGCAAGCCAGAAGCCAGATGATGAGGATCAAGGAGACTAAAAGTGTTGGAATGAGTCATGTAGCTGTAGGGGTTGCTTCGTGACTTCCTTCAACACAAGTGCATTGAGACTGTTGAGTGTTTTTGAAATATACCTTGTGCATGTATATGTTCCCTTAGTAATCAATTGTTGCCGTGATTGTTCTATATTGTTTGTTGTAACATGGAGCTGGAATATCAAATAATCGTCCCTTATATATTGATGAAGTCATTTATACAATGAAAAGAACGTACGTTCATGTCATGTTTATTATGTCCAACTCCAAAATGCACATTGACATAAATTACTTCTATATTGTAGTAAATTTTGTGGCCCCACCATTTTTCATACTCATCACTTGACCATTTATAAGTCCAACACGTGGGAGCCAAAATCGGTTCTTGTCTTCTATAAATAGGACTCTATAGTCACATTTTTTATAATAAAAATTACAGAAAAAAATCTTCCTTTTCTTTGATATACTCTAGCTCTCTGCTCTTTGTTTTTCTTTCACGTATATGTGCATCATCACTTCATCTACAATTGTTAGTTTAGTTTATTTTGATTAGTTATTTATGCTCCTTTAACTTTTTATCATAATAATTGTTTTACAACATGTTATCAGCACGAGTAGCTTATTTATTACGGCGATTTTTTTAAAATGCAAAGTAAATTTAATTTAATTTAATTCTTAAATTTATGTTTACTTTATTAATTTATTTATGTTATCATAAGTATACTCTGCGGTCGCTAATCTTGAATTGGATCTTTCGTATCAAAAAATTATATGTTTTTATTATATATGTTGAATATTTATGATGTTAGCAACCCGAAGTTTGTTAATTTTATGACATCTTGAACCCGAACTTTCAAGGTTGTCCGAAAATTTTATTAAACATGATTTTCCATGTAAACCCAAAGTTTACAAAACTAAAGGCATATTGAACCTGAAGTTCTAAAATTGCCAGGAAATAAAGTTGTTGAACCCGACGTTCACATAAACAGAAGTTTGATGTTTTTAAAGTTTACGGAACCCGAAGTTCCAAATAAAAGTATAAATCTCGAACTAAGTTATAAGATATCAGAACTCAAATTTGATGCTTTAAAAGTTGGAACCAGCAGTTTTAAATACCGCAAAAATATGTCGTATTTTTGTGTTTGAATAAATATTTTGAACATATTTTAATTGTGTTCTTGCGGTTAATTTTTCAAATGTCGAACCTGGTAAAATATCACTATGAAGCGCTATGCCTGGATGGAAGCAACTATTTCGAATGGGCATTAGAAACAACTTTTCATCTCAGATCCCAAAATCTTGGGGAGGTCATCAATGCTAAAAATACATCGTCCCTGCAGGACAAGTCGAAGGCTACTATTTTTATTCGTCATCATATCAGTTCTGGCCTACGTGCAAAATACCTGGATATTGAGGACCCCCTTGACCTCTGGACTAGACTGAAAGAAAAATTCGAACATATGAAGTCAATTGCTCTTCCTAGAGCATTGAGTGAATGGAGTAATCTCAAATTCCAAGATTTCAAATCGATCAACGAGTACAATTCTGCGATATTCAGAATTGTATCCAAGCTCAGAATGTGTGGTGAAAAAATGACTCATAGTTCCATGCTGGAGAAAACCTTCTCTACATTTCATCCCTCAATATGCTCCTGCAGTAGCAATACAGGGAACAAAAATTTGAGAAATTTACTGATCTGATCGCATGTTTGCTTATTGCAGAACAAAATAACGAGTTGTTATTGAAAATCCACAATACTCGTCCTGTCGGCAGTTTTCCATTTCCGGAAGTAAATATGACCGGTCGTCATAATCCTACAAGATTCGGACGAAGCCGAGGCCCCAGTGGAGGTCGTGGTCGTGGACAAGGGCGTAACAATTTTCAGAAACATGGAAAAAATGATAGAATATTTCACCAGCAGCGGAATAGACAAGAAATACACGAAAGAAGAAGAGAAAATGGCACACGAATTCAAACTCCCAAAAACAATGAAAACATCTGTTATAGATGTGGCGGAATAGGGCATTGGTCGCGTACCTGTCGTACGCCAAAACATCTGGTTGACCTGTATCAAGCATCTGTGAAAGATAAAGGCAAAGAAAAAATGGTAGAGACAAACTACATCGACAACACAGATAATTAAGATCTGGCCAATCTTAATATTTTTGATTTCCTGGGAGATGATGATGGGGAAATAAGTCAAATAAACAAGGATATGGTTGAAACTCTTAATAAATAGTTATATAGTGATAGACTATATTTTGTGTTGTAAATTTTTTTGGTATGTTCTTTTGAGAATCTTTTCTATCATTTTTGCTAGCTAATGTAATGTTTTTATGCTTTATGAAAGGATGAATTTTGTAAAAGAATCATCTATCTGCAGAAATGACCAAGAGATCTGCATTGTTGATTGTGCCACTACACATATAATTCTCAAGGATGAGAAATATTTTTCGTATCTAACTTTGGGTGAAGCGAATGTTAATACCATTACAGGCTCTGCAAATATAATTGAGGGCTCTGGAAGAGCTACTCTACTACTCAAAAATGAGACAAAGTTAAGCATCCACAATACTTTATATGCAAGTAGATCGAGAAGAAATCTACTAAACTTTAAAGACATACGCATTAATGGATATCATATTGAGACAACAAATGAGAATGAAAATGAATATCTCTATATCACGTCATATGATTATGGTAAAAAGCATGTACTCGAAAAATTATCTGTCATATCATCAGGGTTATATTACAAAATTGTAAGAACGGTTGAGTCTTACGCGATATCGAACCCGAAGTTCTCTAATCAAAATGCTTTTATACTCTGGCATAATCGCCTTAACCATCCAGGATCAACAATGATACGTAGAATTATTCAAAATTCTTGTGGTCACGCATTAAGAAGCCATAAGATTTTACTATCAAATGATATAGCCTGCACTGCTTGCTCACAAGGAAAACTAGTTGTCCGGCCATCCTTAACAAAAGTCAGTACTGAATGTCCATCACTCCTGCAGATGATTCATTGAGATATATGTGGACCTATCCATCCCACTAGTGAACCGTTTAGGTATTTTATGGTTTTGATTGACGCATCCAATAGATGGTCACATGTTTGTTTGTTTGTTATCAACTCGAAATATTGCATTTGCTAAATTTGTTGGGTTTTTGTGCCCTAGCACAATGTATTTTCAATCTAATCATGTAATAAAGATTATTAGTTGAAATAAAATCGGCATTCGTATTACTAAGTGTTGTAGTAATATCTTAAGTATGATTTGATTTGTATCATTAATGTGTCAACACATAATAGTAGATCTACAAATCAGATAAAATCTTACTTAAGCAGTCCCCGATCAGAATAGCTTCATAAGAAGCAATCGGTATGAGGCTAACTCTAAATGATCACGCTCTACTGATCATGGCCAGAAGGGGGCCAGAGTTAGGTCATAGTATCACCAGACAGGGGTGATATAGGACGACCCGATCATGAATATGTTACATAGACACAGTCATGAACATACTCATATGTTGGCACATTAAATTACATCCACAGACAGAAGAACCATTGAGGTCACTATGTAATGAGTGACGAGTTTGACTCAGTCTAACGTCTCCTGTAAAAGGGTTACAATAACGACTGTGATTGGCTCGATCACGAGTTACATGAGTTGACTCAATAGATCGCTGAAGGATTTATCCCTCATACGGACGTGTAAGCAGATATCACCTTAGGCCACTTGATGAGTACAACTGAAATACAATAGCATGACTGTAGTAACAGCTATAATTCAGTTAACTCAGAATCAAGAAACTGGACAATAGAACGAGAATGACGTGTCTATCCCTCGTGGTTGTCAAAGATATCAAGAGCATAAAAGGATAGATTCATGTACGACAAGGTTAAATCGAAATCTCGATAATCACAAGCGTTGGGTAATCATGATGTCTTGCTAGAGGCTATACATGATGGAAAGGGTAAAATAGTAATTTTGCCAGTCCGCCGACGTGTCGTGAGCCTAGAGGGTCACACACTAAAGGTTGAGTAAAACGGATGGAATCATATGGAGGAATCATGAGAGAGACAAAATCCGGTTTTGGATTAAATCGGATTAGACCAATTTCGGTTTAGGACTAAACCGGAAATCAATAACGGTTTAGCTGGACCAATTAATTATAATCAAATTAAATAGATTTAATTATTTTAGCTAAACTGGGCCTTGCCAGAATGGGCTAAGCCAGAATGAGCTTCTCTACATAATTAATTAAAAGCTTTGGGCTTTAAGCTCATTAAGGCATTTAATTAATTATTGCCTAAAAAGGGTTATAAAAGGGAAATTTTCAGATCTGAAAATTAAAGGAATTATTTTCCAAAACCCTAGCCGCTCTCTTCTCTCTCTCTCTAAGCCGACCGACCACCCCCTCCTCCTCTCTCTGTCCGTTTTGCTTGTTTCGATCTTCTAGTAAGGATCGTTGTGAGTATCCCCGGATTGCTCTTCCTGTGTGGACGATCTTTAGAGGTTACTAAATACTATTTAGTAACAAAGAGATTTTAATCAAAGGTAATATTCAACTTTTATTCTAGACTAGATCTCATGATCAATTCATGATCATGCAAGATCCTTATTAATTCGGATATTTGAGGTTAATTTCTTGTATGGGCATGAAATTAATTTGATTGGAACCCTCAAATAATTCCTACAAAATTTTTGGCACAAATTATTAAGTTGAGAGCACATTTCCCTCGTCATCCAATAAAATCAATCCGCCTTGATAATGTGGGTGAATTCACGTATAAGACGTTTGATGATTATTGCATGGCATTGGGTATCAATGTTGATCATCTTGTCCCGCATGTTCACACCCAAAACGGGCTAGCAGAATCTTTTATTAAACGTATACAAACAATTGCACGCACATTATTATTGCAGTCAAAATTATATATTTATGCTTGGGGACATGTTGTATTACATGCTGCATCTTTAATTCATCTACGACCCAGTGCTTATTATCACTACTCTCCTATACAACTTATATGTGGACATCAGCATGATATATCCCATTTACGAACATTCGGTTGTGTTGTACAAATGCCAGTTACACCTCCCAAACGCAAAAAAATGGGACCTCAAAGGCAATTGGAAATTTATTAGATTTGCTGATTGTCATTTCGATGAGACATGATTCCCGTCTCTAGGTGATCATAAAACCCCTCATGAAGAAAAACATGATCTTTCATGGAAAGTACCTTCCATGCATCATTTAGATCCACGAACGCCACAATGTGAAAATGAAGTACAAAGAATAATACATTTGCAAAATATTACAAATCAAATGCCCGACACATTTACAGACACGGCGAAAATGACAAGGTCATATATTGATGCCGTTAATACGCCTGCAAGAATTAAAATAAAACATGATAACGCTAAGGACGCAGTAAAATCCTCTAATACACATCGAAAATGTGGAAGACCAATAGGAACAAAAGATATTGTTCCACGAAAACGAAAAAAAATCAATCAAGTATTGAAACTGTTCCAAAAGAACTAATGGTTCCTGAGGAAACATCGATTTCTCAAAGATTATTGGCCCCCGTAGAGGCATCGATTTCAAATGCGGATAAAAATTTAGAAAATCTTGAAAAATTTCAAGAACATGAGAATAAGGAAATCAACATAAATTGTTCTTATGTAAGAGAATCTTGGGATCGAAAATCAATTATAATTGATGAAGTTTTTGCTTTTGCAGTAGCAAATGAAGTGATAAATGATTTTGATTTTGAGCCACGTAGCATTAATGAATGTCGTGAAAGGCATGATTGGTCAAATTGGGAAGAAGCAATTCAAGTAGAATTGACTTCATTGGCAAATCGCCAAGTCTTTGGACCTATAACTCGAACACTAGAAGATGTTCAACCAATTGGATATAAATGGGTATTCACAAAGAAAAAAAATGAGAAAAACGAAATTGTTCGATATAAAGCTAGGCTTGTAGCACAAGGTTTTTCTCAACGACCCGTGGTCGATTTTGATGAAACATATTCACCTGTAATGGATATGATTACTTTTGGATACTTGATTAGTTTAACAGTCTCTGAAGGACTGGATATGTGTTTGATGGATGTTGTCACTGCTTATTTATATGGTACATTGGACATTAATATTTATATGAAGCACCCTGAAGGAGTTAAATTGCCAGAAGCAATTAAAAATAGTCCAAGGAACCTATACTCAATAAAATTACAAAGGGCATTATATGGACTAAAACAATCTGGTAGGATGTGGTATAACCGTCTTAGCGAATACCTTACCAGAGAAGGGTATAAGAATAATGTTATATGCTCATGTGTATTCATCAAGAGAACAAATATGAGATTTGTTATTGTGGCCGTGTATGTTGATGATATGAACTAGATAGGAACTCCTGAAGAGATCTTAAAAACTGCAGCATACTTGAAGAAAGAATTTGAAATTAAAGATCTTGGAAAAACTAAATATTGTCTCGGCCTGCAGATCGAGCATGTGACTAATGGAATTTTAATCCATCAATCCCCATATATTGAGAAACTCTTGAAGCGTTTTAATATGAATAATGCTCATCCACTCAGCACTCCAACGATGGTTCGATCTCTTGATCCTAAGAAAGATCCATTCCGTCCGAAAGAAATAAATGAAAATATACTTTGTCCCGAGGTACCATATATAAATGCAATTGGAGCTTTATTATATCTGAATCAATGTACATGACCAAATATAGCATTTGCTGTAAATATGCTGGCTAGATTCAGTACTGAGCCAACTAGACGGCATTGGAATGGGATCAAACATATATTTCGTTATCTGAGTGGAACAAGAGATTTAGGATTATTATATTCCAAATCCACCGTAAATGTTGGGCTCACAGGATATGCAGATGCAGGATATCTTTCAGACCCCCGTAATGCACGATCCCAGACAAGATATGTCTTTATGTGTAACGAGACAGCAGCGTCTTGGCGATCTACAAAGCAGACTTTGGTTGCAACATCCTCAAATCATTCAGAAATTTGGGCTCTACATGAAGCAAGTCGAGAGTGTGTATTCTTACGATCAATCATTCATCATATACAAGAATCATGTGATATCTCCCCAATAACTAGCTCTCGATCTATAATATATGAAGACAATGCAGCTTGTATTGCTCAAATCAGAGGAGGGTACATCAAGGGAGATCGAACCAAGCACATATCGCCAAAATTTTTCTACACTCATGAAGTCCAGAAGAGTAACGAGATAGATGTCAAGCAGATTCGCTCCAGTGAAAATTTTGCAGATTTGTTCACTAAAAGCTTGCCAACATCCACATTCGAGAAGTTAGTATGGCGAATTGGCATGCGTCGACTCAGCAAACAACCAAAGTAACTCTGTCGGTCATCAGGGGGAGCATCAATCAGGGGGAGCAAGGATATGAAGACGATCACACTTTGGACAAATGTGCGATGCACTCTTTTTCCCTTATTCAGGTTTTGACCCACTGGGTTTTCCTGAAAAGGTTTTTAACGAGGCAGCACTATGCACGTCCAGCATCACCTAAATTACTTCTTTACTCGATTTTTATCCCATCGGGTTTTTCCTCGTAAAATTGAATGTAATTATTTGTAAATAGGTGGTGTCCAAGGGGAAGTGTTGTAAATTTTGTGGTCCCCACCATTTTTCATACTCATCACTTGACCATTTACAAGTCCAACATGTGGGAGCCAAAGTCGATTCTTTTCTTCTATAAATAGGACTCTATAGTCACATTTTTGGTGATAAAAATTACAGAGAAAAGTCTTCATTTTCTTTGCTATACTCTAGCCCTCTGCTCTCTGTTTTTCTTTCACATATTTGTGCATCATCACTTCATCTACAATTGTTAGCTTATTTTGATTACTTATTTATGTTCCTTTAACTTTTATTGTGATAATTGTTTTACAACATATATATATTGTTTTTCCCTTAAATATGCGCATGGGCTCTGGCCCTCACACAAGTCATGTAAAACTGACATCTCTAAAATAGTTAAAATATATCATATATGAGTCAAACTTTACTAACTATCTAACTAAAATATCAACATTATTATAATTAGTTGGATTTATTCACAATTTCTTTTACGTATGTGTTTATATTTTCTCAAAACAAAAATAAAAATGTGTTATCAACAAAGTTGAATAGTGACGTGTTATCAAGAAAGTTGAACAATGTGCACATTAGGAGAATATATAACATGATTTGTTAAGTTTGGGTACCATCAAACAAACTTGTTTCTCATTTAAAATAATAATCCCAAAAGAGGAAATATGTAATAAAATTTAAATTGTACATTTCACTATTGGGATAATGACATTTTGTTACATCTAACTATCGCGAAATGACACGTTTATACTTTAACTATTTTTCTTTATTTTTAGTATCATAACAATTTTTTGTGACAATCTACGGTAAAATGACTAAAATGCCTTCCAATGGCTTTTAAATTTTCAAAAAATTTCATGAACAGTAAACCGGTTTAAATTTAAACTCAAAATTGAACCGATTCAAATTAAAACCCAAAATTGAACCAGTTCAAATTTAAAAATTGTCTAAAATGTCCTCCAATGACTTTTCAATTTTCGGAAAATGCCATCAATAGTGAATTTGGGTTCATCAAGCCATCGCTGACGGCCACGACTCCGACCTCGGTTCCAGTCACCACTGCCTCGACTCCGCGCCCAGAGACTCGACTCTGCGCCCAAGAACTCGACTCCAAGAGTTATGATTCCGAATTATACATTGATTTTTGGATTCATATTTTAGGGATTAGGGATTAGGGTTTGAGACTCCAAGCTGAATCCTGAAACAACCAGGGTATAAAACTAAAACAAATCTACACAAAGCTCAATCCTGAAGCTAAATTTGAGTTCACAGCAAGTATTTGTTGCTGAAACAATTCCCACAAAATTTGAGTTCATGCTTTAATTTTTTGAGATTTGTGTTCGTACCTTAAGGAATCGATGAACGAAGATACGGACAGCTTTCCCCAAACTCTAGCCATCAACGAGTGTTCAATTCAATCAAAATAGCATACAAAATTCATACAAAACCAAACAGAGCGTTGTCAAGCCCCTTCAGGCCCTTGGTAAGTTCATGGGTCCAAATCGTAGCTCCGGCTCGTACCTCTCCGTCAAGATTAAGGAGGAGGACAACGGCGACCCAGATCGGGCCGCGTCCTCGCCCCGCTTTCCAACCCACGTCCCGAGGAACTTCGTCGAACTCTACTTGCATGCCTAATTGTACTAGCGACAAGGACTTCCACCATTGACGTTGGAGAAAGGACTTGCATCATTGACGTTGAAGAATCACCAATTTGAATTTTTTTGTTATTAAATCGAACCAGTTCAATTTTGGATTTTGAACTAAATTGAACTAATTCAATTATTATTTCTTAATTCATGAGTATTTTAGGTATTTTAAAAGTAGGTTGTCACAAAAAAGTTGTCAGTGCGCTAAAAAAGAAAAATAATAATTAAAGTATAAAAATGTCATTTTGTGATAATCACGTTAACTATTTAAGCATATCAATAAACCCACGACAGCGTACTGGCAGTTCCGGTTCCGGTCGCGTTGAAGGTCTGGTAGACGGGGTACAGATCACCGGATGGACCGGTAGTATACATGAGTAGATGATGTATTGTATTGGACTCCGAAAAAAGAGACAAAAGGTTGGTAATATGGTCTCTCTCTCGCCTTTCGGGCCCAATATGAGCCAGCTATGAACATATGTTTAAGTGGGCTTCTCAAGGCCCAACATGCAAAACCGTCGACTATAAGCAACCTGATCCAACAACGCAATCGGATCATTTCAGAGAAGAAGGCGACATCATCATGAATCTATCAGATTCACTACCCCATGCCGCCGCCGTGACGATCCTCGTACTCGCCGCCGTCCTCTCGGTGGGCCCCACTCCATCGTCCGCCAGGAGCCACGTCATCAGCTTCCGATTCCCGAATCTCTACCCGGAGAGCTTCGCGTGGGACCCATCCGGCGACCGCTTCCTCGCCGGCTCCCTCCGCACCCGCACCATCCTCTCCGTCTCCGACTCCGGCGCCGCCGAGCCCTTCGCCTCCGACACCTCCCTCCCCCCCAACTCCTCCATCCTCGGCCTCGCCGTCGACGACTCCCGCAGCCGCCTCCTCGCCGTCGTCCGCAACCTCCACCTCCACCCTCCACTCAACGCCCTCGCCGCCTACGACCTCCCCTCCCGCCGCCGCCTCTTCCTCTCCCATCTCCCCCCCGCCGGCGAACCCTCCGCCGCTTCCGGCGGCGCCAACGACGTCGCCGTCGATCCCGACGGCAACGCCTACGTCACCAACTCCCTCCACGACCTCATCTGGAGGGTGAGCAAGGACGGGGACGCCTCGATCTTCTCCAGATCTCCGGTTTTCACGGCGCATCCCGCGGAACAGAAACCGCCGTACGGGCTCAACGGGATCGCTTACGTCAGAGGCGGGTACCTCCTGGCGGTGCAGACCAACACCGGGAAGATGTACAGGGTCGACCCGCAGAACGGGACGGCGAGTCGGGTCCTGTTGACCGAGGATTTGACTCTGGCCGACGGGATCGCGGTCCGCGGCGACGGCGTCGTTTTGGTGGTGTCGCGGCACGCGCTTTGGTTCCTCAAGAGCGAGGACGGTTTCGGTGGGGCCGTGGTTTATGACAAAACTGCCCTTCGTGAGGAGGGGTTCCCCACTTCGGTGGTCGCGGGGAAAGAGGGCAGGGCGTATGTGTTATATGGGTATGTTGGCGAGGGTACATTGGGGAATACCAACAGGGACGTGTTTGGGATAGAGGAGGTGACGTCGGAGAGGGAGAGTGCTGATGACAAGGTTTGGATATACGTGTTATTGGGCCTGGGCCTGATTTATTTCACGGTCTGGAGGTTCCAAATGAAGAATCTAGCCCAAAAAATGAACACAAAAATCAACTAGTGTTTTGTACCTGTTTTGTTTTCACTTGAATTAAATAATGATAATATTAAGGGAGAATGGCACTAGACCCTTGACTAAACATTGTTTGCACCTATACTCTATACTCTGTTTAACTAAAAACTTAAATTTTAAGCTCTTTTAAGTATTTTGTTATCTCATTTAACATTACGCGCTGGTTTTATAATAAATTATAATTTTGTACTTCATATGCTAGCAAAATTTCAAATAGTTTTCATTACTTAATGCTATTCAATAGTTTTCATTACTTAATTTCTTTTATCCAAATTCATTAAAAGTTAAATATTATATAATGGATTACATACTAAACAAGTAAGCTCGAGATTGGCTCGAATCAATTCGACTCATTTACTTTCATTATAAATATTTATTAAATATAAAAAATATATTAATAAAATAGATAACTAATTAAATACCAAACGAGCCAGCTCACGAGCCTTAAAATATTTGGCCTGAGCTCAGCTCGTTTATTAAACAAGCCCATTTATGAGCTTGAATTTTGCTCGAGCTCGATTATAACAAGACCCAAACTAAACTTTAATGAATCAAGTGTGAGCTGCTCGTTAAATTTACAACACTTTTACAACTTTAACCATGACCAAGATACGCACAATCGATCGTCAACCATTTTATTATTTACTTAAACGAGACATAGAAGATAAGAGCACTTGGTTAAAAGACACAGTTGCGAGATAGATGTTCCATTTCCTTACTTTAAAGTTTAATTTTATTAAAAGAGTAATTTTGTCTGTAAAAAAATGAGTCTATCATGTGCAAATCACATGCCCTTATTTTAACTTGAAAGTTAACGGTGTTAGACTAAGTAAGATAACGAAATACTTGAGTGAGTTTAAAAGTTAAACTTTTACTTAAGGGGGTCTAGGTGCCATTTTCCTAGATGAATCAAGAGATACATTCACTACAAACTAAACTTCAAATACAAACCTAAGAACCATTAATGATCATTAGATGTTATTCATCTATGGCTATCATTAATCATTAATTTCAGAGATAATTCCATATGACTACACCTGGATATGTCACATTATCACATGGCTACATCTAGAATTTTTCGTGTCAGAGTGAATATCCAAGAATTTCATTTTTCTCACCGTTACTTATTCCGTCCATTTCCGTTAGTTTTTAACATTTTTAACATGTGAAAAGACTAAAATACCCTTCAGAGATAAATAATTGTATTTAAATTGAATGAAAAGACTAAAATACCCGTTACTATTCATTTAATTTTAAAAAAAAACCTCTCTCTCTCTCTCTTTCTCTCTGGCCGACTTCCGGCGAGGCTCTGACGGTCGTGGATGAGATGATGGTGGAGGGTCGGGGAGGGGAGAAGATGGTGATGGAGGAGATGAAGGTGGTGGTGGTGATGGTGGAGGAGATGGAGAAGGTAGCGACAGAAGGGGAGGAGATAATGGTTGTGGTGGTGGAGGGGGCAGGGAGGGGGATGGTGGTGGAGAAGATGGAGGTGGTGGTGGTGGTGGTGGTGGTGATGGAGGAGATGGAGGTGGTGGTGGTGGAGGAGGAGGTGGCGACGGAGGGGGATGAGATGGTGGTTGTGGTGGCGGTGGTGGAGGGGGTGGGAAGGAATGGTTGTGGAGGAGATGGAGGTGATGGTTGTGGTGGTGGAGGGGGCAGGGAGGGGGATGATGGTGGAGAAGATGGAGGTGGTGGTGGTGGTGATGGAGGAGATGGAGGTGGTGGTGGTGGAGGAGGAGGTGGCGACGGAGGGGGATGAGATGGTGGTTGTGGTGGCGGTGGTGGAGGGGATGGGAAGGAATGGTTGTGGAGGAGATGGAGGTGATGGTGGTGATGGAGGAGATGGAGGCGGTGGTGGTGGTGGTGGAGGAGGAGGAGGAGATGGAGGAGGGAGGAGGGAGAGGGAGAGGGAGAGGGAGAGGGAGAGGGAGAGGGAGAGAGAGAGAGAGAGAGGTATTTTGAAAATTAAATTAATAGTGTAAGGTAACTTAGTCTTTTCATTCAATTTAAAACCCATTATTTAACTCTGAAGAGTATTTTAGTCTTTTCACACATTAAAAATGTTAAAAACTAACGGAAATGGACGAAATGAGTAGCAGTGAGAAAAATGAAATTCTTGAGTATTCACACTGACACGGAAAATTCTAGGTGTAGTCATGTGATAATGTGACATATCCAGGTGTAGTCATCTGGAATTATCCTTTAATTTTACACTAAAAATAATTTAATAAAGGGGTAATTCCATGTCAGTACCCCAACTTTGCCTCATTTCGAAATTGGTACCCTAAGTTTAAAACTTTTTTTGCCGGTACCCCAAGTTTATTTACGTTGCAGTTAAGGTAACGGCTGTTAAATATAAAAGAATTTATGTGTAAAAAGTCTAAAATGCTCTCAATAGTTTTGGTCTATTAAACTAGTCTGATTGGTTCAATTGATATGATTATGAAATGACTATTTTACCCCTAATTGAATACCAAATTTAACTAATGGCTTGAGGGCAAAATTGACTTTTCAATTACACAAAGAATAATTATAATTCTTTAATAATTAAATTATCATTAATTGATTATTAATCATTAATATTTAATTAATTATATTATTATTAATCATTAATTAAACCTAATTAAATATATACAATATTATTATTAATCATTAATTATCTTAAGAAAACCCTAATTAACCGAATCCTCTTCAAACCCTTACCCTACTTCTGCCTCTGCCCGCCGCCGCCGTCGCGCTCAGCCGCGACTCCGCCCCGACGACCCCAACCGGCGACTCGGCGACCCCGATCGGCGACTCTGTGACCCCGACCGGTGCTCCTCGCGGCCTCCTACGCGCCTTCGTCTTTCTCACCGGCGACCTTCACCATCGAGAACCTCCGACGCCACCCACCTTCGTCGCCACCCACTTCCGTCGCCACCCACCATCGAGAACCCAGATTTGGGTTTTGAGTCGAAATGTAGATTTGGGTCCGACCTCCATCTCGAACGAACGGGGACGATGCGGAGAGCTCGGAAAATTAGTAAAGGAATTACCCCTTTAATAAATCCAATAAAGGGAAAATTAGTAATTATTCCCTCATAAACCCTATTTGAACATGAATTGTGTGCTCAATCTCTCTGCAAATGTCTGATTTCTTCACGATTGTGCGATTATGATATGTCGTTTTCTTCATCAAAGATCGAGCAATCATTGAAACTGCAATCTACTCCGGCGACAGTCGCGAATTCCAACAACAATCGCGAATGTCGACAACAATCGCGATTTCCAGCGACAATCAGTAATTGGAGAATAATTCTAATCCGACGATTTCTTCTCAATCTATGATTACGCGGTCGTTCCCAACATGACTCACTAATTCAAATAACACTAAACAATTCAATAATCCTCAAATATGTAATTACCCGATTCATATCTTGACAAATCGATAACATATTTCGTGCTGAAACTGTTTTTTGAAATCTATTTCAAATTTTTTTTTTAAACTTAACACCTTCAATCGACTTAAAAAAAAACACCTCAATCGACTATTTTGTATTGTCAAGATATATTCAATTTTCCTCCATTTCGTTTCTTGAAACAAATAATATATTTTTGCTAGGGATGACAACGGGGCGGGTTTGGGGCAGATTTGGTAATCCCCGTCCACGTTCCCTATTTCTAACGGGGACGAGGTATCCCCGTCAGATTCGAAAATTCCCCGTTTTCCATTTCCGACCCAAAAAATGTTAAAACATATTTATTTTTTTAATAAAATTTGTATAAAAAAATATTATTTTATTAAAATATATTTCTTCATTAAACATGTATTATAAAAGATTATTTTAACAAAAAATGTATTATTTTTCATCAAATATGTATTTTAAAATATATTTTTAATATATGTATAATATATCGGGGCGAAGCGGGGTGGTGATACCTCACCCCGTCCCCGCCTCGTTTCCATCTAGATTCGAGGATTCCCCGCTCCGTTTCCGTTCGGATTCGGGAAAACCCGTAGGGGACGGGGAATATTGTCATCCCTATTTTTTGCACTATAGTATGTGCATTTGATTTATTTTACCTTATGGGTGAACCATGTAATGACTTTGGACTGTGCCACCAGTGCCAATACAATGTCAACTCATGCCAATACAATGTCAACTCACGCATAGACAATGTCAACTCGTGCCTATACAATGTCAACCCATACCAATACAATATAAAAAACACCAATACTTGGTGCACTAGTACAATGTGCAAATCTCCATGTTCTTTATCTTCTCATTCCAGAAAAAAAGTGTAACGAGGGTCCCGGGTTCCATACTATACCCTATGGGTGAACTCTATCGGGGGTCCGAGTTTTACGCATTCTCGACTGTAATGATGGGTATCGAGTTTTACACATTATTGATTGTAACTAGAGTCATGAGTTTCAAACTATACTGTAAAGTGAAAAACTGAATCATGTCGGTGGAGTGGTGTAACGACGGTCCAAGATTCCAAACTACACCCTAAGGGGGAAAGTGAACCTCATAGGGGGAGTGCTGTAACGAGGGTCATGGGTTCTAAACTGTATCCCAAGAGGGAAAGTAAACGAAGTTAGGGGAGAGGTGTAACGAGGGTTCCAGGTTCCATATTACACCCTATAGTCGTACCCTAAAATGACTTTAGGTTGTGTGACCCGTGTCAATACAATGTCAACTCACTTTAATACAATGTCAACTTGCACTAATACAATGTCAAAAACACCAATACTTGGTGCACTAGTACAATATGAAAACCATGCCAATACAATGTGCAAATGTGTCAATACAATGTCAACCTGTGCCAGTACAATGTTAAACCACGACAATACTTGGTGCACTGTATTCTATCACAATTCAACAATGTTTCATAAAAATCGAAGCGACTTAACAAATCATGAAATTTGTTTCACTTTTTATGAAATATGTGTTCATCTTTTATGAAACTTGTTTAATTTTTTATGAAATGTGTATTCAACTTTTATGAAATTTTTTTCACTTTTTATGAAATATGTGTTCATCGAGAAATTGCATCCTGACGGTATAAAATTACAAAAGAGACAGTAATTTGTTAATTATTGAAATCGTGTATTGTGCGATCACGGAAATATCGATCGATGGATCATTCAAGTGTATGATTACTCGATATATCGATTATTTGATTTGAATTAGACTACTACTAGATTTTTAGGTCGAGAAAAAAACACCGGAAAAGAAGGCCTCTTGTTGGCCAACGTCGACGGAGAATAAGGTTTATGGTCGGTGAACACCGCCAGATAAGAAGGCTTGTTGTCGATTGATGTTTGGAGCGAAGTCACAATTGCGATTGAGACTTGAAGTGATTGATCTATATGTTTCCAGCAAAAATAATCCATTAAAAAGACGATCCTACCCTCGCGCAAAGGTCAAACGACCAAAATAAATTCATAGATTTCAAAAATTACAACATAATGCCACTGATTCTATCAGTACCATCGATGAGCTGATCGTGTGGTCAAGAAGGATTCATAGGCTTGTATTTCAAGCCGTCCATTGTAATTGAACCAAGGTTCTAAAAATGCTATGGGCTAGTCGGGCGGGCAGCACCCCAGCAGGATTAATTGAGGATTAATCGAATTTGTATTTTTTTTTAATATAAAATAAATTATACTATATAAAAATAAATATCTTAAATATAAAAATCAACGACCACAATTTTTTTTGATAATATAGAATGGTGATAAGTGGCACAACTTCAAAAATAAAAATTTCGAAACTGACAATTTAAAACAGATGAATTATTATCACAGAACCATCCAAACAATTTTCATCGTAAAAATTTGAAATTGAACCTTAAGCTCCTACAAATTGAATACGTGGTTACCATGAGATTGACTATTTTGTATAATGGCAGGATGTCCATCCACATGGTGCAACCTAAGCAGTCTGATGCTAAAATAGAAAGATGTCTATCTAGAAGTCTTACCATTAAGAACCGAACATCTCAAGAGACGACTTTCTCGAGTTTACTTATTTAGAATATCTCCTAATCAAAGCATGATTCGATCTGATTTAGATGTGTGTCAGCTTTAGGAATCTTGGAGAAGAAGGATTGGAAAGGCACAAGATCTTTTAGGAAACCCTTAAAGACGATGTTAACCTTCTACAAAAGGCCGTCGGCCTCTCCCTTAGAAGATGGTGCTTGTAGAGTATCTTTGTGCTGAATATTCAGAGTTCTTAAGCGTGTTGGACTAGCGTGTTGGGAAGCTAAATGCTTTGACAAAGAGTAACTCTTGTGTGTTCATTCAATATTCGAGAAGAATGATTGTTTGACTGATTCGGGTTGTGCTTGCACGATTGAAGATTGTGCATACATTGAAGAACGACTAGAGATTCGAGCAGAGAGGATTGCTCGAAGAGTAGACTCGGGTGAGGAGCTCGAAGACAGGGGGAGTCCCTAGGTTAACTGGTCACTAGTAACAATAGCATAAAGCTTAAATTTGTGTGATAATCGTAGAAGCTTGTATGTACTGATTGGTTACATTATAGTGAAGCTTGTTCACTGGCAAAGTGCCCCCAGACATAGGTAACGTTGCACCGAACTGGGTAACAATATCTTGTGTCGTTTACCTTTCTGTTTGATAATCGTTTACTAACTATGCACCAGCAAATGTCTATCACTTAGCTTCAACATTGTGATAGACATCTTGCGTTTAACCAGAATTTCAATTGGTATCAGAGGAGACATCTAAATTCGCTAGGTGATATTCTGTTTGACAAATTCTGGTCATTAGTCATGTCAGGTTCTAGAGAAGGAGGTTCGGTCAATAGACCCCCAATGCTAGATGGTACAAATTACGGATATTGGAAGGCTCGTACGAGTGCATTTCTGAAGTCTCTCGATCACAAGACGTGGAAATCAGTAGTAAACGGATGGGAAGCTCCAGAAACAACTGACGATGAAGGTGTTGTTCGTCTCAAGCCTGAAAGTGAGTGGACCCCTGCAGAAGACGAAGCAGCTCGAGGTAACTCTTATGCTCTAAACGCTATATTCAATGGAGTTGACCAAAAAGTATTCAGGTAGATCAACACATGCATGGTCGCTAAAGATGCATGGGAAATTTTGACAACTGCCTATGAAGGAGCGACCAAAGTCCGTGAACATAATCTTCAATATCTCACGAAAAGCTTTGAAGCATTATCCATGAAAGATGATGAAACCATCAGTGAATTCAACGTGAGAATCGGGGATCTTGCTAATGAATCTTTTCCCTGGGAAAACCTATGACAGATGAGGACCTGGTAAGAAAGACATTGCGCTCACTAAGTCCTAGATTCAAAATGAAATCCACCGCGATTGAAGAAATGCATGATCTGAAGAAGCTTCGTTTTGATGAACTCATGGGATCACTAATGACATTCTAACTCTCCCTTCCCAGTCTTGACAAAAACCTCAAGGGAGTTGCTCTCAAAAGCTCGTCGACCATCTCCTGTGATCAGGTAGATTCTGATTCAGATAATGAAACTGATGAAACTATTGCCTTGATGGTTAAAAATTACAGCAGGATAATGAAAAGGTTCACAAAAGTGGCTGGGAAACATGTCCCTCAAAATGTCAAAGACAATCAGCTGTACAAGTCATAGAAAGATGCATACACTTCAAAAGTTGGAAGAAGCATGGATCGAGCTGGAAAATGAAAAAGCATACAATGTCATGAATATGAAGGGTTTGGCCACATCCAGAAGAAATGTCCGAACTTTCTAAGGAAGCAAAAGAAAGGGTATAAAGCCTCTATGTTTGACGATGAAGAAGAAGACAGTGACACTGAAATATAAGTAACTTTATAGCCTTCACAACTCCTTCCTCTAATCATATTTTCTCTGTGGATGAATCAGAGCTACTGTCAGATGATGCCATGAATGATGCTTACAACCAGTTGTTCACTCAACATATAGAAAAGTAGAAGATTCTTGAAAAGCAAAGAGACACTATCCTATCTTTGACTGAAGATAAAACAAGGCTATTGAGAACTGCTATCAACTTGAGGAAGGAAGTGAGTCGACTAAATGGTGAAATTGATCGGATGAAAAAGTCGGTAAGAATGATGAATCCAAGTACCGATATGCTAGACACTCTTCTTTCCATAGGCAAACCATCCAAGAATATGCAGGGGCTCGGCTACACTTCAGAATCATGTACATCTCAAACAATGTTTGTCCCACAAAAGGATAAATCTCAGGTGTCAAATCAAATGTCCCAGATATCTGGTGTCCCACAAGGTCAAAGACATTATTTGCAACAGATTGTTGTTGTGCCTAAGACATTCTCATAGACATTCAATCAAGGGGAGAGGCAATCTTACCAACAAACTCAGTCCTATTTTCCTCTTCGACAAAGACGATGGATATGTCATTATTGCAGACAGAATGTTCATATACGACCATATTGCCATCAATTCTATGGGAAGAAACATGTGCAGTCCAAATCTACCTCATTCCAAAGAAGATCTGCTCCCAAACAAGAGTGGAAGATAAAAAATGTATCTTACCGTGCCAACATAACTTATAAAACTTTGACTACTTCCACAGGAAAGGACTGGTATTTTGATAGTGGTTGTTCGCGTCATATGACTGGTGATAAAAGTTTTTTGGTAAAAATGAAACCATGCTTTGTAGGTCATGTAACACTTGGCGATGGAGTCAAAGGTAAGGTGATCGGGAAAGGTCAGCTTAAGTTTAAGGTGTCTCTTGCTTGAAGGAAGCTCTATTAGTGGAAGGACTGACTGCTAATCTTGTTAGCATTAGTCAATTATGTGACCTTAATTTGCTAGTCAACTTTACTCGTAATAAGTGTTATGTGATGACAGAAAACCAGGTCGAGCTCATGTAGGGAGCTAGATCCAGAGATAACTGTTACCTATGGAACTCCACATCAGGCGATGCATGACCAACATGTCTGGTTTCCAAAGCTGATAAAGCTCAACTCTGGCATCAACGTCTTGGACACTTGAATCTCCGGAGTATGAAGAAAGTAATTTCAGAACAAGTCATAACTGGAATCCATCATCTCAAGATTACGGAAAGAAGGATCTGTGGTGAATGTCATATCGGAAAGCAGGTCAAAATGTCTCGCAAGAGGCTGCAACATCGTACCACCTCTCGGGTTTTAGAACTACTCCATGTCAACCTAATGGGACTAATGCAAGTAGAAAGTCTTGGAGGAAGAAATACGTCTTAGTGTGTATTGATGACTTCTCAAGGTACTCTTGGGTAGAATTTATTCGAGAAAAATCTGACTCGTTTTCTGTCTTTAAGGCCATATGTAATAGAGTCAAACGAGAATAAGGCGAGAACATTGAAAAAATTGTCAAACTCTGCAGTGATCATGGAAAGGAGTTTGAAAACAGCAGTTTCGCTGATTTTTGTGATAAGGAAGGGATAGCTCACGAGTTCTTAGCTCCAATCACTCCACAACAAAATGGAATTGTGGAAAGAAAAAACAGGACTCTTCAAGAGATGGCCAGAATAATGCTACTCGCCAAAGATTTTCCTACTCAGTTTTGGGTAGAAACACTCAACACAGCTTGTCATATTCACAATTGAGTGAGTATTCGAACATGTACGAACACTACATCTTATGAAATATGGAGGGGGAGAAAGCCCAACCTCAAGTATTTTCATATCTTTGGCTGGACGTGCTATATCTTAGCAGACAGGGATCTGCGTCGCAAATTCGACCCGAAGAGTGATGAATGGATCTTTTTAGGATACTTTCGAAATAGTAGAGCATATCGGGTATTCAACAAACGTACAAAGACCATGATGGAGTCCATCAATGTGGTTATCAACGATACTGAACTCAACTTTGAGAACATCGGTGATGAAGACGAAGTTGTGCCACATTTCACAAGTACTGTTGAGACTTCAAATGTCAAGAAGATGTATCAAACAACGAGATAAATAAAGAGACAGAAAAAGTTAGTGACATCGGTCCAGACATTTTCTCTACCCCGGTGCCAGATTAGAGAATCTCTTCTAGAAATGTACAGAAGGATCATCCAATACAAGAAGTGATTGGAAATACTGAAGACGGAGTTCGTACTAGGAAAAAAGCACCAGTGAATTACAGACAAATGATTGGAAATGTCTGTTTTATGTCTAAAATAGAGCCCAAAAATGTCCAAGAATCTCTCAACGACTAATATTTGGTTAATGTCATGCAAGAAGAGCTTGGTCAGTTTAGAAGAAATGAAGTTTGGGAGCTAGTACCCAAACCAGACAATGTCAATGTTATAGGCACAAAGTAGATCTTCAAGAATAAGACAGATGAGCATGGGAATATCTCTCGTAACAAAGCAAGATTGGTGGCCCAAGGGTACACTCAGGTGGAAGGAGTAGACTTTGAAGAAACTTTGAAGCTATAAGACTCCTGTTGGGTATTGCTTGTCACCTTCAATTCAAGCTCTACCAGATGGATGTGAAGAGCGCATTTCTAAACGGTTATCTGAATGAAGAAGTGTACGCAACCCAACCTAAAGGGTTCGTCGATCCAAGCTCTCCAGACTATGTCTACAAACTCAAGAAAGCCTTATATGGGCTCAAACAAGCTCCTCGTGCCTGGTATGAAAGACTAACTCAATTTCTTATGCATAATGGCTATGACAGGGGAGGAGTGGATCGAACATTGTTCGTAAAAAAGGAAGGAAAAAACATCGTGATAACCCAAATGTATGTAGATGATGTAGTATTTGGAGGGATGTCTACCAAGATGGTGGGACATTTTGTGGGACATATGCAGTTCGAGTTTGAGATGAGCATGGTGGAAGAATTAAACTATTTCCTGGGGTTCCAGATTAAGCAGATGAAGGATGGAATCTTCATTTCCCAAAGTAAATACGCCATGAATATAGTAAAGAAATTTGGTTTGGAGAAGGCTTCTCACAAAAGGACTCTTTTTGCTACAACAACCAAGCTCTCTAAAGATGAACAAGGAGAGTCAGTGGATCATATTCTATACAGAAGCATTATTGGGAGCCTTCTATATCTCACTGCTAGTTTCCCTGACATAACATACTCAGTAGGAGTTTGTGCCAAACATCAGGTTGATCCCAAGGTAATTCATTTGTCTCAAGCTAAGAGAATTCTGAGATATGTCTCTGGAACTGCTATCCTGGGTTTGTTATATTCTTTCGATACATCTTCTGATCTGGTTGGATATTGTGATGTGGACTGGGCGGGCAGCACAACTGATCGAAGAAGCACATCTGGTGGTTGCTTCTACCTAGGAAATAATCTCATTTTATGGTTTAGCAAGAAGCAGAACTGTGTAGCCATATCCACTGCTGAATCAAAATACATCGATGTTGAAAGTAGCTTTACACAATTGTTATGGATGAAACAAATGTTGCCAGAGTATGATGTCCATCAAGATGTCATGACATTGTTCTGCGACAATGTCAGTGCGATTAATATATCCAAGAATCCAATGCAGCACAATAAGACAAAACATATAGATATTCGACACCATTTCATCAGAGATCTAGTTGAAGAGAAGAAGATCCAGCTCGAATATATTCCCATAGAAAGGCAATTGGATGATATATTTACAAAGCCCCTAGACACAACAAGATTTGAATGCCTCTGTTCATCCCTGGGACTTTTCTCTATCGAGCTTTACCCAAATACCTAAAATCAAGAAAGTGGAAGTAGTGGATCAAGATGTCTATGATCCACGACGCTTTGTGGGCCGTTTACCGCTCAAGCCCATAAGAAGTTGTGTCCACAGTGACATGTAGTCAGAAAAAAGAAACGCATAATTGATTCTGAAGAGTCTCCAATATTTTCCAATATTCTCGTTCCTAGTTTACCTAAAACTCTAGAACTGCCATCTTTCCTTTTCCCTTCCTTTTTGCTCTCCTAATCGTTCTCTCTTTCAAAAAGGTTACAGCTTGTTTCGTCCCTCTGTTTGCATTATTCATCATGGTGGGACCAAGAAGTGGTCGAGTTGCAGCCAACTTCGCAAAGAAAAAGGCATTGAGGCTGAAATCTATGTCTCCCCAAAATCAGGTTCGGAGAAGAATGTCGAGAGCAACAAGCACGAAGTCAAAGTTCGTGGTTTTCAACCTAATCGGTCCAAGTAGGGCATCACTATTTCAGAGCCATCTGATGTTCCTATTTTTTAGGCAAACGATGTCATAGGATAAGCCCCATCTGTTAAATCCTCAATCGATCCCATGCAAGGTAACTAATACTCGTTGAAGGAATTATTTGAGGGTTCCATTCAATTAATTTCATGCCCATACAAGAAATTAACCTCAAATATTCGAATTAATATAGATCTTGCATGACCATGAATTGATCATGAGATCTAGGCTAGAATAAAACTTGAATTTTACCTTTGATTAAAATCTCTCTGTTACTAAATAGGATTTAGTAACCTCTAAAGATCGTCCACACATGAAGAGCAATCCGAGGATACTTACAACGATCCTTACTAGAAGATCAAAGCAAGCAAAACGGACGGAGAGAGAGGGGGTGGCCGGTCGACTAGAGAGAGAGAGAGAGAGAGAGAGGAGAGTGGCTAGGGTTTTGGAAACCTAATGCCTTTTTCTAACCCTTTTATAATCCTTTTTAGGCAATAATTAATTAAAGGTCTTAATGAGCTTAAAGCCCAAAGCTTTTAATTAATTATGTAGAGAAGCCTATTATGGTTTAGCTCATTCTGGCTAGGCCTAGTTTAGCTAAATTAATTAAATCTATTTAATTAGATTATAATTAATTGGTCCAGCTAAACAAATCATGATTTCTGGTTTAATTCTAAACCGAAATTGGTCTAATCCGGTTTAATCCAAAACCGGATTTTGTCTCTCTCATGATTCCTCCATATGATTCCATCCGTTTTACTCAACCTTTAGTGTGTGACCCTCTAGGATCACGACACGTCGGCGGACTGGTTAAATTACCATTTTACCTTTTCCATCATGAGTGGCCTCTAGCAAGACATCATGATTACCCAACGCTTGTGATTATCGAGATTTTGATTTAACCTTGTCGTACATGAATCTATCCTTTTATCCTCTTGATATCTTTGATAACCACGAGGCATAGACAAGTCATCCTTGTTCAATTGTCCTGTTTCTTGATTATGAGTTAACTGAATTATAACTGATACTCCGTATCAACTACATAACCATGCTATTGTATTTCAGTTGTACTCATCAAGTGGCCTAAACAGATATCTGCTCATACGTCTGTATGAGGGATAAATCCTTTAGCGATCTATTGAGTCAACTCATGTGACTTGTGATCGAGCCAATCACAGTCGTTATTGTAACCCTTTCAGAGGAGAGACGTTAGATTGAGTCAAACTCGTCACTCCTCACATAGTGACCTCAATAATCCTTCCGTCTGAGGATGTGATTTCATGTGCCGACATATGAGTATGTTCATGAATGTGTCTATGTAACATACTCATGTTCTGGTCGTCCTATATCAACCCTGTCTGGTGATACTATGACCTAACTCTGGCCCCCTTCTGGCCATGATCAGTAGAGCGTGATCATTTGGAGTTAGCCTCATACCGATCGCTCATTATGAAGCTATTCTTATCGGGGACTGCTTAAATAAGATTTTATCCGATCAGTAGATCTATTATTATGTGTTGACACATCAATGATACAAATCAAATCATACTTAAGATATTACTACAACACTTAGTAATATGAATGTCGATTTTATTTCAACTAATAATCTTTATTACATGATTAGATTGAAAATACATTATGCTAGGGCACAAAAACCCAACAGTCTCCCACTTTCTCTAGACCCAATTGGTATTCCAATATAAACTCATTCCCCTGACATGCTTCTCATGCTTAGGATGCGGTAGTGCCTTAATTAATGGGTCAGCTAGATTATCATGCGTTGAAATGTAGCTTATCTCTACTTCGCCTATATCAACCATCTCTCTGATGATGTGATACTTTCTCTCGACGTGCTTGGTCCTGTTGTGAAATCTAGGCTCTCTCGCGAGTGCTACAGCCCCAGTGTTGTCACACCTTAAGCTCACGGGATCAGACGTTCGCGGCAGTACATCTAATCCACTTAAGAAGCTCCTGACCCACACCGCCTCCTTAGCTGCCTCTAACGCAGCTATATATTCCGCCTCCGTGGTGGAGTCGGCTATTGTTGCTTCCTTAAAGCTTTTCCAACTGAAAGCTCCCCCGTTCAACATGAACACGTACCCACCTTGAGACTTAAAGTCATCTGGGTCTGTCTGAAAACTAGCATCAACATATCCAGTGACGCTTAGTTCTCCTTCTATCCCGCCATACACTAAGAAGGCGTCCTTTGTTCTCCTCAGATATTTGAGGATACACTTGACGGCAGTCCAGCGATCTTGGCCTGGGTTAGATTGAAATCTGCTGGCACAGCTAAGGGCAAACGATACGTCAGGCCTCGTACAGATCATGGCATACATGATGGATCCCACTGCAGAAGCATACGGGATTCTTTCCATCTTCTTAAGCTCATCATGTGTTTTAGGACACTGTTTCTTACTGAACTTGATGCCATATCTTACCGGGAGGTTCCCTTTCTTAAAGCCAAGCATTGAAAATCTTCTCAACACTTTATCTATGTAGGTGCTCTGACTTAGGCCTAGAATTCTCTTGAATCGATCTCTATAGATCTTGCTCCCAGGAATGTAAGCGGCCTCTCCTAAGTTTTTCATGGAGAAACACTTCCCTAACCAAGCTTTGGTCTCAAGCAAGGTTGGGATGTTATTTCTCTTGACCAGTATGTCGTCGACGTACAGCACCAGGAACACTATGTTACTCCAACTGCTCTTCTTGTAGATACAAATTTCATCTGGATTTCTGATGAACCCGAACTCTTTTACGGCTTCATCGAACCGTAAGTTCCAACTCCTGGAAGCTTGCTTCAACCCATAAATGGATCGTTGCAGCTTACACACCTTTTCCGGATGTTCAGGATCAACAAAACCTTCTAGCTAGGTCATATAGACATCCTCCTGCAAATTCTTGTTAAGGAATGCGGTTTTGACGTCCATTTGCCATATCTCGTAATCGAAATATGCTACAATGGCTAACATCATCCGAATTGACTTAATCATCACTACTGGCGAAAAAGTCTCATCATAGTCCATGCCTTGGACTTGACGATAACCTTTTGCAACCAGTCTTGCTTTGTAAGTCTGGGGCTTTCCGTCCATATTTGTCTTTAACTTTAATATCCACTTGCATCCTATGGATTTTATCCCAGGTGCGCTGTCTACTAAGTTCCAGACCTGATTGTCTTTCATGGACTTCAATTTCTCATTCATGGCATTCTGCCATTCTTTGAAGTTGGGACTGGCCAAGGCTTGCTGAACTGTTGCGGGATCATCCTGATCTACAACTATCAAGTCATTACCCTATGTGGCTAAGAAGCCATATCTGACTGGGTTTTGACGAAATCTTTAAGACCTCCTTAGTCCTACAGGTGTTTCTGTTGGAATAGGACTTGAATCATTTACCTCATCGGGTACCTCTACAACCTCAGTAGGTTGTTCTGTGTCTTCTCGAATTTCTTCAAGAAGCACAGGACTCCCACTAGGATTCTTGGATAAGAATTCTCTTTCCAAGAAAACCCCGCCTCGAGCAACAAAGACTTTGTTCTCTTAGGGTTTGTAGAAGTAGTACCCCATGGTTCCTTTGGGGTACCCTACAAAGACACACTTGTCTGCCTTGGTTTCGAGTTTATCACCAAGCAACCGCTTTACGTAAACGTCGCACCCCCAGATCTTGAGGAAAGACAACTTGGGAGCTTTCCCTTGCCAAACCTCAAGTGGAGTGGTCTCCACTGCCTTTATAGGTACTCGATTAAATATGAATGCGGCTGTTTTTAGGGCATGGCCCCAGAAAGATACTGGAAGGTCGACGTGACTCATTATGGAACGAACCAAGTCTAGCAGGGTTCTGTTCCTCCGTTCGGAAACACCATTCAGCTGAGGGGTTCTTGGCGGAGTTAGTGTGTTTTTGTAGGGTAAAGGGACATACCCATACCTACTGAAATCGTCGGTAAAGGTTATGACCGATCTGAAACCTCTCCTGGCTTTGTGTGCTCATTGACTCACATACGTCTGAATGTATTAGGCCCAGGAGATCACTCGCCCTTTCACCTAAGCCGCCAAAAGGCGCCTTTTTCATCTTTCCCATAATGCAAGATCCGCATCTCTCGATTGGTGTGAATTCAAATGGGCTTAATAGCCCACACTTGTGTAGTGTCGAGACGCGTTTCTCGCCAATATGGCCCAGACGACAATGCCACATCACTGTCTGGTTTAAGTCATCCGACTTTAACCTCTTATTTACGGTATAGTTTGAACTGTAGTTAGAGTTATCAACATTTAAAATGTATAATCCACCAACCATAGATGCAGTGCCATAAACAATATTATTTCTTGATAAAGTAAATAAACCATTGTCTATGGTAAATACAAAACCAAGTTTATCCAAACTGGATACTGAAATAATATTCCTACTAAAAGTAGGTACACATAATACATCGTCCAAAACTAATATAAGCCATGTGGGCATCCTAAGACTAACAGAACCGACAGCCGTCGTTGACACCGAACTGTTGTCTCCGACTCTCAGATCCCGCTCGCCTTTCCCAAGGAGCTTCTTACTTTCCAGATCCTGCAGATTAACACAAATGTGAGTTTCTGTTGTGGTATCAATTACCCATGCATCTGAGAAAGTAACGTTGCGATTATACTCAACCACGTAAATACCTGATCCAGATCCTGAAGGGTGTCATCCCTTCTGCAAGCTCTTCACATAGTCATTGTGCTGCCTGCAATCCTTCTTCCAATGACCTGACTGCTAGCAGTAGTAACAGACTACCTCTGAGGTCGAAGTGCTCCCTTCGGTTCTAGGAACCGCTTGGATCCTCGGACCTCTAGGTGCCCTGATCTGCCCAGCTAGGTGCATTGGCGCCTTACCCCTACCCGCCACTGCTGGTGCCTTGCCCTTGTTGGAATGTCCTGGTGACTTGCCAGTAGGTTTGCCAGCTCTTTTGAAGATGACACCCTTATTGACCATCGGAACCTCAAGGGTCTTGCCCTTGAGATTTTTCTCTGCCGTCACCAACATCCCATGCAGTTCCTTGATAGTCTTTTCCATATTATGGAGATTGTAACTTGTGATCACATCTCCATAAACCTTTGGAAGCGACATCAGAACTATGTTTGATTTCAGCTGCTCTATGAAGCTGTGACCTAGACTGGCCAAGCGATCAAAGAGCCGCTTCATCTTGAGGACATGTGGGCTCACTGCCTCACCAGCATTTAGCCTGATGTAGAATAACTCCCTAAGAGTGTCGTATCTTTCGACACGAGCATTCTTCTGGTAGTATACTTTTATTTCCTCCATCTCTTGTGGATTGTCCATGAGATGCATGAACTGGTCATGGGTGTCATTTTCCATGGACCCGACTATGAGGATGCCAACATCTTGTCGATCGCTTATGTACTTTTCATAAGGGTTCTTATCGGTCTCGTTGGCATCATCTGCAGGCACTTTTATAGGCTTATCCGTAAGGATATACTCCTGTCTGTCATACTGAAGGGCAAGCTTCAGGTTCCTCTCCCAAACCAGGAAGTTGGTCCCTGACAGCCTGCCATTCGACATAAGAGACTTTAAGGCTTCACTGCTAGAACGTGTTGATTTGGGTTGCGACGGTGCCATTTAATCTACACATGAAAATAAATTCAATAAGATTCTTAATTTAAGTTGAAGTGAGAGATACTTGATTATGAACATTTCTGATTCTTGTGTCAGAATCTAGACCAAGATCTTCGCATACCCAAAACTGAAGTGAGTTAATCTCATCGCCCAAGTTTTGGACATTGGAGTAGGACAGTCCAGTCCTTTCACAATACCATGTGATTCTTGGCTAGGGCTTATACATTATATGTATACGGCATTGCCCTATATCTGATACCCTGGCTCACATCATCTGAGAATCGCAGCCAAGTCAACCATCTTTCAACGCATAGTCCAATCTGTATGGTTACTACGTTAATGCGCACGTACCCATGCAGAATAGTCCATCTTCTATTAGAACCCATTCTCATGGATCCACGTTAATCGTATCCATCCATGAATCTGAGAACTAATCGAAGTGATGAAAGGTAGGCGATATCTAGCTTGACTTGAAATTACTTGCCCTTTTAAATTTCCACTATCACTGATCATAAATTGATCTTAACTTGAAATTATTATCTACAAATCCATGTAGAGATACTTTCAATTCCGGTTTACATGTGCGTGATTAACTCATTATTATTAATCTTTACAATGTGGGTGATGATCTAATTAACATAAACTTATGAAAATTAAATCACACATTCAAGCACACATTTATAAACATAAACGTAAACTTGCTTTAGCTAGCCCGCTAACCCTATTAATAAACCTCTCGGCTAGCCCTCGACCTCCTGCGGGTCTCGATCCCGATCTAACTCGATCAATTTTAATTTTCAGCAACATTAAAAAAAATTCAAGCAACTAATTCATTAACCAAAAACATAGAATTTGCAATTTAAATTCACAATACTGAATTAAATTGCAAAAATCAAATCTAGCCTATCATGCTCGAATACAAAATCATGCGTAACCAAGGCTCTGATACCACTGAAGGAATTATTCGAGGGTTCCAATCAATTAATTTCATGCCCAACACTTGTGATTATCGAGATTTCAATTTAACCTTGTCGTACATGAATCTATCCTTTTATCCTCTTGATATCTTTGACAACCACGAGGCATAGACAAGTCATCCTCGTTCAATTGTCCTGTTTCTTGATTCTGAGTTAACTGAATTATAACTGATACTCCGTATCGACTGCATGGCCATGCTATTGTATTTCAGTTGTACTCAGTAAGTGGCCTAAACAGATATCTGCTCATACGTCCGTATGAGGGATAAATCCTTTATCGATCTATTGAGTCAACTCATGTGACTCGTAATCAAGCCAATCACAGTCGTTATTGTAACCCTTTCACAGGAGACGTTAGACTGAGTCAAACTCGTCACTCCTCACATAGTGACCTCAATAATCCTTCCGTCTGAGGATGTGATTTAATGTGCCGACATATGAGTATGTTCTTGACTGTGTCTATGTAACATACTCATGTTCGGGTCGTCCTATATCACCCCTGTCTGGTGATAGTATGACCTAACTCCGGGCCCCTTCTGGCCATGATCAGTAGAGCGTGATCATTTAGAGTTAGCCTCATACCAATCGCTCCTTAGGAAGGTATTCTGATCGGGGACGGCTTAAGTAAGATTTTATCTGATCTGTAGATCTACTATTATATGTTGACACATCAATGATACAAATCAAATCATACTTAAGATATTACTGCAACACTTAGTAATACGAATGCTGATTTTATTTCAACTAATAATATTTATTACATGATTAGATTGAAAATACATTTTGCTGGGGCACAAAAACCAAACATTCTCCCACTTGTCCTAGACCCAATTGGTATTCCAATCTAAACCCATTCCCCTGACATGCTCCTCATACTTAGGCTGCGGTAGTGCCTTAGTTAAGGGGTCAGCTAGATTATCTTGCGTTGAAACGTAGCTTATCTCTACTTCGCCTTTATCAACCATCTCTCTGATGATGTGATACTTTCTCTCGGCGTGCTTGGTCCTATTGTGAAATCTAAGCTCTCTAGCGAGTGCTACGGCCCCTGTGTTGTCACACCTTAAGCTCACGGGATCAGACGTTCGCGGCAGTACATCTAATCCACTCAAGAAGCTCTTGACCCACACCGCCTCCTTAGCTGCCTCTGACGCAGCTATATATTCCGCCTCCGTGCTGGAATCGGCTATTGTCGCTTCCTTAAAGCTTTTCCAACTGAAAGCTCCCCCGTTCAAAATGAACACGTACCCACCTTGATACTTGAAGTCATCTGGGTCTGTCTGAAAACTAGCATCAATATATCCAGTGACGCTCAGTTCTCCTTCTATCCCGCCATACACTAAGAAGGCGTCATTTGTTCTCCTCAGATATTTGAGGATACACTTGACGGCAGTCCAGTGATCTTGGCCTGGGTTAGACTGAAATCTGCTGGCACAGCTGAGGGCAAACGATACGTCAGGCCTCGTACTGATCATGGCATACATGATGGATCCTACTGCCAAAGCATACGGGATTCTCTCCATCTTCTTAAGCTCATCATGTTTTTTAGGACATTGTTTCTTGCTGAGCTTGATGCCATGTCTTACCAGGAGGTTCCCTTTCTTAAAGTCAAGCATTGAAAATCTTCTTAACACTTTGTCTATGTGGGTGCTCTGACTTAGGCCTAGAATTCTCTTGGATCGATCTCTATAGATCCTGATCCCTAGAATGTAAGCGGCGTCTCCTAAGTCCTTCATGGAGAAACACTTCCCTAACCAAGCTTTGGTCTCAAGCAAGGTTGGGATGTTATTTCCCATGGCCAGTATGTCGTCGACATACAACACCAGGAAGACTATGTTACTCTCACCGTTCTTCTTGTAGATACAGGGTTTATCTGGATTTCTGATGAACCCGAACTCTTTTACGGCTTCATCGAACCGTAAGTTTCAACACCTGGAAGCTTGCTTCAACCCATAAATGGATCGTTGCAGCTTACACACGTTTTCGGGTTGTTCTGGATCGACAAAACCTTCTGGTTGGGTCATATAGACATCCTCTTACAAAATCCCGTTAAGGAATGCGGTTTTGACGTCTATTTGTCATATCTCGTAATCGAAATATGCTGCAATAGCAAACATCATCCGAATTGACTTAATCATCACTACTGGCGAAAAAGTTTCATCATAGTCTATGCCTTGAACTTGACGATAACCTTTTGCAACCAGTCTTGCTTTGTAAGTCAGAGGCTTTCCGTCCATATCTGTCTTTAACTTAAATATCCACTTCCACCCTATGGGTTTTATCCCAGGTGTGCTGTCTACTAAGTTCCAGACCTGATTGCATTTCATGGACTTCATTTCCTCATTTATGGCATTCTGCCATTCTTTGGAGTTGTGACTGGCCAAGGCTTGTTGAACTGTTACGGGATCATCCTGATCTACAACTATCAAGTCATTACCCTCTGTGGCTAAGAAGCCATATCTGACTGGGTTTTGACGAGATCTTTCAGACTTCCTTGGTCCTACATGAGTTTCTGTTGGAATAGGACTTGGATCATTTACCTCATCGGGTACCTCTACAACCTCTGTAGGTTGTTCTGTGTCTTCTCGAATTTCTTCAAGAAGCACATGACTCCTACTAGTATTCTTGGATAAGAATTCTCTTTCCAAGAAAACCCCACCTCGAGCAACAAAGACTTTGTTCTCTTAGGGTTTGTAGAAGTAGTACCCCATGGTTCCTTTAGGGTACCCTACAAAGACACACTTGTCTGCCTTGGGTTGGAGTTTATCACCAAGAAACCGCTTGACGTAAACGTCGCACCCCCAGATCTTGAGGAAAGACAGCTTGGGAGCTTTCCCTTGCCAAACCTCAAGTGGAGTGGTCTCCACTGCCTTTGTAGGTACTCGATTCAATATGAATGCGGCTGTTTCTAGGGCATGACCCCAGAAAGATACTGGAAGGTCGGCGTGACTCATCATGGAACGAACTATGTCTAGAAGGGTTCTGTTCCTCCGTTCGGAAACACCATTCAGCTGAGGGGTTCCTGGCGGAGTTAGTTCCGAGAGTATACCGTTATCCCTTAGGTGTCTGAAAGAGAAGTTCAGAAAGTTTTTTCTGATGAAGTGTGTAAAGATGATCCAGCTGATGAGCCAGAAGATGTCCAGAACGATATTCAGGACAATGTGCAACAAGAGGTTCAGAAGGAGGTTTCAAATGATGTCCAGGAAGATGTTCCTTAGGAAGTTGAAGAGGAAGTTCATGAAGCAGTTCTTGTTGATGTTGTTACTGAGGTTCTCACCAATATAGAGAACAATGTGGAAGTCAGTGAAGCAGTTACTCTTTATGCTGAGAAAGATGTTGCAGAAGACACTCTGTCTGGTAATGGAGAAGTTGTTGTGAGGGAAGGTCTACCCTCAGATGAAGATGATGTTGTTTTTTCTAGTCTACAAGTTGAAAATTCTAAAAAGATAAAGAAGAAAAACAAGGAAATAACTGTCCCGGCCAAGAGGCAGTCGAAGAAAGGGTCTACTGGTAAGAAAGATACAAGTCAAGGAAGCAAGAATAGAAAGTCAAGCAGTTTGTCCAGCCCATCCAAGAAGAAACAGAAGAAATTCATGAAATTGTCTCGACATCTGGTCGATAAACCCTCATCTGCTAAAGAAGATGAGGTTGTAGAAATTGTGGAGAAGACAGTCAGTGAGCTAAAGTATGTAGGAGGTCAAAAGCTTCCTAGAAATGTGTCGGCATCCCCCATCGACAGTATCTCATTCCACCATGTGGAATCTGCTCATAAATGGAAGTTTGTAGTGCTGAGAAAGATATTTCCCGAGAAAGAATTATCTCCGGAGGCTCTGAAGATGGAGGAGATTGTTGATCTCATCTCTGATGTTGTACTTCTCCAAAGTTTCTCGAACCTAAGTATCTACTACCCCACCTTAGTTAAAGAGTGCATTGTGAATCTTTCTCCTGAGTTCGAGAATCGAACAAGCTCCGAGTTCAGAAAAGCTTATATAAGAGGAAAGGCTTGCACCTTCTCGGCTGAAGTAATCAATGGATTCTTGGGAAGAGATACTCCATATGTGTCGGATGATGTCCCAACAATGAATGATATTGTCAAAGAGATAACAGGAGGAGTTAGGAAGTCCTTTCTTGCTAAGGGAAAAATGTCATCATCCGTCCTCACCTCTAAGTATTCAATCCTCTTTAGAATAGGCATTGCAAATTGGGCTCCGTCTTCTCACGGCTCCAGCATCACTCCAGAACTCGCGCGCCTCATCTATCAAATAGGTACGCGGTTTGTCTTTAACTTTGGAAATTTTGTGATTGATCATCTGAGCAAGCATACCAAGTCTTTTGCTGTGAAAATGCCTATTGGATTCCCATCGCTTATAACTTGAATTATTCTGAGTCAACATCCCAAGCTGTTACGTGACTCTGATGTTGTTGGAAAGAAACCCGCTGCCCTTACCTTTAGCCCGAAGTTGTTTGAAGGGACACATGGCAGGGACATTGTTTGTCCCTCTGGAGACACATCAAGAGTTGCTGCTGCAACATGAGATGTCCAGAAGGATGTCGAGAAGGAGCTACAAGAGGAAATCACTTTCTTGGACAAGACTATCGACGTCATATTTCACTAGAAGACCATCTGTGAAGGCTTGCTCCAAGACGTTCAGCAGGCTCGTAAAGACAAAATCAAGGTTGTAGCAGTGTCTGAAGAAGAGGAGGAATCAAGCTCGGAGAGCATTTAGCCAATGTTCACTGTTTTCGTTGGGTTCTCCAGACTTTTAAATTTTTGTTGGATGACTGTAGCTACTTAATCCCTCGGGGGTTGTCCGAGGTTACATTTGGTACTCTCGCTCTGGAACTTTGTTTATCTTGTTATCACTTACTATGGTTTATTTGCGATATATGCATGTTATGTTTCATGATTGCACATGGCCTTTGACATATTTTTTAGGCAATCAGGGGGAGAAGAAAGAAGTATTCACGTGGAGAACGTCAAGAAGAAGCATGCGCGGAGAAGCACTCTCATATACTTGTAATTAATATTGTGTAGTTTGTTTGTATTTGACATCTTTCTAGCATCATATGTCTAGCTACATATTTGGACATCTCTCGGACTGAACTACTATCGGGAAAGATCAAGTTTCTCCCTTCAGATCATCTGGATCACGTGAAGAAAGAATTGTTTGCCCAAAAATAGCCAAAGGGGGAGATTGTGTTTACCATGAGATTGACTATTTTGTATGATGGCAGGATGTCCATCCACATGTTGCAACCTAAGCAATCTGATGCCAAAATAAAAGATGTCTATCTAGAAGTCTCACCATTAAGAACCGAACATCTCAAGAGACGACTTTCTGGAGTTTCCTTATTTAGAAGATCTCCTAATCAAAACATGATTCGATCTGATTTAGCTGTGTGTCAGCTTTAGGAATCTTGGAGAAGAAGGATTGGAAAGGCGCGAGATCTTTTAGGAAACCCTAAAAGACGATGTTCACCTTCTACTAAAGGTCGTCGGCCTCTCACTTAGAAGGTGGTGCTTGTAGAGTATCTTTGTGCTGAGTATTTAGAGTTCCTAAGCGTGTTGGGAAACTGAATGCTTTGACAAAGAGTAACTCTTTGTGTTCATTCAATATTCGAGAAAAATGATTGTTTGACAGATTCGGGTTGTGCTTGCATGATTGAAGACTTGTGCATCCATTGAAGAATGACTAGAGATCCGAGCAGAGAGGATTGCTCGAAGAGTAGACTCGGGTGAGGAGGTTGAAGACAGGGGGAGTCCCTGGGTTAAGTGGTCACTGGTAACAATAGCATAAAGTTTAGATTTGTGTGATAATCGTAGAAGCTTGTATGTACTAATTTGTTACATTATAGTGAAGCTTGTTCACTGGCAGAGTGCCCCAGACGTAGGTGACGTTGCACCGAACTAGGTAACAATATCTTGTGTCGCTTACCTTTCTGTTTGATAATCGTTTACTAACTATGTATCAGCAAATGTCTATCACTTATCTTCAACATTGTGATAGACATCTTGCGTTTAACCAAAATTTCAGAGTAAACAAATACAAACCACCCGTTACAAACATTAAGTGAAGTATAAAACCCAGTAGCTCCGGCTTTGATTAACTTGCAAAAGAGGTGCGGCGGGTGAAGGACGTTCGTTGCAGGCGAAAAGATTTAGGGCGTAAGAGTATAGGGCAAGATAATGGAACATAATGACTCTATATGATTTATTATTCTTAACTTTAAAATTTTAATTGATTTAAAAATAAATAAAAATTCTGGTCTGCCTGATCGCCTAGGCGTCCGCCTGAACGCCTGGCGCCTGCACCACCTGATAAACCAAAATGTTTGGCACTGCTTGATTAACTTATAATAGGGCGGTGAGGTGAAAAACAGCGTCTAAGCGGCCGTTTTTTAAAACACTGAAACTGAACACGTCCCATCAATCAATGCAAAGACGGTGCCGTAAATGTAGTTGGGCTCGGCCCAAACGAGTATCCAATATGATTGATGGGCCGGCCCAATAAATAGACCATCATGTCTCTCTATCAATCTCTCGCTGGATGCAACTACCTCGGAAGCCTGAATAATATAGTAATGGGATCGATTGATTGGGTTTGAAATGGCAGTGGCCCCACTCCCAACGATTAAAAATGTGGTAGGTTTGGCCGTTGGAGTAAGTTGGAAGTGATTTGGAGGTATAAGTTTGGGGTAATCAAGTTTGTAGCAGTGTAAGTGTTAAGTGTAGTAGGAGCAGTGACAGTACTAGTGCAGTTGGTGGGTTGGGGGTAGGTCCACCTATTTGGTTATGTGTTTGGTGCACTATATACTCATGCACCGACCATGTTTCTTTTACCAAACTACATATTACTCCATTATATATATAAACACATATAATAATAATAATAATAATAACAATAATAATAATAATAATAATAATAACTCATTTCGTATCTCAATGTGAATAACAATTTACATTTAGAATACATATATGTACCAATAATTCATTTGTTTTTTTTATTTACATATATTTTATCTTGTAAATAACAAGATTTAATCAAGATCTGCGAACCAGATCGTGTCAAAAGTCGAAGAGTCATATTCAATTACGACAGATATAAAACGCTAATTTTGAATCCAGTCCTCGCCGAAGGGTCTCCAAAACCTCGCTCTCCAAAGGATATGAGGTTTCTAGATTGGGGCTTCAGAAGCTCAATGATTTTTTTTAAAATAGTAATTTTTAATTTTCGATTGGAGGTGTGTATATTTCACATTAAATTTACATTTACTTCTTTCTTGATGTTTTATGAGGGTTATTTTTGTCATTTTATGGAAATACTAACGGAATATATTAACATTCTGACAGAGTGTGGTAAAATGAAAAAATAATAGTTAGGACACCACACAAGCTAAAAAGAAAGTTAAGTATAATTATCTTAAAAACATTAATATTTAGATATACTAAAGCGTCATTTTCCCTAAAGATATTTATGCTTCCATCTATTTTCTAGAACTTTTGAATTTGATTTTGTTGGTACCGAACAAATCGAAGTCGAAGCAACACGACAGGGACGAATCTCAACCGAGCAAATGAAATTACTTGAAGATGGATGCAGGAAGGTTGAATACATACTGATGAATTCCAAACTTATTTTTTAAGGCACACAAAATTAAACTATGAGATAAGCCTTTGACTCGTGGGGTGACATGTAGAAAACGACCAACTTCTGATCTAAAAAGTTCACACTTGTTATTTAAGTAAGGGAAAAAGACACTTTTGTACACCTGAATATACACGTTTGACACTTTCATACCCTAACTTTATGAATTGAATCAAAATTAAATCTTGTTTAATTATGGTCCAATTAAAAAGTGTGAAAAGATAAAATTGCCCTCAACTATTCATCAAAATTTCAAAGGTATGCCACCCTTTCAACTATTCCTCTCCTCCTCCTCCGCCACCCCCTCTTCACCAGCGTTTCTCCAGCATCCATCGTCGGGGTTTCTCCGGCATGTGGGGAGCACGGTGGACCGACGAGGCCTCCAAAACACCTCCGCCAAGGTGTCCGTCTGGACCCCATCGTCCTGAACCCCTCCTTCTCGTGTTCTCCGGTGATTCTTCGCCGGAGCTGGCCATGGTTCTTCCTCTGCAGCCTCCACAACACAAAATGACAAGCATCGACGAGGTGGGCAGCGGGAAACGAGTATCGACGAGGTGGGCAATGGGCAGCGACCAAAAGGGTAGAATGCGCTGCTCTGACAATCGTCTCCGGCAGAGAATGGCCGGAAAACAGATAGAGGGAGAGAGGGAATAAGAAATGAGTTCAAGAATTCAAAATTTTCACTCGCCGGAAAGTGTGCCGGAACATATTTTCCAGCACACTTTCCGGCGAATGAAAATTTTGGCACAACTTCGGTCACCTCCACGAACTTCGGTCACTTCGGTCACCAGGTACGAAGCCCAGCAGGTAAGCTCTGGCGATCGACGATACTCACGATGCTCCGGCGATCGACGAGGTGCTCACGATGCTCCGTTTTGATGAAGTAGGAGGGTCCAATGACATTCACTTGAAAATTTGATGAATAGTTGAGGGTAATTTCGTCTTTTCACACTCTTTAAAAAATTGGGCCGATTCTCTCCATCAGACCAGGGTTAATTTCGGTATTTTGAGAATTTTAGGGGTAAATTGTCTAAAATGAAAGTCAGGTATCAAAAAAAGAAAAAAAAAGTTATGTTATAAAAGTGTCAAAAGTATATATTCAGGTGCACAAAAGTGTCATTTTCCATTTAAATAATTAGTAAACAAATTTACATTTATATATATAGGAGAATTTTGGTGAGAACCAGCGTACGTAGAGATGATACGCATGTGCGCATGTTTGGAGGACCGTGGCAGGGCTGTCAAATTTTTTTTTTCCAATTTCACGGCTCTCTCGTTACACCACTCTCCTAACAGGATTCACTTTTAGGTTATAGTATAGAAACCCCCTTCTCCGTGCCACACAACTCCCTCGTATATATTCGTTCTTATATAGTTCTCACGCCTCTAGTAATTCTCAGCAGTGTCATACTTCTCATGTATATTTACACACAGCTTATAAACTTCTCGTTTAGCAGCAAAACATTATATATGCAGTATTCTATCTTCTCGATCTTGTGGGTAGTTCTTGGATTCTGCAGATGAATATGGTCAATTAGGATTACTTAAAAAATAAATTGTTGGAAAGGTCGTGAAGGATTGGATTGGCAATAATCTAGATTTCTTGATAGATATATATAGTTCAATTGAAATATAATTAATTACTTGTATATGATGTTAATTAAGTAGTAGCTGGAGAGATTAGATAAATGTTAACTAAATTGAGTCACCTGCTGGTCATAACCAGCAGCTTCTACTCTCAAACGACCAATACTATATATATATATATATATATCTATACACACACTGCATGGCTACATACATATGGCTGTCAAATAAAGATGCAATAATATGAATGGATCAGCCGATTATATATTAATTAGGTTTTGGACACAAAATGAAGATGCAAATATTTAATATTCATTTAAACATTTACCATATATCTATCAACACTCCAAAATCATAAACAAAGCTGTGTACGGTTAATTAACTCCATTTCTTCAACACAATGCTAGATTGACGGATTAACTTCATTATCTGTTTTTCGGTGAGGTCGAGAGTTCGATCTTCTTTCTTAAAAGAGTGGGGAGAAAGTTTGATGGGTAGATAAAGTTTAGAAATATCTGAAACTCACGTTATAAAAATCAGAAGAATATGAAAATAACATATTGTATATGCATGAGTTGTTGTTGTTGTTAATTAGTGGGAATTTAATCAAAACATATACATATGATATATATATATTGATGGGTGCATGTCAACCGTGAGTCAAAGAGAAAAATGAACAGAGTCCCACGTGTGAACCGGTAGCCTTCACTCGCTTCATTCATCGTTTATTGCAGATATTTTGCTCTATTTCTCTATAAATTCATCTTCAATCCCTAACACTACATGAACTCATCAATCCTTGCTAGCTACTTCTCAATTTACACTACATGTGTTTCTCCTATATATATATATATACATACATATCTTCATATGTATGTATATGTGTCTGCGAGGTATATATTTCTTCTACTCTTCTTAATTCTTGTTCACTTCTTTACATATATATGTATTCTCTTTGTAATTAAGTTATTAATTACATATATCTATAATTTATCTGATAATTAATTTATTTGATCCTCTCTTCTTTGTTCCTAATTGATCTTTATTTGATTTTTCAGATTGCATATATATATTCTATTGGTTCCTGCTATAATATAGTCATCAATATCAAGGCATCAACAAGTATATATATGAGTGCATATATATACATATATATGGGTGAGTGAAATCCATGCTATGCTTGTCAAGTGAGCAGTTCTTTTGCATATCGACCTTTCTCTCGTTGTCTGTTCGACCTTGATTAATACATGGTTCATGCAACATACATACATATACTCGTAAATTTTATGAAAACCCTAATTGATTAATCCATGTAAAAATTCAAAAACATATATACATGATCAAAATTAAAACTCCTAGATTCTTGCATATATATATATATATATATATATGGATCTTGCATCTTCATGTTCATGAGTTTTGGGTCTTTTGTATATATATAGTTTGCTTTGACGGGTTCTTCGATCAATAAGCAATCATTTATATTATATTCATGAAGCCATATATATAATTAGTATTGCATCGCTTTCTTATCATATATAGATTAGTTTAATATATACAGATAAATGATTTCTCAAGCTGCAATAAGAAATTATCCATCAAATTAATCAGTTTCCATCATGATATATGTCTCTTTACAAGTAATCCTAAGATTTTAGATTTGTATAGAAATGAAATATTCTTAATTAATGTATATATCAGAGCTCATGTTTCAAGATTTTTTTGGGGTGTATATATATATATATATATATGTATAATTTGTCAACCCAGTTCCAATTACAAAAACACATATCTCTAGTTTAATATATACGTTATAGCTGTTAATTATATAATTAATATTATATATATATATATACTAATACTTGTATTTTTAGGGAAGATTGGATCCAATATACATATGATTACGCATGTATTGTTTTGTAATTTCTTCCCCATGCCAAATCTTTTTTCCTAAATTCTTGGAAATATATTGATCTCATAATTAATTGGAGTATATATATAATGATTAACCACACGAACTTTTGGCTTTAGCAATCATGCCTAAAAATCTATATATATATATATGTAGTGATCATACGTACCCAAATAATTATAAATAAGAAGAAAAATAATCAGAATTCCAATTTTTCTCTGTCCTTTTGACATTAATACATGTGCATGGGTGTACTCGATCTCATGTAACTACTATTCTATATTCTGCACATATATTATATGCATCTGACAGCCAAAGAAAATTGCAACTAATATTCTATATATATTTTCTCTACATCACATGTTTTGTAGAAAGCCCTAGCTCAAGCGCCTGTAATTACGATTAAGAAACATTAATCTGTGAACATTATGCATGCTTAATTATTATACATATAATCATGATATAAATTAAGAGTTCAAGGTCGAATATGGCGACGAAAGTGAGTTATGAGCAAAGGACTGTACATTTGACAAGGCCTTTGCATGGAAAACAACACCCCGACCGGCCTCTAATCCTCCATTTCTATGAATATTTAACCTCTCAAGGCACAATTTGTACATGTTCAAGTGCCTCTTCTTTATTCTCTCTCTTGCCTAATTAGTATATAATGTTTTTTTTGTAAATTAATTATTCTAATTAATATTGGTTGATGCAGTCAAATACAGTTTATATATATTGGAGCATGTTTTTCTTTGCTGACCTTGGAGCCATTTATAATACGAGTATTATTGTATTCAATTGTATATATATATGAAGAATACAAAGTTAATGAATGAGAAATATGAAATGTATTGTTGTCAAGTAATAAAGAATAGTTTACAAGCACCAATCAAATTACCATCAGCAGTTCAAGGGGTTGAAATAGAAAGAGACATTGTAGCTGCCCTTCAAAGGGTTGAAATTAATGTTGCCTCCAAATTGTAGGTTGTAGCTATAGGTACCACATTTCTTTCCTCTATACGTAATTAAGCAAAATTAACAAGAATATTTTATTGGAAATCTGAGACTCACTATATATACACATGATTTGAATCTCAACTAGACCAGCCCGCTCCACCAAAGCAAGAAAATGAACCAATCAAAAGTTTAATACTGTGGGGAGATTTGGGCCTTACAACCTTTACCAGGAGGAGTACCTAAGAAAGCTCATACGTATGTTAGAGCCCACATTTGACCTTAAATATCGACTAGTTTATTCGGTTTAGAATCCAATGTGTATATAAATGCTCCTTATGCTCAATACTCTTCCGATGTGGGACTGTGAACTCACATGTGGATATAACAACACTTTTCATCCTATCTAGACCTCATCATGAGAGGAGTCGCTCATTATCCTGGTCTTACCAACCAGAGTATCCGACCCATTGTACCATTAGAGTTTTTACTGAACCAATACTCTGATAGCACTTAGTATTATGTCAAAAAGCGTTGTCACTAGCAATAGCAGCGTACATGAACACTATCATAACCACACTATTGATAATGTGCGATCATTAACAATTGCATCACACATTTCATGTTGTTAAAGTATAAAATTATAATTGGTCATAAGAAGTTAGGGGGTTTTTGAGAAGAAGAGATTTATGGAGGCCTATTAGAATAAGAGTAAGCCTTTTGACAAATATAGAAGAGAGGGTTTAATAAAAAAATTGCGTGTCCTAGGATGCGAACTCGTGTTTGTGAGGTACAAACTCTAATACCATTAGAGGATCAACTCAACTAAAAGCTTAAGATTATAGTTGAAAGACCAATTATAATTTTATACTCTAACAGTAATGACAACGCACATACTGGTACGCTGCCATTATAATAGTAGTGAACCCTAACTCAGCATAAGATACAAAACTATCAATTTTTATAGAATAAGAAAACGATGAAATCTATATAGGTTAAAAAAGAGGACCTAGCCGTTGTCGATGATAGTGGCGGACAAAGAGTCCTAGAGTGTGGGCAAGGCACTTTCATCGCCGTGATTGTCGAGGGATGTTCAGGCCCTCTATAACCTGTTAATCAAGGAGATGAGGTTCTCCATTAAGTCGGGTGAAAGATTAACAAGTTGAATCAATTCTCAACGGTCTCGACCCAAAGACCCTGCCCTTGAACATCACCATCGTCACCAATTTCGGCTACTTCAAGGACCTATCAGAGCTTTTGTATCGATTTCTCGAAGGTTATGATGTATGGAAGAGGTAGATCGACGGAGCAGAGGAAGATCCCGATTTAGAACGTGGGGATCTGAAGAGAAGAGCAAGCGAAAGTCGACGACGATGGTTCTAGTTTGCAGTAAGGTTGAGGCATGGATGTGTTGATGGCGATGACAGAGTTATGGTCAGCCGTATACAGAGGCAAAGACTGCTCTGGTGCTGGCGATGAAGTTGGCGTGAAGTGTTGTTGGAGGCTCTAGTCTGTATCAAATATATAAAGGACATGAGATGTGTGTTAGTGAGAAATGGTGTATTATGTTAAAATGTAGGGCATGTTTTAAGTGGGGATAGGGTGTGGATAAGGTAAATATCTAAGTAGGTAAAAATTCAAATTTAGCACCACTTTAGGGAAGTGCTGCCAGCCACGACGCGTGCAACATCGCAACGCGCCTTTAGGCCTCGCCCAAAGACCGAACTGGTAAATATCTAGGTCAAATTTCAAAAAGATAAAATAAGGGTATGATCTGCCGAAACTCGACACACAAATCGATGCGGGTCGAATCTCGGACTCCCAACAGTGTACCAATCATGAGTAATACATGATTGTAATTTACGACCCCGAGTTTATCGAACTCAAAGGAAAATGTACTATTTATTCCTAAACACAAATTTAACTTTCTAGTTAATATTAGTGAGTCAAAAAGTTTGGTTCCAAGTTCGGGAATTAACAAAACGTGAAATAAACATGCAAGACTAATTTAAATAATTAAATTTATATTAATCAAATACGGGTCGAGGCAATTATCATATTAACAATGTATTCGGAAGAATAAAGTAAATTAAAATTATGCTAGTTGGTGTTTCTAACTAGGGCGGTAACGAGAACCTCTATAATACCTAGAACCATTCCGGGCGAATAAAAGGTATTTCTCTTCCTAAGCAGCCACATTTTTCCTAGTCAATAATTTAACTGGCCGAGAAGCATATGTTGGGTTTTTGTGCCCTAGCACAATGTATTTTCAATCTAATAATGTAATAAAGATTATTAGTTGAAATAAAATCGGCATTCATATTACTAAGTGTTGTAGTAATATCTTAAGTATGATTTGATTTGTATCATTGATGTGTCAACACATAATAGTATATCTACAGATCAGATAAAATCTTACTTAAGCAGTCCCTGATTAGAATAGCTTCACAAGAAGCGATCGGTATGAGGCTAACTCTAAATGATCACGCTCTGACTGATCATGGCCAGAAGAGGCCGAAGTTAGGTCATAGTATCACCAGACAGGGGTGATATAGGACGACCCGATCATGAGTATGTTACATAGACACAGTCATGAACATGCTCATATGTCGGCACATGAAATCACATACTCAGACGGAAGGATCATTGAGGTCACTATGTAATGAGTGACGAGTTTGACTCAGTCTAACGTCTCCTGTAACAGGGTTACAATAACGACTGTGGTTGGCTCGATCACGAGATACATGAGTTGACTCAATAGATCGCTGAAGGATTTATCCCTCATACGGATGTATGAGCAGATATTAGTTTAGGCCACTTGATGAGTACAACTGAAATACAGTAGCATGGCCATGCAATCTATACAGAGTATCAGTTATAATTCAGTTAACTCAGATCAAGAAACAGGAAAATTGAACGAGAATGACTTGTCTATGCCTCGTGGTTGTCAAAGATATCAAGAGGATAAAAGGATAGATTCATGTATGACAAGGTTAAGTCAAAATGTCGATAATCACAAGCGTTGGGTAATCATGATGTCTTGCTAGAGGCCACTCATGATTGAAAGGGTAAAATGATAATTTTACCAGTCCACCGACGTCTCATGAGCCTAGAGGGTCACACAGTAAAGGTTGAGTAAAACGGATGGAATCATATGGAGGAATCATGAGAGAGATAAAATCCGGTTTTGGATTAAACCGGATTAGACCGATTTCGGTTTAGGACTAAACCAGAAATCTAGAATGGTTTAGCTGGACCAATTAATTATAATCTAATTAAATAGATTTAATTAATTTAGCTAAACTGGGCCTAGCCAGAATGGACTTCTCTACATAATTAATTAAAAGTTTTGGGCTTTAAGCCCATTAAAGCCTTTAATTAATTATTGCTGGTTATAAAAGGGAAATTTTCAGGGGTTGCACTAGAGTACAAATTAGGTGATATCATACAAATGTTAGAACATATCTCAATCGTTAAATCTTATAATCAATGGATGAGATTCATGTTGACTCATCAATGGCATACTAACGTAATTATGAATTAATTGTATATTTATTTTAGTCAATCCACACCATAAGAAGGGTAAATTTGTATTTTTATACAAACATTTAATTTCCTTATTTAGAAATTACTTAATTGTATAATACTTCCTTATTTATATATTAATTAATTGTACAATATTTCCTTATGAAATCGTTCATAAATTACTTCCGAAATCAAAGTGTTTTCATCAATTTATTACCAAATCAAGTTTTATGAAATCAATTTCAGTTTATTCGTCAAGTTTCATCCAATTTCCTTATTTATAAATTACTTAATTGTATAATAATTCCTTATTTATAAATTAATTAATTGTACAATATTTCCTTATGAAATCGTTCATAAATTACTTCCGAAATCAAATTGTTTTCATCAATTTATTACCAAATCAAGTTTCATGAAATCAATTTCAGTTTATTCGTCAAGTTTCATCCAACATGTGTCATTGTTCAATTCGTCACGTGTCATTATTTAATTCGTCATGTGTCATTGGTCAATTTGTCCAATTCGTCACGTGTCATTATTCAATTCGTCATATGTCATTAGTCAATTTGTTCAGTTCGTCATGTGTCATTAGTCAATTTGTTCAGTTCGTCATGTGTCATTGGTCAATTTGTCAAGTTTTAAGATCTACTTCATCAATTTTGTCAAGTTATAATCTCAATACAATGAATGAAGCAACTATCTCAATGGAAATCACACCCAAATGAGATAGTTTTATGCAAGAAATATTTCATACAGGCGACATCTTAAAAGTCCACAAAACTAATAGTAAATTAGTATAACCCATGAATCGGTACATCCCAACTCGTGAATCGACCTGCACCCAAATGCAAAAGTATAGTCAAATTCAATATCAACAAAAATGTATCATATGAACTCAAACAAATCAGATGCAGTCCCAAATCAATAGCTTGCTTTCAAATTCCCTGGAAAAAAACCCAAATAAAAAAATGGATCATATAAACTCACATTTTCAGATGCAGTCCCAAATCCCGATTGTAGAGTATCAGACTTGCGAGCGCCATAACTCTCACATCAGAAGTCCAAATCGACAAAATGATATGTCTAAATTGAATAGAACGAAAAGATGAATAATTATCGTAAAGAATTTTTTTTTGCATTGAAGGCCCGGAAGAGGGTGATAATCGAATAACAAGACATGTGTCGAACGACACATAGATTAAAATTAGATTAAAATGAAAGTTGCAAAATACAAAACAAGCCAAAAAGGGCATAAGAAATTACAACAAACATCTGAGAAATTTTTAAAACCAAAAGGAGGAAGTGAACCTATTCAATTGAAACAAAAGCAATTAAATCGGTTCAAATTGACAAGAACAGACTCGAACTGGGTGAGAAATCAAACAGGGTGAGAGTTGATGAAGAAGTATCAAACGACGCTAGAAATCGTCAAATCAGGAAAAGCAGATAGCTCCAACCACCTCCTAGATCTCCGACCAACTCCACCGTGCCGGAAACCTCCTTGGAGCCTCTTATCTCCACCGTTTCTCCACTTAATTATTCGCAAACAGATATATTTTGGTGTTGCATTTGATTTCATTTTTGAGCTTCTTCCCATTAGAGTTAGAGAAAACTTCCTTCTAGAGATATGTTTATCAACCAGTTATCTTCGATTTGATATAACTTTGGATTAAATTGGATTAAGTACAAGAAAGTTGTGCTCTCTAAAAAATTCCTCTACGATTCTGGTCCATTTTAACCTTATTTCCGCACAATTGCAACAAGCATACCCGAATAAGTAAAGTGGTACAAACGGCTCTAAATATCCACTTAACAAGGTAAATTCGGCACTAAATATGGGTAAAGAGGTGTCGATCTAGGCACCGAATGGACCCACATCAGTTACAACAGAGAGAAAGAATCAGAAAGAAAAAACCCGTATTTAATTCCTAGTCTGAGAATTAATACATTAGTAGGCCTTGAATCTCTCTTAATTCCTCTCCTAGACTTGACGTTGAACTCTATAATTGTTCCTAATGCTTCTAGGAACTCTCTCTCTTTCCTGGAAGTGAAATTATGAATTAATTGATGATTTTTCCAAATGCGGCGAAACCCTTTTATAGTTGCGAGTTTCTGACCCACCATGGGGGCATGTAGGTATGTCAAAAAAATACGTACCCGCGGGTATCCGATTGCCCCGATTCATTTGGGTTTAGGGTGGGGCAACAATTTCGGGGAACGGGGTAAGAAATTGGGATTTGATCGGGGTCGAGGTCGGGAATGGGGTAAACAGTCCCCGACCCGATTCGACCCAATATGTATTTAAAAATATTAAATATTGTTATACAAATATCATATTAAAATACATTATAGAAAATATAAATCATGTATACTTGTTTGTTGGAATTTTTTTTATCAACTTGTTTGTTGGATTTGTTTTCACTTATGAATATTAGCACCTTATTGGTTGAAGTTGTTTTCACATGTTTTTCATGATTATTAATCCTTAACATTTTGCCATTTTAGCGGCTCTACTTTCTTTTTCCTATAAGATTTTGTAATCATGGTTTAGATTGTTTTGATTTGGATTTATTTTTCTATAAGTAATTTTTACAATTTTGAGTCATGCTCTCATGCTAAAAATTACAATTGATTCGGGGAAATTTTGGGGATTGAGGATTCCCCGTCGCCGTCGGGGCGGGTTTCAGGGTGAGGAAATGGGTAAAAATCGGGGAATGGGGCGGGGATGGGGCAAGGTGCTTGAAATCGGGACGGTGATGGAATAATGAAATCCGCCCCGAACCCGCCCTATTGCCATCCCTAATGAGATTACGAAAGATTAAATACTAGTAACAACCAAGGTGAAACATAGAACATCAAAAAAAAAGATATTAGTCATTTACAGTGTAGAAGACCCTTATGAACCATTCCCAAAGCCACACATCCAATAAGAATTTGTATCATCAAACAAATCTCAGTCACCGATCATGTTCATTAACAAAAAGGATCTTTGCAAATAGTTGACAAAAAACACTAAAGCTAGGAAGAAGAAATTTTTTTACCTTATCAGAAAGAGGATCAAGGTAAGAACCAACTACTGAATTTATTCTCATCTTCCTAGCCACATATCCGTCTAGTTGCAAAATGCCAATAGAAAGCAAGTATGTGAGTAAATAATCTTTTTACACTAATTCATCGCAGACTTGTTCACATACTATGAAAATGTTATATAACTATCATACCCAGTCTGTTGCCCCAGATAGAGCCAACCTCACAAATACATAAGTATAGCATTCATTTGCTATCATCCTGCATAAAGTTTTAATGAACTTCCAGATTGTTCAAAAGGTCATAGAGACAAAAGAAAGGGATCGGTGAATAACTACAGGGTACAAAAGGTGCAACCTGTAGCCGGTTCGAATATTCATCAATATGAACCCAATATGCAATGAAAATAGATCATACGCAGCATTGTGCTGGCTTCTATTGTGCATTTAAAGATGTCATCCAAAGTTTACACCTAGAATCGGCAAGTCAAACATATTTTCCGTGCTTAGAACATAAACTACATAATTGTATGAATGTATAATAGTATTTTACTTGACATCAAAGAAATCAGTCTCTAACCCATCGCTTCTGCATATCGCTTCCGTAAACAATCAACTTGACAATCCCGTAACCAATCTCGTAGCCACCAATCACGTAACCAATCTCGTAATCTCTTAATCAATCTTGTAACCCAATCCCTCTTTCTCTAGTAAATCACCCACACATACCTCCTCTAGCTTTCGCCAAAACCAACAACACCACTCATCACCGATCAACTACTCACCACTCACCCTACCTCATCAACCAACCTCCATCATCTTCATCGCAAGAACTATCATCCTCATCAACCAACACCTGATCAACCAATCAACTCTTCTTAATCACCAATCAACACCAAATAATGGTTCTTCTTCAACTTGGTGAGTCGAGATCTCGGATTTGGGCACTTGCAACATCGTGCTACAATTTATTTACTCAACTCCACCTTGTGTTTATCTACATCATCAAGTCACACAATCTTCCAATCACCAATCGGTCATCACAATCCCTCACCAACTCACAATCACCAACCCCTCAATCACCAACTCTCTCACAATCATCATCATCATAACTCTCTACACTCCTCTGCTACAACTCTAATTCTTCAACACCGAACCTCACAATCCAATCCACACCATAGTGATCATCACCGACCACCATCAACCCACCTCACATCTTCATCACAATAGTCAACACACCACCCACAAGCAACCACTCAAACCCAAGCTTCTTTCATCACAAAATCAAGCTTGCCGAATCAAACCTCCTGCTGCTCCGACCACCGCAAATCATCACATACCACCGCCTCCCTTGCGCTCACACTCTCGTCAGCACAATTCTCTTGTCGGAACCACCAACTTCAACACCAGTCATAAATCACGGCAATCATAAATCTCTCGGTCCACCTCTCTCTACCCTCTCAATCACAAGCACTCACGTAATAGGAGGTCTATCTTTCTTTCTTGGTACTCAAGCAACCCAATCAACCTGCTCTCACGTGACATCACAACTCAACCATAACCAAACCCTCTCGATTAAACTCAACACTCCTCTCACAAATCAAAACCACCGTGGCCAACAAACAAAGTTAGATTATAAACCCATAATAAATACCATCACAATCGTACCCAATCAACATTCAACCCACTCTCGGCCATCAACATCGGGAAGCCGATTCTTGAGCCAACCCACTGTCGGCCATTGACCCTCTTTCGCAGCAACATCACGCCAACCTCGCACAACAACTACCTCGCCACCGCCGCACACCACCAGCATCAACGTGTTAAGATTCTCGGATCCCCTCACAACCATCGATTGCTCGGACCGACCTCGACATCCCGTAATCCGGAATCCCGTAAATCGGGCATCCCGTCAGTCGAAAATCCCGTAATTCGGAATCCTGTAAGTCGGACATCCCGTAAGTCGGACATCCCCTAATCTGGACATCCCGTAGTCCAAAAATCCCGTAATTTGGAATCTCGTAAGCCTGAAATTCCGTAGTTCGAACATCCCGTAAGTCGGACTCCAGTAATTCGGCCGTCATCCATTGGTCGTGAGCGACGCACATCCGACATCCTCAGTAGCCGAAACCCTCGCCACAAGTTTGTATTGTCAAGCTTCAAACTCAATTTTTTTCACCGCATTGAATTTGAGGGGGACTGTTGGATTATATTATATTTCCTATATTTATGTTTCATTTTCTCACATGTATTAGGGTTTTTATATTCTTCTATAAATAGAGATCTCTTGTACATCATAACAAACATCAATAATATATATGCCTCATTAAATCTATCACATATTTTCAAGATATAAACTCCCAAAATTGAATATGTGATTTTGTTCACAAGTTTAAAAAGAAATTTAAGTATTCACTTATTAGCTTGAATTTTTAGGTGGGTTAAGACTCTAATATATAACATCAATGCTTGGTTGGATTTGGATGTTTAGTCTATGACATTTGTTTCGGGCTTGAAGCTCGTGGATCAGAGGTTGGTTATCCCTTTACCCGTTTAGGCCAAAGATCCATCTCGTTGTTTTATATATGTCTCTCAACTCGAAGTGCATGTAAGAGTGTTGAAATATATGTACGTTGAGCTTCCAATACACATTAATTATGCTTTCTAATTGATATAAATTTGTAACATTCCACAAAGTTTATTGATGAACTTGATACGCGCAAATTTTTCTGCTAAAATCAAACAAAAACTCCACAAAATTAGAGAAATATGAGGAAGAAACTAATGTATATATGTGTATACGTATATGAACATATATAATCAAATATTTGTATCCCGTATATAGTACTCTTCCGAAATGATGTAATAAAAAAAATGAAAATACACTTTTGTTTCGTCTAAATACAAAAGAAGATATAGAAGAAAATTAGGGGCAAATAATGTAATCATCTAGGCGATGATTCAGAGGAAGATTGTTATGGCAAGGACTTGTGCCTATCGGAGGCACATACCCTTTTTGAAGCCTACTCTCAATGCTTCTCTCCCATTTCCTATACCCTTCTCTGCCGCTACATTTCACCGTCGTCGTCGCCGCCATCGAAACAACCACAATAACCACCAATACAACACCCACCAACCTATGGCTATACAAACACATTGTTGTTAATGTGTATCAATTCTCAAACTTGAAGAGGAACAACATATTTATAGTACATATATAGTTGGAGATGTTGACTAATTTGATTAAACGGGATCATATTGATTTTTTTTTTGCCTTTCTACTTCGTAAAAATTGATTATTGTATTTGTAGTTGGTGAGTCGAAGCAATTTGGTGGATTTTAAGCTATGGCTTATTTCAAGTGAATGTCAACAGGTTGAATAAGGCAATGAGCTGCCAATTTGGAAATGATGGTTTGTCTAATGATTCATCTTTTGAAATTATTTGGTTTCTCTTGAGAGTTTTACCAAATTATTAAAGATTTTTTTAAGTGGATTTCATGTCCCTCTGCTTTGTACTCACCAGTAATAAATTTATATTTTATTGGTGACTAATTTGTTTATTTTGATTTAATATTCAAAATTCAAAGGCTGTTCCTGGTCCTGCGTGTCACTTTCAGGCCATTAAATGCGACTTTTTTTCCTGTATAAAACCAGACATAAGGCCCACACACTACCAGTAGGCATATAGTCCAAGTCTGTAGTTTTCACAGGCCTCAGTTTTGGGCTTCGATTTATGGGCCGGACAGAGAGCCCGTTGTGTTTTTTTTTCCATTTTATTTTACAAATTTATAAATTCTCAATTTCATGAAAATCTCCAGGAAGAAGATTGAACTGTATTTATCATTCTGCTGCGAATTTTGAGCATAATCTTCAACCCAGGTTAAGATTAAGTCATTTATGGTCTCGATCATTTGTAGTTGTGTATATATATTATGTTTCCTTCAATTTATTCTATTCAGTTCATAGTTCAATTTTGTGTTTCTGTTTTCACTTACCTCAGTCTGCTTGATTTTAGCTTCTAAGTTTAGAGATGAACTGGTTGATGCTTCCTCTGCACTAAATTTGAAAACCCTTTTGAAAATGAAGCAAAAGGAAGTATCTTTAGCAATTGTGCCATCTGGGTAGTGTTAGTGTCCAATTTGGAGATGCTGATTTTCCATATTAGTTGTTTCTCACATTTGGTGGATGATAAAGTTTTGCATGTCAATTTGGGGATTTCCAGTATATGTTACTACAAGGATTAATTAATATTATAGCCTAGTTTCTGTTTCAATTGGTGTTCCCATGTATAGAAATTTTTCCAGGTAGCCAGATCAGGTTTGTATGCATATTTGTTGCTAGGAAGGTAAATGGAAGGGGTTGAAAGTATACAACACTAGTTGAGACGCAAAGAGAAATGTATAGAGTCACTTCTTTTTCTCCAGCAAATTTGCCTTGTATTTCTACAGCTTCCAGTTCAAGGTTGTTTGGTGTTTGTATAAATAATGTATGTTTCACTAGTTTCCTGATTTCCTTTCAGGCATACTGTACGAATGTCTGCCATTGATGTCAGAAACTCTGAGATACCATTTGATTCTATGCCAATAAAGCCTCCTTCACACCCTACATACGATTTGAAGGGAATTATTAAGCTAGCTCTCTCCGAAGATGCTGGAAATAGAGGTTCACTTCCTTTGTTCTCTATTACTTTCTGATTATTTGTTTCTCCGTTGATTTTCTGTACCCGTTTCAGTAATTAGTGTCATGCCTGTTATTTTCATTGGTGGTGATCTTTGTCGTATGAAAATTGGCATTGTTGAATTTCTAAAATATAATTGTATTATTGATGAATACTTGATTGTGAATTAGAACAGATGGTTCTTTTATATAGGGAACAATAGGAAATAAACCAAATAGGAAAACATAAAACTAATACGAAACCCTAATAGCTGATAAAAAAAAGGAAAGCCTGATATTAATTAACTATTCTAACATGCATATATATGTAAAATCCAATGCTCTTATAGATGCGACTTGATGTTCAATTATGCTTGGATCTTCTTGTTCAATATTTCAGTCAACAATTAAGTAAGATGTGTGGTTGAATTCAGGAGATGTCACATGCATGGCAACTATTCCATCTGACATGGAAGTGGAAGCCTATTTCCTGGCAAAGGAGGATGGCATTATTGCTGGAATTGGACTTGCAGAATTGGTATTACATGAGGTTGATCCTTCACTGAAGGTATTACTTATTGCAGTTACCATGTTTTTATTGCTTGTCTTGTTTACACTCTTCATAATTGCTTATACACGTTGAGAATCAGGTTGAGTGGTCTAAAAAGGACGGCGATTATGTTCATAGAGGACTGCAGTTTGGAAAAGTTCATGGTAATTGAAGAACATGCATATGGTGATAAGCTGAATTTATTTATTTTTAACTTTTGCAAACTCTATATCCTTTGTTTATATTATGCATGCAGGACTGGCTTACAACATTGTTATAGCTGAAAGAGTTGTGCTAAATTTTATGCAGAGGATGAGTGGGATAGCGACTCTAACTAAGGTGTTTCGATTTATTTGTATTTCATTGAACACGTGAAATGAGTTCGATGGTTACTTTGAAGCCAACCATTTGCATTTGCTAGTTTGGCAAAGTTCAAACACAGTTAAAGACCTTCTAAAAGCCTTCCTCTGTGGTATCACTAGTTTGTTGATCTTTTAGTGCTAATAAGCAATAACATATCAAGGCTCATTACACCTTACGATATGATTAAAATAACATGATCTAGATTCGCTCGCTGTCAACTTTGGATGGATCTGTAGACTAGTAAGGTATAGAGGCGAGCCTTCAGTATGAGTAGATACCCCGTCAACACAACTACCCCTCTCCGTCTGAACATTTTTTTTTTTTATCAGCAAGAAAAAAGATTTATTGCTTAAAAAAAGGAACACAAAGCCAAACAACAAGGAAACAAGCAAACACAAAAAATAAACAACCCCGAAAATAGAACAAAATCAAAAACAGAGAAACCCAACTAATCCTCTCCGTCTAAACTTGAATTATCACTCCGAGGCTCCCCTGATAAGTTCTCCATATCTCTTGGTAATGGCTCTCATGCCATTTGTGGCTATGGTAGTTTTTGAAGGGTTTGACACCATTAGTGAGTCCCATTTGAATAAATTGTCTTCATAGTCCCCATCGAGTCAGATTCCAAGTTCCGATACCCGTACAGCCAGCATCATTTTGAGAACTGACAACATGGCTATGGAATGTTTAGTGATCATACTTCTAGAAAATGCATATCAGAGTATTTTCTCCAGATCCGAGAGAGTGACATTTGTAATATTCATGTTTCCTTCAGGCAATGGCGGATGCGGCACACCCTGCATACATTTTAGAAACGAGAAAAACTGTGCCAGGTTTACGCTTGGTGGATAAATGGGCGGTGTAGATCATCTGCTTAACCCTATGATTTTAATTCCTCTCTTCTTAAATATAGCTGGTTGAATTTCTAAGATTCACTTTCTCAGGTACTAATTGGCGGTGGACGGAATCACAGGATGGGCTTATTTGATATGGTGATGATAAAAGATAATCACATATCAGCAGCTGGAGGCATCACAAATGCCATCAGAGCCGTTGACACTTATTTAAAGGAACAAAATCTTCAAATGGAGGTTGAGGTAGTCTCCCCAACTTTTTTTCTCGCTAGTTCTTGTGATTTTCTGAACTTCATACATTTTCTTGGAAGAAGTTAAGTTCAAAACTTCATATGGTTCAGTTTACATCTTCACTTGATCTGTACATTAAATTGTGGTCGTGCATTTCTCTTTCTTTTCCATTTCTTTCCCCGTGAAGGTTGAGACAAGGACTCTTGAAGAAGTAAAAGAGGTACTGAGTTTCGCCTCTCAAACAAAAACATCCTTGACTCGGATAATGTTGGACAACATGGTTGTGCCATTGCCGAATGGGGATATTGACGTCTCAATGCTTACAGAAGCTGTTGGAATGATCGATGGGAGATTTGAAACAGAAGTATGTCTTATTTCAAGTATACATTGTCATTTCACTAATATTTGATTTATTTCCTCACACTCTCTCTGATGAAGTACTCGTCTATTTTGTGCACTAATTTATTTGACTGTATTGTATATAATGTCAGGCATCAGGAAATGTTACTCTTGAAACAGTGCACAAAATTGGCCAAACTGGGGTGACCTACATTTCTAGGTAAGTTCTTAAGATTTAGAGTTTGGGAAGATGCCATAGGGTTCACAATGAACACAAGTTACAAACACCAAAGTAGTGGATACAAAATTTACGGTGTTCTGTTTGCTGTGTTTTCAGTGGCGCGCTGACTCATTCAGTAAAAGCACTTGACATATCCCTCAAAATCGATACGGAGTTGGCTCTCAAAATTGGAAGGCGAACAAACCGAGCATGATTAGCCTGTATGTGACATTCTCACAAATAAGCAAGCTAAATTATTTCATTTTCTAATAAATAAACTGATGTTTCCTATGATCCTTGCACCCTGAAAATGGCAATTTAGTAACTGTAAAACTCTTGCATTCTTGTATGGTGTAACACGAGAAAGCAGATATAAATGCAAACATAGTATTTTAGAAAAATTCATTTCCCTGTGGGTTAATATTTCGTATGCTATATACTTACATTCATGAGCTCTTTTATATGAAGTTTTAACCTTAAACCCTTGGTTTCATTTATATAGTAAGTTAAGTGCTCAAAGACATGTATGTAGACTTCCTATAAGTTGGTTACAGGTCGTAAATACCTATAGATTGTTTCAATTACTCATATAGCTATATAAGGTTGGTTATGCAATTTTCTTATGATTCCAAAATGGATGAAATTTCCCTTCTACAAAAATTTGCTACCAATATATACTAGAGGCAAAGATTTAGTTCCAAAGTTGCCAACTTTTTTTTATCAGCAGTAACCGTCAAAGTTATCAAGTTTGGCCTCGAGGTGAGAAACAATGTTATCAATATTGAATTTGGGCTCGATATTGGGTTGGCAAAGCTATCACCCTAGACCAACCCTAAAAGTCATTTGTCCATTTCCTCGACCCAACCTGATATTTTAAGGGTCATGTGGCACAATATTACAAAATTTACCCAAACACAGTTTAGGATACATATTGGTGCAAAGGTAGAATCACTGTCTTTTTGTTTATGTTTCAAATTGAAAATTGAAATTCATTTCCTTAAAAGAATTTGTCATTATTAGCCTACTTGGCAGGTGTTTCAACATTCAAAATCCACAAGTCGTAACTTACATTCCAAATACCAAAATTTCCCGGTCCTTTCATTAATAAGCTATCTGGTAAATCAGTTCTCTTTACGCAACTCTCATATTTTCCAACAAAAGCTCGGATAAAGTCAAGAAAAGGACACTGCTCTTAAATTGGTCAAGAAAATTTTAAATGCGAATATTTTCAGAAAATATTGGGAGCATAAACTGGAGTCACGCCTAGATTAATATATATGGTTCCCAATATGATATATTATCATATTTTAGTGTTCTGACTAAGCTATTTTTGTATGTCGAAGTTATCAATAAAGAATCTGTTCATGTTCACATTTTGATGTGGATTATTATCATCTTAATTTATTTCTGAGAATCTGTATGGGTTTTTGAAGTAGTTGAATATATGTTTGTCCTGTAACAGGTGACATTCAATTTATTAAAGAAACAGCACTGCCGTGGATAGAGACATGTTTTAGTTGCAATCCAGGTTTGTTTATGGTATTAAAAATTCAGATATTTGGTGCAATTTGCACACATTTATTGTGATTCAGCCTACTACATTAGACATAGAAATTGTTGTTTTTATCGCTTTGTTGCATGCGTTTTTTCGCCTGACAAATTTGTCAAACTTAATTTCAGTACAATGTTTTTGTCTAGCAAGCCAACCTTGAACATGAATCATGGCACTGCCCATGATATTAGTTTTGTTTTGCTGAGTCTAATATATGAATTTAAGGTTCATTACCTTTTGTTTTCAGTTTCAGTTTCAGTTTCATTCTCATTTTCTGTAACCTCAATGACTTTGATGTAACAACAAGAAACTGGTTTATTTTTTTCCTCTTCAATTCCTACAGTTAGATTTTAGATTTTTTATGATTTAAAAATTTCAATAACATAACAGCACAAGAAAATTATGTTACTTGCCATTTTAATATGTTTTTTCTTCATAGATTCCTGTCTAAGTGCCATTGAATACAAAATTTGAGCTAATTTCATTGACTTTCTTTCCCAAGATTAAAGTATAAGCAATTTATTTATACCAACTAGCAAAGTCTGCATGACTAAGTCAATTGGGTTTTCTTAATTTTAGTTCGATTTTGGTTCTACATTTATTATTATAACATAAAACATCGAGTGTAAAATCGAACGAGCAATTGATGTAAAACAATATATAATACCACCAAAATTTATGTGATTCCAATATCGAATAGGCCTACATGCAGAGGAGATGGATAACATTAGAGAAAGACGATATACATGGACACCAAGTTCTCGATATCGTTTTTTTTCTTCTATCAGCTAACTGGCCAAAACTAACACTAGTTTGGAGTAGAGTTTTTGGTTAGTTCTTGTTGGCCTGCTACTATTGTCTTCGCATCCTGAGTCGACGACCATATTGATTAATTTTAGTTAGTCCTAATCATAATTCAATTCAAGACACATACGTATATTCTCGTACTTTTATCCATCTTTGGTGCAAAAAACCTGAATGAAGGAGAAAATATGTGAAAGGAAGGTAGAGAAAGGTAGATGATGAAAATGCTTATCCAACCAGGCTGGTTTGCTTGATTCTAAGACCTTAACATTGAAGCAACCTTAATAATTGTACCATGTCCAGTCCATGTTCCTTGTCTTTCTGGTTACAAAAAAGCCATGGATGAAGATGAAAAATGTGAGCTTTACAGTTCCGGGTCAAGCTGGAAAGCAAGCCCAAAGAATTGTTGCATCCTTAAAGATGACAGTGACCATAACATAACATGTAAACAAGAAGCTTTCTCATTTTTGGCCAATCTAGATTCAATATCACCCATTCTCAAACTCTCCTAGTTTCTGAAACTACTCCAATAATGGCCGTAAACAATTGCTAATGCTGTTCGATTAATCATCCTGACGACCAGCATTAGGACTAATGGGTCGGTTTTTTTAGATGGAGAATTCAAGAAAATGGTAAGTTGGTGGACCTGTAAAAGAAATGTGACATGTTTCTTTAAGACTAGTAGTTAAGTGTTGGGTTAAAACATTCTTTATTTTCCCTGAAAGCTATGTTTCTAGTGCATGAACCAAACCTTATATACACTAGTTTATATTTGGCTTTACTTTTGTTTTTATCAATTTCAACTTTTGACAATGGGTCATTTCAATTTTTCATGCCCGGACCAAATAAAATTCAGCACAATTATATATGCTATATATATAGGCTAGGCTCGTTTTAATTACATGTCGTTTTGCACTTACATCATGGTGATTGAGATATTTACCAACTTATTAGAGTAATTATTTATTTTATTAATTATTTTTGGCTAGGGTGACAAGAAAATTAAGAGACCATAGCTAGTGGCTTTTCAAGCCTAGGTCAAGTCATGTTATGGCGATGGTACGTTGCCGACCATATTGCAATATTTACATGTTTATCACTTGCATAAACCTCCAAAATGATCGAGATTTTTGCTATAAATCATTTCATATTTGGATCTAAGTAAATAAAATATTAATTTGGTTTTCGTTTTGCAGCGTGAAGATTAGGTAAAGAAAAGTCATTAGTTTGAGCCACAAAATATGTCACCCGTTTTAATAGAAACATCATTTAATATATTTATTTGGAAAAATGTATATTTGTACCTAAATGTGCTATATATTTTAAAATTATTTTTACTGTATAATAAATTAAATTGTCTTAAATTATTGATCAATAATAGTGGCATTTTTAGGGACTATTGTAAGGTATTGGTGAGGCATGCCTATATGACCATAGTGCGAACAATATTTTTTTTAATTGTGCTAAAAGTGGATGGTGACTTCAAAGAAAGAAAAATTAACATTATCCACACCACAAGTAGGTCAAATTATGATTATGGGATCTATATTTCCTCTTCTTCTTGATGTTATTATCAACGAGACTTAAATTAGATTATATAATAAAATCCATATCAAATTAAATAATAAATATTTGGGATTAATTATTTGATATGATTATGATAGAAGAATATTCAACCATATTTGTCTTACTAAACAATCCTGTGACGGGAAAAGTGTTTTATATTTTATAATCACTGGTATTGATTTTTTTAATTTAAAATTTAGAATGAATTTGTTAATAATATAAGATTAAACAGCCCTTTTCACTTTTGCTAGTGCCTTTTGTTGATGTTGTGGGGTCCGATAATATATTGCAACCATAATTTGACAAGTAATATTGTATAATTAATGGAGCAGAGCAATATAATATAATACTAAGTGTTCGTGTAGATACCAAACCCTAACCCTACAAAAGTTATTGAACAATAAAAAATACATAAAAGAAAATAATAAGCATATCCTCACATGTAAATGAGTCACATGATTATGATGACGATCAAGAAGAAATGTTACGATAAAATTGACGGTACGTTCAATAATAATTTAGAATTATAACTACTCTTATCCACTACTGTGACTATGATGCAACATATAGTGCTTACAATATTAGCCATCTTCAATATTTGAACTCTTAAATTGACCGTCCAACTTAAATAAATAAAACTAACCATATTAAGAGTCATTAAATTTAAGTTACCAACAAAAAATCAATAGTAAAGAAATAAGAAAAATTTGTAAAAATGTGTTTATTATATGTCAATTTTACAAAAAAGGTATTGTGTTGTTGTCTAATGTTTGCATTTTTTTATAAAATAATTATTCCTAAAACCAATTCTTTTTAAAATCTAATGTTTTAAAGTTTTTTTTAAAGTTTTTATCTTTTAACTAAAATCTCCGTAGCCAAATTTTATGATTTAATTTTTATTTATATTATTCTAAGTTTGTAAACTTTTGCAAGTTGTGTCATGATTTTCTCAAAAATTAATAATGGTAGACTTTCTATGGTGATTCAATCCAGAGCTGACTGGTTAAGGGCGCATGTAAGCCTCCTTCGATGCCCAGATCTATCATTTCTCAGAAGTGGTCAAAACCTAATTTATGATGGGTTAAAATTAACTCAGATGCAACTTTAGATCTTGCTGCTAATAGGTTGGAAGGAGGGCTCGTCTATCGTGACCACGACGATCTTCTCCGGGAAGCTCGGTGCTTTAGTCGTGCAGATAGATTGGATCCTCTGGTAGCAGAGACAATTTTTCTCAGAGAAGGAATGGCCTGGGCAGCTCAAAAGGGAGAGACCAAATTGGTCTTTGAGACTGCCTCTCAAGTCCTCTAGTTCAAAAACTATTGCTGTAAATTTGTAAATATATATTTTTCTTTTATTTCTAGATCAGGTAATCAAGTAGCGCACTTATTAATACTTTTTCGAGTCATGATCTCGAGTTTAATAATGTTGATATACCAAACGTTTTAGCTCGTATTGTATTACAAACATTTTTTCAATATAATGAATGTGTCCCTTTTCAAAAATAGTAATATCTCCATAAAATTCACACCAACTTTTATTTGGTTTGTGTTATTGAATAAATGCAAATTTCTACCTCTACATGGCTAATAAATTTATTATTAAGTACCATTTTTGTGAAGAGGTGGAAAGTAAATGAAGAACAAGAGAGTAGGTGAAAAGAGAAGCATCTAGATAAATAAAAATAAAATAATAACCGGTATGGGTCGTAAATGGCCAGTTTATGGGCTGACCCAACGAAGCCCATTTATCAACGCTGCGTGAAGTTAACGCTCAGCTAATTTAACTGTTAATTAAGCACTTAATTTGCTGATTTTTATCAAATCTGTTAGTGAGTAAAGAAAAATAAACAATTAAGGATTTTTTAAGATTAAATTTTTATCGACTATGTCAACTAATAACCGTCATTACCTAACCTTTGTTCCCACATTGATCATGTAATAACCACTAATCAAGGGCAAAACAATAATTATAGAAAAATCCTGTTCTCATACAGATACATGGTTACAATAAATACATATTGATGGTGACACATGAACAAAGCTCTGTTCTGCAACATACAGATACAGACACCTAACATTAATTAATCCGAATTGTTTTAATCCGAAAGTTGAAGTCTTTAATTAATGAGACACGCTCATCAAGGCCAGTGAACAATCACAAAAGGAATCAGAAATTGAGAATAATGTAATGGAAAAGAAAAGAAAAGGAGAGGCTTTTAAAAGAGGGGATGAATAATAATAATATTATAATAATGGCGATGAGGAGGATTGGGACGATGATGAAGAAGAAAATGGAAGTGGGTGAGCCGGAAAAGATGGGAGAGAAGAAGGTTTTGTTCGAGATGCGAGCCGATTCCGGTAGAAAAGGGACCTTCTCCGTTCTTCTCCTATTTCTTCTCTTGATCCTCATCTTGCCCAGCATTTAATTTTCCATCTATTACTCTTCTTCAAACTTCATCTTCTGCAATAAAGTTTGAATCTTTTGAGTAATTACTGAGCAAGCACACATTTGGGGCATTTGGGTTGTCTTCACTTGACAAGACTTTTGGTGGCTTCTTTTGTTTTCTTCTTCTTTTGGGTTCAGTGGGTGTTTCTGGGTTCATGCTATAATTGATCTTAGGGTGCATTGGTGATGATTCTGGGATCTGGGTTTTTGCTGTTCTGGGTTTGATTTGTAAATATTCTGTGTTCCTCCATTAGAACTGTTTTGTGATTCTGGGAGGATTTGCTTCTGTCTCTTTTACATCCATCTTAGCTTACAAAACAGATATAGAAACCAAAAAAAAAAGTTACAGAAATTTCAAGTCTTTAGCACTTTAGCACATAGGAAACATACCCTTTAGTCTCTGCCCACTATTTTTACTGTGGGTTTTATCATACCAAGGATTCTGGTATTGGTATTGTCTGTGTTGTGTTTTGGAGGAAGAACAAGGATAGGTTACTGTTGTTAGGGGTGTTCTTCATTCTATGGGAATAGCTGATGACTCTTTACTAGATCTGTTAGTGAAGGTTAAGTCTTGGATTTCATGGGGAGGTAGTGATTTGACTTGTTTGCCAAATCCCCAATTCAAAATGTCTGGTAATGGTCAGAAAATGTGTTGCCAGTGTGATGTGAGCTCTATCCAGTTACACCATAGATATCATTGCCAAGGCTGTGGTTGTGTGTTCTGTGAACGATGCGTTCGTGGTTATGGATACAGTGTGGTTGCTGTGAAGGGCTACCATGAATCAGGGGACACAATTCAATCCTGTAAGTTTTGTTCGGAGGTGGGCTTGAAGCGTGAAGGTGGGAGGAAGTATAGTGAGAAGGTTCATCCTTCTACGTCTCCACCAGAAACTCCCGAGCCGCCATCTCCTTGTCACGGTGGTGGAAAACTGGGCTTTTGTGTCAGTGATGAATCTGTTCAGAGTGATCGTCTTGCTTGCTATCTTGAAGCCCGGGGTCACGAGGATTCTCCACATGCTGTGACTAGCCAATCTTCAAGCAGGTACTATTTGTTTGACGGATTTGAATATTTGTTTGTTTCAATCTTTGACGTTTTTGAATAAAACTCGGTTGATTATGGTATTTAATTGCTTATACAACCTTTGTAGTTCAATTAAGTTTTATCTTGTGATTCCTGGTTGTTTTTCTATGATTGTATTATAACTTAAGGTGACAATAGTTATGATTATGTTTTGTATAATAAGTGGTTTCTTGTATTATTATATTAGTTTCTTGTATTCTCAACTGTCTTATTAGAATATAAATTACTTTTCTTTGATCCAATTTTTCCATTGATGCATATATTTACAAAAATGCAGAAGTGATGAAGAAGAAGCAGATGATTCAGGGAAGCACTTTTTCAGCCAATTAACAGAATATGTCCACTGCATTTCTGATATAGATTCGAGTAGTGTTAGTGCTAGGAATGAGTTTTACAGTTTTAAGTCACTGGGATCAAGTCCTTCAGACAGCCCCTCTAGGATTAGTTTTACTTCTGATAGCGCTCGACACTCTGTATATAAGGGGCAAGAAGGAAACCCGAACTCGAGGCATATTGCCCCCTTCAATAAAGAAACTATGGCTGTTTTAGGAAAGCCTGATACAGGGACTGAGGATCCAGAGAATACTGATGATTGCTCGGATGATTTGTCAATTTTCCATGACCAATATGAGAAGTCTCGGGAGCCATTGGATTTTGAAAACAATGGTCTTATCTGGTTTCCCCCACCGCCAGACGATGAAGATGATGAGGCAGAGAGTAGTTTTTTTGAATATGACGATGAAGATGATGATGTTGGAGACTCGGGTGCAATGTTCTCGTCAAGCAGCAGTCTTTCAAATATATTTCCAGCAAAGGAGAGACACAATGAAGGAAACAAGGAACCTCTGAAAGCTGTCATACACGGGCATTTTAGGGCTCTTGTGTCGCAGCTGCTACAAGGCGAGGGAATCAGGATGGGCAGGAACAGCGTTGAAGACTGGCTTGACATAGTTACCGCTATTTCATGGCAAGCCGCGAGTTTTGTGAAACCAGATACTAGCAGAGGAGGCAGTATGGACCCTGTTGACTATGTAAAGGTCAAATGTATAGCTTCGGGAAGTCCTAGCGAGAGGTAAATTGCTTAAAGCCCTGCTCGTCATGACTACATGATTTTCTTCTACTCTCTAGAATTGGTAATAGTAAACTTCTGAACTTTTGTATTTGCAGCACGCTTATAAAAGGAGTTGTTTGTACAAAAAATATAAAGCACAAGCGTATGACTTCACAATACAAAAATCCTAGGTTACTTATTTTGGGAGGAGCTCTCGAGTACCAAAAGGTTCCAAACCAGTTAGCCTCCTTTGATACATTACTACAACAGGTTCTTTCTTATTTTACATGTATTAATCATTCCTTAAAGTAAGATTTGTTGGAATCCATTTTTAAATTTCTTGTTTCTGCTTAGGAAAATGATCATCTGAAGATGATCATTTCGAAGATAGAGGCTCTTCGTCCGAACGTCCTACTGGTAGAAAAGAGTGTATCTTCTTGCGCTCAAGATTATCTGTTGGAAAAGGAAATTTCATTGGTGCTGAATGTTAAGAGGCCTTTGCTGGAGCGTATAGCCCGTTGCACCGGTGCTCTAATTACCCCGTCAATTGATAATCTTTCAACAACGCGGTTGGGACATTGTGAGCTCTTCAGATTAGAAAGAGTGTCTGAAGAACATGAAGCTGCCAATCAGTTGAACAAGAAGCCATCAAAAACCTTAATGTTTTTCGATGGTTGTCCAAGGCGCTTGGGTTGCACGGTAATGTTCAGTATAGTGAAGCATTTCTGTTTCTTATAGTTTCTGAACTTTTAGTAAACAATGCTTACATAATCATTATTTGGAAATCTAGGTCTTGCTGAGGGGCAGATGTCGTGAAGAACTAAATAAGGTTAAACATGTCGTTCAATATGCTGTATTCGCCGCTCATCATCTATCTCTCGAGACTTCGTTTCTTGCTGATGAGGGCGCTTCTCTGCCTAAAGCATCTCTGAAACCCTCACTTGTATCAGAGAGCAAAATAGCTGATAGTCTTGGTGGATTGGATTCGATGTCTGAAAATCACGAGCCTGATCATAGCTATCCTCCATCTCCTACCGCATGCTATGATGGCTTCACGTCAAATTTGAGTCTTGAATCATGCTTTGACCAATTGGCTCCTTCTGAAATTAGGAGGCACTCTCTGTCAGAATCGTGCGAACAAGGGGAGCTTCATGAATTGGCGAAATCTGAGAGGACTGATGAAAATGATGTTTCCAGTGAGTATTTCTCAGCTACTGATACCCACCAAAGCATTCTGGTGTCTTTTTCAAGCCGCTGTGTTCTGAAAGGAACTGTTTGTGAACGCTCCAGGCTCCTCCGCATCAAGTTCTATGGCTGCTTTGATAAGCCACTTGGAAGATATCTTCGCGATGATCTGTTTGATCAGGTTACTAACTCATCTCAACTTTTGAGTCCATTTGTCCTATGCAGCTACACTTAGCGATTGTTTGTGAAATTTGCATACCAACTATTATGTATTGGCAGGCGTCTTGCTGTGAATATTGCAAAGAGCCAGCCGAAGCCCACGTGCAATGCTACACTCATCAGCAGGGCAACCTGACCATCAGTGTGAAATGCCTCTCCTCCTTGAAGCTTCCCGGGGAGAGAGATGGGAAGATATGGATGTGGCACCGATGCTTGCGGTGCGCTCACGTAGGTGGAGTCCCGCCTGCAACTCCAAGGGTTGTGATGTCAGATGCTGCCTGGGGGCTTTCTTTCGGAAAGTTCTTGGAGCTTAGCTTCTCAAACCACGCCACTGCAAATCGCGTTGCAACCTGTGGTCATTCCTTGCAGAGGGACTGTCTGCGCTACTATGGGTAAATGCACTTCAATTCAAAACCCTGTAGCTTAAATGCAACTCTCGTGTATGTGATTGTGAGGATAAATCAATGACACAAGCATCATTTTCCAGGTTTGGCAGCATGGTTGCTTTCTTTCGCTATTCCCCAATCGATATTCTCTCTGTGCAGTTGCCGCCAGCAGTTCTCGAGTTCAATGGTCATGTTCAGCAAAAATGGATGACAAAGGAAACAACAGAGGTGCTATAGGGATCTAAGACTCCTAAACACTATATAGTTTTTGATTCGTATGTTGCTTGACATCTTTATTGTCTTCTGCAGCTCCTCAAAAAGACGGAAACTCTGTATATGGAGATATCTGATGTACTAACCAGCATTGAGCAGAAAAGCAAATCTTTTGAGCAAGGCGTGCTAGACACCAACGAATTACAGAACCACTTCACAGAGTTGAAAGATCTAATTGCAAAAGAAAGAAATGATTATAACGTAAGTAGAAACTTTTATTGGTATATTTGTTATTTCAGTTTGTATTATAAATGCAAAGTAAAAACTCTGTCTCTCCTTGCTTGTAAACAGGTATTGCTACAGCCAGTTGAACCATATCAGTCTTCTGTTGATATCCTTGAACTTAACAGTTTGAGGCGCTCCCTTCTAATTGGTTCACATGTTTGGGATCGCCGCCTCTATTCACTGGATTCTCTACTCAGAACAAAGTCTATTTCCAAGGCTACGCTCGCAGAAGCCTTTCACGCCCTGCTGAAAGAGTTGAGAAAGGATGATCACAGTGAATGTTCTGACCATGACATTGTTTCCACCTCTCCAAGGTTACAGGACTCTCCTAGGAGAGTGTCACATTCAGATGTGCCTTCCTTTGAAGTTTACGCACCAGAGGACCCCACATCGACCTCAGGTCAGCGTAGCAGAGAGGAGGAGACACAGTTGGATACTGAGACTTCTGTCGAAAACACTATCACCGCTCAAGAGTCTAATCTATCGGAGAGGATAGATTCTGCGTGGACAGGAACATCAGAGGGAAATGGACCCCAAGCTGCAAATCCCCCTTACAGAAGAAGGCTGGTGGCACCAGCAAGAGTCCATTCATTTGACTCCGCAACAAGACTCCAAGATAGAATCCGAAAAGGGTTGCCTCCCTCTTCATTGTATCTGTCAACCCTTCGATCGTTCCATGCCTCAGGGGATTACCGGAGTATGGTGAGAGATCCTGTTTCTAGCATGACGAGGACTTGCTCACAGATACTCCCATCAGAGGTCCAGAAAATGAACTTGCTGCTTGGCTCTAGACCTTCATTCATCACGAGTGCCTCTCACATGGCTGATGGTGCTCGCTTGCTTCTCCCTAAACCAGGCCATGACATTGTTGTTGCGGTCTATGATAATGAACCCACAAGCATTATCTGCTATGCATTGAGCTCAAAGGAATACGAGGGCTGTGTTGGTGATAATGCGGGTTGGAGCGAGAGTGAGAGCAGGAAAGAAGACTCTTCTGCTCCCACATTCTCAGCGTCGCAGTCGTTCGGGTCTCTGGACTTGGATTACACACACTACGCGAGTTATGGATCCGAAGACCCTTCACCATCCATGTCCAGCCTGTTTTCAAGCTCCAAGAAATCTCCACACTTGAGAATCACCTTTAACGACGAATCCTCAACTTCTATGGGGAGAGTGAAGTTCTCAGTCACCTGCTACTTTGCAAAGGAGTTCGACTCCCTGAGGAAAAAATGCTGTCCGAGCGAAGTTGATTTCACGCGCTCCTTGAGTCGCTGCCAGAGATGGACCGCGCAAGGTGGGAAAAGCAATGTCTATTTTGCAAAGTCGCTGGACGAGAGATTCATCATAAAACAGGTAACGAAAACAGAACTCGAATCCTTCCAAGAATTTGCCCCTGAATATTTCAAGTACTTGACCGATTCTCTGAGTTCAAGAAGCCCAACGTGCCTCGCCAAAGTTCTTGGTATATATCAGGTCAGGCTGCTCTTACCTTGCCCTCACATCCCTATCAAGGTACAAATTTTCTTATCTTATACTAATTTAAACATTCAATGGAACACAGGTCACTGTGAAGCACCTTAAAGGTGGGAAGGAAATGAAAATGGACATAATGGTTATGGAGAATCTGTTTTACAAAAGAAACATCTCGAGGGTCTATGATCTTAAAGGCTCTGCAAGATCTCGGTACAATCCAGACACAACAGGCGCAAACAAAGTACTGTTGGATATGAATTTACTTGAATCACTGCGCACAAAACCCATATTTCTTGGTAGCAAGGCAAAGAGAAGCCTAGAGAGAGCTGTTTGGAACGATACATCACTTTTGGCGGTAAGCTCCGTTTTAATACAAAACTTAACATTTCTCCATATTATGAATATTTAAATAACCTTCATACATATTCTTTGGTGGTAGCTATATTTAGTACAAAACTTGCAATTCTCCATGTTATAGATTTTGAGCGGTAAGCTTCATTTTAGTACAAAACTTAACATATTTCCATAACATCCATACATATGTTTGGCAGTAAGCTCCAATTTACCACAAAACTTAACAATTCTCCATATTATGAATATTTCCATAACCTTGATACATATTTTTTGGTGGTAAGCTTCATTTTAGTACAGCATTTAGCAATTCTCCATGTTATGAATATTTCCATAACCTTTGAAGCATTAGTGTAACATGAATCAATACATATGCATCACAACACTTGCTATATATATATATGTGTGTGTGTTTGTAATGTATGTTTGATTGTTTATGTGTTTATGTCCAGTCTGTGGATGTGATGGACTACTCATTGCTGGTTGGAGTAGACGAGGAGCGCAAGGAGCTGGTTATAGGAATCATCGACTTCATGAGACAGTATACATGGGACAAGCACTTGGAGACATGGGTTAAAGCCTCCGGTATCCTCGGAGGTCCAAAGAACACGGCTCCCACCATCATCTCCCCAAAGCAGTACAAGAAAAGGTTCCGCAAAGCAATGACTACATATTTTCTCACCGTGCCCGATCAATGGTCTTCATGAGTATCATTCTTTTTGTTCTCACAAGCATATTTGTTCGTTAAATGATGTTCTTGTTTTTTAAATCATTCGCACGGGCTTGAAAATGTCGCCCATGGGAAGGAAAGTTAAATTTTGTGTATGTACATTTTCTATACATGTGCAGAGAAGTTAGGTTCAAAGGACTTGGCTTGTAAAGCATTTTTCCAAGGTTATGGTTCTAGTGTTGCAAGATTTTGAGCACATGAAGAGACCCACATTGTACTTATTCTTATTATTTATCAGGTGATGAATTCAGAAATCAGCTTCGAATGGAAGTAGGATGACCTATGCTTCGAGTTCATTTCTTATTTTCTTAGCTTTCCATTCGTCTTAAGGTATCATTTCTCACACATGTGTGGGACATGTAATGATTCATCGAGCACATCTCATACGTATTATAAATATTTATTTTGTGTGACATTTAATAATAATTCATATATCTGAATTTTTCAACTTGCATTCGAGTTGACCCTTAAAATTAAAAAAAAATCGACAAGAGAGAAACAATATTTGTATGTGAACATGATTTCATCTCATACTCCTAACTTCAGTAATTATGAAATCTAAAACATCTACAAGATTTCATTCTTTGATGATTATAATTAGGTCAGAGAGGATGCAAAAGCATACATGTATACACGCATATATGTATTTTCTTGTTCGTTGAATCTACGAAGCCACAACAACTCGAGTCCCTCCTTCATTCATCGGCAAGAAACTCACTCGCATATGCTGCAAGTACGATGATAAATGGTCAATATCGAATATATTAATCAAATAGAATATTTATTACACTTTTATTTGGTATAAAAGTAGGAGGAAATGCTTGACAATAATTTAGGTAGATGTTAACTTTCAACTATCAATTTATAAGACTTGCAAGCATGTATGGTAAGGTTAAATTAAAAAAAATAATTAAACTTTATCAATTGTATTTATTATTATTGGGACCCTCTCACCAACCCACTCACTTGGTTTTTATGTCAACGAAGCACACAACCCAACAATCACAAAACGTGCCACCAGAAAAAAAAGAAACATACCTCACGCGCCGGCGCCGGCGCATTCCCTCCGCTCGTCGACGCGCCACCAGCCGCATTAGCCCTGTTACAGAGCTCCATGATCTTCTCCGCCGCCTCGGCCTCGCTGCCGCTCTCCCTGACGATCCTCTCCACCGCCGCTCTCGGGAGCGTCATCCTCACGCGCATGGCGTTCCCCTCCACCCCGCGCTTGTACTCCTCCGCCAGCGCGTGGCTCTGACGCACCTCCGACAGGTCGGAGACGGACCTCCTCGCCAGCAACAGGCTCTCCAGCCTCTCCTTGGCGCCCATCTTGATCCCCGACCCGACCCGCTTCACGGCCCTGCCCGCCTCGGGCAGGTCCACTAAGAAGTAGACCCCCTTGGGCTTCAGGCTCCGGCCCGCCTCCATGGGCCTGGCCCGCACCCCGAACCGCTTCACCTCGGCCGAGTCCATCAGAACCAGACCGGGGTGGTCCTTCGCCACGTCCCCGGCTCGGACCGGAGTCCTCACCTTGAACGTCTCGCCGTCCACTTTCATAATCTTCGCATTTCTTCCTCCTAATGCGTTACCCATGAAATGAAGTAAATATAATGATTTTGTTAAGTGGAGTTGTGATGGTTTTAAGGTTTTATTGGGGAGCATTGGTCAAATATAGATGACAATTTTGACTAAACCAAAAAAATGTACCCAACTTATGCCTTTTCGGCCATTAAACTAATATTAAATGGTTCTATTTTGTCTTCTAGAATTGTATTTAATATTTCAATACACTTAAACGAATAGTTTCCTTAATTTCTTGCCTTAACTATTTTAAGAAGACAACAAAGTCACGAAAATATTGAACACTTCATTCATAGTACAACAAGAATTGTGGGCCTTCGGGTCCAATTTGATTACCCGCTCGTAAATATTGAATATTGATTGGGTAAAAGCTTTGTTGATTCCATGTCGTGTTCCTTTTTCACACACATGATGACACAATAAGTCCGTTTCAAGATGACTCCGAATAAATTTACATGTTGTGGTTTATAAGTTGAAAACGACCTGAAAATTGTGTCATGGATGTGTAACAACCATTGTTCTAAAATAATTACGGATAGAACCTACGAAAATTAAGCAGATTACTCGGAGATCTTCAGAACAATGATAAGAAAGACTGCAGCTTGCTAATCATCACTGTATCTATAAACTTAGCTATGGCTGACATTTACAAAGTTGATTGATCCTGTAACTTGAAAACAAGCAAAAACCCACAAAAGAAAGTGCTTTGTAATGAATTTCACATCAAACAGCAGATCAACTGAGTTCTTTACAACACTTACAGAAGAAATGAAACATAAATACAGAGAATAGGATGAGAATGGCTTTGCCATCTCATGCCCTCAGTTTTCACTCAGAAACCATAAGGAATTATGTAACATTCACAGTCAAATAATTGGAATGATGATATTGGCAAAAAGGAATAAAAAATGTGGGTAGTCTTTGTTAGGATTTTACCTGTTACAGGCTTCACAGCTCCTGCAACTTCCGGAGATGCTCCAATAGTGTCGTAGCCTTGCGCTTGGCCCTCTCCGAGCCACTCTTAGAAACCTCAGCCAACGGTACTGCAGCACCGAGCCTGCTTAAGCACGCAAGACTCTCGGGATCCCTCTTGCATAAGGAAAGCAATATGGCAGTGGCATTCTCTTTGCTTCGTGGGAGACCTGTCCTCAAGAGATCGATCAAGACAGGTATTGTGCTGGCCTTCACTATAGCGGCTTTGGCCTCTTGGTTGCAGGCAAGAACTGAGAGTATGGTTAGAGCTTCATCGACCATGCTGTTACTAGCGTCTGTTAGCATCTTCAGTAATGCGGTAATGATCCCGGCCCTCACAGCCCTGCCTTTGTTCCCTTGGTAAATGCACAAATTGAAGAGAGCAGTGGCAGCATCTTTCTTCCCTCTAGCGCTTCCGTTGTGGAGCAACTCGACCAGTGCAGGAATGGCCCCAGATGCACCGATAATTATTTTATTCTCATCTGCAAGCGACAAGCTAAAAAGGGTCGCTGCAGCATTTTCTCTTGCTTCCATGCTTCCACCTCTGAGGATTTGGACAATAGAGGGAACAGCACCAGCAAGCATTATCAGTCCCTTGTTGTTCTCATATATCGAGAGGTTAAGAATGGAAGTAACTGCATTTTCTTGTGTTGTCAAGTCTTCTGCGGTCAGAAGGCTGACCAGAGCAGGAATAGCTCCCGCGTCTGCTAGTAGTATCCTGTTATCTGTACTTCTTTTGGAAAGTGATCGGATTTCAGTCACTGCAGCTCTTCGATCCTGAACTGACCCACTTGAGAGCTTGTGGACCAGTGCTTCAATGGCTACCACATCATCAGTTAAATCGTGGTACGATCCATCACTCCTTTTGATTCTTCCGTTTGATAATGTCAACGGCTGCTCAATATTGTGATCAGAGCACCACTGAGTTATTAGACTTTTAAGAACATAATTTGGAGTTAGTGTCATATGTCTAAGCTTCTGCTGAGTTTTTGGACATGTTGCATTCCCACTGTCTATCCATCTTTGTATGTAAGCCCGTTCGTATGTCTGTGTAAGCAAGAGAAAGATAATCAGAAATAAAGACGAGCTGAATATTCACATTCACATTCAAATGGAAAAGTAGAGTAACATGGCGAAGCATACTTGTCCTGTGGCCACAATAACTGGATCCCTCATGAGTTCAAGGGATATAGGGCATAGGAAATCATCAGGGATCATAACAGACTCTGGCTTTTTATCCTCCTTACTTTTGCCAGCCAAATCGTCTCCCTTGTCTCCAATTTCATCAGATTGACATGCCTCGGAAAATGCAGGGAAATTCTTTGGACTTTCAAGTTCAAGACCAATCTGATCCTCATTGCCGCTTATTGACCCACTACTTCCTGAAACACTGATGCTCTTGACTTCACTCCCGCAACCAACCAAACCAATATTCTCAATATGCGAGGTTCCGTTTACTCTGTTGCTTGATGGTAGCAGATTCAACCCTTTCTCATGTGACGAGGCACGAGGTGACAGTCTAGAATTTGAGGGACCATATCTAGTTGTTGCTCGTTTCAGTTGTGCTCTAACCAATTGAACCTGTTCTTGAACTTCTTCTGAGATGTTAAAATCATCATAGGGTAGGTTCCCCAACGTTTTCTCCAATTTCCACGTCACGGATTGAAATTGGAAGGCAACTTTCTTTGCAGCCTCGTCCTTAAATCAAGATAAACCAAGTTTCAGACACATAACTAGACGTTATTCAAAGGATTCACATGACCACACACGAATTTTACCAATGTCTCTAAGTCCAATAACAAAATTGACGAATCAAGTTTCCCAATTACATCTTTAACCATTCACTAAACCATCACATACTTCACAACTTCAAACACATAAAGTCAATACTTTTACCAAATACCAATGTTTCAACTTCTTCACAGCTAGAAAATGCTATATAGAGAAGCATGGGACTCTGGAAAAGCCTTCAAGTCAAACAATCCCAGAAATGGAACTCTAGAACTCATTATACACCAAAGTTTCACATTGAAGTTAATCTAATCTACAACAAAACTGGTTCAATACATTTACACAAGTGCAAAAAGAATCGCATTCAAAACTTTATATGAAATCATAAGCAGAGCCAAGCATTGCACAACCCAATAAACCTCACAAATAACATTTCACATCCCAATTTAATCAAATAATTGACATTGAAAGTAAGGTAACAGATCTCAGTAGCTAACTGTTCAGAGACGAATTCAGACTCAATTTTCTTTTCTCCACAACCAAACAGAAACCAAAAAGAGTACAAAATCTTTAACAGTAAGAAGATTAGAGCAAAATGCAAGTGACTCACAGAGACGGCGTTGGAACCGAAGCTGGCGGCGGCGGAGAGGAGGCGCTTGGCAGCCTTGAGCGAGGCCACCAGATCGGACCACCACGGGTACGCCGTAACACTCCCCGACGAAGCCTCCGTACCGATCTCCGCCGGAGGAGACCTAAAATCTCTCATCTCCTCGAACAAATGCGTCAGCAAAGCCACTCTCCGAGCCAGATCCGTGCAATCCTTCCTAAACGCGTCGCCTCCGGCGGAGGCAGTGCGCGAGATGTCCCGGACGAGGGAGAGGAGCAAGGACGCAACTCCATCGCCGCCGGAGACGGCGGTGGCGGAGACAGCTCCGGCCATTGAGAGCAAAACCAGCAGAAATGTTGTTGGTGTGTTTGGGCTCTGGTTTTGGCTCGGCCGCGTCGTGGAATCAGATTTTATTTCATTTATTTGGGATTGGGCCTACAGATGAGCGACACGTAGCGTGCCCGAACAGCACAGCATACAACAACATTACAGTACAAACACAGCTCCGTTTAGTATACTAATTGGGCCCAACAAAATATAGTAAATTCATGTTTTTGTAAAATTTTTGAATTGATTATTTTGGTTTACTACGTAATCACTTAATCTAAATGATTTTTTTCATTTATCATAATGCGGTCTGTCTCCTTCAATTAAGGTTAGTGTTTGTCTCGTCAAATTGGCGAGGTACGCGACGTGGCTTATGTCTAATATTTGTGATTCTACAATTTTGGAGGGTGATGTTCTCGCGATTCTGTGTGTGGGATTCGGAGAGTGCTGAGATTTAGGAGGTGGTAGCTTTGGGAGAGAGACGTCGCGTTTCTGGGATTGGTGGTTGGGATCGACGGCAGAGGTTTGCGATGGTACAAGTGGGGGGGGGGGGGTAATACTTCGATATCATCTGCGAGTGGAGACGAGTTCTGAAGGGGGTCAACGGTGGTTGGGCCAAGAAAATTTGGTGATTAGCTTGTTGCGGGATCGAGGGAAGACGGATTCGAGAAGGGCACATCGAAGGTACGATAGGAAAATTCTGTCGATTTTATCGTTGCGGCTTTGATTGGTTGATGGCTCGGTACTGGGAGAGATCAGGAGTTCTCTGGTGTTGATGGGCAGATTTATGTAAGCATATCGAACTAGGGTGTCTTGGTTTACTTAAGTTTCAATACGTACTCGTGGCGTCCTATTAGGCCATTTGAGGGTCTAGATGACACGAGATTCTTGATTTGGGAAGTGGATTAGAGGGCATCGTTTTATTTCATAGGTTTATTTAGGGTGGTATACTAGGGGCTTGCTCTAAGTGTTTTCAGGGTGGTTCATGTAACAGATTTACAGAGAGTTTCAGCCCATTCGAGGTAGAGGCCGCAAGTTTGCAAGAGGTATTTCATTGCGCTATTATTTATTATGCTCGTCGTTCTCGGGGTGGTTCTTGTAATGGATTTGTGCAGAGTCTCAACTCATTCATGGTAGAGGCCGTGAGGTTGCAAGAAGCATGTCGATGCACTATCTTATATTTTGCTCGTTGTTCTTGTAATTACATGACTCATGAGTTAGACATGTTTGATTTAACTAGCAGTAACTATAATGATAGTGCGGTTTCTGTCCCACATTTTATAATTTTTTCGATGTTTTGAAAAAAGAGTTTACTGTCAATTTTTTCAAATAATAATAAAAGTTCACATGGCCTTTTACAAAATTAAAAAAGGTCCTCGCAACTTTTTCCAATGATTTCTTGAAATCGCATAGTAGAATTTAGAAGTGAGCTATATATATATATACATAAATTATTGCATCTATTCTCTCTTATCTGTTAATTAAAAAAATCAATATTTAAAGCCAAAACAATGATTCCACCACAAAATATATGTATTTAACGTATTTGTCATTTGAAGTTTCTTTTGCACAAATATACAGTGAGAGTAGGAAAACATAACAAAATATTTAATTATTACAACTTGCTAATACTAATTAATACTAACGCTCAGACACAAAGATTTGTGGTTTCTTGTTAACAACGTGGTGACCACTTGTGATTTGGCGATGCTGACGAGGTTCTTACACAAATATATTATGAATTTAATAATTTCATCTTATATAATTTTATTTTCCAGACGTGATCTCAAGTCTAAACTCTCAACAACACTTGCATTTTCTTAATCTATTTTAAATATATTTATTTATTGAAAGTCCTTGGACGACCATTGAATTTCTTCTTTTTAAAGAAAAAATCGAATTTTATTAATTAAATTGTAACTAACCCGGCATCAAGCCGGACAACTGAAAGTACAGATGGTGGGATAGACCCTTCACCATAATTCCAGTTACTGTTGGTTAAAACAAATATGACCAATTCGTGAGCCATTTGATTACGAGCAAAACAAATCACAAATGTTTCGATAATGAATAGTACGCAATACCGTTCACTAATTACTCCTCCAAAATTGTTCAGCTCGACCCGTTTAACATCATGTAGAGTCACGGCCTCCAACTCATGCGGATGGAAAAATCTCGTGATCTTGCTGTGGGATGCTTTACACATGCATCTCTGATAGCCCCAGAGACCAATCGACTCGAACCAGTTAGAATCATGCAGAGTCACGGCCTCCAACTCATACGGATGGAGAAACCCCGTGATCTTACTGCAGCTCGACTTAAACCAGCCTCCTCGATTAACCATGCGATCAATATGACCATCACGAAATTCAAATCCTCCCAGCTCATTGGGTTTAACCGGAGCAACCCATCGATACCAGGAACTCCCCGTTTCCTTCCAATATCGATCCCAATATGACACGTATTGAATCTTGAGCAAGCCAAGCCCCCTAGTTCGGTATGATTGCATGAGTCTGCCCATTGACACCAGATAATTTCGGTTCCCTCCCAGTACCGGCCTACCAACCAACCAAAAGAAAAACCCCCGACCCTCCATGCTCCGCCGTCGCAACCCAAGCGCGACCTATCTGCAACTCCAGCCTCACCCATCTCAGCCCATCCCCAAACCATCCGACCTCACCTCCATCAAAACCCGATCTACCATCCGACCACACATCCATCAAATTCAGATCTACCTTCACAAAAACTCTGCTCCTACCATCGGACCACGCCGACGTCACTGCCAGTACCACGCTGATGTCGACACCCATAGGAAATCGACGCCGCGAGACTTCGCTCAATTGTGACGAAACAAACCCTAAGAAAATGGTACAAGTCATCGCACCCCCATTAGATTTCTTCTTAATCAATTATATTATGTTCGGTTTATCTTATTTTTTAAATTTAATTAAGTGGTAATATGTTTTACAACTTTGTACCATGCAATTGTTGCATTTTATGACCATGTTAAGTACTTTGAAACTTCAGTCACTTTACAATCATCTATTTTCAAATTGTTGCAATTTACATCAAATTAGGATTATAAACATATGAAATGACAATATTATCCCAACATATCAGAAATTAAAGTTAACAAATAAAAAAATAATTGAAACCAAACTTCTCGTCTCGCAAGTTTGCAGCGGGAGGAGAGAGTCGTTTCAAATTTAAAGAGCTAATAAAGTAGATGACAGACATGATATCATATCGGAATGGGTACTAAGATTCATTGAATGAGACGTTTTTAAAGTCAACATCACCGAGTTCATATCTTGCAAGTCAACTCATTAAATATAGGCTTATACTTATTATATATTTAGGTCACTAATTACAATCTCTATGCTGGTGGTATGACTATTCCAAAATATTCGACCCGACTTGGACTAAGAAAAACCAAACAAATATAACCAAATTAGTTCGTTATAAACAAAGCCAAAATGAACATGTTTAGTCCTTGTTCATAAAAGTAGAGTCGATAGAAAATCATATGTGAACAACCAATTAAATTAAACACATGTCTCATTTTAGTTTATCGGTCTTCATAAATTGAACATACAAATGTGATACGTGGATGGCTATGAGAAATAAGTAAAATAAAATGAGTTTGAAGTTATTTTTGTAGTTTATTGGGTTTGAAGATTTCAATCGAAGAAAGTGTAGGAATGAATGAGAAAATAAGGTAGATGTAGAGAATTGGGTAGGGTTTTGAGGAAGAACCGCCACTTAGCTGGGCGTAGGCTAAGATAAGGTTTAACCGCCACTTAGCCGGGTTTAAGATAAAATAAGGTTTTTACGCCACACCTAGGATCTTCGACCTAAGGTGATAAGTAGAACAAGACAAAGTCTCAAACACAAAGCTATAATTTTTATTCTCTCAAATCTGAATTTTCCAAGAGCCAAAGCCCCTTTAAATACATATAATTAGAAAATAACAACTAGGAACTACAAAAGAAAATAACAAACTGGAAACTAAGATACTAGAAAATAACAATTTGGAAAGTAGATCTACTTGTACTACAAGCCACTTATTCTAGAAACTAAATATTAGGAAATATAAAATAGGCAATTAAAAAGTGTTGGACACATGTGCTTAAATTTCTTAATAACCCTACATCAAACTTCCAAAGTTGTGAAAAGAGACTTGTCCTCAAGTCTTTGCCATTGTAAGGACGTAGATCTTTATAATTGAAGGCATAAGACATTTCGCACTCATTTGGACCTTCTCGCCTGTTCTCGAACAATATCCTCAAGTCTCCACCAGCGTCGAAAGGGCGTAAATAAGCTATATTAAATGTTGTCATCAATTGATCTCTAGCATCAAACGGACGCCAATCAACTGCATTAAAAATAACTAATTTATATGCACGGAAGTTGACGTATTTCACAAGTTCATTTTCTTTTCATTTCTCACCATCTTTTCCCATTCTCATATGATCATCCTAGGTTTTCTTCGGTGACATGGGAAATATAATATAATTTCCTTCATTGTGCACAAGAGAGTATTAGTTGGATACTTCATCATGCTTATCTTCTTGATCGAATTGCCACAATTATCCATCTCGCTTTGGATTTATGTCACATAAAAAAGGATCTTCATAATTATGAGTGCTTGACTAACTCAACGCATGCTCCCTTATTTTTGTCGCAATTTCATCATCGAGCTCTTGTAATATATATGTCTCAAGGTGTTTATTTGTTGGCATCTCCAATTTGTCAGCGAGAGAAATTTTACCAACAATAGTGAAAAATTCTCTTTTAACAATAAAGTTGTGTACCTTGTTTTGAACATGACAGCCAGTTTGAAAGATGTGTGATTTATTCTTTTCTTAATCTTCTTTCGATTGGATATTCATGGATCTCGGTACAATTGATAGCTCTTCTTGAACAATACATGTGTCACATCCATCATCTTTTAATGTTGATTTGAATCCAGCTACCAATTTATCGTCGGCTTTAATAACAGTTTCTTCTTGCGACACCATCGCTCCTTTGATTATGCCTTGATTTTCAGTGTGATCTATGCATGTTCCTTTGGTGTGAAACATGTCGGTTCTCAACACATCAACCTCCCTCGTAGGATTCAGACTTCATTTGAGACTTTCTTGCATGATTTAAGAATGATCTTGATCCACACGTGAATACACGACATTGTTTGCCTTGAATTCAATAATGTTCTCATCATATTTTTCATCGAGCATGTCATCTTCACTTGCCACATGTCCATCTTCCACGAGTTCTACCACTTCTTGATTAGGACACTCAGATGCAATATCCACTAAACCTTGACAATTAAAATAATTAAGTTTATTTGAAGAGTTTTCAAGGTTTACCTCATATACTTCACTTTCTACTTTTGGCTTGATAGTTGTACTTGCTTCGTATGGTTCTTTTGCCACACAATGCTTGGCTTCAACAAATCTTCTAGATGCGTTAATTCTTCTCTGCTTGTTTTGAGTTTCAACTTTTAGTGCATATTTGATCACATCATTCAATGCGTAGTAAAGTTGTAGATCGACCACCTTTGCGATGTCCCATTTTAGACCATCAATGAAACAATTGATTGAATGTTTCTCAGCTTCTCTTACTTCGGCTTTCATCATCAAGGTCTCAAATTTAGTAACATGCTTCATTGCCTCAACTTCTGCAATTTGAGATACACCTCATGTTTGTAGGTAGATGGAGAATATTTTCTCGTTAACTTTTTTCTCATCTTATCCCATGTTATGATCTTGACACGGTCATATCTTTCGTGTTGTCTTCTAAGGTTTTCCCACCAATATGAAGCGTGTTTTCTCAATCTTACAGCAACTAGCTTTACTTTCCAATTCTCGGGTGGTTTAGTATAATGGAACACCCTCTCTACGGTGCTCAACCACTCTAGGAATTGATCTTCATTCATGCAGCCTTCAAACTTCGGAATTTTTAGCTTTGACATTTTAGTGTAGGCAAAATATTCCTTATCCGGCCTTCTCTCATAGAAATCACGATCTTCATAATGAGTTTGATTTTCTCTAAATTTTTCATGTTCATCATACCTCCTTGTCACACCTCTATTTGATTGGGCATGAGATTGAAACTTCTCTTGTTGCATGAAATCCTCTTCGAAATCAAATCTTTGACCTTGGCGTGATTTTCTCGCATTACCACTCACATGAATAATCTTTTTGGAATCACAACCGCGCCCAACTTGCTCAAGAAGTTTTTGAACTTGTAGTTCGAGATAATTAATACGCCTCTGCTCATCGGACAATGATTTACTGTCATCCTCCCCGCCATTAGCAACGCTTGTAGATTTACCACCAGCCATCCAACCAGTGCTCTGATACCACTTGAGACGGGGATGGCTACGAGAAATAAGTAGAATGAGATGAGTTTGAAGTTATTTTTGTATTTTATTGGGTTTGAAGATTTCGATCCAAGAAAGTGTATGAATGAATGAGAAAATAAGGTAGATGTAGAGAATTGGGTAGGGTTTTGAGAAATAGATTTGCCACTTACCCGGGTGTAGGCTAAGATAAGGTTTAACCGCCACTTAACCGGGTTTAAGCTAAGATAAGATTTTTACGTCACACATAGGATCCCCGGCCTAAGGTGATAAGTAGAACAAGACAAAGTCTCAAGCACAAAACTATAATTTTTATTCTCTCAAATCTGAATTTTCCAAGAGCCAAAGCCCCTTTAAATACATGTAATTAGGAAATAACAACTAGGAACTACAAAAGAAAATAACAAACTAGAAACTAAGATACTAGGAAATAACAATTTGGAAAGTATATCTACTTGAGCTACAAGCCGCTTTATTCTAAAAACTAAATATGAGGAAATATAAAATAAGCAATTAAAAAGTGTTGGGCACATGAGCTTAAATTTCTTAATGCCCATGCATCAAAATGTTAGGCCAACAAAAAATAATTCAGAATAAAAACTTGAAAATTCATAAAAATGGATTCAAATAAAACCAACTGGATTGAATCTACAACTAGCACATAATCAAATCTATTTTCAACAGTTCAATTTGATTTTCTTAAAATTGGGCCGGTTGATTCAGTACAAAACTGAACCATAAATATTTGTAGTTACATGATATTGTATATAAAAGGTCAACTCCTTAAAATATAGTTTTAAGAGTAAATAATTTGTACTGCCCTTTATAAGTCAAATACACATGAACTCTACTTTGTTGGTATATCATTCTTCAAAAGTTGGTGTCCTTTAATTTCATACTTTACGATTTTTTTCATTTGCATTTGTGCTCGATTTGACTTTCATATGCATGTTTCACAACACATTTTTTTGTTGAGATCTTATTAAAATAATTCCAAATATGCATTTGAAATATCTACAGACATAATGTTATTAGACAACTCATTAATCCATAAATAATAAAAAATTATAATAGGATTAACAAAAACTTAAGCGGGTCACAAAAAATAGGCACTTTAATTTGTGTCCCCCTTTCCATTTGAAGCTTGGTAGCTGTAATGCACCGCTAATAACGAAATCGAAAGGTCAATAATCAAAAGTGTTAGGCCAAATACAACACATTATTATCATTAATATTCTCCGCGTATGTCTGGTACGATGCACAACACACTTGCATTGCATTGAACCTTCCACGTATGGTTTTCACGAATCATGCATTATTGTCGACGATGGGTCACATTTGTTTCGTACTTGAATTATTCGTGTCGCTTTATCGATATGGGTCTTCTTAGATTTGTTTGGGCCCGGTTGTTTGATTTGTATTAATATGGGCTTTCATCAACTCAGGCCCAATTTTCACTTACATCTCAAACTTGTCGGTTGTCACCGACCTTGACCCTCGGATGGGAAGATTATTACAACCTCAGAAGACAAACTCTGCTGTCCGAATGACAAGTCAGATAGAAGGAGAGGTGTGTGGGCATAGTCAACATTGACCAACTTCCCATTCTTGTGTTGCAATGGATCACTACTCCATCGTCGACTATACGGTACATTATCATCTTCTCACGGATATTAGCACTTCAAAAGCTCCGTTTATACAAACAATAAGTTTAAGTTGATAAGTGAACAATATTTAATTTTACTAATCACATGTGACTCTCAATTTGTTGTGTTGAGTGGTTTGTCAATTGAGCTGTTCATAATTTAATTAGATGGACTCATTTATATAATGATCGTAAATTTAACAAAGATGATGCTTCAATTAAAGTAACATCTATTATTCTCACTTAATCGAAGCCAAATAATAAAGTTATAGGTTTATTAAAATAATATATGAATCATACCAGTGAAAAAAAGTTAATAGCAAAGTCTCAGCCTCTCGTACCAGTGAAAAGTCCTCCCAATAATGCTCGGACCAAAATAGAAATAAATAAACTGCAATTTAATCAAAGGGTCGGGGCACAGTAGCAAAGCTTATTGCAAAAGATCTAACTCTAGATTCAAAACTTTTAGGGAAGGTTCTTCATCAAAAAAAGAAGAAAAGAATCCACATAAATCACAAGTATGCGGAAATAATTGTTCAAATTTTCACAAATTAATTATCGAGAAATGGCACACAACAAAATGTTGCTATGATTCATACACTAACGTACATATTGCTATATATACGATTCGTACTAATGTTGCACCATAATTAGTAGGCACTAGGCATTGGTCTAATTAATATACACACGTAAGCGCATGAATCTGAGCTCATATGATTTTAGTACCAACGATGTCACGACGTTCACAGCACATGGATCAGTAATTAATATTAATGTTATATGTATATATATATATATATATATATCATCTGAAGAGAGACAGCGTGGGAGCTAAAGAAACTTCCATGGACGCCGATTCGGATTCATTAACGTTGTTGTTGTTGTTAATGTCGTCCACAACAACGTTAACGTTGTTATTATTAGCCATAGGACATTTGATGGTGAGATCGAGGTTCAGATCAAGCTGTAACAAGCGTCCTGATGTTGCCACGTCATCCTCCAGGCAGCTCCCAGCGTCCGACACTTGGTGGTCAGTACATTTCAGACCACCTCGTACCTTGGAGGCTTCTTCGTCGCTGATAATAATCTTATTAGTTCCTGAATTAGTTGCGGAGATTTTGTGGCAATTATTATTATTAGGGGCCAATTGCTTTTGTAAGCCCAACAACCGGTGGTTGTTGGGATCGACCCCCATGTTTGTGAGCTTCCGACTTAGGTGAGAGTTCCAATAGTTCTTCACTTCATTGTCCGTCCGACCCGGCAATCTCCCAGCAATTAACGACCACCTGATACAATTATCAAATGTTGTATTTTTATCAGTGTTAAATCGAGTAATAGCGTCGTAAAACTAGAAATCGTCTTAATCGACAAAACTTTGTTGATGTTTTATAAAAAAACAACAAGAAAAGAACCGAAACATTATTGACCTAATTAACACTGAATTCTATATGCCAATTAGAAAAAAATCACTTGCTTCTAATTGTGTGTTTGACTTAGTGCCTGTCTTTCATGTTGAGGACAGTGCTTCAAGAACATCAGAGTTTGTATTTGAGTTAAAAAAAGACTAGTATGTTACATCTTGAATTAAATGTGTATGTAAACTCGTTTTTAACTCTATAATCATTTCGATACATTTGAGTTTAAATTTACGCTTGGACCTAACACCTCAACATTAATTTAAGTTTTTCTTCTTGATTGGTACATATGCATGAATTATCTCGTACCGGTTGCCTAGGAGAGCGTGAAGCTTGATGATAAGGTCTTCTTCATCCTCGGCGAAATTGCCTCGTTTGAGGTCGGGCCGGAGGTAGTTTATCCATCTCAGTCTGCAGCTTTTACCGCAACGTAGTAGACCTAATAATAATCAATTAGAAGGAAACAAAAGTTTAGTATAATTCGAACATAACAAGTATATATTGTCAACAATAAAATGATGATCAAACCCTAGCTAGCTACCTGCAGCCTGAGGGAGGGTTCTCCAGCAACCTTTGCCGTGTTTACGAATGTAATCGATGAGCTTCTGATCTTCTTGCTTTGTCCAAGCTCCTTTGTTGTTGTTGTCTTGCCTCTCACAACAAGGCTTCCTCATTTTTCAACAGAAATCGAAACCCTAGTTATGTCACAGAAGCATACACAATATGTATATGTAAATGTGATCAATATTGTCTATGGTTTGGAGCTAGGAGGGGGAGAAGATGAATATTGGGGATGGATATATATCATACAATATGCAACTGTTTGTTTGGATACCGAGAAAATGAAAGGGAAAAGAAAATGGGAATTGACTTGGACCGGTGGGTTTGGACATGCATGATTTTCCTGAAACTCAAAACCGAACTCGTTCCGTTGACCAACAGTACAACGTTTGTGAGTTGTTAGTTAGTTTCGATAATTGCCGTTTAGTACAAGTCCATATCATTCATGTCTCACTCGACCAATTATATTATAAGGGCGTATTTAGGACCAAATTTGTCTATACATCACTCTCCAACAATACACACTAGCTCGTATTTGAATAAAGATATATATGTAGGTAGAGGAAGAGTCAGTAGATAATTCACATGCTAATTGTCGTCGTTACGTTGACTGATAGTTATATTCTGAAAAACGGCTTGTGTCCTAATTTCAATGGTTTGGAGAAATTTGAGGATTCTCGGTGCAAGTACTAACCAAACAGTCCTTTTATACTTACATAAAAAGTTAATTTCTATAGCTAGCTACACATTCTTTATTTCAGTTATATATATATTGTTTGATATTTTTTTTCTCAGCAAAGAAATGATGATGAATTAAATGATCAGCTTGCCAATTAATGTTCCCAAGTAGAAAACGAAGGGCAAGGAGGTTGATACAAGATACATAAGAAAGAGGAAATGATGGAAATAAAAATTACAACGGAAGACATATAAAAAGACAGAAAAAATGAAGCTTGGGTTGCAAGAAAGTCAGAAGACTCCATTTGCAACTGAAGAAATCTTCCAGATGATGGCTTCGGAACTTTGGAGGGTGTTGTTGTGAAAGAAGTCTTTTCTGGCCAACCAAAGGACCACAAAATAATGTTGCTAAGGCATAATGGAATACGTTTGGCAACATCAGTACTGTATCGTTGAATATGTGCGCGTGACACGTGGCCGAAAAGTTCTGCCGCGGCCTATTTCAACATTCCATCGGGTCCAAAACATTTCAAAAATTTCTACTAACATTTTATTGGTTTGGACGGTTTATATTTCAAGCCCGATTTGTATTTAATTTTACTTATATATATTCATTAGTCTCAGTCATTTTAAATATTAAAATACGATTCACTTAAATTTTGAATATATTTATGTGTATGTTACACTTTCAGTTTTTTGTCTGAATTAAAATGACATTCTAATTGAAAAGTACAAATTAAGTGAGAGATATATATAGATAAATTAACATTTGATATTACGTTAAACATCGTCTCACCTAAAAAAGCTCCAATTAATTAGTTTATGGAGACTCGTACTAATTATTTATATTAAATTATTAACTTGACTAAGAGTTTGAGTTATTAGTTGATAAATTAATTATAGTTTTATATTATATTTGTGTTCGGGTGAAAATATGGATGGACGTATATTTTAGGGTAAATTCCACATGACTCTCTTTAACTATACACGAGTCTCACATGACCCCCCTTAACTACAAAATCAATCTGTGAGGTGCTTTAACTATCCAAAAATCCCACTTTACCTTTTTTTGTTGACTTTTTTCAAAATTCTGTTAAGTTTTTGTGAAATGACGAAAATACCCTTCTATCTGAAAAATTAAAATAAATAAATAAAAATAATTTTGAACTTTTTTTCCTAATTTTCTCGTTGTACAAAATTAAGAATAAAATTTTGTTAATAGTAAAACTAATTTTTAAAAAGTTTTTTTTACAAAAAAATTTTAAAAATAAAAAATTACTTTTAAACATCGTTTTTTATTTTTATTAATTTTTATAAATAAAAAATTAATACTAAAATATTATTTTTATTCTTTATTTTGTACAATGAGAAAATAGAAAAAAAAAGTTCAAAATCATTTTTATTTATTTATTTTCATTTTTCAGATACAAGGGTATTTTCGTCATTTGGAGGTTTTGAAACAATAGATATAAATTGGAAGTTAAGGGATTTTTCAAAGAAAATAAAAATATGAGAACATATACTTTTATAAGGTTATGAGATTTAATTTCGTCAGTATATAAAGTCCTGATAATATATTATTTTGATGAGTTAATTTTAATTATTATATACTTTAATAATTAAATTAATTTTATTGATTTATATCTATTCGACACGAACACTTAATTATAATGTATATGTATATAATAGATACAAGCCGATTGAGTAAATAAACAAGAGGAGGAGAAAATTAAGCTTATTATTAGTGATAAAAACTAGAGATAGATATTCGAGAATGGTTGTCGGTAAGAGAAAAAAGATAAAACGAAATACAAAAGATGCACCGACGTGCAATCACATGCACTGTTGTATATTAGAGTGAGTGACACTAACAATATAACATATCTGTGCTCAAACTGATCAATCAGTCTATGATGTCGGCGACTCTAACTGGTATTTTTATTTTTATTATTATACATGAACTTATTGAATTTACCCAGAAAATATCAACTTTAATTACTACGTACATTTAAAAGTGAGGACAGAGAAGAATATGCATGGTCTTCAATATATCATTTTGTATTATGTATATGGTAGATATCAGTCACGCATTTTTGCTGATTCATACATTTTTTCAAAAGAGTGACAATTAATATTCTGTACAATTTTTTAAAGTGTTTTATAAACAATTTTTGCATATTATTTTTTGACGCCAGACCCAACATGTTAGCAGAATATTAGTTGAATTTTATGACAATGACGTGCAAATTTTGAAAACGATCTAAAATTAGATTATTGATGATGCTAATAAATAATCATATATATATATATATTAGCATAACTTTATTTAGAAAATTGAGAAAATAATTGTAACAAAAAACAAAATATAGTTAATAAATTATATTAACTAGATAATATTCATATTACGCTCAAATCAAAACATCTCTAGATATTTTCTCTGTATTTTAAGGTTTGGTGTGCGTGCTTCCTCATCACCGGCAGAGCCACCTCTCTCTAGCAAGGCTCTCCGTCGACTATCCTTACCTATTCTCGGAGCTTTTTTTGTTTTGACTGAAGGGATTTGACGTTTCTGCGAAAGGAAGAGCTCGGAGTGGAGCTCCATGTTCGCCAGCAACTCTTCCGCTGCTGGCCAGAGTTGCTCCGTGAACAAGGAGTCTCGAATCACCTATGCCACGACCATTACGATGGTGGTCAGAGCCGTTGACAGAGATGATTCAGGCAAGGAGGTTGATTCGAAGGTGCTCAAACTAGATATGATTTTTGCAGATCTGTTTGAAGATTTTTGTGTTGACGGTGGTGGAGAGATCATGGACAGGAGAAAGGGTAGTGTAGCGGGAATATGGTTGGAATCGGCTCTGTCTGTGCAGGTGAGGTGGTCCGGCGAAGCTCGAACGAGGTCTTGAAGCCTTTTCTCGGTCGAGACAGGGGAGCTTGGTTTTTGGTGGCTTTCCCGGAACTGCTCCCTTTCCTTTCGCCGACGACCTTATATTGTGAGGCGTTGATCTTCGATGAGTCGCGACGATAGTTGGACAGAGACGGTGGCTCATGACAGGGCCTTCGGCAAAAGGGCGAAGGCGGAAGCTTCAGGGTGGTTCCCGCCGCTTGTTGGTCGGAGGTCCTTAGGTGGGCTTAGCTCTTTCGGGTTGGCTATTTCTCGCGCCAGTGGGTGTCTTTGCCGGCGTGGATGTCACGTCTCAATGATGCTTTATCCACTGCTTGGTGTTTAGCCTAGTCCCCGGTCTGATTTTGAAATAGCTTAATTGAACTGGTTCAATTGTCATTTGTTCCAATTGATCCGGTTCACTATTTTTGGTTTGTGTTTTTTGTTTGGATTTCCTCAGCTGTGCGTTCTAATCTACTTTTTACATTCAAACATTATTTGTATTACCTGTTTTATGTTAATTTAATCTTTATTGATGATACAAAAATATGAGGTAATTTCACTTAGGTCACCACAAAAGTTTTTAGTCTCACTTAGGTCACCAAAAAACTTAATTTATTTTGCGAGGTCACCAAAAATATATTTAGTCTCACTTAGGTCACCAAAAAACTTAATTTATTTTGCGAGGTCACCAAAAACATATTTAGTCTCACTGTTGTAACTTTCGTTACTTTTTTCCGTTATCTCGCCCATGTGCGCGACACGTGACCATAATTTTTCTAATAATGGTCGAACTACCCCTAGGCCAATCTAATAATAAACGTTGGTCATGTGCCGACGCGGGTGGGTGGAGGAAGGGGCGGCGACCTCTCTCAACGTTTATTATTAAACTGGTTTCTCCCAACATTTATTATTAGATTGGCCTGGGTAATTTGGCCATTATTAGAAAAAAATTGGTCACGTGCTTCGCACATGGGCGAGATAACGGAAGTTATAGCAGTGAGGCTAAATATGTTTTTTGTGACCTCACAAACTAAATTAAATTTTAGTGACCTAAGTCAGACTACAAACTTTTGTGGTGACTTAAGTGAAATTACCCCGAAAAGTATCAATAAAGTGAGAAAAATGCAAAACAACGATAGAAAAGTCCACGACTATATTATTCCATCATGTCGCAAGGCTGTAAAAGATTTTTCGGTATTACGAAGTGGATATGTACGGAGAATTTTGCTTGGAAGGAATCATAAGATGTTATCTAGACCGACAAGAAACAAATAGTATAGTTCTTCTTCGATCTCGTTTTTTCATATCTTGGTAACTTTCTGTGGTTCCTACGGATGTTGGCTATTTTATATGATGGAAAGATGTCCATCCATATGTCGCGATCTAAGACGTCGATGGTTAAGTCAAAAGATGTCTATCTAGAAGTCTCGGGCATCACGATCTAACATCTCGCCAGAAGACTTTCTGAAGTTTCCTTAATTAGAAGATCTTCAAATATCAGAAGGATTCTTTCCGTATCAACTGTGCAGCAGCAAAAGGAAACTTGGAAGAGACGTAATCGGCAAGGCGCGTACGAGATCTTTTAGGAAACCCTAATTAGATTCTCATCCATCTTCTATAAATAGATGATCGTTCCATTCGGTAGGAGGTGGTGTTGTGTAGCTATTTCTTAGTCGATAATATACAGAGTTCCTAAGCGTGTTGGACGAGCGTGTTAGGTAGCTGTATGTTGTAGCTAAGAATATAGCTTGTGTGTTCCAAACAAAAAATCACATAAATATTGTTTAGATGTTTTGAACAAATCCGCGCCAGTGAAGCTGTGTGCAAAATTTTGAAGACGACGACAAAGGAGGAGACGGAACTGTGGGATCAGTTCTAAGAGTGGACTCGAGTCGGAGGCTCGGAGACAGGGATAGACGCTGGGTTAAGTTCACACTGGTAATAATACTATAGGGCTTAGATTTGTTTGATAGTCGTAAAGCTTTGTACGTGTGATTGGTTAGCAGAGTGCCCCCAGACGTAGGTGATGTTGCACCGAACTGGGTAACCAACTCTTGTATCGTTTACTTTCTGTTCGTTATTTTTATTGTTGACTTTGCACCAGCAAGATGTTTCACAGTTAGTCTTGACATTATGATAGACATCTTGAATCTAACCAGAATTTCAACTGGTATCAGAGGGGGCATCTTAATTTACTAGGTGTGTTCATGTTTGACAAATTCTAGTATTAAGCCATGTCTGGATCTAGAGAAGAAGGCTCCGTCAACAGACCTCCTGTGCTAGATGGATCAAATTATGGCTATTGGAAGGCTCGTATGACCGAATTCCTCAAGACACTGGATCACAAGGCTTGGAAATCTGTGATCAATGGATGGGTAGCTCCAACCACTACTGATGATCAAAACGTCTCTCACATCAAGGCAGAGAGTGATTGGACTGATGTAGAAGACCTGGCTGCCCTAGGTAATTCTTGTGCACTAAATGCCATTTTTAATGCAGTTGATCAGAATGTGTTCAGGTTGGTCAACACATGTGTGGTAGCAAAAGATGCTTGGGAAATTTTGGCCACAACATATGAAGGAACGACCAAAGTTCGCGAGCAAAAACTTCAATACCTCACGACACACTTTGAAGCATTATCCATGAAAGATGATGAGACAATCAGTGACTTCAATGTTTGGATCAGGGACTTGGCAAATGAATCGTATTCTCTGGGAAAACCCATGACTAATGAAGACCTGGTTCATAAGACTCTGCAATCTCTTAGTCCCAGATTTAAGATGAAGTCAATTGCCATAGAAGAAATGCACGATCTGAAAATTCTTCGATTTGATGAACTAATGGGTTCATTAATGACTTTTGAACTCTCACTTCCCGCTCCAGAAAAAAACTAAAGGGACTCGCTCTAAGAAGCTCAACGTATCCCTCTCAAAATCAGGTAGACTCTGAATCTGAAGATGATACTGATCAACCTCTTGCTTTGATGGTAAAAAATTATAACAGGATCATGAAAAGATTCTCGAACAGAGCTGGGAAACATGTCTATCAGAATCCTACAGAAAATGTGCCAAACAAGTTTCAGAAGAATGTCGTTATCAAAGAAGTTAGGAGATCTGATCGAACAGAAAAAGGCAAAGACATCCAATGCCATGAATGTGAAGGCTACGACCATATCTAAAAATAATGCCCAAACTTTATGAAGAAACAAGAGAAGGGTTACAAACCCTCCATGTCTGACGGAGAAGAATAAGACAGCGACGAAGAACAGATAAGCAACTTTGTTGCTTTTACTGCATATTCTTCTAACCAAGATTTTGTTATAAATGAATCGACACTCTTATCAGATGAAGTGATTGAAATTCTGAATCGTAGCCGAGTCAGGAAGTCGAACACAAAGTCTGTAACTTATGTATCGACTTCTTGTGGAAACAGTAAGCAAAGTAATAGACATATAATAATCACGACACCAGAGATGATTACCCAGTTCGGTGACTCCGCACCTACGTCTGGGGGCACTTTGCCAGTGGAAAGGTTTTTCACTATCAGGTAGTCAATAGTACAACTTCAAGCCCAACTAGCTATCACACAAGCTATTGTCCTAAGCTACTATAGATCTCACCGTGAATCGCCTCGACCAGGAGCCTCTCCCCCTGTCTTTGAGATCCTCTCAATTCCACCCTTCGAGCAAGTCCATGCTCGGTGTTGTTGTCTTCTTGGACGGAGTTGTGAATCTTCAATCACAAACAAAAACCCTAACCGACCCAAACACTTCGTCTTCGCGACTTGATGTTTGACCGGAGCAAAGATCCGTTCTATCGAATATTCATCAGCCTCTCAACACGCCGATGGTGCACGGTTAAGAGCTCTGAGAAATCTTGCAGGTGTTAGAACAAGAACAGATGATCTGCTAATGGGAAGCCAAGGGCTTTTTATAGCAGCTCACATTCCTAATCCCTCCTGGATTCGGAACAGGAAAGTCAGGCAAGTTGTTGCCGCCTTCCATGACAGCTGGAAGTCGTCTTGCCTGTTCTGACTTCCTGATGAAATTAGGCAAGTCTGGTTGCCGCCTTTTGCTGACGTGTAACTGCCAGCTGGAAGTCGTCTGACTTGTCGACGTCACTCTCTTGCGCTCCAAGTCTTCGTGGCGTCTTTCTTCTTTCGCTCCAAGCTTTGTCGAAATAGGAAAGCTTTCAGTTCTTTCCTAATCTGTCTTGTAACAAGTCGCTCCACACGTCATGCAACATGTTGCTCGACTTCTTACTTTTGCGCTAAAAAATCATGCCAACTATTAAACGTAGCAACAATCTCCCCCTTTGACAATTTTTTAGGCAAACACCTTTTCGTAAGCCCATCGTTATCTTGTGGCAATTACGCACAACAAGTGACTTATCTTGTGGCAGTTACGCACAACAAGTGATGTGACTTCTTTACTCCAAGCAGGCACATCGTCATCACCTTGAGGCAGTTACGCACACAGCAAGTTTCGTGACTTCCGATGCGACTTCTTGTGTGGCTTCTAGTGTATCTTCTGGAGCAGCTTCTGGAACTTAACTTCTTGAGTGGCTTCTGGAGCAGTGACTTCTATGTACATCTTTCGGCGCAACTTCTGGCGTAACTCCTGGTGTACATTTATCTCCCCCTGTTTGTCTAATAATATTGCTAAAGGTAATCTCATAACTAAATTTGACCAAACAGCAGGATAAAAGAAAACCAGCTCACACCATGAGCAAATAAATGGCTCAAACATGAGCACAAATCCATCTCAATCAAGAGCAAATATCCCAAAAAAAATAAACAGTCATGTTGTGCGGAAAGTAACTCGGACAAACCCCAAGAATTTAATAGTGTGTGTGGGACAAAGTTATCATAGCAAATTTCAGAGAATTACTAAAACGACGTGGAGTCGTTATCTTCTTCTTCAGCAGTAGCAGCAGTAGCAGATCAGAGGTCTTCTAGAAGGACTTCACAGGCGACTTTGCGAGTTGAGAGCGTGGCAATTGACTTCTCCAGATCAGCAATCACTTCCACCAATTCTTCCTGCATCCTAGTGCCAATTGGTCCTGAGGGACGAGAGCTTGATCCAGCTCCTGGAGTTTTGGCCATAGGAAGTCCAAGGTCTTTCAACTGCTGCCCTTCAAAGTTCTTGAGATTGATGGCTAGAGGCAGTGACTTTTTACCCGGAATATCCGACTCTCGGACAATGTTAGGACATTGTTGGAGAAGGATACCGGTGATTAGCGAAGGGAACCCGATTAGAAGTTTGATTGCACATGATTTGGCGTGCTTAACTAGATGGTCAATAATGTAAGCGCCAAAATCAATGGGAGACTGCGTACCTATTTGATAAATGAGTTTTGCTAGCTTTGTTTTGATGCTTGACCCATGCGTAGAGGGTGCCCAGTTAGCCAGATCGATGCGGTAGAGAATAGAGTATTTTGCTGTGAGCTCGGTTGCCGCAATGGTGTCCTTGACTGGCCATCCCTTCTTACGTCCTCCGGTTATTTCGACCGCTACTCTGTCCAAGTGCGGGACTTTCGGAGTGACTTCAGGGTCATCTTTGCCAAGATAGGTGTTGATGGTTGAGGCAGAGACTTCGAAGCATTCCCCCCGAACAAACACTTTTCGATATTCAGCATCTTCGGGTTCATCGAACTCGCTTGACAGATTGACGATACACTCCTTAACCAAAGTCGGGTAGAATGGGCCAATATTTATGACCGTGTTGGTCAGGCCAGCTCTACGAATAAGCTCTACAATCGCATTTATCCCTTGTGCTTTAGTGGAGAGTTCTCTTTCTAGATAAATCTTCCGTTGATAGACATACTGCCACTTAAAGGCATTGTCTACAGAGTGGAAAGAGACGTTGTCTGTGGGTGCCTTCGGTACATACTTGGGGAGCTTCTGCCCTCCTAATGTCTTCTTCACCTGTGGTAGCACAATTAGGGTGTCTTCTTCTTCAGATTCTTTTTCTTCAGGGACAGAGGTTGCTGCTGTGGTTACTGACTTCTTTCTTGACTTCTTCGGCTGTTTGGACGCCGAAGCTTCTCCTTTTTTCTGTTGCCTTTCTCTTTGGGGTCAATCTTCTCTGAACTTGAGGTTCTTCTTCTTTATCAACCAACCTTTGTGTTGGTAGTTTCCTTCTCACAGCCCTCTTGGGCACAGCTTCTTCCTTTTCCATGGTTTCAATATCGACACTTTCTTTGACATGTTCCTCTAAAAGTTGAGTGACTTCTGGAATGACTTCAGGATTATCATCACGCCCTGAATCACTGTTCGGGGCGACAAGGGAACTTTCTTCCTTTTCCAAGTCCTCGTTTAGAGGAGATTTCTCTGGTGCGGGTGTCGACTTAGAGAGGCTAGGTTGGTCCTCGGTGCTAGTGCCGTGGACTTCAGGAACAAGGGTTTCTAAACCCTCTTCAGGCAGGCTTTCTTCTAAGTTTTCTTCAGAGAGGATAGCAGATTTACCTCGTGTTGGAGTCGGAGTAGAGAGAGAAGCGTCTACTTCAATGTTTGCAGAAGCGGCTAGAGCGTCGTCCTTCTCAGCGACGGGGATTGTGTCTTTCGGCGTAACAAATGGGGGGCGAGCTTGTTACATCCTGAGGTGCTGCCGAAGTTTCCCCTAAGCCTCTTCCTCCTCGGATCCTTACTCCATGCTTGGTTCTAGTCGATTTGGAGGCAGATAATTTCTTGGCAATGATTTTTTCCCTCATCTTTGCTCGAAGTACTTTTGAAGCAGATGGTATTCTACCGCTGCGAGTACCAACCATTTAGCTAGGATTTTGTTCTTTGTGGGGGAAAGCAAAGTTTTGATGAGCTTTTTGATCTGAGAAACCCTAGCGATTTTAAATGATGGAGGAGGTGCAGAGTCTGTGGGAGTTGAACAGAATGATTTCTGATAGGTGGATAATCAGATCGTAGTCATTCTCAAAATTCAAAAAGACTAACGGGCTTTTGATAAAAGGATTTGGGCCCGGCTTGATTTTGTGGACCCTGTTTGGTCCTGATCGAGAGAAAGAGTAAAATCAACTAAAAGCTCTTCCTCTTCTTGATTGACTTCTGGCTATTCTAGACAGTAAAGTCCGAGGGTTGACCTCAGACTTTCAAACCTTTTGGCATCTAACGCCTTTGTAAATATGTCTGCGACTTGTTTCTCAGTGGGTAGGTATTCGAGCTTTATTTTCTTGTCTTCTACAAGCTCTCGAATAAAGTGGTGCTTGATGTCAATATGCTTTGTCTTGCTATGTTGCACTGGGTTCTTCGAGATGTTGACTGCACTGATGTTGTCACAAAACAAAGTCATGACTTCTTGCTTGACTCCATACTCTGGCAACATTTGTTTCATCCAAAGAAGCTGAGTACAGCTACTTCCGGCTGCGATATATTCGGACTCAGCAGTAGACAGAGCAATACAATTTTGCTTTTTGCTGAACCATGATACAAGGTTGTTCCCCAGGTAGAAACAACCTCCAGAGGTGCTTCTTCGATCTGGTGTGCTTCCCGCCCAGTCAGCATCACAATATCCAACCAGAGTAGGAGAGGTATCAAATGAATATAGTAATCCCAATTCAGAGGTTCCTGAGATGTACCTTATGATCCTCTTTGCATGAGCCAAATGACTGACTTTTGGATTGGCTTGATATCTAGCACAGACTCCCACAGAATAAGCAATGTCGGGTCGACTTGCTGTCAAATAGAGGAGACTTCCTATTATGCTTCGATAAAGACTTTGATCTGCTGGTTCTCCCATCTCGTCCTTCGTGCACTTGTCATGTGTGGCAATAGGAGTCCTCTTGTGCGAAGCCTTTTTTAACCCGAACTTCTTGACAATGTTCTTTGCGTATTCGCTCTGGGAGATAAATATTCCATCTGACATCTGCTTGATCTGGAAGCCTAGGAAATATGTGAGCTCACCGACCATACTCATCTCAAATTTAGACTGCATGTGTTGAACGAAACGTTCCACCATCTTGTCTGACTTCCCTCCAAATACAATGTCGTCGACATATATTTGAGCTATCATGATGTCCTTTCCTTCCTTCTTCACAAAGAGAGTTTTGTCTACTCCCCCTCGAATATAGCCATTATGTACAAGGAATTGGGTAAGACGTTCATACCATGCTCGTGGAGCTTGTTTGAGACCGTAGAGAGCTTTCTTTAGCTTATAGACATGGTGTGGAGAGTCATGGTCTTCGAATCCCTTTGGTTGGGCTACATAGACTTCTTCGTTTAGATTTCCATTAAGGAAGGCACTCTTTACATCCATCTGATAGAGTTTGAAGCGCAGATGACATGCGATGCCGAGAAGAAGTCGTATGGCTTCCAGTCTGGCTACCGGAGCAAAGGTTTCTTCAAAGTCGACTCCTTCGACTTGTGTGTACCCTTAAGCCACTAGTCTCGCTTTGTTTCGAGTGATGTTTCCTTGCTCGTCATATTTGTTTTTGAATATCCATTTTGTCCCGATGACATTGACATTGTCAGGTTTGGGTACAAGTTCCCAGACTTCATTCCTTGCAAACTGAACCAATTCTTCTTTCATCGCGCAGACCCAGTATTCATCATTGATGGCCTCTTGTATATTTTTTGGCTCAATTTTGGAAATAAAGCACATGTTACCTATCAGTTCTTGGCGGTCAAGAGATGCTTTTTGTCGAGTCCGAACTCCCTCATTAATGTCTCCAATCACATCCCTGGGTGGATGATACTTCTGAATTTTTCTTGACGGAGCTCTTTGCCTTGTAGGATTTGCCTCTTCATCCGGGATGATTTGGCTTTCGTCTTCAGACTCTTTGTTGTGCTCATCGTTCTTGACCTCTGGTCTGACTTCTGGTCTGACATCCGGTCTGGCTTCTCTTCTAACCTCTGGTCTGATTTCTCCTGAGAGATTCAGGACTTCTTCGTCCTCGTCACTTGTTTTCTCGTTATTGTCATCATCAATTACGACATTGATGGATTCCATGATAGTCTGGGTGCGTTTGTTGAATACCCGAAACGCTCGACTATTTCTGGAGTATCCGAGGAAGATGCCTCCGTCGCTTCTAGGGTCCAACTTGCGTCGAGGTTCCCTATCTGCGAGTATGTAGCAGACCGATCCAAAGATGTGGAAGTATTTGACATTCGGCTTTCTCCCCCTCCATATTTCATAAAGAGTGAGCGAAGTTCGAGGGCGAAGAGTCACCCTATTATGAATGTGGCATGTCGTATTTAAAGCTTCAGCCTAGAAGTGTTGCGGGATGTCTTTGGCTAACATCATGACTCTTGCCATCTCTTGAAGAGTGCGATTCTTTTTTTCAACGATTCCGTTTTGCTGAGGAGTGATGGGAGCAGAGAATTCATGGGCGATTCCTTCAGCATCACAAAAGTTTGCGAAGCTGATGTTTTCAAACTCCTTTCCATGATCGCTCCGAAGTCGAACGACTTTCCCAATAACTTCTCCCTTTTCTCGTTGAACTCTTCGACATAAGGCTTCAAAGACTGAGAAGGTATCTGACTTCTCTCGAATGAAATCTACCCATGTGTACCTTGAGAAGTCGTCTACACATACAAATATGTACTTCTTCCCTCCTAGACTTTCTACTTGCGTGGGTCCCATAAGGTCAACATGAAGAAGTTCTAGAACACGAGAAGTAGTAAGATGTTGTACCTTCTTGTGTGACGTCTTGACTTGTTTCCAAATCTGGCATTCTCCACATATTTTTCCTTCAATGATCTTGAGGTTGGGAACTCCAATGATCGCCTTTTCAGAGAGAATCTTTTGCATACTCCTCAAATTAATGTGACCAAGTTTTTGATGCCATAGTTTTGTCTCTTGAGCTTTGGATAAAAGGCACTTGGTTGGCACGGTACTGACTGTTGGAGACCATAGATAGCAGTTGTCAAGGGACCTGTGGCCTATCATGACTTCCTTCTGTTGTTTGTCTTTGACCGAGCACTTGTCACGAGTGAAGTGGACATCCAGATTTAAATCACATATTTGGCTTGTGCTGATGAGGTTTGCTGTGAGGCCTTCTACTAGCAGAGCTTCTTTCAGACATAGAGAGTTGGGAAGATTGAGTTTTCCTTTCCCGAGCACTCTAGCTTTCACACCATCTCCAAAAGTGACGAAGCTGTTTGTGCATGGTGTTAAAGTGACCAAGAAGGAGCTATTACCCATCATATGTCGAGAGGATCCACTATCGAAGTACCAATTGTTGCTGGTTGAGGTCTTTAAAGCGGTGTACGCGATGTTAGCTCGATAGTTGACCTCTTTGACTCGTCATTCCTTCCGAGGTTGGCTTTTCTTGACGGTGGTCCTTTTCTTGACCGAGCTCTTCCCATATAGCTGATAGCAGAAGGGTCGAATATGTCCTCTTCGTCCACAGTGATGACAAACCCAGTTATGTCTTTCGTTCTGGGTTTTTGACGCGGCCAGGGTAGAAGGCTTTTTGGTCGCTTGGTCAGCCGTGAAGTTAGGAGACTTCTGGCGAGACTTCTGGGGGACAGACTTCTGAGGAACGAAGATGGTGTGCGATGATGAGGCTTCTTTCGAATATCCAAGACATTCCATATTTCTTGATGGTTTTCCGATCGAAAGTATTTGGTCCAGAGTATCAGTACTTGGATTCATCATCTTTACAGACTTGGTGACCTGCTCTAACTCGCCTTTTAGTCGAGCAACTTCCTTTTTGAGATCATTAGTCGTCTCAAGAAGTCTTGACTTGTCTTCATTAAGAGTAAGAATGAGAGCGTTCTGTTTTTCGATTACCTGAGAGTCTTCAAGCCACTTGACATACCATTCGTTGTACGCGTTGTTGAGAGTCTCATCGGAGAGCTCATCATCAGAGTCATACTTCTTTGATCTTTCAGCTGGTTGATCTACTGTGGAGGAAGTGAAAGCCACATAGTTACTTCTATGCTCAAGGTCACTGTCTTCCTCATCTTCATCGTCAGTTAGGGATGCATTGAATCCCTTCTTCTGTTTCTTTAAGAAGTTGGGACATTCTCTCTGTATGTGTCCATACCCCTCACATTCAAAGCACTGAGCGCCTTTACCTGATCGTTTCCTCGTCCTCCATCGTTAGTTGTGATGTCGAGCTTCTGAAACTTGTGCTGTGGCTTGTCTCTGACTTCTCGGGTGACTTTTCTTCCTGTCATCTGGCCAAATCTTTTCATGACTCTGTTGTAGTTTTTGGCCAGCATGGCGATAGTTTCCTCGATGTCACTATCCGACTCAGAGTGTGTTGAGTTCTTCTGATTAGAACTTTTGAAAGCCACACCTTTAAGTTTCTTCTTAATAGGAGGTAGGGAGAGCTCGAAAGTCATTAGTGAGCCCATGAGTTCATCAAACTTTAGTGTCTTTAAGTCATGGACTTCTTCGATGGCGGTGATCTTCATCTTGAATCTAGAACTTAGGGCTCTCAGTGTCTTTCTGACCAAATCTTCATCGGTCATAGGCTTGCCAAGTGAATATGATTCATTGGCCAGATCCTTGATGCGCACATTAAATTCCGCAATAGTCTCGTCGTCATTCATGGTCAGAGCCTCAAAGTTAGTCGTGAGGTACTGTTCTTTGACTTTAGAAGTACCCTCTTAAGCCACAGCAAGTGTGTCCCAAGCAATTTTGGCACTTGTGCCTGTGTTGATGAGTCGAAACACATTTTTGTCTACTCTATTAAAGATAGCATTGAGTGCACGAGAATTACCTAGGGCGGCTTCATCTTCTTCCATGCTCCACTCCTTTTCTGGTTTGATGCTGGTTTGATTTCCATGAGCATCAGAGTAGTAAGGTTCCTCCCAGCCATTGATGATAGACTTCCAGGTTTTGCTGTCGAGGGACTTCAGGAAAGCACACATCCGTGCTTTCCAATAACCATAGTTTGTTTCGTCGAGTACCGGCGGACGATTGACAGATCCTCCTTCCTTTAAATCCATATTAGCTACTAAGATTTTTACAGGAAAATCACCTAAGAGATTAAGGTGCCTCCTCTGATACCAATTGAAATTCTGAATCGTAGTCGAGTCAGGAAGTCGAACACAAAGTCTGTAACTTGTGTATCGACTTCTTGTGGAAACAGTAAGCAAAGTAATAGACAGATAATAATCACGACACCAGAGATGATTACCCAGTTAGGTGACTCCGCACCTACGTCTGGGGGCACTTTGCCAGTGGAAAGGTTTTTCACTATCAGGTAGTCAATAGTACAACTTCAAGCCCAACTAGCTATCACACAAGCTATTGTCCTAAGCTACTATAGATCTCACCGTGAATCGCCTCGACCAGGAGCCTCTTCCCCTGTCTTTGAGATTCCATCAATTCCACCCTTCGAGCAAGTCCATGCTCGGTGTCGTTGTCTTCTTGGACGGAGTTGTGAATCTTCAATCACAAACAAAAACCCTAACCAACCCAAACACTTCGTCTTCGCGACTTGATGTTTGACCGAAGCAAAGATCCATTCTATCGAATATTCATCACCCTCTCAACACGCCGATGGTGCACGGTTAAGAGCTCTGAGAAATCTTGCAGGTGTTAGAACAAGAATAGATGATCTGCTAATGGGAAGCCAAGGGCTTTTTATAGCAGCTCACATTCCTAATCCCTCCTGGATTTGGAACAGGAAAGTCAGGCAAGTTGTTGCCGCCTTCCATGACAGCTGGAAGTCGTCTTGCCTGTTCTGACTTCCTGATGAAATCAGGCAAGTCTGGTTGCCGCCTTTTGCTGACGTGTAACTTCCAGCTGGAAGTCGTCTGACTTGTCGACGTCACTCTCTTGCGCTCCAAGTCTTCGTGGCGTCTTTCTCCTTTCGCTCCAAGCTTTGTCGAAATAGGAAAGCTTTCAGTTCTTTCCTAATCTGTCTTGTAACAAGTCGCTCCACACGTCATGCAACATGTTGCTCGACTTCTTACTTTTGCGCTAAAAAATCATGCCAACTATTATACGTAGCAACAGTGATGAATAGTGCCTACGACAAGCTGTTCACCCAATATATCGAGGAATCCAAAGTCCTGGAGAAACAAAGAGATATGATTCTGGCACTCTCAGAAGACAAGACTATGTTGCTTGAAACCATAGTCAATTTGAAGAAGGAAGTAAGTCGACTCAAATGAGAGATTGATCAAATGACAAAGAATGTAAAAATGATGAATCCCAACATTGATATGTTGGACACTCTACTCCCCATGGGGAAACCATCCAAAAACATGCATGAACTAGGCTATTCCTCAGAAGCCTCTATATCTAAAACTATCTTTGTTCCTGAGCAGGACAAATGGCCTCTGTCTATTCAAATGTCCCTGCCATCTGGTGTCCCACAAGGTCACCAACATCATCAGACGCAACATATTCCTCAACGTTATAGGCTGCAACATGCTCCTCAACTGTATAAACAGAGACTTTTTCAATATCGCGATCAACAAACTAAAGGCGTCGGACAGTATCATCAGCACTCTCGTGTATGCCAGCCCCAAGATGAAATCAACGAATTCTGTTACCACAATTGATTCCTCGACAACAAAATCAATGGGCATGTTACTACTGTGGACAAAAGGGTCACATCCGTCCTTTCTGTTTTTGCATGCACAAAGAGAAATATGCTCAAGTCAAACGCTCCCAACACAAGAAAGCTCTCAAGTAGGTTTGGAAGGTAAAAGATGTATCTTACAAAACTAACATTGCATATACCACTCTAACTGCTTCACCTAGAAAAGTCTGGTATTTTGACAGTGGATATTCCAGACATATAACAGGTGACAGAAGCTTGCTAATCAATCTCAAACCTTGCTTTGTTGGACATGTCACTTTTGGCGACTGTGTCAAGGCTAGGGTCATCGAGAAGGGACAACTGAAACTTCATGGTATTGACTGCCTAAAGGAAGCACTTCTCGGGGAATGACTAATGGCTAATCTTTTGAGTATTAGCCAACTATGTGATCTTGACCTAATTGTTAATTTCCCTCGTAACAAATGCTCTGTGATCACGGTAAACAAGGTCGAGCTAATGCAAGGAAGTCGATCAAAAGATAACTGTTACCTGTGGACATCGGCACCAAACAATGCCAGTACATCATGCATGTTCACCAAAGCAGATGAAGCCCAACTATGGCATCAACGTCTGGGTCATCTAAACCTTAAAAGCATGAAGAAAGTCATAGCTGAAGAGGCTATCTCTGGTCTTCCTCATCTAAAGATAATCGAAGGACGTATCTGTAGAGAATGTCAAATCGGGAAGCAAGTGAATATGTCCCACAAGAGGCTGCAACATTTTACGACATCCAGAGTACTTGAACTTCTCCATATAGACCTAATGGGGCCAATGCAAACTAAGCGCCTGGGCGGCAAGAGATATGTACTTGTTTGTGTTGATGATTACTCTAGGTACACATGGGTCGAATTTATTCGTGAAAAGTCTGACACATTTTCTATTTTCAAAGGCCTATGCAACAAAATTCGTCGAGAACAAAGAGAGAACATAGGCAAAATCGTCAGACTACGTAGTGACCATGGTACATAATTCGAGGACAGCCGCTTCTCTGATTTTTGTGATGATGAGGGAATCGCACATGAGTTCTCGGCTCCTATAACCCCTCAACAAAATGGAGTAGTGGAAAGGAAGAATAGAATAGTACATGAGATGGCTAGAGTTATGATTCTTGCCAAAAATCTTCCTAAACACTTTTGAGCTGAAGCGATAAATACCGCTTGCCATATTCTCAACGGTGTCAGTATTCGACCAGGTACGAATACTACCTCTTATGAAATATGGAGGGGGAGAAAGCCCAACCTCAAGTATTTCGTGTTTTTGGCTCCACCTGTTACATCTTAGCTGACAGGGACCCTTGTCGAAAATTTGATTCGAAAAGTGATGAAGGGATCTTTCTGGGATACTCCAGAAATAACAAAGCATATCGAGTCTTCAACAATTGCACTATAAAGGTTATGGAATCCATCAATGTGGTCATAAATGACACTGACAATATTTTTGAAAACATCGGCGGTGAAGAAGCAGTCGTGCCACATATCTCGCAAGATGTCAAGGCAGATATGCCTGATAATAGGACAGAAGAAGTCGCAGACATAGGAAGCGACATTGCGCCTAATAATGCTCCAACGACTGTTCTAGAGCTCAGAAATTCCTCCAGAAAGGTTCAAAACGACCATCCTATGCACGAAGTAATAGGGAATCTTGAAGATGGAGTTCGAACCAGACAAAAGGCTTCCGTCAATTATCGTCACATGATCGTAAATGTCTGCTTCGTCTCAAAGGTGGAACCAAAGAATGTTCAAGAGGCAATCAATGACGAGTACTGGGTGAATGTCATGCAAGAAGAGCTTGGACAGTTCAAAAGGAATGAAGTATGTGAACTGGTGCCAAAACCAGAAAACATCAATGTGATAGGAACGAAATGAATCTTCAAGAACAAGACAGCCAAACTTGGAAACATCTATCGGAATAAAGCAAGATTGGTGGCTCAAGGGTATGCTCAAGTAGAAAGAGTAGATTTCGAAGAAACTTTCGCCCCCGTAGCCAGACTAGAGGCCATTCGACTGTTGATGGAAATTGCATGTCATCTCAAGTTCAAGCTGTATCAAATGGATGTGAAGAGTGCGTTCTGAAATAGGGACTTAAATGAGGAAGTCTACGTGGCTCAACCCAAGGGATTTTTCGACCCACATGCACCAGATCATGTCTACAAGCTCAAGAAAGCTCTCTATGGCCTGAAACAAGCTCCTCGAGCCTGGTATGAAAGACTAATACTTTTTCTAATGCAGAATGGTTATGTCTGAGAAGGAGTAGATCGGACAATGTTCGTTAAGAAGGAAGGAAAAGACATTATGATTTCTCAAATCTATGTTGATGACATAGTCTTCGGAGGGATGTCTATCAAGATGGTGGAACACTTTGTGAGTCACATGCAGTCAGAATTCGAGATGAGCATGATGGGAAAACCTAGCTATTTCCTGGGGTTCCAAATCAAGAAAATGAAGAATGGGATCTTCATCTCTCAAATCAAGTACGCTGTGAATCTGGTAAAGAAGTTTGGTCTGGAAAAGGTATCTCACAAACGGACCCCCATTGCCACAACCACAAAGATTTCTAAAGATGAAAATGGAAAATCAGTAGATCACAACCTATACAGAAGCATCAAAGGAAGTCTGTTATATTTCACAGCTAGCCGTCCTGACATAATATACGTCATCGGAGTATGTGCCAGACATCAGGCAGTCCTAAAGGCGAGTCATCTTTCTCAAGCCAAGAAAATCTTGAGGTATGTTGCTCGAACGGTACATTTGGGGTTATTACACTCGTTTGATACAACGACTAACCTTGTTGGATACTGTGATGCTGATGGGGCTGGAAATACCACCGATCGAATAAGTACTTCGGATGGATGTTTTTACTTGGGCAATAACCTGATCTCGTGGTTCAGCAAAAAAACAAAACTGTATGGCCTTGTCTACAGCTGAATCAGATAGCCGCTGGAAGTAGTTGCACTCAACTATTTTGGATGAAGCAAATGCTGTCAGAGTATAATGTCCAACAATATGTCATGACATTGTTCTGTGATAATGCCAGTACTATAAACATATCTAAGAATCCTATCCAGCATAGCAAGACGAAGCACGTAGATATTCATCATTACTTTATAAGAGACCTTGTTGAAAAAAAGGTAATTCAGCTGGAGTAAATTCCCACTGAAAGACAATTGGCTGATATTTTTACCATGGCCCTTGACACTGCTCGATTTGAAAGTCTAAAGTCATAACTAGGACTTTGTATGATCGAGATGTCATCTACGACTTAAAGCCAAAGAAAGAATGGTGTGGATCATGAGAGTTAACATCCACACCACATGATAGGCCGAAAGATGTTTAGAGCCCATTAAAGAATGAAAAAGGAAAGTGTTGACCTCACAAATATATCGTTTATTTTATTCCTTATTTTTTGGCCCCACTCATTCAAAAGGGTTTTCCTAACTGTCGTGTATTGTCTTCTCTAACCTTTCACTTTCCAAAAGATTTGCAACCCTCCCTTTTGTGCTCTCTCTCTCTCTCTCTCTCTCTCTCTCTCTCTCTGCTCAAGCTTGCACTGTCACGACAATGGTGGGCACTCGAAGCGGATGGGTTGCGGCCAACTTCGCCAAGAAAAAGGCAGTACGCCTGAAATCTGTCTCCCTCACGATCAAGCTCAGGGAAGAAGAAGGGCGAGAAGAAGAAAGAAAAGGCCAGAGAGAATGTCCCTAAAACGACCAAAACAGGGATCACCATAGCCGAGGCCTCTGAGGCACCCAATGTGAAGCAAGTGCTGGTAAAGAAAAAGCAGCCCCACCAGAAGCTCCGACCTTCTCCATGGCAGGTAATCCTGAAACCCCTGGTTCTCAAAATCTTGATTCTCATGCTGTGGAAATCACTCATATTCCAACCACTAGAGTAGAGGGTTTGGGTAGCTTTCGAAACACTGAGGAGTGTGTAAAGGCGATTCCCTTGCAAACAATCTTTCCAACTGAAGTTCTGTCTGCTACTGTTGAAAACCCTCAAGAAGGTGAGGCGTCTATACTTTCAAAAGAAGAAGATGAAGACTCAGATCAATATCTGAACAGTGCAGAATGCACGCAAGAGGAAGTGTCGGGTGTGCCTCCAAAGAATTTAGAAGAGGCTGAGGGCGCTATGGGTGATGAAGTTGTTCTAGAGAATCCAAAAGTTGTGTATGAGAAAAGTCAGGGTGATGGGACTGATGATGTCCCAACTCGTGTTGCTGAGAATGTGCAGGAAGATGTTACTGAAGTGAATGACGAAGACTCTGGTCCGACTAATTCTGTAACAGAAGTGCTTGCTGATCTAAGGAAAGAGGTTGAAGACAGTGAGAAAACCGTTTCTCACAAGAGAGAAGTTTCTAATACATCTGTATCCATTAGTCATGAGTTTGCTGAAGAAGAAGAAGAATAAGAAGAAGAAGAAGAAGAAGAAGAAGAAGAAGAGGCCGAGGTCTCTAAAGAAGAAAATGCTGATGTATTCAAGTCAAAGTCCAAGAGGAAGAAGACTGCTGAGGATGTTGAACCGGTAAGAAGGATGTCCGGGAAGAGGAAAAATGTTATAGTTGAAAAGAAATCTGCCAGAAAGAGTGGGAAGAAGCGAAAAGCTGACAAGGCAGCAAGTCCTACCAAAACAAAGTCGCAAAAGATGTCGAAGTATCTTACGGATGAACCTACCTCGGACGAAGAAGAAGTGGAAGATGTAGAAAGGGCTTTTGTTGAGCCTAAGTATATTGGAGGACAGAAGCTCCCGAAAAATGTTTCGCCAACCAAGATAGATAACATCTCCTTCCATCATGCGGAGTCAGCGTTGAAATGGAATTTTGTTGTAATGAGGAATGTTGTTCCAAAAAGGGAACTGTCACCTAGTGCCTTGAAGATGGAGGAGATCATAGAGCTAATTACAGATGTAGGGCTCCTACAGAGCGTCTCAAACATTGGTACGTACTACCCCCTACTTGTTCAATAATTCATAGTTAACATATCTTCTACTTTCGACATACCCTCCAGTTCGGAGTATAGAAAAGTGTATTTCCGAGAAAAGTCCTGCATCTTCACAGAAGAGGTTGTTAACAACTATTTGGGAAGAGACACTCCGGATGTCTCAGTTGATGTCCCATCATTGAACAGAGTTGTCCAGAAGATATCTGAGGGTATAAAGAGAATCTGGCCAACCAAGGGCAATCTATCCTCCTCGGTTCTCACTGCAAATTACTCGGTACTCTTCCTCATCGGCATCGCAAATTGGGCGCCTTCCACACACGGCTCTAGCATTACTACTGAACTTGCTAAGCTGATATAACTGATAGGTATGCTATCCACTTTTGATTTTTGCAAATTTGTAATTAATCATTTGATGAAACATGCAAAATCCTTTGCAGTCAAAATGACAATCGGATATCCCTCGCTTATCACTGGGATCATCCTGAGCCAACGCCCCAAGCTGCTCCGAGGCTCTAACGTGGCCGGGAAGAAGCCTGCTGCTCTCTCGTTCAGCTCGAAGCTCTTTGAAGGATCTCATGTCCCGGACATTGGACATCCTTCTGGTGGAATGTCAAAGAAAGCATTTGGATCCTCTGATGTCCAGAAAGATGTTGTGACAGAGCTGTTGTTAGGCCGAAATGTGACGTGAAAACTTCGTACAATGGTTTTCACATGCAAGTGCACACGGTTCACAAGTAATATAATTTATAAGATTCGGTAAGATACCGAGTCAGTCCACAGGGATTAAATTGGGGTCTACGATTAATTAATGAAAGTGCTTGCAGATATGACAAAGATAACAAATTGTGATAGTGATAACAGATGGTTTAAAATGCCTAGGGTGCTAGACAATCATCAAGTGAAATAGTCCGAGAGACTTAAATTCTATGGAATGAACGGTATGTTGAGCCTATGTCTTAAGTGCCGACCTCGCCTTTCGGTATTCAGGTTAGCCTAATCCCGAGTCTCCTCGTGCCCTTTCGTTATTGAGAATAACTCGAGACCGCATACAATCAACAATAATAAGCTAATGGTTACTATAAGGTGCCAAGACATGGTCTTGAGCCTACAACCCTCGGTGGATGCTAGGTCCGGAGTCTATTCCTTCCCTTTCGGTATCGGATAGAACTCCTCAAGCACATATTGTAAAGTGTCAATTAAACAATACATGCATTCAAACAACAATCCACACAACAAATTGATCATTCATAGAAATAATCCTCAATAAACTTTATAATCACATTTCATATTGTCTAGCACCCATGGCTAAGGGATTTATCCCTCAACCATGGTGCTCAAGTCTAGCAACATCTTGGTTAAAGCAAGAACACACATAAACAACATATTAAATACAAAGAAAACGGATAGAAATGCTCTTGGATGCTCGAGCAAGGTGCTTCTTCAAGTTTGATGAAGAACGGTGGAACCCTTTTTGCCTCTTGGTGTCGAGAAAGATGAAGAACACTCGAGAAATGACGAAGAACGCTTCAAGGATTGCTGAAAAAGCTTTGTGCTTCATTTTCTCTCTCTTCTATTCTTTTTTCTCTTTGCAAAATATGAGTGAACCCCTTTTATAGTTTTCTGAATCTGGCCTAAGTCACGATCGTGACTGGTGTGGCACGATCGTGCCTCGGTGATGGTCACGATCGTGTACTGGGATGGCACGATCGTGCCTCTGTCATGGGGGCGATCGTGCACTGGAATGGCACGATCACGACTTAGAGCAGGTGAGATATTTTCAAATCGCCTCGGGGATGATCGCGCCTTTGTGCCATGGAAGCCACGATAGTGACTGATGTAGGCACGATCGTGACTCTCTCTGGGTGACGATCGTGTATGAAATCGTGGGAGCCCTTTGTAAGTTGGAATAAAATGCTCCGAATTAATCTTCAAGGAGCACGATCGTGACTGGGAAGGGGGACGATCGTGCCTAATGGGACACGATCGTGGCCAAAGGAGGCACGATCGTGCCTAAACGGTTCTGTCCGGCCCTTTGGTCAACTCGCCAAGACTTTGGCTCGGTGCCTCGTTTTATGCCCTTTTTCCTTTCGTTCCTGCGTACGCACCTCAAAACACCAAAAAGCATAAAACGCATACTCCCGGGCCTTAATTGGCCACTATGGGACAAAAACGCACCGAATTGTGTGGTTAAACGGTCTCGAAACGAGACCTTTTGACCCCACAACAGCTACACGAGGAGATAAAATTCTTGGAGACCACGATCGACACTATGTACTCCAGAAAGACCATCTGTGAAGGAGTCCTCCAGGATCTCTTGCAAGCCAGGAAGGGAAAGCAGAAAGTTGAGGATGCACCTGTGGAGGAAGACACTGATGATGAAGAAGATGATGAGGAATCTAGCTCCGCCAGTATTTAAATCGGTTACTATTTTCTAAACCTAGCACTCAAACAATATTTTTTTGGAATGACTGTATCAAACTTATTTACCTCGGGGGGGATGTCCGAGTAGAACAGATGTAAGGATGTTGTTGAAGACTTGGTACTGATGGATTGGTTGAACTTTCTCGCTTCATGTTATATTTTGCCATGTGAGCATATTTGGTTTGATTGCATATGCCTTCTTGACATATTTGTGAGGCAAACAGGGGGAGTATGAGCTAGTTGAAACTAGTTTCACGTGGAGAAGGACAAGAAGAACGCCAAGATGGGGCTCACTGAAAGCTCACTAAAGAAAACAAGATTACTTGCATTAAATGATTGCCTATTTTTTTTCTTGACATCTTATGGTACATCATGTCTAACCATTGTCTCAGACATCATTCGGTTTAAGCTATTGTCTAGAGGATTGAAGACTCTCTCTCTAGGACACGTGAATGAATGAGTGATCGCCCCAAAAATAGACGAAGGGGGAGATTGTGGTTCCTACGGATGTTGGCTATTTTATATGATGAAAAGATGTCCATCCATATGTCGCGACCTAAGACGTCGATGCTCAAATCAGAAGATGTCTATCCAGAAGTCTCGGACATCACGATCTAACATCTCGCCAGAAGACTTTTTGGAGTTTCCTTAATTAGAAGATATTCAAATATCAGAAGGATTCTTTTCATATCAATTGTGCAGCATCAAAAGGAAATTTGGAAGATACGTAATCGACAAGGCGCGTACGAGATGTTTTAGGAAACCTTAATTAGATTCTCGTACATCTTCTACAAATAGATGATCGTTTCATTCGGTGGGAGGTGGTGATGTGTAGTTATTTCTTAGTCGATAATATACAGAGTTCCTAAGCGTGTTGGACGAGCGTGTTAGGGAGCTGTATGTTGTAGCTAAGAATATAGCTTGTGTGTTCCAAATAAAGAATCGCAGAAATATTGTTTGGATGTTTTGAAAGAACCCGCGCCAGTGAAGTTGTGTGCAAACCTTTGAAGACGACGACAAAGGAGGAGACGGAACTGTGGGATCAGTTCTAAGAGTGGACTCGAGTCGGAGGCTCGGAGACAAGGGGAGACCCTAGGTTAAGTTCACACTAGTAATAACACCATAGGACTTAGATTTGTGTGATAATCGTAAAGTTTTGTATGTGTGATTGATTACATATAGTGGAACTTGTTCACTAGCAGAATGCCCCCAGACGTAGGTGATGTTGCACCAAACTGGGTAACCAACTCCTGTGTCGTTTACTTTCTGTTCGTTATTTTTATTGCTGAGTTTACTATAGCAAGATGTCTCACAGTTAGTCTCGACATTGTGATAAACATCTTGTATCTAACCAGAATTTCACCTTCGCATCTTTGAAAGACATAGGTTTTTGATGATCAAGTTCCTGCCAAATAAATTTGAAATATGCAAAATATGTCTATCAACACCCTCATAAAAAGTGCGAGAAACGGCCTCTTGACTATGCCGGGAATTTACATCAGTTGTGATGTATATTCATTACTAGTAAAACGATAAGAGTATCAGATGTTGAGGAGTTGGTCACCGTTTTGATATGATAGCAATGAATAAATAGTCGATATGATTGCTTATAAGATATGGTGGTAAAATAAATAAGCAATAACTATACTTATAGATTATAAGAAATAAGCAATCAATATGTTTGCTCACTACACAACAACAATAGTAGGATTTTTGCTATGTTGTCAACATAAAAGTAAAAGAGATAAAATTATAAATGAATTCTTGTATTAAATTCTCTCAACTATATAAACATCTCTATATACACATAGTAGTATCTAGGTGAAATCAGTTATAAACCGTTCGAAATGAATCGTGGTCGTTGATTTTTGGCAAGATTACGCTAGTGCGCGACACGTCACACTAACGAGCGTCTATACAAAAGTGACGAACTGTGAAGCACAATTATGTCTATGGGTAACTGGTAAAAATAGAGTGTGAACATAATATAAACACACTATAGCTTGTGTGAATATAGTTTACCCATGCAATAAATGCATATTTTGAATTGTGTGAACTGTATACAAATGGTACGCACACAATAGGAACATGATATAAACAAAATATGAACATGATATAAAAATAGTGTAAACATAATATAAAAAAAGTGTGAACATGGTGTAAAAGACTGCACCCTCCCCTATATGGTACAAGAGAGTGTAAACAATATAAAAAGATTGCCACGTGTCGTTTGCTAGTATAATTTCACCAAATGAACGGTCTCAAGTCAGTTCAAACGTTTCGCATTCTAAAATAATTTGTAGCCGAATGCGTCCCTAGTAGTACCTTTTCACCTTGAGTCATATATCTCTTATTAAAAGACATAATCTTTCACTGAATAATGTCACATATTCAACATCTCTATCCAACATCTCTATCCTCGTGGAGTATGATATGCAACCTAAACATATGATATATTTGGAGTGCGAAATTTGATCTCATCTTTAGAAAAAATATTGCAGCACCTCAAGTAACGATCATCATGACTCGAGCTATTGTTGAGCAGCTAGATAGGTGTCAATCATGCTTATCAATCTCAACATTTCTTTTTGTACTTTATCTTTTTTTCCATTAGCGATTAAAATGAATATATTTAAAAAAATAGAGAGATCAATTCTCAAGATATGAAAAAGAAAAACTTTAGAATAATGAAGTAAAAGAAAGACATTAGTGTGAAATTGAGATTGAGAACTGAAGAAAGAACGACAATATTAAAGAGTGGCTTGTAGAGATGATGTTTTATTTCATGTTTGAATATGTTGAAATGTTTGAATAGTGTCTTCATCAATGACCTTGAAAGAAAAGTCCAAGCGTTTATAAAATTTTCAGGCTTTCTTAGTACTAGCGATGAAGTTGGAGTGTAATGAACTACATGAATTATATCTTTTCCTTGCTCCCTTTTTCCGACCCGGAGGTAAGTTGCCAAGCTTTTAATTTTACAATAAGTTTTATTCACAGATAAAAAAAACATCTCTATTTTGTTATTGATTATAATTATTTGTTCAAATTATAATATTTTTTGCTAATTTTTTAGGGAAAACGCTGACATAATATTAAATTATAAAGAAAACTAACATGTCATTACACCAGACAACCAAAGTAACAGATGGTGGGACAGAGCCCGCACCATGATTCCAGCTACTGTTAGTTAAAACTCTCCGCAAATCCATTACAATAACCACGTTGAGAACGATTAGCAAAATAAATAATAGCGCAACAGAATGTATTTTGCAAACTCGCGGTCTCCTCCTCGAATGGGTTGAGACTCTCTGCAAATTCGTTATAAGAACCACCCCGAAAATATTTAGAGAAAACCCCTAGTACGATACCCCAAATAAACATGCGAAATAAAGCGATCCTCTCCAATCCTCTTCCCACCACAAAGGTGTATTGAAATTTAATAAAACCAAGACCCCCTAGTTCGATATGTTTACATAAATCTGTCATCGAAACCAGAGAACTTCTAATCCCTCCCACTACCGAGTCATCCGCCAACCCAAGCCGCAGCAAGAAAATTTCTAGATTTTTTTGGCCCTACCTCTTATTAGCCCCTCTCATATCCCTCTACCCTCGTTGCACCGATCTCCACCGATCCAGCGACAAGATAGTTGTCGGAGCTTCTCTGCCAACCGCCAATGACCCCCTCTCGAACACGTCTTACCTCGCGAGAATAATATTGAAGTAATACCCTCCCAACTTTCCCATCGCCTAGTGCTCCTCTACTTCGTCCCGTCGACCAACTCCCGGCCTGCTAATGTCCCAAACCCTCGCCCAAACGCTCGCTGACCCCTGTCTTATGTTCGCACACCCAGTCACCGTCGCCCAAGATACCGTCGCAGAGCGTCATCGCTATGAACGCCTGTCTGGTTGCTCAATTTCACGTGACCGCAGAAGTCCAGATCGGAACCTTGCAGACGCGATTGCGCCACGTACCTCGACACCAAAGTCGAGACTCCAAACCTTAATTTAGGGTATTGTTTGTCGAGCTATAATCCACTAATTATTATATCAGTTAACATTATTTTTAGTGTTTTAATAAATTTGTTAATTAAATTTTATCTATTAGTTACTGCAAATTTTGGAATTCTCTAAAATTATGCAAAAACTATGACATTATTTATTTGTATTGACAATGAAATAATTTTGAATCGTTTCCAAAATATGACATGATGTAGAATTTAATTACTATTACCTCGCTATCGTGTCGGATCTAGTATACTTATATAAATAAATTTTCTCATGTAGAGAATATTTTGTATTTATTTTAGGGAAAAGCTCACATAATCCTCCTAAGTTTAGCTGATTATCACTTAACTCCTCTTACGTTTAAACACTATTTCTGGAGCCCTTAAGTTTCAAAAAGCCTCACTTAACCCCTCTTCTTTAGGTTTTAAGAATAAATCTCACTAGCATTTTATAAAATGACGAAAATGCCATTGTATTAAAAATTATAAATAAACAAAAATGATTTTCAACTTATTTTATTTATTTATTTGTAAAAAATATGTAAGTATTTAAATAAATTTTAAAAAATAAAAATGCGATTTTTAAACATCTTAAACATGTATGCTAAAATTTTCTTAAAACTCTTACTACTGTCATATTTTTTATTCTTTATATTTACAAAAAAGTAAGTTCAAAATAATATTTATTTATTTATTTAAAATTTTTAAGAGAAAGGCATTTTCTTCGGTTTACAAAAGTTAAAACATAATTTTTTTTAAATCTAACGAGGAAAGGTTAAGTGTGACTTTTTAAATTTTAAAGAGCTCTAAAATCAAAATTTAAACCTAATAAGAGGAACTAATATGTCACAAAGTAGCGATTGAGCCGGGCTAGGTGTGCAGTCCCTAGCCATACATAACAGAGGAAGGTAAGTGAACTTTTACGTAATTTTAACTTGTGGTTTTTTAAATAAAATCACATTTGTATCTGTACATGTACATGTACATAAATGTATGCATATTGGATCGATATTCGATACATTGCCACCGACATAACTGATATGAAATGTTTAAGATACGTTAATGTCACGGTATCCTAATTAATATACGATCCATTACTTTAGTTATCGCGAGTGGTAAGAAATAAGAAAAATGGTAACTTTTAATGTCTGTACATATATTATAATTGGTGTGGGTTCATTACCATAAATGGAAGGTTTACTTATTTACACGCTACGTACGTACGTGCACACACTCATTACTAATTATTATTTGTTGCATATCTTCTATCTGCATTTCCTACTTAATTATCAAACTATTGATACTTATTTATTAAGTACATATTTCAAGGGTTGAATCCTAAGTTCGAATTCACTTGTACTGATATAGGAGTTAAATACAGTATGTTGTTGTGCAGATGTTTGGTTATATATAAACTTCACGTTGAGTGTAGTCGCATTCAAATACTCAATGCCAATTAGATACATTTGATTTATACCATCAATTGAACTCTACATGTCATGTCTCTCTCACTCACCAATACCCTAAACTAAGTAAATGAATTTCCATATAAATTGAGTTGCTTTTCATATGTATAATAAGAATTAAAAATGAGAATGAGAGTATAATTTAATTTAATTAATACTATTTTACAAATATAAAGTGATGAGAGGAGATGGGGTGTAATTAATAAGTCAAATTGAATATAATTTTGTTGATAGAAAAAATAGCTTAAACTCGAATAAACTTGTATAATTAAGTTCAAGGTCAAGTCTAAATGAAAATGAAGAAAAAACAAATAAGCTTGAATTTATATTGATCATTTTCGATTTCTTTAATTATCAATATATGTGTTTATTAAGAATTATTATTTTTAATTAAATAACAAACTAGCATATTTGCGAGCCTAACGAGTTCTTATAGTAGGGCTGGAACTCAACTAACTCGTTTGTTATTGAATAAACTTAACATTAAGCTCAAACTCAATTCTTTTTTTATTAACAAAACAAGTGTATTTCATAAAAGAATGAGATTTGTTTATGTATAAGAATCTCAATTTTAATATCATCAATTATTAATTTTCATTTTAGAAAAATGGGTCCAAACCAAACATTACCTAAGGTTATTTAAAATGGTGGTCAGAAAAATGATGGGTTTTGAGTTAGGTGAAAGATATGGGTGGACGCGGAGAAGAAGAAGAAGAAGGTAGCGTAGCCGACGCCGTAGGTATGGAAAGAGGATAGGCCTATCCACTACTACTACTACTACTAGTTGAGTTGGGACAATATATACTATTACTAGGTTTTATTTTATCAGCCAAGTGTGGTGTGTGTGGGCCCCACATATATACAACACAACAACCAAACCTTCAGTTCCTCGTACGTGCGTGCATGCATGTATGTATCTGCCCTCTTTGGACTTCCTGATGACCACGTGCTTCTCGTGCTCCAACGCATGACGTATCGCTGCCCACCAAATTTCTACAAATACAGATATTTCACTCCACGTTCTTTTATTATTTAATAAATTAAATATCACTGTAATTACTAATCATATGTAACGTTTGACATTTTCCACTATCCTCATTTTCTCCACTTTTATTTTACTTTTAGTTCAATACGATTACTAACATTAACTTCTCAGCCTCTTTAGCCAGGCTGTTCCCAAAAAAATTAGAGGTTTAAGACAAGAATTTAAAACGGCCGGGGCTTTTCTTTTAAAAAAATAATATCATACTATTATCTTTCTGCGGCGTCATCGTTTCGGTTTCGACGCTTCTCTCCGGGAAAGATGAATCACGTATAAAACTTATGTTATTAAACTGTCAGTGCTATTAAGTATGAGAGTTGGTATATATGAGTTTCAATATAGATAATATTTAAGCTTCAATATTATTGAACTGAAATAATAAAAGCTAGTATATATATAGATAATAATTTTAAAAATGGGTCTTTTTTAATATTGGGCTGGTCGGTTGGGTATTTTGGGGCCCATCAGTCGGGGCTTAAGACAAAAGTCTCTCTTGCCTTATGGACGGGCCGACCCTGCTCTTTAAGGAATGTCTTATGCAACTGTGACTCGCCTTTGAATGTAATATTTCGAATTTGTTGAAGTTCAGAATATGTTGATGTGTAACGTAATTAATTAACTGATTTTACACGAGTAAAACACACACACATTAATACATAGTAAGCAAAAAAATATTTTCTCATGTACCGAATGTTACATTGTTATGGAACTGATATGTTTATGACTGTTTATTTCTACCCGGTACCCGACTTACCCTACAACTCAACCCGACTCAAACCTGATTGACCCGATACTTGACAAAATCGTGTGGAAATTGGGTTTGATCGACCCAACCTGATTTCAAGTGAGTTGGGCCTCGGGTGTGATTTACAAAATCACCGAGTCACCCGACCCCCACTTCACAAAATGGGCTAGTCCACATTTATATTACCAGGCCCAAACCAGCCCACCGGGAATTATAAGCACAACCCAATCCAACTCCTGCTTCTGCAAGCCAAAGCAACAAAGGAGCATCTAAACGTTGTAAAACGTTTATAAGCTTCTGATGTGGGAAGTGTAAACACATTTGAAGCTGTTGAAGGTGAACCAATGACGTGGCTTCTTCTCTACCATCGATCTTCTTCGACTGAGTCATTCTCCGTCATTAATCTTGTTGACGTGTCGCGCCCTCCTCCGCAATCACCGATTCAACTTCAAGTCCCTCTCTCTATCTATCCTCTCTCTCATAAATTGAATCGCGATTCAATCTTCTGAACCCTAGCATTGACTATGGCCTCCTCTCTCGTCCATCATCCCTTTCCTCAGTCCCTTTCGTCCGTCTCTCTCTCTCTCTCTCTCTCTCTCTCTCTCTCTCTTCTGTCTGAAACCCTAGGTAGCAGCTCGATCTCTTCGACCTCGCTTCCTTCCTCGTCTCTCTCAGTCGTACTCGCAAGCCTCAGTGACTCATTCACATCTTCATCTCCCAACCAATCGATTCTTGAGTTACCGTTAAGAATTAATTCGTTTGAGTTAGAGTTTTGGAGAATGAAGAGCCGACAACTCGATTCTCCACTGGAGAAGGAGATTCAAGCTTCACAGTTCACACACAACGCGGGAGATATGCCTGCAACACCAGTAAGATATTGATTTATGTTTTAGCGTTAATGTTTCTTCTTCTCCCCTCTTACATTTTTGGGTTGTTTGGTTTTGAGTTCATAATTTGGGAGTTGCGGTTACGAATTTGGGGGTCAAATTTCAAATTTTTGAGTTATGGTTTCGAATTGGGGTCGGTTTTAGGGTTTCAATTTGGTTTTTGATATGTGGCTTTTAAGTTTGATGTACAATTTTGAAATTGGAGTTAGGGTTACCAATTTGGGAGTTTAGGGTTTCGAATTGGGGTCAATTTTGGGGGTTTAGGGTGATGTAAGACAATCCCAACTAGGATTCTTAATTGTATTAGATTTTGGATAGTTTTAGGATTTTCTATTAAGTTAGGTTTCCTAACTCTAATTAGTTTGGATTGATTTGTTCTATTGGTTTAGGTTTACTAGTTTGAGTTAGTTTTGGAGAATTAGTCCTATATAAGGCTTAGCTTATGTAAAGATTATCATCATCATCATTATCATTATTATCAATTTGAGTTACTTGGATTTATTCTGTTTTCTCCCTAAAGTTAGGGTTTCATCATTGCTTCGTTTCGGAGCACCCTTCTGCTGCACCAAAGTGTTATCAGAGGCCGGATTCGACTGGACATGATGGCCAACTATGGCGCTAGAAGAATTCAACCCGTCGTTGACAAACGATGGATTGAACGAGTCCTGCAATGACTCGATGACACTATACACTCACTTAGTAACATGACGCAGATGCTTCTTGCGCATACATCTGAGGTGAGAAATCGACACCGCGAAAGCCGAATGAAGAAAGACAACGATGCATGTGACTTTCAACTTGTTCATCAACAACAACAGAAGAACATTCATGTGCTGACAGCCGATGTAGAGAATGGAGAACACAAAGACAATATTTCGGACTCGATGCACCATTAATAATAAGGTATGTAAAGTGATCATTGATCATGGTAGTATTGAAAATAAAGTCTCCAAAGCGTTGGTCAAAACGCTCAACCTGGAAACAGAAGCACTAATGATACCATACAAAACTGAATGGAACAAAAGGAGAATCAAGACTAAGGTAATTGAACTTGTTTCGTTCCTTTCTCAAATGAGAAATACTATAAAGATGAAATTTTATGTGAAGTGTTGGATATGGATACTTGTCACGTTTTCTTGGGGCGACATTGGTACTGCGACACCAAAGCTACTTACAGGGTTCGTGACAATACTTATGGTGGGAAAATAACAAGATTGTATTACTTCCGCAATCAAACTCACTAGACTCCAATCTCACTATTAAGAAAGACAAGCCAGTTTTCTCAGAAGTTAACAATAAGGGAAAAGTTGAAGAACGAATAGAAGAAGATACTAAGGTTGGTATTGAGAGATCTATGCTTGCAAAAATTAAGTTGGAATCTTGTAAAAATCAATTGATTGAGCGCAAGGAGATACATGATGTTCCATACCCTGAATGCAAGGTTTTGAAAGAGGCATATGAAACTGCCAGTGTAAGTTTTGAAGATGCTCATATACAACTTGAAGTAAGGACAAACAATATTAACGTGGCTGACACTAATGAAAATAAGAAGGGGCTAGCTAGTGTTACAAGAAGCTTTTCAGAAATTGAAGATAGAAGTCAAGATGCAGATCTTGATTGTCACGTGCAATCAAGTAAAACAAATATGTCAAAAATCAATTCATTGGATTCATTATCGATACACGCAAAAGGTACGAAGGTTACAACTGAAACTCTTGATACTGAGTTGAGTTGTGGTATTATTAATTGTTCTCTAGTTTCATCAAGTATGGCCAAAGGTTATGAAAATGATCATAGTAGAATTTATGATCAAGAACGTGATGGAAATATGAAAGTGGACAAGAAGCCGCCAGACAAGAATAAGAGTCGACAGACAAGAAGTCATGAAAAATCTAATAGTTATGACCAACGAGATGAAAATCTACTACTAGACTTAATTGATGCTTCTCATTGTAAGACAAAAGAGGAATTGCGGGTGATAAATCAAAGGCGTGATGGAACTTCAACCAATGATACACCTTTTATGAAAGAAGTAATGTGTGCTCCATCGATCACTATGTCACATCTACAACTTCAACTCCGACTTATGCATGCTTTATTTTATGAATATGACTGAAATAAACTGTTCGAAAGAATTGGCCTCAACCCAAAGTTGGTCAGATTAGATGGTTACCATGAGTTTGGGGGCAATAAGATGGTTCATGGTCTAAACATCAAGGATATGAATGTCGTGTATTTTGGACTGTCTGCTCAAGAAATATATTTTGGTCCTCCGACAAGACCTTCATGGACTGAAGAACCGAGATTTTGTGACCAAATTTAATACATGTCGAGTATGGAATTGTCATCCCAAGAAAGACATTCTTGCTCAAATGAATGTCTGCAACATGCTTAACATTGGAGACACGTTCAGGTACCATCCACCAGATGAGTTCTCTTTAAATCCAGAAAACTCGGGACGAGTTTTTTTCAAGCGTCGGAGAATTGATGTAGGATAATCCCAATTAGGATTCTTAATTGTATTAGATTTTTGATAGTCTTAGGATTTTCTATTAAGTTAGGTTTCCTAACTCTAATTAGTTTGGATTGATTAATTCTATTGGTTTAGGTTTACTAGTTTGAGTTAGCTTTGGAGAATTATTCATATGTAAGTCTTAACTTGTGTAAATCATTATCATTATTATCAATTTGAGTTATTTGGATTTATTCCGTTTTCTCCCTAAAGTTAGGGTTTTATCCTTGCTTCGTTTCGAAGCACCCTTCTGCTGCACCATAGGGTTTCTAAATCTATATCAAATTGGGGGTTTTGATCAGGGTTTTGAATTTGGGGATATGTTATTCAATTTGGGGATTAGCGTTTGAATTTGCGAATCTAGGGTTTAATTGATTTGGGCTGAAATTGTATTGAGCTCAATTTTTTGGGCCCATCGGGTCTGTTGGGTTCGACCCGACTAACCCAATATCCGATCGAGTCAAACCCGACTACCCAACCATGAAGTTGAGTCGAGTCTCAAGTACAAGACACTGAACCCGACGATACCCAACCATGAAGTTGAATCGAATCTCAAGTACAAGAAATTGGACCCGACGGTACCCAAGTTGGGTCCGAACTCAGTTAGGTCTACCCAACCCAACCGATGAACAACCCTAGACGTGCTTGATCATTTTAAGTGATTCAATTATTAATGTATATTTAATCAAAACAATTAGTCATTTTCTTTTCTTATTAGATTAAACCACCCAAATAATTTTGTTTAATCTACTTAATCAATACAGAGAAAACTCATGACAAACATGATCGGGGGAATCATATACGACTGCAGGCGCTTCTCTTTAAATTTTGCTTGTAGATCTTGTAATAAAATGGCTCACGAATTGGCCAAGTTTGCTTTAGCTAACATTAGCTGAGACTATGGTGAGGGGTTTGTCCCACCACCGATAGCGTCAGCCGTCCAGCTTGATGTAGGGTTAGCTGTCTCTTGTTAAAAAAAATTCGATCTTCAAATAAAAAAATACAGAGGAAACTTTATTAGGAAGACTCTTTCTTAAAGGGAAACGATATTCAATTATTACAAAAGAGCGGAAAGAGTTTTTGTATCATTCTTGTTAATGAAATAATAATTTGTGTATATATACTCACTAGCTACTTTCAAGCATTATCACACTTCTAAGAAAAATAAATTCTAACAAGAGCATATATATATATATATATATTATTGACAAGTGATACCTAACTGACTCTTTTATAGATATATAGGTTAACATAAGTCAAACATTTTCTGTAAATTAGATCCTCCAATCCAATGATCCAAAAGTAGATTCACGAGCAAACAAATTACTAAAGACTGCTTGGTTAGAAATCGAGAACGATTGGTAAAGACAAATATATATACTCATACCTCCTTTTTGGATGCCGAGAAAATAATAAAAAGTGAAATTAAATGTACATATTTATGTGTCTCTATGTAGTTGGAAAGTGTATGCTCAAATTCGTTTCTTAACTTATTACAACCTACATATATCTAATTATGGAATAGCATGTTACAAATAATCCTGCATTTTTTGTAGTAATTTCATTTGTTTTTACTTTGGTTAGAACACTTCTAGATTTATAGATTTTAGATAAAATTGTAAACAAATCTCTATATAATTTTTTGTTTTTGCAAAAACTTTCCCTTCAAGAACTCTCTCCCTCACTCATGTTTAAATTTGTACGATTTGTGAAAATCTGTGAAAATTAATAGAATTGTCACTTAATAATGGACGTTTGAGTAAGCACGTTGTGGGGTGGGCATAGGGTATAGAACCGGATCGAACCGGTTAAAAATCAGATCGTACCGACTCTCTATTCTCCATTTTAAGAACCATAACCAAAATTTTTACATGCGGTTTTCAATTCTCCAGTCCCGGTTCTTGCTCGAATTCGGTCTTCAATTTTGTCGTCAAAGTGCTCACCCTTAAGCATGTTTGAATTAAAACTTAAGTGACATCTACATTAATTTTTACAAATTTACATAGACGTTACAAAAATAAATAAACGTGAGTGAAGGAAACTTTTTACAAAAAATACAGTGAAAAAATAATTTACAAAAAAAATATAATTATAAAAAGACTTTTTGTAATTTTCACCACATTCTATATAATAAAAAATAATATTTGAATCCACTTATTTAGCACTTTCCGTCTACCTATACATTTGGCAGTGTCCCATCTGCTCAATCTTAAGACTAAACAATATAGACCCACATTACTTTCAAATCGATTATGCAAAGAAAGTTTCGGACAGTGAGCTTTGAAAGTGTACAATTACTTAGATTTTCTCGAGCACCACCAAAATCAAAATCATATTTAATGATCTAATTAATTGATGAGATCCTAGTTTTGCGTGCTAATTGGGATTATATTCTTAAACTAATATATTTATCATGATATCCAGGACTAATTTATATTGAACATATATTAATCAAGTTGCGTGCTAATTGGGATTTTATATTCTGAAGCCAAAACAAGTTTTCAAGACTTCAAGTGTCTAAGTTTTTGCTTAATTTCAATATGAACAAATTATTAACATGAATTGTAGTCAAGTATAAAATCTCACATACAATCAAATAAAATCTTTATAAGTCACTTTCAATTGACGGTGTTAATTAAAATCTTAAAAATAAAAATGACCTGATATATATGTAGAATTTATTTTTATTTTTGACAAATTGAGTGGCAAGACTCAATTGGCATTGAGAAGTAACAATCATGACATGTTGGTAGGGAAAAATTCAGCATGCAATGCTAAGCAATGACGATGTCACAAAGACCGGTCAACTAATTAAACAAATAAACAACAAAATGATTAATTAACTTTCATTATCACTAAATGATTAATGAGATTTGGTGAGCATATGTATGTGCATTGTCATTGAAGAGAAATTGAATAGTATGGCTAATCGTAGCACTTAAATTCAACAAGTTTTCAATAATTCTGTGCATCAATAGTATATATATATATATATATATATATATATATATATATATATATATATATATATATATATATATATATATATTTGAGATGCTGTATATGTAGATAAGTTTTATTTTTGGTTGAATCAGCTCAGCTATATTGAACTGAATAAAAGAATAAACAGCATTATTATAAATGACTATCTAACCAAATCCTATCTATATAATTGGTGAAGTGACTGCGAAAGGCCTAAAAGAAGGGGACAGAAATGTCTTGTTCTATTTGAAGAATAGTCCACCAATATATAACCCCAAAATTAGAGTTTCTTTTAAGAGAAATAAGATACATTTATCCAAGCCTCAGCCTCCGCTTTGACTTGAGCCTAAAAAACGGATTTGTAACAAGATCCTTAATCACTAGGTCAACTCATGGTGGTCAAAATTAAAGTTTATTTCTGACAAAATGTGTCAATAAAAAGTGATATTCATTTTTTAAATCCAATTTATGTCTACACATATCATTCCATGTGTTGCCATGATCGCAGTTAAAGGCAGCGCACACATTTTACATGCGCTGCTAGTTTGCCCAAGTAGTGTAGTGTTCAATTCGATTAATTTGGCATGTCATCAATATTTATATACACACAAATCTTCTTTATTCGACTTATTAGGAGATATCATATTGACAATTAGCTTATCATACTCACAAATCTTCTTTAATTCACTTGTTAAGACATATTATTATCAGTGTTGTATGCTGTAAATAGTGGCTGCCATGACGCCGAAAACCACACGGGTACAACGTCGTGGTGTTGTGGCCGTTTTTGTATTGATTTAGGCAGATTTTAGACCGATTTGAGCCGGTTCTGTCTAAACTAACTTTAAAAAAATTATGTTCAAAATATTATAACTAGTACCATAATACGTATTTGTATTTCATATGTAAATTAATTTATATTATAAAAATTAAAATAGAAAAATAGAAATCTGTCATGATCAGGAAGGCTCCTGTCCGCCATCATAGTATCGTGCGACATCTACAACCTTGATTATCACCAACGAGTTAACATAAAATAAAATATTTAAACACCTCTCTAAAACATGATATATTTACTAACAAATTTTCTTTAATTCATTTATTAAGATGTATTATTACCGACGAATTCACATAAAATAAAATATAAAAACATCTCTCTTAAACATGAAATATTTATTTTATCACAAAAATTCAAGATCTTGAGTTCAAACGACTCTTGTCAAGAGAGAACATTACTTTTACAATTTAACTTTACATTAGTTGATAAACAAATATTCGTGTTGAGACTCAAATTGTGATCATTATGATTCAATTAAGGGTTAAATGATTGATTAAAATGGATGACAAAAATATACATAAACCAACGTAAACGCGATTTTCTCAAATTAGCATGATGATCACTGAATCTATTCTAAAAGCTCACTACGTTGACATTCTTATAAAGATGAATGATACTTCAAATCTTACAAAGATCAAGTATCTCTAATATGGTGAAACATGAGATAAGATCACGAAATTTGTCCTAAACCTGTCTGGTTGTGATCCCTAATAACAAGTTGGGCATGTCTTTCGATATTTGCGACAAGTAGGACAAGGTTCATAAACGAGAAATAGATTGGTGTAACCACCCTAAACGCACATGAAATTCCCTTTCAACATGTACGCTAAATGCACCTCCCATCCATCCCCATTTTTTCAACCTTGTAGGACCCAAAAATTTTCATGATACCTCCAATAATACCCTGTGGTTGGTCTTCACTTGTACATGCCACTTCTTCAAGTATGGCGGTTGAGCTGTTGCATCACTCTCCACAAAAACCCATTTACTCTAAAAGAATCTGTATAGCGTCAAAAGTGAATCTTTGTGGCCAAGACTCATCCAATCTATGATAGGGTTCTTGAAACTGCAAAACCATTGGTGTGCATGATGGAAGAGCATTGTATGTTACTAATTCCATTTCTCCTCAGAGAAAGTGGGTCTATTCCTGCCTTATGAGCTGCAACAACACCTATGGCTTCCCAGTAATTCGAGACCTTTACCTGGAAAAAGGCGAGGTCTCTATAAGGATAATTTGGACTACCCATGTTAAAAGGTGTCATAAATCGAAAACAACACGAAAACAGAAAAATATGAGGAGTGTTTGATGCACATACCGCTTCGATACCAAGTTTATCTTGTGTATCATTCAGAACAGTTTTGTTTTCCACCACGGTGATTATTAGCGGCTGTAATGAAATCAATATCACTAACAATATGTGAATAATGGGGTCAATAGGTAGTAAAATCAGTCTTGTAGTGAACAGGAAACAAAAGGGCAAAATGAAAATATGGAAATTTTAAGGATACTCGTCCTTGGCTTTTATCTACCTTGTTATTTTTGCATCTTGCGAAAGCTAGTGCACCATCTCCTCCACAAGCATTTGCGGGAAGAATTACACTGTCCACGTCACTTGCTAATATGCAACCTTGCTGTAGGGACATGGAGTTCTTGACCAGGTACTGTGGTGCAGTACTGAGCCCAGAGAGAACGCATGGCAAAAAAGTGTATCCTATCTAGTTGAAGATTACAATATATATATGAGCCAGAGAATAAAACACGGGGAAGCAGTACATTGAATAGAAGAAAATGAGACACAGCAAGCACCCACAAACGGGACATAATCTATAATGTAACAGACTACAGACCCATGCCTCATCTAAATGCTTGAATACACTAATGCAGACAGGCATTGATCAAAGAAAGTTAAATGAGGTTTAGCGAAAATGGAAAGGCTACTTGCTAACCTCCTCAGCAGCTGATTTAGGAGCTAGATGTACACTCAGTGGAAGAGGTGATAATGCAGGAGCATGGGCACATGGGATCTGGAATTCTTTCACAACCAAGTGGCTTATAACTGCCTCCACTCCAGCCAAATGATCTATCCCCTGCACAGTCAAAATTAAAAGAGGATCATAGAGTTTAAGAACCACATGCATTATTGCTTCACTGCATAATATTGATCTGGCAATTTAGTCATGATTTTGAGAGTAGTAAATGGATGCTTGAGATGGAACGAGAAAGAAAGCACCCTTAGAACCCTCCCTTACAACTATATGAGAATCAAGACGGTATTACCATGTTTCTATTGGCAAAGTGTGATATATTAAGTTCTTAATAATGATATTGGATTGAATGCTTTTTGGTGTAATACAAGAAACAAAATTTATCTTTCACACTAATCCATTTCTAAGCATCTTCCACTCTTTTGGAGAAAGCCGTGGCATGCCTTAGTGGAATACAGGAATTACTAATTCGTATTAGAGCATCACTATGGTCCTCACATTCCAACATTTATGTCAACAGTAAAATTGGAAGGCAATCCTAATAGCCATACCATCCCTTGTCGATAATCATCCGTGTCTTCAACATCATCATCTGGAAAACGTGCCACAACTGCTACAGCGTTTACTTGTGACCGGGTAACTAAAGTTTGCACAGATCTGAGTAGTGAATCAGGATGCTTAATCCTCCCAGTTGATTGCCCGCTATTAGGGTCTACCCATTTCTCCACCTGTAAAAACCTGTTTCACTTCAGCTTTTGTAGTCACGTCGCCAAGGATTTTTAGTACATTGATTGTATATGCATGTATTAATGTGTATCTAGTTTGTTGGTTGTGTTAAAATTCAGACTGCTAGAAACACCAGTATGATTTAATCTACAACAGAACTGCAAAAAGGTAGATTCAATTGAAACGTGTTTTCTAAAGCTCCATATAGTGAGTGAGGTTACAAGCTAATAGAAGATGATGTCCCTATTCATTAATCAGGAAGAACTTGGTCTCCCATCCATTCAGTGAACATTGCAGTCATCTAGATATCACTATCTATACCAGCATTTACATGGTTTTCAGTGAGCATTTATTTTAGAGTAATTAGGATGCTTAATCCTCCAAGTTGATTGCTCACAATTAGGGTCTACCCATTTCTCCAGCTGTAAGAACCTGTTTAGCTTTTGTAGTCGCGTTGCCAATGATATTTAGTACATTGATTGTATATGCATGTATTATTGTGTATCTAGTTTGTTGGTAGTGTTAAAATCCATACCGCTAGAAACACCCGTACGATTTACTCTACAAAAGAATTGCGAAAAGGTAGATGTCCCTACTCATCTGAAGCAAGTTTTCTACAGCTCCATAAAGTGAGGTTACAAGCTAACAGAAAACGATGTCCCTACTCATCAAAAACGAATAACTTGATCTCTCATCCATATAATAGACCATAAAAACTATCTTGATCATCTACATGATTTTAAGTGAGCATTGCAGTCTAGATATCACCAACTAGAGGCGAAGATGTCAAAATGCAAAGCAATACATCCTAGAGTGATTTCCAGGGGAAAAAATGAATGCATACCTCCAAAGGGGTATCGGTCACAACACACTCCACAACAGGCAATCCAAGGGAAGCCCTAGTCGCATCAACCACTTGTAAATGACGAAGGCGGAGCTCTTCCTCTATACCAGCATCAAGAACCAAACCCACCTGATTAACATCACAAATCCATATGCAGTTAACACACCAAGGATTATACATGGCTGAGGCATAATGAGAGAAAAGGATGAAAAAAGGTACTCACCTTATTCTGATGAACAGGCTGAAGAGCCCATAAGCCTTCAGCGAACCTGTCAAGAGCATGCCCTTCAACGTACAACACATTTGGCATGGGCCAATAGAGCATTGCAGCATTAAGCACCTGCACAAATTACGACCAACTTATTTCACACAGAAACAAATCAATTTTATGGTTACACCAACACACACACTACATGATATCTACATGAGCATCACTCAGTCAGAACGCAGAACACATGGCACTCCAAACAAAACCAGTGAAGCACTTAAAATGGGAGAAAGGGTCCTTCCTTTTACAACCAATTCTAATTCACAACAAAAAATTTCAAAATTCTCAAAGCCTGTAATTCTGGTCATTCACATTCCCAATATAGATTCATTTACCAAAACAATCGTTCAAACAATAGCTAATGAACAATCCAAAATCGAAATATCATCAATCCAACATAAACAAATCAAAACACCAGAGCGTCGCACATACATTTGGGTGAGAGATGAGACAGTCGACGACGGAGGAGAGAGCTCGAGCAACCGGCAATGCGTCGCCGGCGTAGCCGCCGATGGAGGCTCCTACACCCGTCGGCACTATCAGCACACTCGTGTACGGTCTACTAAACTGCTCCGGAAAGATCAAAATCAAAATCTCAGAATTTGAATCGAGCATGAGTCTGATAATGAAGAAGAAGCTGTGACTGACCTTGTTTGAGTGGTGCGGAACAGCACAAGTGACCTTCAGCTGATTGGACGGTCGCGATTTTCCGGAGACCCGTCCGTGCCATGGGATTGAAAGGAATGGACGGCTGTGATTAAGCGTCGCCATTTCCGGATAAAAATGTCTTCTCCTCCAGAGAGTGAAGAAGAAGAAGAAGAAGATAGAGCGAAACGGAAAATAAATCCCTCGTTGACTGAATGGACGGTTTTGCCCTCAGTTTGTTAAAAATGATCGGTTTCTTTATAGGTGACTGTGGGCCCAATAGGCCCAGTCTACGTATATGAAGCCCGAAATATGAGTCTTCGTTGATTAGTCCACTATACATCTGTTGGGCCTAAACTGGTCTTTTATTATTTTCTCCGGCCTAACTTACTAAAAAAAATTCATCCACTAACTCTACTATAAATATTATAAAAGACTAAAGTGCCCTCTGGTTGTTTTAAATTTTTAAAAGTGTGTCATCGGTAAAAAAATTAAATATTTTGGGGGGAAATCAGTAAAATGAGATAAAGGAGCTAGACGGTTTTGGGGTTTGATGATTTGTTTTTTCAATTTCTCCCAACCCGCAAATAGAATAGAGTACCATATGTTTATCGGGAACACATACACAAATGGAAATGGAATTCCTTTCTTGGCCTGGGAGCGGAGACATCGGTGGCAACATTAGGAGGGGGATGAAGTTCCAGCCAATCGGGGTTCCGAACATGTAGGTTTAATTTCCCCTGTCGAGTCGTTTCGTGCGTATTCAAATCATTGTGCCATCAACAAACAATTGAAAATCCAATTAGGACTATAGAGTGGGGGTGAGATAGGAAAAAGAGACTCTAACGTAAATATTATTTTTGTGCCTTTTTATTAGTTCCATATTTGGCACTTATTGGTACATGAACACGTTTGCAATTGAATTTCAAGAATTTTGGTTTCTAAATCACTAATATCGGTTGAAGGAGTAAATATTGTCGGTTGGGTGTTCTAGTCTATATATATATAGTTAAAATTTTATAATTTTGAAATTGGTGTCTTCTATAAATTCAAAATTTAAATGTGCAAGCTTCGAACTTGAGTCGTGTAAAAATGAATAGACGTGCGTGACTACTGAGCTAACTAATTTGTTAGTGTCTAACTGACTGATATCGTATATAACTTGATATAGTCGATGAAGATTTTCACAAGACGAAGTCGTACACTCTGTCTTCTACCCCTATCAGGTTGGAATTTCTCGTTAAACTTTATTTAAATATGACCCATAACTGCCTATGAAACTATCATTTTAATGATTTAAAATTTAAAATTCTAGAAAATCAATTGCAAACCTGTTTATAGATAAGTCATGGTTAAATACAGTTTGTTGGTTAGAGCTTCTTCTTCGTGTCAACCTCAACGGAATACGATTTCTAAATTTTAGCGCGGAGAACTTAGAGATAGTGGGAGATTCTGCAGTTGGGCGGGCCTGGAGGCCAACTAGGGTTAGGGGAATCGATGATGGTGATTGTTTTGTAGCCTTGGGACATAGAATAAGAAATTGAAAGGATTCGGGGGAAATTACCAGAAGAAATGCATCAACAAGAATAGAGGGCTTTAGGCTATGGAGATCGAAAGCCTCTACTGGAAGGTGAGTGTACAAAAAACTCATTTCGTTGGAATACACAAACGACATGCCAAATAAATGGAGTACCTCTGATGTGGATCCGTTCGGTGCCTAGATCGACACCTCTTTACCCACATTTAGTGTCGAATTTCTCTCGATATGTGACTATTTAGAGTCGTTTGTACCACTTCACGCCATTGGGTGTGTTTGGTGTAATTGTCCAAAAAACATGTGAAAATGGAGCAAAATAAACCAGAATAGTATCAGAATTTCTTAGAAAGCACAACTTTCTCGTACTTAAGCCGATTTGATCCAAACTTATATCAATATGAAGATAAATGGTTGATAAACAAATCTCTAGAAAATAAAGTTTTCTCTAATTCTCATGGGAAGAAGTTCCAAACTACAATCAAAGGCAATAGCACCAAAACAGATATCGGGATTGCAGAGTAGCAGACTTGTGAGTGCCATAACTTTCACAATCAAAGTTCAAATCGAGCAAGCGTTATGTCTAAATTGAAGAGGACGAAAATACCTACGTTTATTATGAAGTAAGTTTTAGCATTGGAGGTCCGGAAGAGGACGAAAAATGAGAACCAAAACGTGTGTCGACGATGTGTCGATCGACACATCTACTACAAAAAAATTCCGGAAACTTGCGTTGACGAGGTGTCGATCGACATATATGTCAAAAAAATCAGATTTTCGACAATTACAAAAGCCAAGTCGACCTAATTTGATAGGGATCCGAAAATTTGAGTAGTAACACGATCCAGAGTAGTTCTAGAGAGTTGTCAGTGCTCGAGCCCTCCCTTGGAGACCATATTTAGTGCTCCAAGGGAGAGGTTCCATCACCATCTTCATTTACCATAGGGAGGGACAAGGAAACAGGGATTCAGCACGAGCAGCGGTTGAAGATTACATGATTTTCCAACTCCATCCGGAGTTTTAGGGTTTGATTATTCTATCTTCTCTTCTTAAACCGTTTTGTAAACTGGTGAAATTCTTTGTGAGTACCGTGATTTGTTGAACCTTATGATGACTTAAGTTATGATAAGTTTTATTTTTAGTTATTTGATGCATGCTGAATATTCTCTGCTTTGTGCTTGTTATATAAATGTTGAATTGACCGTTTAATGTTCATAACTTGAGTTCGAGACCAACGCCGAGAGGTGTGGTGGAGAACGGATCTAAGTAGAGTCGAGGGGTTGGTCTCCTGGAGTCGATGTCTCAGTTCGAAAATTGTTGTACATAAAGTTGTTGAAGACCGCTTATAAAAAATCCCGAGAAGGTCATCAATGTGATATTAGGCGTTATTCAATGTCAGAGACGAGTAACATATTTATAACATAGGCCAATTTATACATAATAGAGTAGTTGAACGATTGAATTTGGAATTGTGGATATCTTGTGATTGATTGATGTATTATTTCTAACGTATGCGAGATTGTTTTAATTAATTTTGTGATTCACTTTGTATGCTAAGGTCGCTAGTTATGATTCAAACTTGTAATTCTCGATTGATGCTGAGAGGTGGGGTTGTGAGTTGACCTAAATAAATTGTGAGAGATTGGTCTCCTAGAGTCTTTGTCTTGGTTTGAATATTGTTGTTTGTAATGTGGTTACTTAGGGTTGTGAGTTTGCGAGATCATGACACAAGTGCATAAAGTGACATTGTGTACGTGTGCTAACGCTCGTGGAATAGAGTAATCAAAACATAAACTATATGAATTGCATGCTTCAGATTCAATTATTGATTAATTATTAGAAATTTGAGACACTTGAGTAGTGTATCAGTTGATATGAGATAGATATAGAACGAAAAGAGAGAGGGTTTATTGAATAATTTCAGGTAATTCGAGAGACCTGGTTTCTCTTCAGCCTAGGGCTCAGTTACAATATAATTCTCTAATGATGACCCTATGCTACTCTGCCCTATTTATACTACTTCAACCAAACTAAAAGGAAAGACAAAATTAGGAAACACAATAAAAGCATAAACTTGTTGACTTTACTACTTTGATTAGATTTCCTAATGTCCTAATTTACTGGCCCACCCACCCCCTTTTCTTCTTTCTTGAATATGTTAGGTAAGTTGGTCGTGCATCATTACCCGCCGCCCAAGCTTTCACCTTGTCCTCAAAGTTGAAATGCGGAAATTGTCGGTCTAATGTTTGGTAGTTCTCCCATGTAGACTCGAAAAGGGGCAAATCCTTCCATTTAATTAGTACCTCGACGTTCCCTTTGTCCTCGTGGTGATGCCCACGCAAATTGAGGACCTCTGCTGGTTCGACAACGAGTTCCATATCTGCGCTCAACTGTGGAGGAATTTCAGTGTCCACTAGGTTAGTCCCATGGGCTCGGCGCAGTTGTGAGATGTGAAACACGGGGTGGACCAACGTGGTTGTCGGGAGTTGTAGCTTGTAGGCCACCTCTCTGACTCGAGCAATCACCTCGAAAGGTCCATAAAACCGGGGAGACAACTTTTCATTTCTTCTTTTCGCAAGAGATTTTTACCTATAAGGACGGAGCTTTACGAACACTTTATCCCCTATGTCAAATTGGTCGTCCCGCCTCTTCTTGTCTGCCGCTTCCTTCATATTTTGTTAGGCTCTCAACAGGTACATCTTGAGGTCGTCTAACTGAGCATATCTCTCGGCTAGCAACTCCTCTACTGCTGAAACCTGAGTTCCCCTCTGTTGGTATCGAATGATAGGCGGGGGATCTCTACCATATAACACTTTGAAAGGAATGTATTTGGATGCCGAGTGTAAGGATGTGTTGTACCAGTATTCGGCCCATGCTAACCAGTGCATCCATGAGCGAGGCTGCTGGGACACATAACAACGCAAGTATGTCTCTAAACATCGATTCACCACCTCTGACTGACCGTCAGTCTGTGGGTGGTAGGTTGTGCTGTGCCGTAAGTTAGTGCCTTGAAGTTTGAACAATTCTTGCCAAAAGTGACTCATGAAAATTTTATCCCTGTCAGAGATAATAGAGCTCGGTATCCCATGGAGGCAGACTACCTCTCGCACAAAAATCTCCGCGACTGAACGAGCCGTGAATGAATGCTTTAGTGGTATGAAGTGGGCATATTTACTCAGACGGTCCATCACAACTAGGATGGTATCCATCCCTTGTGAACGGGGGAGTCCTTCGATGAAGTCCATAGTCAAATCTTCCCATACCATAGACGGTAAAGCAATAGGTTGCAGCAGCCCTACTGGGGGTAAGTTCATAGCCTTATGTTGTTGGCACACTTGACATTCTCGTACCCATTCTGTCACAGAATTTTTCATGCCTATCCAATAGAAATCTGATGCCACCTGTTAAAAGTCTTATCCTCCCCTGAGTGCCCTCCTAAAGGTGAGTTATGGTACTCCTGCAAGATAATAGGAATCAGTGGCACCCTTGTGTGAGCATGAGTCGCCCTTTGTATTTCAGTATCACATGTTCCCAAGTAAATCCTTTCACCCTTTCCTTCCCTTGTTGTAGGTTTGATATGATTTTGGCCACAAATGAGTCTTGTTGAACATCTTGGTGCACTGCTGTCTAGTCAATGCCTTGCGAGACCATTAAGTGCATCAATTCTCTAACAGGTAGCACTCGTGACAAAGCATCTGCAACCCGGTTTCCAGCCACGGGCTTGTACTGGATCTCGAAGGTGTACCCCAACAGCTTTGCCACCCAACGTTGATACTCGGGTGCAACTATCCTTTGTTCCAATAAGAACTTTAAACTTTGTTGGTCGGTGCGTACCAAGAATCTTCGGCCCAGTAAATATGGGCGCCACTTATGTACGGCAAACACAATGGCCATCAACTCTTTTTCATATATGGGTTGTAATCGGGCCTGCTGACCTAGGGTTTGACTGTAGTATGCCACGGGGCGTTGCTCTTGCATTAAGACTACCCCTACTCCATACCCTGATGCGTCGGTCTCTACCACAAAAGGCTTCTTAAAGTCTGGTATGGCTAAGACTGGTATGGTAGTCATTGCCTTCTTGAGACCCTGAAATGCTTCTGCTGCCGCCTCGTTCCACTCGTACTTATCTTTCTTGAGTTGTTCCGTTAGTGGTCACGCCAACTCACTATATCCTTTTACGAATTTTCTATAATATCCGGTTAGCCCCAAAAATCCTCGTAACTCTCGAATATTACGTGGTTCTGGCCAGTCCAACATAACTTGTATCTTAGACTAATCGACCGCCACTCCCTCTCCCGAGATCACATGACTTAGGTAATCTAGCTTTTCTCGAGCAAATAAACATATCTTGCGATTAGCATAGAGCTGATGTTGTGACAACAACTGGAGCACGACCGTTAAGTGGCGAGCATGTTCGCTCACACTGCTGTTGTATACCAAAATATCGCCGAAAAATACTAGGGCAAATTTGCGTAAGTGGGGGCGAAATACCTCATTCATCAATGATTGAAAAGTGGTCGGGCCATTAGTGAGACTGAAAGGCATTACCAAGAACTCGTAGTGACCGTCATGGGTACGAAAAGCGGTTTTGGGAACATCTTCGGGCTTAACACGTATTTGATGATATCCTAATTTGAGGTCGAGTTTTGAGAAGATTGTAGCCCCATGGAGCTCATCCAGAAGTTCCTCAATCACCGGAATCGAAAATTTATCTGGCACTGTTTCCCGATTTAATGTCCTAAAGTCAACGCAAAATCGCCAACTTCCATCTTTTTTTTCGAACCAACAAAACCGGGCTCGAGAATGGGCTAGTGTTGGGTTGTATAACTCCTTTTGACGATATTGGGCAGAGATAACTCATAGGTCATTAGAGACCCCATCAGCTCATCGAATTTTAAGATCTTGAGGTCGTGAACTTCCTCAATTGCAGTGATCTTCATCTTAAATCTAGGGCTAAGAGCACGCAGAGTTTTTCTAACCAGTTTTTCATCAGACATTGGTTCTCCTAGAGAATATGATTCATTGGCTAGATCACGAATACGAACATTGAATTCTGGAATTGATTCGTCCTCTTTCATGACAAGGGCTTCGAAGTTGGTTGTCAAGTATTGCAGTTTTTGTTCTCGAACCTTGGTTGTTCCTTTATATGCAACTGCTAGGATATCCCATGCGGATTTGGCAGTTGTGCATGTGTTGATTAGTCTGAATACGTTTTTGTCAACACCGTTGAAAATAGCATTCAGAGCTCGAGAGTTTCCCAGTGATTCCTCGTCTTCAACATCAGTCCAGTCTTTTTCTGGTTTTGGACCGATGGGGTTACCATCATTGTCACTGAGTTGTGGAGCATTCCAACCGTTGATCACAGCCTTCCATGTTTTGTTGACAAGTGACTTCATGAAGGCACACATCCGAGCCTTCCAATAGCCGTAGTTACTTCCATCTAGAACAGGTGGTCGATTGATGGATCCTCCTTCTCTGGTATTGTTCATCTTGATCAAAGTATTTGTTTAGGAACTCACCTAAAGCTGTAGGTGCCCCCTCTCATACCAATTGAAATTTTGATCAGCTAGTCGTGCAAGATGTCACACACAATGTTACGTATGAAGCTATAACACCGTGTATGACTTCTTGTGTAGATAACGCAGGACAGTAAATATAAAGTTATAAACTATGACACAGCAGATTGTTTACCCATTTCAGTGCAACGTCACCTACGTCTGGGGGCTCTCAGGCTAGTGGAAAGGTTTCACTTATCAGTAATTCGTCAGAACATACTAGTACATGTGATCATCCCTAGATCTATACTTTATGCTACTTATTACAGTGTAACCTATCTCAGGGTCTCCCCCTGAATCCAAGACTCCGTCTTGATTCCACTCTTCGAGTAATCGCCTTGCTCTGTCGGTTCAAGTCGTCGTTGAACATTGTGGTTGCGTGCAGTCTTCACTCACGCGATCAGTAAACCCTAAATCACCTAACTCTCAATAGTTATCCTTAGCACAATATGCAACCTCTCAGCCCGCAAACCTTCACGTCTAAGAGTTTTGCAAATTAATGCTAGGAAACAAATAAAGAACCACACGATTGCTAAGGGGGTAGCCTAAGCTTTTATAGCAATCGAGGATGAGTACTAACCCTAAAGGGTTTCCTTTTAATCACTGTCTTTCTTCTTTCCATAATTGAAGACGTTCTGGAACTTCTGGTATTTCCTAAACGCAATCGTACTTCCTGCAGAATCTGGACTTTCCTGATTTCCGTCAATCAGGATGTTTGCCGAGATGTCATCAACAATGTCACACAAGATGTCGCATATGATACTTCGACATTCTTTATGACATTTTCTCTAGTTCCTTAAAAATAAGCCAATCACCAAAAACATCGTAACTACACGAACATTTACTGGTGTTTAGCCTTCACGCAGGATGATTGTGTGATCTCGATCACGAGATGGGGGAAGAGTCTTAGGCATGTCAAGGTCATGTTGAGATTGTTGTAGGGTTGCGACTATTTCAGGAGGCACTTCTTCTTCGATAGTTTCCATAGCGGCAAGATTCCCCAACTCGACCAATATTCCTTCTCCTTCACGCCTGATGGTTTGCATTATAGCCTTGAGCGAGACTTGAGTCTTATGCATTGCTGGATCTCCCTAGAGATGTATTTCCTTTCCATCTATGTTAAAGCTCATTGAGGCTCTGTTGATACGAGTGTCGCCAAGAGTTTCTAGCCATTGATATCCCAATATTAGATATGAACTTCCCAATGGCAGGGGTAGAAAGTCTTCTATAACCTCTAAGCCTTGTAGGTTTAATGTGACTCCATGACAGACCCCTTGAGTTCGAGTAGATCGTCCATTTCCTAGTTCAACTCTATATGGGGTTGTCTTGGCAACAGGTAAGTGTAACTTCTCGATGATTTACGGGTGGATGAAGTTATGTGTTACGCCACTATCGATTAAAAATACCATCGGTTGGGCTTCGATGTGAAGGAATTATTTGAGGGTTCCAATCAAATAATTTCATGTCCATACAAGAAATTAACCTCAAATATCCGAATTAATATGGATCTTGAATGATCATGAATTGATCATGAGATCTAGGCTAGAATTAAAATTTATGTTTACCTTGATCCACTATTATGTGTAGACACATCAATGATACAAATCAAATCATACTTGAGATATTACTACAACACTTAGTAATATAAATGCCGATTTTATTTCAACTAATAATCTTTATTACATGATTAGATTGAAAATACATTGTGCTAGGGCACAAAAACCCAACAGTCTCCCACTTGCCCTAGACCCAATTGGTATTTTAATCTGAAATTCTGAATTTTAGCTGAGTCAAGAAGTCGAACACAGGGTCGTAACTTGTGGATCGACTACTTGCCTAAAACGTAAACCGCAAGTAAAATAGTAAACAGATAATAACGACACCAGAGATGATTACCCAGTTCGGTGACTCCGCACCTACGTCTGGGGGCACTTTGCCAGTGGATAGGTTTTCACTATTAGGTAGTCAATAGTACAACTTCAAGTACCAACTATCTATCACACAAGCTATTGTCCTAAGCTACTATAGATCTCACCGTGAACAACCTCGACCAAGGGCCTCTCCCCCTGTCTTTGAGATCCTCTCAATTCCACCCTTCGAGCAAACCTATGCTCGGTGTCGTTGTCTTCTTTGACGGAGTTGTGAATCTTCAATCACAAACAAAAACCCTAACCGATCCAAACACTTAGTTTTCGCGACTTAATGTTTGATCGGAGCAAAGGTCCGTTCTAGCGAATCTTAATCAGCCTCTCAACACGCCAATGGTGCACGGTTAAGAGCTTTGAGAAATCTTGCAATTGTTAGAACAAGAACGGATGACTGCTAATGGGAAGCTCAAGGCTTTTTATAGCAGCTCACATTCCTAATCCTTCTCGGATCAGGAACAGGAAGTTTCAGACTTCCTGAATAAATCAGGCAAGTCGTTGCCGCCTTCCATGACAGCTGGAAGTCGTCTTGCATGTTCTGACTTCCTGAATAAATCAGGCAAGTAGAGTTGCCGCCTATTGCTGACGTGTTGCTGCCAGCTGGAAGTCGCTTGACTTGTCGACGTCACTCTCTTGCGCTTCAAGTCTTCGTGGCGTCTTTCTTCTTTCGCTCCAAGCTTCGTCGAAATAGGAAAGCTTCAGATCTTTCCTAATCTAGATCGCAACAAGTCGCTCCACATGTCATGTAACATGTTGCACGACTTCTTACATTTGCGCTTAAAAATTATGCCAACAATTAAACGTAGCAACAATCTCCCCCTTTGGCAATTTTTTAGGCAAACACATTTTTAGGCACATCGTTCATCTTGTGGCAGTTACGCACAGCAAGTGATGTGACTTAAAACACATTTCAGGCACATCGTCACCTTGAGGCAGTTACGGACATAGCAAGTATGTGACTTCTGATGCGACTTCTAGTGCGGCTTCTGGTTTATCTTCAGGAGCGGCGACTTCTGGCGTGGCAACTTCTGTGCGCAACTTCCGGTGTGACTTCTGGCGTAGCCTCTGGCGTAACTTCTATCTATCTCCCCCTGTTTGTTTAACAATATTGCCAAAGGCAATCATATAATGAAATTCGACTAAACAGCAGGGTAAAAACCAGCTCACACCATGAGCAAAATATCCAGCTCAAACATGAGCAAATATCCAAAATAAAAACAAGTGTCATAGTGTGAAGAAAATTAACTCGGACATACCCCGAGGATTTAAGAGTGTGTGTTTGGAACAAGTTTATCATAGTGAATCAGAGAAATACTTAAAATGAGTTGGAGTCGCCAACATCATCTTCAGCAGCAGGACCAGAGCGGAGGTCATCGAGAAGTGCTTCACATGCGACTTTGCGTGTTGATAGCATCGCAATTGACTTCTCCAGATCATTGATCATCTCCACCAATTCTCCCTCCATCCTAGTGCCAATTGGTCCTGAGGGTCGAGAGCTTGAACCAGCTCATGATGGTTTGGCCATAGGAGGTGCGAGGTCCTTCAAATGCTTGCCTTCGAAGTTCTTGAGGCTGATAGAAAGGGGCAGTGGCTTCTTACCCGGAACATCCGTCTCTCGAACAATGTGAGGACATTGTTGGAGAAGGAGACCGGTGATCAATGAAGGAAACCCGATAGGAAGCTTGACAGTGCATGATTTGGCATGCTTGACTAGATGTTCAATAACATATGAGCCAAAATCAAGAGAAGATTGCGTACCTATTAGGTATATGAGTTTAGCCAATTCGGTTTTGATGCTTGACCCGTGTGTAGAAGGTGTCCAATTTGCCAGGCCAATACGGTAGAGAATTGAGTATTTGGCAGTAAGCTCAGTAGCCGCAATGGTGTCTTTGACGGGCCAGACCTTCTTTCGTCCTCCAGTGATCTCGACCGCCACTTTGTTCAAGTGCGGGACTTCTGGAATGACTTCTGGGTCTTCTCTGCCAAGATAGACATTGATGGTTGAGGCAGATATTTCGAAGCATTCTCCCCGTACGAACACCTTTCTGTATTCAGCGTCTTCTGGATCATCAAACTCGCTTGATAGGTTGACAATAAACTCTTTGACCAATGCTGGGTAGAATGGCCCGATGTTTATGACCGTATTGGTCAGGCTAGCTCTTCGGAGAAGTTCCACGATTGAGTTTATCCCCTGCGCTTCTGTGTAAAGTTCTCTTTCTGGATAGATCTTGTGCTGGTATACATACTGCCACTTAACCGCATTGTCTACAGAGTGGAAGAAGACATTATCTGTAGGAGCTTTAGGCACATTCTTGGGGAGTTTCTGCCCTCCCATAGCCTTTTTGACCCGTGGTAGTACAATCTGGGTGTCTTCTTCTTCAGATTCCTCTTCTTCTGGAGCAGATGTTGCTACAGAAGTTAGTGACTTCCTTCTAGACTTCTTTGGTTGTTTAGAAGCAGATGCTCCTCCTTTCTCTGTGGTTTTCCTCTTTGGGGTCAATCTCCTCGGTATTTGAGGTTCTTCTTCTTCATCGACCAACCTTCTTGTTGGTAGCTTCCTTCTCTCAAGCCTTTTGGGCACAGCTTCTTCTTTCTCCATGGTCTCAGTGGCGACTATTTCTTCAATGTTAACAAGTTCCTCTACAGGTCGAGTGACTTCTGGAATAGCTTCCGGATTTTCATTAAGCCCTGAAATACTATCCGGGGCGACATGGGAACTTCCTTCTTTTTGCAAGTTCTTGTTTAGAGGGGATTTATCTGGTGCTGGTGTCGACTTAGAGGGGCTGGATTGGTCCTTAGTGCTAGTACCGTGATTTTCAGGAACAAGGGTTCCTAGACCTTCTACAGGCAGGCTTTCATCTACAGTGTTTTCTTCAGAAAGGATAGCAGATTTACCTTGTGTCGGGGTTGGAGTAGAGAGAGAGGCTTCCTCTTCTCTGTTCGCAGATTCGGCTAAAGTGTCATCCTTCTCAACGACGAGATTTGTTTCTACTGGTATGATAGTTAAAGGTGAGATTGTTACTCCTTGAGGTGCTGCCGAACTTTCCCCTGCGATTTTTCCTCCTTGAATCCTTACTCCATGCTTGTTTGTCGAGGATTTTGAGGCTGATAGCTTTCAAGCGATCATCTTTACCCTCATCTTTTCTCGTAAATTGGATATAGATGGTATGCGTCCGCTTCTAATTCCAACCATTTGCTCGATCGGTTTTGGTTTGGAAGAGAAGAGCAAAATCTTACAGTTGCAGATTTGTTTTAGCCTTTTCGAGGTGCCCTAGCAATTTTGGGAAGATGGAGAGGACTGTGCAGGCTTTTTCTACGGAAGTTGAAGGGGGTTGAGAGCTGATTGGATTGTCGTCAGTTTTTCAATCATTCCCTTTTTTGAATTTTTAATCAAATAATTCCACCTGGGCTTCTAATAATGAGATTTGAGCCCGGCTAGATTTTGTGGACCCTGGCTGATCCAGATAGAGAGAGAGTAAAAATTCATTCAAAAGCTCTCCCTCTTCTTTCTTGACTTCTGGTTATTCCAGACAGCAAAGTCCAAGGGATGAACTCAGACTTTCAAACTTGTTAGCATCTAATGCTTTTGTAAAGATGTCAGCGACTTGTTTCTCAGTGGGCAAATACTCGAGCTTTATCTTCTTGTCTTCTACAAGCTCTCGAATAAAGTGGTGGTTGTTGTCAATATGCTTTGTCTTGCTATGTTGCACTGGGTTTTTCGAGATATTCATAGCACTGATGTTGTCACAGAACAAAGTCATGACTTCTTACTTAACTCCATACTCTGCCAACATTTGTTTCATCCAAAGAAGCTGAGTACAGCTACTTCCGGCTGCAATATATTCAGACTCAGTAGTAGCAATACAATTTTGTTTTTTGCTGAACCATGATACAAGATTGTTCCCCAGGTAGAAACAACCTCCAAAGGTGCTTCTTCGATCTGGTGTGCTTCCCGCCAAGTCAGCATCACAATATCCAACAAGAGTAGGAGAGGTATCAAAGGAATGTAGCAAACCTAATTCAGAGGTTACCGAGATGTACCTTATGATACTCTTAGCATGAGCTAAGTGACTAACTTTTGGATGGGCTTGATATCGAGCACAAACTCCCACGGAGTAAGCGATGTCGGGTCGACTTGCTATTAGATAGAGAAGCCTTCCTATTATGCTTCGATAAAGGCTTTGATCAACTGATTCTCCCATCTCGTCCTTTGTGCACTTGTCATGTGTGGCAATAGGAGTTCTCTTGTGTGAGGCCTTTTCTAACCCGAACTTCTTGACAATGTTCTTTGCGTATTATCTTTGGGAGATAAATATTCCATCAGACATCTGCTTGATCTGGAAGCCTAGGAAGTATGTGAGCTCACCGACCATGCTCATCTCAAATTCAGACTGCATATGTTGGACGAAACGTTCCACCATCTTGTCTGACTTTCCTCCAAATACAATGTCGTCGACATATATTTGAGCAATCATGATGTCCCTTCCTTCCTTCTTCACAAAGAGAGTTTTGTCTACTCCCCCTCGAATATATCCATTCTGAACTAGGAATTGAGTGAGACATTCATACCATGCTCGTGGAGCTTGTTTGAGACTGTAGAGAGCTTTCTTTAGCTTGTAGACATGGTGCGGAGAGTCATGGTCTTCGAATCCCTTTGGTTGGGCTACATAGACTTCTTTGTTCAGATTTCCATTAAGGAAGACACTCTTTACATCCATCTGATAGAGTTTGAAACGTAGATGGCATGCTATGCCGACCAGAAGTCGTATGGCTTCCAGTCTGGCTACTGGAGCAAAAGTTTCTTCGAAGTCGACTCCTTCTACTTGTGTGTATTCTTGAGCCACCAGTCTTGCTTTGTTTCGAGTGATGTTTCCTTGCTCGTCAGACTTGTTTTTGAATATTCACTTTGTCCCGATGACATTGACATTGTCAGGCTTGGGTACTAGTTCCCAGACTTCATTCCTTGCAAATTGGACCAATTCTTCTTGCATGGCGCAGACCCAGTACTCATCATTGATGGCCTCTTGTATATTCTTTGGCTCAATTTTGGAAATAAAGCAAATGTTACCTATCATCTTTTTGTAGTCAAGAGATGCCTTTTGTCGAGTCCGCACTCCCTCATTTATGTCTCCAATCACATCCTGGTGTGGATGATTCTTCTGAATTCTTCTTGACGGAGCTCTCTGTACTATAGGAGATGCCACTTTGTTCGGGATGATTGGGCTTTCGTCTTCATATTCTTTGCTGCACTCTTCGCCTCTGACTTCCGGTCTGACTTATCCTCTGACTTCTGGTCTGACTTTTCCTCTGACTTCTGGTCTGACTTCTCCTGAGAGATTTAGGACTTCTTCGTCCTCGTCACTGGGTTGCTCGTTACTGTCATCGATCACGACATTGATGGATTCCATGATAGTCCGGGTGCGTTTGTTGAATACACGAAAAGCCCGACTATTTCTAGAGTATCCGAGGAAGATGCCTTCGTCGCTCTTCGGATCAAGTTTGCGTCGAGGTTCCCTATCTGCAAGTATGTAGCAGATCGATCCAAAGACATGGAAATATTTGACATTCGGCTTTCTCCCCTTCCATATTTCATAAAGAGTAAGCGAAGTTCCAGGTCGGAGGGTCACTCTATTATGAATATGGCACGCCGTATTCAAAGCTTCAGCCCAGAAGTGTTGCGTGATGTCTTTGGCTAACATCGTGACTCTTGCCATTTCTTGAAGAGTGCGATTTTTTCTTTCAACGATCCCGTTTTGCTGAGGAGTGATGGGAGCAGAAAATTCGTGAGCAATTCCTTCAGCATCACAGAAATTTGTGAAGCTGATGTTCTCAAACTCCTTTCCATGATCGCTTCGAAGTCGGATGACTTTGCCAATGACTTCTCCCTTTTCCGTTGAACTCTCCGACATAGGGCTTCAAAGACTGAGAAGGTGTCTGACTTTTCTCGAATAAAGTCTACCCAGGTGTACCTCGAGAAGTCGTCTACACATACAAATATGTACTTCTTCCCTCCTAGGCTTTTTACTTGCATGGGTCTCATAAGGTCAACATGAAGAAGTTCTAGAACACGAGAAGTAGTAAGATGTTGTAGCTTCTTGTGTGACGTTTTGACTTGTTTCCCAATCTGGCATTCTCCACATATTTTTCCTTCAATGATCTTGAGGTTGGGAACTCCAATGATCGCCCTTTTAGAGAGAATCTTTTGCATGCTCCTCAAATTGATGTGACCAAGTTTTTGATGTCATAGCTTTGTCTCTTGAGCTTTGGACAAAAGACACTTGGTTGGCAAGGTTGTGGCTGTTGGGGACCATAGATAACAATTATCAAAGGACATGTGGACTGTCATGACTTCCTTCTTTTGTTCGTCTTTGACTGAGCACTTGTCACGAGTGAAGTTGACATCCAGATTTAAATAACATATTTGACTTATGCTGATGAGATTTGCTGTGAGACCTTCTACCAGTAGAGCCTCTTTCAGACATGGTGAGTTGGGAAGGTTGAGTTTTCCTTTCCCGAGCACTCTAGCTTTTACTCCATCTCCAAAAGTGACGAAGCTATTTGTGCAAGGTATTAAAGTGACCAAGAAAGAGCTATTACCCGTCATATGTCGAGAGGATCCACTATCAAAGTACCAATCATTGATGGTTGAAGCCTTTAGAGTTGTGTACGCGATATTAGCTCGAAAGTTTACCTCCTTAACTCGTCATTCTTTACGTGGTTGTGCTTTCTTGATGGTGGTCCTTTTCTTGACGAAGCTCCTCCCATATAGCTGATAGCAGAAAGGTCGAATATGTCCTCTTCGTCCACAATGGTGACATACCCAGTTATGTCTTTTGTTCTGCGTCTTTGAAGCCGCTACGGTAAGAGGCTGTTTGGTTGCTTGGTCAGCCGTGAAGTTAGGAGACTTCTGACACGACTTCTGGGGGACAACCTTCTGAGGGACGAAGACGGTGTGTGATGATGAGGCTTCTTTTGAATATCCAAGACCTTCCATGTTTCTGGCTGGTTTTCCGATCGAGAGAATTTGGTCTAGGGTGTCAGTGCTTGGATTCATCATCTTTACAGAATTGGTGACCTGTTCTAACTCTCCTTTTAACCGAGCAACTTCCTTTTTGAGATCAACAGTCGTCTCGAGAAGTCTTGACTTGTCTTCATTAAGAGTAAGAATTAGAGCATTCTGTTTTTCGATTACCTGAGAGTCTTCAAGCCACTTGACATACCATTCGTTGTAACCATTGTTGAGGGTCTCATCGGATAGCTCATCATCAGAGTCATACTTCTTTGAGCTTTCAGCTGGTTGATCTATTGTGGAGGAAGTGAAAGCAACATAGTTACTTGTATGCTCAAGGTCACTGTCTTCCTCATCTTCATCGTCAGTTAGAGAGGCATTGAATCCCTTCTTTTGTTTCTTTAAGAAGTTGGGACATTCTTTCTGCATGTGTCCATACCCCTCACATTCAAAGCACTGAACTCCTTTACCTGATCGTTCTCCTCGTCTACCATAGTAAGTTGTGCTTTCGAGCTTCTGAAACTTGTGCTGCGGCTTGTCTCTGACCTCTCTGGTTTGATGCTAGTTTGATTTCCATGAGCATCAACATAGTAAGGTTCATCCCATCCATTGATGACAGACTTCCAGGTTTTGCTGACGAGGGACTTCAAGAAGGCACACATCCGTGCTTTCCAGTACCCATAGTTTGTTCCGTCAAGCACTGGTGGTCGATTTACTGAACCTCCTTCCTTTGAGTCCATATTGGCTTATTCAGAAATTTTGCAGGAAAATCACCTAAAAGAAAAGGTGCCTCCTCTAATACCAATTGAAATTCTGAATTGTAGCCGAGTCAAGAAGTCAAACACAAGGTCGTAACTTGTGGATCGACTACTTGCCTAAAACGTAAACCGCAAGTAAAACAGTAAACAGATAATAACGACACCAGAGATGATTACCCAGTTCGGTGACTCCGCACCTACGTCTGGGGGCACTTTGCCAGTGGAAAGGTTTTCACTATTAGGTAGTCAATAGTACAACTTCAAGTACCAACTAGCTATCACCCAAGCTATTGTCCTAAGCTACTATAGATCTCACCATGAACAACCTCGACCAAGGGCCTCTCCCCCTGTCTTTGAGATCCTCTCAATTCCACCCTTCGAGCAAGCCTATGCTCGGTGTCGTTGTCTTTTTTGATGGAGTTGTGAATCTTCAATCACAAACAAAAACCCTAACCGATCCAAACAATTAGTCTTCGCGACTTAATGTTTGATCGGAGCAAAGGTCCGTTCTAGCGAATCTTAATCAGCCTCTCAACACGCCAATGGTGCACGGTTAAGAGCTCTGAGAAATCTTGCAATTGTTAGAACAAGAACGGATGACTGCTAATGGGAAGCTCAAGGCTTTTTATAGCAGCTCACATTCCTAATCCTTCTCGGATCAAGAACAGGAAGTTTCAGACTTCCTGAATAAATCAGGCAAGTCGTTGCCGCCTTCCATGACAGCTGGAAGTCGTCTTGCATGTTCTGACTTCCTGAATAAATCGGGCAAGTAGAGTTGCCGCCTATTGCTGACGTGTTGTTGCCAGCTGGAAGTCGCCTGACTTGTCGACGTCACTCTCTTGCGCTCCAAGTCTTCGTTGCGTCTTTCTTCTTTCGCTCCAAGCTTCGTCGAAATAGGAAAGCTTCAGATCTTTCCTAATCTGGATCGCAACAAGTCGCTCCACATGTCATGTAACATGTTGCACGACTTCTTACATTTGCGCTAGAAAATTATGCCAATAATTAAACGTAGCAATATAATCTAAACTCATTCCCCTGACATGTTCCTCATGCTTAGGCTACGGTAGTGCCTTAGTTAAGGGGTCAACTAGATTATCATGCGTTGAAACGTAGCTTATCTCTACTTCACCTTTATCAACCATCTCTCTGATGATGTGATACTTTCTCTCGACGTGTTTGATTCGGTTGTGAAATCTGGGCTCTCTAGTGAGTGCTACGGCCCCCGTGTTGTCATACCTTAAGCTCACGGGATCAGACGTTCGCGGCAGTACATCTAATCCACTCAAGAAGCTCCTAACCCACACCCTCTCCTTAGCTGCTTCTGACGCAGCTATGTATTCCGCCTCCGTGGTCGAGTCGGCTATTGTCGCTTCCTTAAAGCTTTTCCAACTGAAAGCTCCCCCGTTCAACATGAACACATACCCACATTGAGACTTAAAATCATCTGGGTCTGTCTGAAAACTAGCATCAACACATCCAGTGACGTTTAGTTCTTCTTCTATCACGCCATACACTAAGAAGGCGTCATTTGTTCTCCTCAGATACTTGAGGATACACTTGACGGAAGTCCAGTGATCAAGGGGTGGCCATATAAACCCGGAAACCGGAAAACCGACCGGAACCGACACAAACCGGACCGAACATAACCGGAACCGGAACAAACCGGTATATATTCAGTTTTGATTTGTCAAAATCGGTACGAGCCGGTTCGGTTTTCGGTATAAGTTTTTGATAACCGCGGTTAACCGGACCGACCGGTGATTGTCTAATTATCAATCTCAATTTTAATTTATACCCTTGAATCTGCATGTATCAATGGCTATCAATGAGCCACATGGTGTCCTATCCTCCAGATGAGCCATAACTCCTCCCTTTCTCTTGTACGATTCATTTTCCTTCCCAATCCCTTTTCCTTTTCCCAAAAATATGTTTATCATCATCATTACCTCTTCCACTTCCCAATAATCCTTTCCACTTCCCAACAATCCTTTCCACTTCCCAATAACCACACAACCACTCATCAATATCACTCTCCTTCCTCTCTCGGTCAGACTCTCTCTCTCTCTTCCTTTCACCTCAACTCCTCACCTCCTCCTCTCTCTCTCTCTTTCTTTTCCAGATCTCAACTCTCCTTCTTATTTCCTCACTTCAACTCTTACATTTGATTGAGAGCCTTAATCTTAGGGCCAACTAAATCCATTTGATGGCCCTATCTCTATCTATCTCTCTCTCTTAATTTTATTTTTAATTTGCATGCCTCTCAATTACGGGACTTCTGAATCATGCAAGAGCCTCAATCTCCAGTGATGAACCAAATCAGTCCGGCGACAATGAAACAAATCAGTCCGACAACGATGAACTAAATCCAGTCCGTTTACGAACCAGATCTAGCCCTTCCATCTCCGTCTCTACATCTTTTCTCTTCATCTCCAATTTGTTTTTTTATTATGGATTCGAGTTGGACAGCTAGTTTATGTGTGTTGAAATTTTTGGCTTGAAAAAACAGATTTAAAAAAAGTTATTTATTAATAACCGGATTCGGTTTAATTTGAAAACCGGTGACAATTTTCAGTTAACCGAACATCCGGTTTTTGACCATTGCCAGTCCGGATTCGGTTTCAAATTTTGATAACCGGACATGACTGGTTCGGTTTTTTATTTGAGCCACCGGTCACGGTTAACCGTATATGGCCAACATTACAGTGATCTTGGCCTGGGTTAGACTGAAATCTGCTGGCACAGCTGAGGGCAAACGATACGTCAGGCCTCGTACAGATCATGGCATACATGATGGATCCCACTGCCGAAGCATACGGGATTCCATTCATTTTCTTAAGTTCATCAGGTGTTTTAGGACACTGTTTCTTGCTGAGCTTGATGTCATGTCTTACCGGGAGGTTCCCTTTCTTAGAGTCAAGCATTGAGAATCTTCTCAACACTTTATCTATATAGGTGCTCTGACTTAGACCTAAAATTCTCTTGGATCGATCTCTGTAGATCATGATCCCTAGAATGTAAGCGGCCTCTCCTAAGTCCTTCATGGAGAAACACTTCCCTAACCAAGCTTTGGTCTCAAGCAAGAGATACTTGATTATGAACATTTCTGATTCTTGTGTCTGAATCCATACATTCATAAACATAAATGTAAATTTGCTTTAGTTAGCCTGCTAACCCTACTGGAATAAACTCCCACTGGCCTCACGCCTCCTCGGGATTACCGTCCTTCTCTTCGGTTCTTCTCGTCTTGGGACTTTGTAATTACATTTAATTTAAATAAAATAAATGTTGTGACACGCAGGTCACTATTAAATTACAACCCATAAGCAACTCGCAGGTTGCAAACCGAAATTTAAATCCTAAATTCGGGCTAACTTAGCAATCATGTTGCAAACACCGTGTTATCAAACAATCATGTTATCAAAAAAGCATGTTATCAAGCAAACATATTAATTCCAATTTTATCTTGATTTAAATCATAAAATACGGTTTATCGAAACCGTTTTCTTGAATCGGTTAATTTATGAATTAAATCGGTTCACGCGCTGGTTTATCGAAACCGAACCGGTCTGAAATTTTACTTAATTATTGCTGAAGAATTCTGGATTTTTCAGGGTCGGATCTGACCCGAATCCATTATGGTTTGACCGAACCAAAATTGACCCGGGGGCCAATTTTGGGTTCGGCCAAACCCTAGCCGCCAGGGCTGGCCGAGGCGGGCCGCCTGGCCGGATCTGGCCGAGACCCTCTCCTGGCCGGAGCCGAGAGGCTCGGCCAGATCTGCCACGGGCAGATCTGGTCGGCCTTCCCGTTCCGGCCGATCGGCCCGTGGCGCGGCCGGGGTTAGCCTCTCGGCTAGCCTTGGCCTCCCACAGGTCTCAATCCTGATCTTACTCGATCAATAAATTTTCAGCAACATTAAAAAAAATTCCAGCAGTTAATTCATTGACCAAAATCATAGAATTTGCAATTTTTCAATTTACAACACCGAAATAAATTGAAAAATCAAATCTAGCCTATCATGCTCGAATACAAAATCATGCGTAACCAAGCCTCTGATACCACTGAAGGAATTATTTGAGGGTTCCAATCAAATAATTTCATGTCCATACAAGAAATTAACCTTTAATATCCGAATTAATATGGATCTTGCATGATCATGAATTGATGATGAGATCTAGGCTAGAATTAAAATTTATGTTTACCTTGATTTGAAATCCCGTAGTCACTAAATAATATTTAGCAACCTCTAAAGAACGTCCACATAGGAAGAGCAATCCGGGGATACTCACAACGATCCTTACTAGAAGATAGAAATTTCCCATAGGAAGAGCAATCAGATATGAAAATTCTAGAAATTTCACATAGGAAGAGCAATCAGATATGAAAATTCACATAGGAAGAGCAATCACATAGGAATTTCACATAGGAAAATTCTAGAAATTTCCCATAGAAGATAGAAATTTCACATAGGAAGAGCAATCAGATATGAAAATTTCCCTTTTATAAACTTTTTTTAGGCAATAATTAATTAAATCCCTTATTGGGCTTAAAGCCCAAAACTTTTAATTAATTATGTAGAGAAGCCCATTCTGGCTAGGCCCAGCTTAGCTAATTTAATTAAATCAATTTAATTAGATTATAATTAATTAGTCCTGCTAAACCGTTCTTGATTTTCGGTTTAGTCCTAAACCGAAATCGGTCTAATCCGGTTTAATCCAAAACTGGATTTTGTCTCTCTCATGATTCCTCCATATGATTCCATCCGTTTTACTCAACCTTTAGTGTGTGACCCTCTAGGCTCACGACACGTCGGCGGACTGGTAAAATTACCATTTTACCCTTTCCATCATGAGTGGCCTCTAGCAAGACATCATGATTACCCAACGCTTGTGATTATCGAGATTTCGACTTAACCTTGTCGTACATGAATTTATCCTCTTATCCTCTTAATATCTTTGACAACCACGAGGCATAGACAAGTCATCCTCGTTCTATTGTCATGTTTCTTTATTCTGAGATAACTGAATTATAATTGATACTACGTATCGACTGCATGGCCATGCTATTGTATTTCAGTTGTACTCATCAAGTGGTCTAAACTAAAATCTGCTCACACGTCCGTATGAGGGATAAATCCTTCAGTGATCCATTGAGTCAAGTCATGTAACTCGTGATCGAGCCAATCACAGTCGTTATTGTAACCCTTTTACAAGAGACGTTAGACTGAGTCAAACTCGTCACTCATTACACAGTGACCTCAATGGTCTTTCTGTCTGAGGATGTGATTTCATCTGCCGACATATGAGTATGTTCATGACTGTGTCTATGTAACATACTCATGATCGGGTCGTCCTATATCACCCCTGACTGGTGATACTATGACCTAACTCAGGCCCCCTTCTGGTCATGATCAGTAGAGCGTGATCATTTAGAGTTAGCCTCATACCGATCGATTTTTATGAAGCTATTCTGATCGGGGACTGTTCAAGTAAGATTTTATCTGATCCGTTGATCTACTATTATGTGTTGACACATAAATGATACAAATCAAATCATACTTGAGATATTACTGCAACACTTAGTAATATGAATGCCGATTTTATTTCAACTAATAATCTTTATTACATGATTAGATTGAAAATACATTGTGCTAGGGCACAAAAACCCAACACGATGTGCCCTTCTAATTTCATTGTTTGGGGAGATGTTAGGCCAATCACAAATCTGAGGGATACCTCCACCGTTTTGCTTTCTAGCTCAACATCATGTGTCCCTGTCTCTTCTGATTCGATGTCACTGTTTGCTTCCCCTATTGCATCCGGGGGGTAGTCCTGTAATAGCAAGAGTTGTAATTCTTTCTTCTTACATCGGTGGCCTGGAGTGTATTTTTCATCGCACTTGTAACATAACCCCTTAGCCTTCTTCTGTTGTAAATCCGCTTCTGATAACCTACGAAAAGTTGGTTCTTCCCTGGTGCTTGTTTGGCGCGGTGGAACTGGGCGTATGAAAGGAATTCCAGAGTTGACCCCATGATTGCGATTAGGTCGGGGATGATATTGTACTAATAGTTTAGTTTCTACCTTGCAGGCTAGTTTCATCACATGCTCGAGCCCGGTTGGCCCAAGTACGGTAACTTCTGAGCCGATCTCTAGCTTTAAACCGTTAATAAATGCAGATTCCAACACATGCTCGCTTATTCCTTCTAGCGATGAGGCTAGCCATTCGAATTTCTTACGGTATTCACGTATTGTCCCTTCCTTTTTCAAAGCGAGGAACTCGCGGTACAACGATCCTGTGGGTAGTGCCCAAAACCTTTAGATCATCTGTCTTCTTAAATCCACCCAGCTTGTGAATGGCCTCCGTCGATTTTCCCATTGAAACCATATTAGTGCTTCACCCTCAAAACTCATGACTGTTGTTTCCATGCATTCGACATCCGTCAGGTGGTGTATTCCGAAGTATCGTTCAGCCTTTAAAATCTACCCATCAGGATTGTCTCCATTGAATACGGAAAGATCGATCCTTCGAGGTCGAATCTCCCATCTGGGATTTGGAGGAGGAGAGTAATTTCCATCTTCCCAGGCGATCCCTGTTGGACCTCCCATTCTGGCCATGGGTGCCCTTGGGTTCACGCCTCGTCGTGTGCCCGTAGGACCTGTCGTTGCCTGTTGCCCAGGGACGAAGACATGCCCCTCGGTTCCGCCTCTTATTACTTGCTCTTGATTTTCTAATTGCTCTTGTTCTTCCTCCGAGATTTCCAATTGTTGATTTCCTTGAGCTATGACTACTTGGGTCACCTGTCCTGTCATTGTTGTGATCTGTCCCGCCATTGTCGTCATCTCAATTTTTATGTTTTCCATGTCGGTTTGAAGTTGGGTTATTACTGCTTCTGTTGCTTCTGTTCTTGCTTCAGACCGTGTCACCATGGTTCCCGAATCGTGCTCTGATACCAATTGATACACTTGAGTAGTGTATCAGTTGATACGAGATAGATATAGAACGAAAAGGGGGAGGTTTTATTGAATAATTTCAAGTAATTCGAGAGACCTGGTTTCTCTCCAGCCTAGAGCTCAATTACAATATAATTCTCTGATGATGACCCTATGCTGCTCTGCCCTATTTATACTACTTCAACCAAACTAAAAGGAAAGACAAAAATAGAAAACACAATAAAATCATAAACTTGTTGACTTTACTATTTTGATTAGATTTCCTAATGTCCTAATTTGCTGGCCCACGACCCACCCGCCCCCTTTTCTTCTTTCTTGAATATGTTAGGTAAGTTGGTCGTGCATCAAAATTTGTTGGTTTAACGCCCTTGGTTGTTCGACTTCTTATGTGAATCCCTCAGTTTTATTATTAAACCGGCCGAAAAATAATTGAATCGAATAATTGATTGAAATCTTGCTAGTCGTCATCAACCTTAAAAGGTGTGCACGGTGCATGAGCGCTTCTCGGCCCATCAACATCTTTCGACGAGAATTAAAATTTAAGAAAGAATTGTTTTTTAAATAATATTCTAAAACACATCAAAGATATTTAAATTATTTTGCAATAAAATAAATATATAATACCCTAACTGTATTATTAATATTTATGCAAACGAAAATTTTAAAATAAATTTCTTTTAATAGAATTAGTGTATTGAAATCTTTTTTTAGTTGAATGCGAAAATGAAATGAAACTTGGAAATGTAAAATATGTAGTGTATGATAGTGTACTTTCCCTTGAATTTATACTCCACCTTCTATTATTGCAATCCAATTGCTGCAATCATACACGTATTGACTAAAAGTTACAATTCCTTTCTCTTTTTTCTTTTGTAGAAAAATCTGCACCGTATTTTTCAGCACATTGATTTGTCCCTGCAAATAGAAAACAAATGTTTTAAGAAAAAGATGAATGGAATTATATCTTTGAAAATAAAGCACAATAGACATAATAATTACCTTATAGAATAGAAAATCTCTTAGGTCGTGAACTTCAAAGGCCTCATCATGACATTGTCTTCATGATCCAAAATCTGACATCATCGTACAGTACAAATGTCATCATCAGGCGAAGTTACAAACCAATGTGGTGTATGTACACATGCATGAGTATCGACATATACGACAAAACACAATGTATATAAATATGATAGATCTGTTTGTGATAAGGGAGGTGCTTACGTGGCAATGGTACACGTAGCCAGGCTCTGCGGTTGCATCGAACGAGTACGATGCGTTCGTGTGTAGGTAACCAAACTTCACCATAATCCTCGTCACGTACCCGGGGCTCATCTTGTACACGTTCTTCCACCCCTTCTCGTGCGCCGCCACCTCCATCTTCGCGCCACGTGCGTATCTTCCCACGTGGCACTCGATCGCGTCGTTCTTTTTGTTCATGCACTCCCTGAACTCGTCCACCTTCAGGATGTGCGTCTGATCCAGCACCACGAACAGCCCCAGGTGGATGTGCAGCGGGTGATTGTCCTCCGTCAGATTGATCACGTTCCACACCTCGGTGGTCCCCACCTTCACGATCTCCGTCGCCGGCTCATCGTACGATTTGCCGTTGATGTACAAGTGGATCGGCTCATCGATGGCGCTCGCGTACTCGTACATAGCGATGTACCGCGTCCGCGACGCACTGGATAATTCAGGTTTCGGGTAATGGACCAGCTTATCCGGAACCCGTGACGTGTCAGCCTCTCGACCTCTCTTTATGAAGAACTTCATGACCTTGCCGTTGGATTCGTTGACCGGGTCGCCAGCCGGGTACGGGTACGGCGCGTCGTTGGCCAGAACAGCACTGTCCGATTTGGACTCCGAGAAGTCAACGACGACGTCGACGATCTCGGACGGCGCCAGGAGGGTGCTGTTGGATCTGACCGGGCGTTCGAGGTAGACGGAATCGGCCGCCACGTGGACGAACTCGAGGCCGTTGGTGAAGAAGAATCTGAAGAAGCGCGCGTTGCTGGCGTTGATTATACGGAACCTGTATTTACGGCGTCGTACGGTGAGGCGTGGCCAGGCCTTGCCGTTGACGATGATGGCGTCCCCGAAATACTCGGGCTGCCACTGGGGGTGTATGTCGGGGTTGTTCCCGGTGGAGTTCATGTAGATGGAACCGTCCTTGCGGAAGCTGCGGTCGAAGACGACGAGCGTGCGATCGAACACGTGGCCGGCGGGGAGGCTGAGGGGGCCCTCCACCGTGGGGTCGCGGATGACGTAGGCCCCGAGGAGGCCAGCGAGGATGTTGACCCGGGTCAACCCCATGGCGTGGTCGTGGTACCACAAGTTCCCAGGGTGTTGAGAGTTGTGGTAGTGGTATTTCTTCTTCGACCAGGTGGGGCCCACCTCCCTGAACCGGGCGGTGAACCAGGACTTGGAGTTGCCGTCGCTCTCCGGCTCGTCGACGCCGCCGTGGAGGTGGACCACGGTGGGGACACCCTTCGAGGAGGGGGGCGTCGCGGTGGGGATGCTCGGGTCCCACGGGAGGATGTGCTTTGAGTGGAGGTGATTCTGCCACGTCACGTAGGTGTCCACCCCGTGGAGGGCCTCGATGGTCGGGCCAGGGACTGTTGCCGTGGACCGCGATGTACCGAATGCGAACACCGGGGTCGGAGGGAGGTCTCTATGGAATTTCTACATATTAATTAATAATTAAAAAGCAATGAAATTAGATACATAGTTTAGTAAATATTTAATGATGCTCACAAGAACATACTAGGGCAGTAATGATGGTGATTAACATTGATAATAAGTGGTTTCTAAGTGGAAGGCTCGTGTTAAGCACGAAAGAAAATAAATATATTTATATTCATTAAGTTATGAGCGTGTGGGACATAACATTTTAACCATTATTTTATCGTATAATAATTGGTAAATCTTAATGTATCCGATGAATCGTGTTCAGTTGAGTAACTACATGAATACATTTAACAATTAATATTTAGGATGAGATTATATTTATCCTAGTTTTTGAGGTTTATATATACATATATAGAAGGTTATAATTTACATTGTTTATTCGTTATGCAGGTATTTACAAGCATAGACTAGTTGTGTCCATATGTAGACTTGGTGCAAAACGTTGAACATGATCACATGAAGAATGTGAATAGACCAAGACTTCGTCTAAACATGTGTGTTTAAGTTGAGTACTGGCCAGCAACAATTTGTTAATAGAATAAGCGTTGAGCTTGATTGATTTTGTATTCCTTAATTAGTTGACCATAAACCTTGGAGATTTTCTTGTGTGGTGTGGGCTTATGGTTCTATCAACTCAAATTGAAGGAGATTTGGGAAGATTCTTGGCAATCCAAGCACTCCCAAATGCATTTTTAACATACTATGACCGACCAAAATTGTGCTTAAACTTTTTGTCATGAGACCAGAGTCCAGCCTCGATAGTATTACAAGACGAGACTCGAACTCATATGATATGCTTCAAATAAACCGTCTATCAAATCAAATTACACTTTAAACTTTCATTTAACAATAGGTAAAGACCTGAACTGGTATTTAATAAGGTGGACATATTCACATCATTCAGTTATAGTACTATAAATGGGTCATGCTATTCAGACTCGAAACATGGTCCCATGAAAAATAATCAAGAAGTAACCCATGCAACTTCTAACTAATCTAAATCTCGAGCTATTTTCGAAATCAAAATTGAATGTGATTTTGAAATTAGGACCAAAATTCAAAGAGAGATTAAAAATAGATACCCATTTCTTGTTGAACATGCCAATCTTGAGAGACTTGGGCTTGGGAACACCATGGACAACATCAAAACCATTGATTCTCGGCATATCGAGGAGGTCGTCAACGAACATCTTGAGCTGCGACAGATTCACAAGTTGCTCATCCTCGGCAGCCGCACGAGCAGATCCGACGAGGAGAGCTCCGACCAAAGTGAAGAGCCAGAGTTTCTCCATATAGCAACTACAAGCTGGCATGGCTAGGTAGAACCAAGTGAGGTGTGATATATAGTCCTAAAGAAGAATATATAAACTCAGGGTGTGAATTAGTCAAGAGTGAAAAGGAGAGGCATGTGGAATTTTGAAAAGGAAGAGAGAGATAAGAGGACATGGTTCTCTCAAGAATTTCTATGGCTCAATTTGTATTTGTCTGTTTCCGACCTGGATATGAGATAAGACAATTAGTAATCACTAAGACTAAGGTATGTATTATTGGTATTTGGGTAAAATGTAAAATATATTTTGTTTAAGGTTAATATTTTCTAGCTATTGTTTTGTGGGTGATCTCGGGTTGGTGGATTTTTTGAACAAATTTATAGAATAGTGACATGTAAAAAGTTAAATAGTAGAAAGTAGTTATCAGAAATTTTCGATTGTTTTTTAAATAACTATATTTTACTTTTGTCTAAGATTGACACTGTCAGTTTCTATTACAAAATGATCAAATTACTTTTAATTTTCATTCAAAATTTTATATTCATGCAATTAAACACTTTCTCCCCCTCATTAATTCTACAATTAATTTATTGATTCTTCCATTAATGCATATTTCATTAATTCATTCAAGCACTTTCTATCTCCTTCTAGTTAATTCATATTAATTTATTCAGAAAATACCATTAATGCATATGTAATTGATTCATTCGAACTCATATTAATTCATTCAGATTTTGCCATTAATGCATATTTCATTCTCATTCAAAGACTATTTTTTGGGAAGCAGTTTTTGTTATTTAGTTATAAACAAGACAATGAAAAGTAGAAGTAAATTTCAAGAAGACAGAGAAAAATATAAAAGAGAACAGTACAAAAAGCTGGAGAGAATCGATTCAAATTGCACTAAACGATAATTGGACCCGGTTCAAAGCACGAACAAATCAAATTGAACAAGTCCAATTTTGTTCCAATTGGTTCAATCCATCCCGACCACAAATTTTGATCAGACCGGAGAACACAATGTCACCCTAACGTAAACGTTGTCACCGGTGAAAACCTCATCGACGATGACGGGCCACCATCTGCATGCACCAAAGAAGCCCCTCTATTGGGACGACGACGGAAATGCCAAAACTGTTGGGAAACGAGGGATCCATGCACATCAGAAGCAAAAAGAATATTAACCCAGTTCCTAGTCACATGAATCTATTCTAGTATTGGATTAATCAATGAAAGGGTTTCATGAATCCTACCTCTTGCTCAAAACCCCAATCAAGTCCTTGATGATTGGTCTAAAGTGTCTCCAAAAGAATCCACTCTCTACAACTAGTACACACGAGCAATTGTTGTACGAAGCAAGAATAACTTTGACCTACTAGATCAAAATCACCCTAAGAAATATGATCCCATCAGATATTGAGAGAGAAGGAAAAAAGAAGGCTCTTGAGAAAGAGATGGAGAGTATGGTTTTGGAGACTCCTCTTGTCCTTTTATAGGTTATGCTGCTAACCTAGGTGTCGATCGACACATCCGCTCTCTTATTGGCTTCTAAAGCCACATGCTTCGGGTTTTGCTATTTGTGTGTGACCCTGTAGACTCATGACTCATTGACAGATTGGCATGGAATCCCATTTCATCATATGCATCATAAGTGGTCTCTAGTAAGACGCTATGACTACCTAATGATCATGAGATCGACGATTCGACTTATCCTCATGTCATCCATGCCATTATCCATTTGTCACTAGATATCCGGATTGATCATAAGGCATAGAGTCATCATCCTTATTTAATCAATTAGTGTTTCTTGATATGTGGGATGACTGAAATCGATACACCGTATCATCAGCATGACCATGCATTTCCTTCTAGTCATACTCATCAAGTGGCCCAAACAAATATCGTTCCCATACCGGAGTATGAGGAACAAATCCCTTAGCCGTCTTTCATATCACTCATGGAGCCCGTCCCTGAGTCAATCATAGCTCTTATGGCTACCCTGTCACATATAACATTAGACATATGTCAAACACAGATTTTGACTACATAGTGATCGCAAAGACTCGTTGGTCTAAGGATACAATGATAAACTACGACAACTGAGTATGATTATCAGATTATGACAACATCTATGCTACATACTCAGGTCGTGTCGTCCAATATCATCTCTCAAATGATATCCATGATCTAACTTCGACAATCTCATTGCCAATGATCAGTGATCATAAAGAGTCATTTTCATACTGTTCGCTTCTGGTGAAATATAATTGACCAGACCCATTAAAATGTGATCCGTGTGGATATATAGTTCTACTATTAATGATGACACATTCCATAATATAAATCAAATCAAATTTAACATATTACTTCAACACACCAATAATATAATGCTAGTTTTATTTCATTGCAACTGATGACAAAACTATTACAAAATATTTTGCATTGGACTAGGGCACAAATCCTACAAAAATGCCGCCGAAAAAACCGGCGAATCTGACCGGCAATCTCATGGTTACAATTTTGTTTTTTTTTTTATGTTAAAACTCAGAGCCAATGATACGTTGAGTTTTTAATTGTTAGGGTTGAACTTTTATTTGTTGAGCACATGACATCTTCTCAATACCCTTACGCAGAAATATTTAACTAATTTAATAGGTTGTTTCATCCCAAGTTTATTAACAAAAAGCTAATTTCATAGTCAAAATTTTGCGTAGTTCCAATTATTATTCAACAAATTTTCAATAAATTGTTTAGACGTAGATGGAGATAAAGAAAGAGAAAGAATAAAGAAATAAAATAAATGACATTAGATTAAAATTTTGAATGACAATTAATAGTATTTAGATCATTTCACATTTTAAACTAATAGAAAAATAATCTCAAAAACAGTTTTAAGTAGTTGAGAAAGTTGGCAAGTCAACTGTAATTAGACGAGATTATTAAAAATTTAAATAACAATTAAAGTTATTTAGGCCACTTTGTATTTAAAACTAACGTCAAAATAAGCAGAATGCAATTAGATGAATTTTTATTTTAAAACCAGTTGAACTAGACGAGAAAGTTGACAAGTCAATTGTAACCGGACGAAACTAGACGACTCACTGTGATAGTTGTTGGACATACTTAAGAAGAGCTTGAGTATATTAGGTGGTGATGATAGTAAAGAGGAGACCACACATTTGAAAATGCATGTCACCTAGGCGCTGTATGTTAATTAATTTTGTGTCCTTCCCTTGTCCACTCAATTTACTTTAATTGCATGTAGACCCCATAACTAGGACAAGAAACTATCAACATCACCCCCAAAATTCCCCACTCACCCTATTATAATGTCATGTACATAAATATGTTTGCTTTTCAAGTGTCAGTATTCATATTGAGAATCAAATTTGGCATGCAAAATTCAAAACTGGCAATCATATTGGTGGTTTAAGTGTGAACAAAGGTCCCTTTTCCCTTCACCTTTTGAATTTGAGCTCTACCAAAAATGATCAAAGATTTTGACATCAAGAGTTGTTTTTGCCATTTGCCAGCATGTGATTTGGATGGCACACTTTATGCATACATGGTCATTATTCATCCACACCATGCACTTTTCCATAAAATATCTCGATCGAAATAATTTCTTGTGACTATTCTTGAAATTATCTGTTTTTCATGTGAGTATATTTAAAATATTTTATTTCAGATGGATACACTTAAGTTTTGCAAAACTTTCACTTTTCACCTATTCATTCAATTGTGTTAGTTTTTAACACTTTTACATGTGAAATGACTAAAATATCTTTAAGAGTTAAATGAATTATTAAAATTAAATTGAATAAACTAAAATCTCTTCACATATACTTTCAATTTTCAAATATATGTCTTCCATTCTTTCTCTTCACCCTCTCTCTCTTCCCCCTTTCTCCAACCCACCATTATCTGCAACTTCACTATTCAAGATCACATAATGCTCATTTGACTATCACCTACTTGCATTTGTTTTTAGACAATTTTATGAACAAAATAAACCACCACTATTCTCCATTTTACTTTTTTATTTAATTTCAAATTTCCCCACTCACCCAAGATTAAAATTCAATTTTGAATTTCAAAATCAATTTCAAATTCAAAACAGTTCGGAGGTTCTCACATTCGGGAGCTCATAAAACCCATGTAGTCATCTGCCACCTCCTCGGCAACTTTGACCCTGGCGTTAATGTCACGGCCTCCAATTTCCGCTCTGCCGCTGGTCTAGTGACGCCTTCATTCACTCTCGCCGGAAGCTTCCGGTTGTGGTCAACGGCTTCAGCTCTTTCCTCCGACTCGACGCTCCTTTTATGTTCTCTCCGAGTACGTCTTAAAGCGAGTCAACGATAAGCTCAAGTCGGGAATGCTCGAGGAGCATTATGTGATCTTGAATAGTGAGGAATAAATCAACGAGTGTGGAGAAGGATTAAGAAGTTGTAGAGAATGGTGGGTTGGAGAAAGAGGGAAGAGAGAGAATGACTGACCATATGTTTAAAAATTAGAAGTATATGTGAAGGCATTTTAGTTTTTTCAACCCAATTTTAATAACCCATTTAACTATGAAAGGTACTTTAGTAATTTCACATGTCAAAAATATTGGAAACTAACATAATTAGACGAAAAGGTGCAAAGTGAAATTTTTGCAAAACTTAGGTGTACTCATTTAAAGAAAAATATTCTAGATGTACCCATATGAAAAACAGACAATTCTAGAGGTAGCCACGTGAAATTATCTCAAACATCTATGTAGTAGAATTTTGGTATATTGATAAAGATAACCAACCATATATTTGTAGCTTTTATTTTAGATGCGAAGAATTTCAAAATTAAAGGTTAATGATTGTCTTTGATGAGATACCTCCGTAATTTCAATCTTACAGTCACACTGATAAGATTATGGGTTCAAACCCTATTTAAAGGGTAGAAAATCTTAGTAAAATAAATGTGGATGATCATTTATTTGAACAAGATCACATAGTATAGATTGCTATTTTTTATTTGCGCTGTTAAACTGTTTGCTAATGAAGTTGTTAATTGTTTAAAGATATAAGTTATTTTATAGTATAATCGGAGTTCTAACGAGAGTTCAACGAAATTCAACATTTATGAATAGAAAGCTCCGTCTCTTTTAAGAAAAAAAAAACTAAACAATAAGACTAAAGAAGATAAAAAAATTAGCATTGGGGGATGTTTGACACTATCATCAATCTAATAAATATTCATGGCCTAATGATTGATTGAGCAATTACAATGGTGGAAGTATGTAAAAACAATAATAAATACCTTTTCATGGATCTCAAGTGTAAGGCACTATGACCAATATTGGGAAACAATGAAGCATCACCACACCCACCACAAAATTAGGTGACCCAATAATTAAAATGAAGAGATAATTTTTGTTTGAGTACACTTGAAATGTTTTGATTTTTAAATAAGTTAACCAACTTAAAATTTTTTTAAAACTTTGCTGGTGATTTAAAATATTTCTTTCTTATTTCACGAGCACTAACTTCTTTAGTTTTCTGATTTGTTATAATTATGATTTTATTTTTAAAACTTCTTAAATTACTAAAATACCCTCTCAATTATACCAACATTATTGTAAGTTGAGATGACCAAAATACACCAAACCCATTTGAGCGGGAGAGATGATACGCGTATCATTCATGTTCGGACCCAGCCCAGGCCAAATCGCTTTTAACCCGACCCGAGATTCGAAATACGGATCTTGTTCCCCACCCGCGAACTCGTTCAAAACTACCCCTCAATTCGCGGGCTTCTGTGCCTCATATGTTCACCACAATCAACAATGGGCGAGAGAGACGAACCGAAGGTCAGAGAACAATGGCAGAGCTGAAAGAGACCTACGCGTGCATGCCCTCGACGGAGCGAGGACGGGGCATTCTCATCTCCGGCGAGGCCAAGACCAATTCGATCCTGTACTGCAACGGCCGATCCGTGATCATCCGCTACCTGGAAGAGCCGCTGAAGGTCGCCGTGTACGGCGAGCACGGCTATCCGGCGACGGTTGCGCGGTACTCGCCGAACGGCGAGTGGATCGCCTCCGCCGACGCCTCCGGGATCGTCCGGATCTGGGGTGTTCACAACGAGTTCGTGCTCAAGACCGAGTACAAGGTCCTCACCGGCCGGATCGACGACCTCATGTGGTCCCCGGACAGCCAGAGGATCGTCGCGTCCGGCGACGGCAAGGGCAAGGCTGTAGTTCGCGCTTTCATGTGCGTTTTCGCTTCATTTTGCCTTACTGATTTTGTGGTTATTTAATTTATTGCACTGAGTGTGTTTGAGGAAATGACTAATGAGTGGTCAGATTCGTATGGAATGTTATGCATTTTGTCTCCTATGTTCCTATATCATGTTTTATGTGATTGGACATATATAGACCCATACGACGTGCAGGACAATGGGATTTGTTTCCATTCTTGTGCATTATGGCCCAGGCATCGGAGATGTCACCACTTGAAGCCCCCTAGTTGTAGTCTTTGATGAAACAAATCATGTTTCATTGTTTCTTTTATGCCTTATTCCTCTAATTTGTGTATGTATTTAGTTTGGACATTAATGCAAACATGGGGCTTCATCTAATGTTTCTTTTATCATTAACTACTACATGATTTAAAATGAATATGCAGGTGGGATACAGGTTCTACAGTGGGAGACTTTGATGGCCACTCAAAACGGGTCTTAAGTTGCGCCTTTAAACCAACAAGACCATATCGTATTGTGACATGCGGGGAGGACTTCTTGGTGAATTTTTATGAGGGACCACCTTTTAAGTTCACTCATTCTCACAGGTCAGTAAATTGTTATTGTCTCTAATGATTCAAATGTTTTTACATTCTTTGATATTAGTCTCACAGTTAATTGTTTAGATTGAGGTTGATTACTAATATCTGACATGTCATGCCTACATGAAATACTCAATCGGATATATGTACTATTCATAAAATATAAGAAATAATGCAATACAAACTTTCTTGTAACCATCACAATTATTCAGACTATAAAATATACTTATTCAATGGACATAGCATTCTTTCCCCACTACTCTATAAGCAATAGCAGTATGATTACTGATTACCAGATGTTTGTGTATCATCAGAACAATATCTTGTTCCTGCTGATCGTGGAGCTTTTCTATTTTGATGATTATAACAGAGGTTTTGGTTGTCATATTGCAGGGATCATTCAAATTTTGTAAATTGTGTGAGATTTTCTCCTGATGGAAACAAATTTATTACGGTAAGCTCAGATAAGAGAGGGATAATATATGATGGGAAGACTGCGGAAAAGATGGGAGAGCTCTCCTCGGAAGATGGCCATACAGGCAGCATCTATGCTGTTAGCTGGAGTTCCGATAGTAAACAGGTTTCTATCTGTGTGGATTTTTTATATATATTTTGGTGTCATGAAATGTATTAATCATCTATTATTTTCGTCTCATGTCTGTTATATGCTTGACCTCTACTTTTCAAAAGTCCATGATTTAGAGTAGCTGTTAGCAGAGGATTGTTTGTTTACTTTAGACTGCTCGCTTGTGTTACTAGTATCTATGCATACAACTCATACAACCGAATGCTCGTTAATGTGTGTGTTCTGAACCCCTTCGATGGAGTAGTTCCTTCTTATATGGATTAAGATATTATTTTATTTAAAGTACCTGCTTAATTTCCAATTGAGTTTAAATGTAAAACATTTTCAACCCTTATATTGTCCATTCTGTATATGATAACTTGTTGACTGAGTTTGCAAGTATGTAGATGATAAAGGTTGGGATAAAGTTTTTTCTCCAATCATCAGCCTTGCACATTTTTCCTCCAACTATCTAAAGTTTGTTATTAACATTTATGTTCTCTTGAGCACACATGCAAACACAATGACACAAGTACTCTCTATGATGAGTATAGTAACAAGAAAACTCAATTCATGACTTTTCATATTCACGTGGGTTCCCCTTTAGCTTTGCTAGCATGTAATAGATGGGCTTTTTTTCCATTGTCTAAGATGTCAAATATTTATGTACCTTTTTCCAGCACACTCGCGATAGTGCCATTATTTCTTCTGTTTCATGACTTGTGATCCTTAACTTCCTTCCACCAAAGGGTTGTTTATTCTTGTGCATGCTGATGTAAATAGGTACTCACGGTATCTGCGGATAAATCAGCAAAGATTTGGGACATTCTGGAGGATGGCAGTGGGAAGGTGAATAAAACATTGGAATCTCATGAATCAGGTGGGGTTGATGACATGCTTGTTGGATGTCTTTGGCTGAATGACCACCTTGTTGTGATCTCCCTTGGAGGTGATATCCATTTATATTCCTCCAAAAATCTAGAGGCGAAGCCGATATCTTTTTCTGGCCACCTGAGGAATGTTACTGCTATGACTGTTATTCCGAACAGCAACCCAAGGACTATTTTGTCAAGCAGCTATGAAGGAGTCATTGTTAAATGGATCCAAGGTATCGGATACAGTGCTAGATTGGATAGGAAAGACACCAAAATTAAGTGCTTAGCAGCTGTTGAAGGAGAGATTATTACTTCTGGATTTGATAACAAGGTAATTAACGCAAGACAGCCTCTTATTATTTACAAAATGGTTTCTTTTTCTCTGAAACTATGCAATGCTGACCTATTACGTCCAGTCAAAACATTAGTTTATTGTTTCTTTATCCAGATGTTTGATGTTAATAATTATATCCTTACGTTATTTGATGTTCATTCATGTAATGGTATATCTTGCAAATGGCATAAGGGGAAAAAGTATCATACAAGCTTTAGATACTTTACTAAATGAAATTTTAACTGTTTTGTTTGCAGGTCTAAGACTTCTTGCGTAATTGGTCTTCTTGTTTTATTTTATTCTCTTTTAAGCTTTTGTAAAGTGACATACATTTTATATTATTTCTGAAATGTTATAACCATTTTCTTTATTTAAATCCAACTTAAGCAAGATGATGTTTGTGCGGGTTTTATTACTTACAAAACTAAGTTCCTTACTATGAGCTGTTACTCAAATATAGTCTTCTACTTTAAACTCTCTGTATCTTCCATAGTTTCGTTATTGTTTTTGTTGTCGTCTGACATAGTAATGCCATTACTTTTACTTGATAAAATTTCTAGGTTTGGAGATTTAAAGGAGATGGATCTGGCGAACCAGAAGTTGTTGATATTGGCAGTCAACCGCAGGACGTGAACCTTGCTCTTTCTTGCCCTGGGTTGGCTATGATCTCAACTGCTTCTGGAGTTGTCTTGCTTCAGGGTCTGAAAGTAGTAGCAACTGTTGATCTTGGCTTTGATGTGACAGCTTCTTCCATTGCACCTGATGGGAGTGAAGCCATTGTTGGTGGGAAGAATGGTAAGTTGCATATATATTCCGTCTCAGGGGAAACTCTTACTGAAAAAGCAGTCCTTGAGAAGCATCGAGGTGAAATTACTGTAATCAGATATTCGCCAGATGAGACCATGTTTGCTTCAGGTGATACTAACCGTGAAGCTGTTGTCTGGGATCGTGCCACCAATGAGGTATCTGAAACTCAAACCAAGCTATCTTCTTATGTACCTTCAGTTATTATGCTGTTAGAAAGAATAGCGAAAGATGAACTAGTGTGCTGTTCCTTAGGTGAAAGATTCAATTCAAAACGTCATGAAATTAACGATCAATTCCCTTGTGACATGTTATGAGGAACTACATACATGATAGATAAATAACAAAAAAAATGAGAATTATCTTTACCTTATGAGCATGTAAACATTCTACTCCTAGAATTATGATTTTTCATATACTAGCTCAAGCATATGGTTTTAATTAGTATCACTTGCAGGTGAAGCTAAATAACATGTTGTTCCACACTGCTCGCATAAATACCTTGGCTTGGTCGCCTGGTAGTAAATTTGTGGCTACTGGGTCAATTGACACTTGTGTCATAATATATGAGATCGGAAATCCCGCTTCAAGTCGCATAACAATAAAGGGTGCTCATTTAGGTGGAGTTAATGGTGTGACCTTCGCTGATGAGCTCCATGTGGTCAGTGCCGGTGAGGATGCTTGTGTTCGTATGTGGAAGTTACCATCCCAATAAGCATGAGTATGACGTATCAAATGCAATTTGCATTTTAGTGGTAAGAAGGCTTTCCTATATGTAGTCTTGGCTTATTTGTTCCATTGCGTACTGTGACGTCAAAGACAATTAATAATTGATGGTAGAGTCGGTGAGAACTTGCACACAAACATAATTTAAGTCCTTGCAACGAAATCAAAGTCCATAACATCATTCATCAACTGTTTGTTGTTATTTCTTTTTATTCTTTAGCAATATTAGAAATTTACCATGAGCTCGAGATTTATTCTGAATCATATGAATCCGGTTACTTGTTATTAAGTTCTTGAAGTAATTTCATATTTTGCAGGACTCATTTTTTATTGCATTAATGGTCCAAAGGCGAGAAAAACCCACAGAATAGCAGGTGATCAGCAATTAGTACTGGCTCATAGGTTGTATATATTTTTCACATGCTCATTGAATATGTAGCATCTCTGAAATGAGAGAGAAGAAGATCACTGGATTTCAGTTTCAACAATTTGACTGGTCAGGATATTTAATTCATGATTAGGCCTGAAAATTAAAGTCCTGTGCTTTTTCTGCAGTTTTGGACCAGTGCCATTGTTTGCATTCAGCAGAAATTTTGGTGGTTGAGCTAGTAAATATGCCACTTTTTTCCTTTCATTACCATAAACTTTAATGGAGGCCGGAGGCATTCAATCAGGAGTATCTGCAAAGACTATCTCTGTGAGTGTTTAAAGCCAACCTTATTAGACTAAAACTAGATTCATAAGCCCCTGCAAGTTCAATTTTGGATGAATAATACAAGAAGCATGACATTTTATATATAAAATGCCATCTGCTTTGTATCCTTGTTGCTTTCATTATAAGAGCATAAAGTTTGGATGAAGATTTCAATAAATTGTTTGTAATTCTATTGATTATAGCTTCCTGATTCATAAATCATTAAAAAGTATCATGGTTTATTGTTCAAATTTGGACCACATAAGCATGTTTCTGTGGTACCTGGTTAGTTTAGCTTACCCAGTCTAAATTACTTTTCTGAGTCACTGACTCACTGGGCAAATGGTGTAATGAAAGAGTTATGGCTCCTTTTTAGAAGTCCAAATGGGAGCTACAAATTAAGCACAGTATTTTCGAGACAAATTTAGTGATTCCCGTCAAATTAGAATGCATATATCTTTTTTGTGTTCATGATGTTAGAGTAAATTTAACAATTCACATCCCTACCTTGTCGGATGGTAGATATGGAGAGCATCAATTTTGAAAATATTTGCTATCTTGCTTGAGATTCACAATCTTTTTTTTCAAATAAACATATTTGAGACCCAAAATGAACTTTAAGTGCCTAGGGCAGTGCTTCTTTGTGTGCCTTGTACTATTTAACAAGTTATCTTCCCAGACAAGCTTGATGAATTATATAGATTCTTTTGACCATATATACAGAGTTTTCTTATTTGCATTTTATATAGAAAGCAATATGCAGAAACGGTTTAGTCTTTATGGGTTGGGTTTGTAAGTTCGGGTACATCAATGAACACGAGAGCACGTGAAAGACACGTGCAAAGACTGTACATAGTTACATTGTCAACACACACTGTTGTGCTTGTCTACACATCTCTCATCTGCACAGTAGCATCGTGTCTCTCTGTGCCCACCGCACAGCGACCAATGTCTCATTGTCTGCCACTTAAATGTAAAGCTCCACAGTTGACCATTGTTTTCGAGAACCAAACCCACCACCAAGGTTGTAATGAAAGTTTGTGTGGCTCACACATTCCATGAATGTGAATGCCACTTATTCAAGTCAGTCATGAAGAGCAATAAAATATGAACTCAAATAGATTACCTCATGCACTTAACAAGATTTAAGGTTGTTTTTTGCCTACCTTAACACTAGTACAAGATTTAAGGTGAAGAGGAACACCATGATGATATTATTGTAGAGAATATATGGGGGTTTACATTATTGAGCAGGTGGTGGGGTTGTTGTCATCACTGAACATGTGTGTTGCTTCTGTGGAGTTTGTGTGTTGCTCAGTGTAGTAGGGATGATGATGATATGGGTAGTAACTGTTGTTGTTGTTGTTGTTGTAATAGTAATAACCATTGTTTGGTGGAATGTTGGGAGCACCATGATACATCATCTGGGCTTGTTGCTGCTGCTGTTGCATCATCTGGGCTTGTCTGGTTTGTTGCATCATCATCATCATTGCAGCTTGATTATTAGGGTCCATGTTTTGAGCATACCCATTCATGTTCATCCCCATAGGCATAGCTGCTGCATTTTGACCATTTGGGAACAATGCTACTCTTCCTGGTCCAATGTTTGGAGGAAGATTATTATTAGCACCACCAACATTGGAAGAATTTCCTTGAAAACCAGACATACCCATCATGGAGTTTATCTCACTTCCTCTCTTGCCATTGCCGCTCTCTCCGCCGCCTAATTGGGCATTGCCCATTTTCATACCTGCCGGTAAATTATGACTACTCCCCTTGTTGCCCGCATTCTGAATCGGGTTCCCTTTCTTTGCTCCTCTTGCATTTGCATTGCCACCATTGTTGTTCATCTTCCCATTGCTGGCGCCTATGGCTCCACCACCACCAGCGCTCTTCTTCCCGTTGTTGGCAGCAATGGCTTGCTGTTGCTGCCTCAGAAGACCCATCTGGTTTTTGGACTTCTCCTTGAGAAGCACCAACTCTTCTTCTTCCTCATCCTCCTCCTCCTCATCATCATCATCAAAGCAGTCTCCATCTATATCTTCTGGTACCAATGCAGGAAGCTTCTGCTGATTCTTTAAGGCCTCAATGCCCTTCATCAACCCCTGGCCTTTGTTGTTGCTGTTATTGTTCTTGTCATCTTTAGAACTATTATTGTTCTTCTTCTTTTGGTTCTGTTGCTGTGGCTGGTTCTGGTTCTGGTTCTGGGACCAGAGCTGAGCATGCTTCCCAGCTCTGACCAGTTTTTTTATCAGAGCCCCAGAATTCACTGTCCCTGAAACTGTCACTCTCTGCTGCTCTGAATCTATGCTCACCTGGTAAACTCCTATCCAAGTAATAATGCTACAAAATTAGAAATTAACCCAAATGAAAATTCTACAACCAAAAATTTAAAAACTTCCCAAAAATCACTATGCTTGTCTGCTACTCTCATCACAAGCAATGTAAATGTATTCACCAATCTCTTAAATTGATCTCAGTGTGCACTTTAGTACCCAAATAGGAGCAAGTTGGTGATTTTGTAGGTCAACCCCCAACCCAATAGCAAGAGAAACAAAACCCAGAATCCAATTTCCCATCTTTTCTCAACGACAACTTTCTCAGCAGCCAAACAGTAACTTTTCAAGGCAATGTGCACACAGCAAGAACCAAAAAGGTTACAGAAAGTAAAAAAGTTACAGAAATATGGATGAAGATGAGAAAGTGAGCACCTTCAATCCTCTGAAGGAGCTTCTTCACTTTCTGCTTGCACCCATCACAGTGAATGCTCACTTTCAGAACACAAGTCTGTTAAAAAAAAATACACACAACAACATGAAAATAAACAAAATCCCAACTTTGCATTACACATAAAATGCAAGAGAAGAAATTACCTGGATCTTGAGGAGCTTAAAGTCTTCTTCTTTAGTCATTTTTATCAGAACACACACACACTCTCTATACAATGAGCAGAAGGGGCTTAATGGGTTGTGAGGCTCTTCACAACAGAAGGAACTAGAGGCTCTTGTCTTCCACTTTCAGAGAGGTTGAGGTCTGAAAACAAGAGAAAAGCACATGGGTATTGAGCTCAAAGAAGCTAAAAAGGGACAAAAACAGAGAAATGAAAGAAACCGAGAGCAGTGCCAGGACAAAAGTGGAGCAGAAGGGAGATAGGTAGCTAGCTCTCTAGTCTAGCTTCTCTGAGTGATGTGATTTAACGTTAAATACTGACCTTACCATATGTAACTGCGACTGCTTCGAGTCCAAGCTTGGGCCTGACCCAATAGGTCCATCACTTATATGCAGTGTAAAACTGAAATAAATGAATGAATTTTATATACATGCACTCTGCACTCATGTAACAAGTTGATATTTTTTTTTGAGGAATAAACTATAAGGTTGATATTTTTCTAGGATTTCAATTCATAAATAAAAAAACATGTGTTTGTAAGAAATTTATAATTTATAATTTTCATTTACCACGTATATTGTATTTAGAGACACACACACAATTTTTTTAGTTTGTAAACTAATCCAAATATTATTTGAAGAAACATACTTACTTTAGATTAAAATATGCTAACTGAATATCAAGTAAACACAATCAAATATAAATAGATGCATGAAAGAATTACAACTGATATATTGCAATTGGGATGTATAGCATAAGTTAAATAGATAGGAATGTTGGTAAGGTTGTTCATAATTATGGAATAAGACGAATATACATGTTTTGAACCGAATCAAATCAATTCTATTCAATAGTTTTTGAATTTGGAATAAAAGATATTGGTTGTTATAACTATTCTATTCATGCTCACATGCGGTTCTTTGATTTTAACCAGATTGAACCGACATTCTTTTAATCTCGATTTATAAGTCTGATTAGGCATATATAAGTTATTTTTGGACTAATCATGCAATTTTATTCAATGAAATTCTCAATTACATGCTATACTTAGAAGCATACATTCATCAAAATAAAAATTAAACAGCTCAGTTGAAAATTTTAAATTTAAAATATTAATAGTAGTAACAAAAGTGAAACTGTAGTTACGACGTTTTTGATGATTGACTTATTTCTAAGAATTAGGAGTGATGTCATAAATAATGTCGAAACATCGTATACGACATCTTGGATGACATTATTGTCGACATCTCGACTAACATCCTGTTCGACGCAAATCAGGAAAGTTTCTGTTTTTCATAAAGTACGACTACAACAAGGATTGTGAAAGCTCCAGCTGTATTCGACACAAACTGGAAAGAATACTTACCACACGTTTTCCAGCTTGTCTCCGATGCTGTAAAGAAGAAAGACGATGACCAAAAGGAAACCCAATAGGATTAGTATTCGTGATCGATTGCTATAAAAGCTTAGGTTGCCCCCTTAGCAATCGTGTGGTTTTTTATTATTTCCTAACAATAATATACAGAGCTCTTAGACGTGAAGGTTTGCGGGTATAGAGGCTGTGTATTGTGCTATGGATATTGTGTATCACATTAACTATTGCGAGTTAGGTGATTGAGAGTTCACTGCACGCAAACAAACTTTCAACAACAACTTGAACTGACAGAGCAAGGCGATTGCTCGAAGAGTGGAATCAAGACGGCGTCTTGGATTCAGGGGGAGACCCTGAGATATGTTTGCACTTGTAATAGTAGCATAAAGTATAGATCTTGTGATGATCATATGTACTTGTATGTTTTGCCGTATTACCATATAATGAAACCTTTCTACTAGCAGAGAGCCCCCAGACGTAGGTGATGTTGCACCGAACTAGGTAAACAATCTGGTGTGTCGTTGTTTATTACGTTTGATATTTACTGTCCGTCTGTATCTACGCAAGTTGTCATACACTATGTTATAACATTATACGTAATATTGTGCATGGCATCTTGCGTGACTATCTGATCAAATTTTCAATTGGTATCAGAGGAGGCACCTACTGCTTTAGGTGAGTTCCTAGTCGAAAAACTATGATCATCAAGATGGACAATTCTAGAGAAGGAGGATCTATTAACCGACCTGGTTCTAGATGGAAGCAACTATGGTTATTGGAAGGCTCACATGTGTGCCTTCACGAACTCTCTTGACGATAAAACATGGAAGGCTGTGATCAATGGTTGGAATGCCCCACAACTCAGTGATAGTGATGGTAACCTCATCGGTCCGAAACCAGAAAAAGACTGGACTGTTAACGAAGATGAAGAATCACTGGGAAATTCTCGAGCCCTGAATGATATCTTTAATGGTGTTGACAAGAACATATTCAGACTGATCAACACATGCACACCTGCCAAATCTTTATGAGATATCCTAGCCGTTGCATATGAAGGAACAACCAAGGTTCGATAACAGAAGCTTCAATACTTGACAACAAACTTCGAAGCCCTTCGCTGAATTCAATGTTCGAATTCGAGATCTAGCCCATGAATCCTACTCTCTGGGCAAACCCATGTCTAATGAAAAATTGGTCAGAAAAACATTGATAATTTGATGAATTGATGGGACCTCTAATGACCTATGAGCTATCTCTACCCAATATCAACAAAAAGAATAAAGGAGTTGCTTTCAAAAGTTCAATACACAAGCAACCATAATCTGAGGATTCTGACTCTGATGAAGACATCGATACCATAATTTCCCTACTCATAAAGAATTATAACAAAGTCATGAGAAGATTCAGTTGAATGGGTGGAAGGAATGGCACAACAGATGCCAGAAATAAAGCTCCACAGAAAGCTCAGACATGAGGAAATCTTGACAAACCTAACAAAAGCGGAGAAGAAAACAACAAGAACAAAGGACCTTAGTGTCACAAATGTGAGGGATTCGACCATCTTCCCAGAGAATGCCCAAACTTCATTAAGAAACAAAAACGATGATATAATGCTACCTTGTCAGACGAGAATAATGAGGAAAGTGGTTCTGAGGAGGTAATCAATTTTGTTGCATTCACTGCTACCACTTTTTTCTGGAACACTTTGCTGACGTGTTAATGACAGCCGGAAGTCACCCGGGCTTGTTGACGTCATTCTCTTGCGCTCCAAGTCTTTCAGTTGTTGTGACGTCATTCTTCTTGCGTTCCAAGCGACTCTAAATAGGAAAGCTTCAGGCCTTTCCTAATCTGGAGCGTAGTGAGTCGCTCTGAATGTCTTGTAACTTGTTGCACTAACTTCTTACTCATGCGCTAAAAAATTATGCCAACACTAAACGTAGCAACAATCTCCCCCTTTGGCAATTTTTTAGGCAAACACATTTTGAAGCACATCGTCATCTTGTGGCAGTTACGCACAGCAAGCGATGCGACTTCTGGTGCGACGACTTCTGTGCGCAACTTCTGTTTGCGACTTCTGGCGCAACTTCTGTTTGTGACTTCTGGCGCAACTTCCGGCGGCGCTAACGTTAGCTTATATCTCCCCCTGTTTGTCTAAAAATATTGCCAAAGGCAATCATACAACGATATACTTATAATAATAGGGCATAAACCAGCTCAAAACTTGAGCAAATATCCAAAATGTCACAAAGTGCAGAAATTTTGACTCGGACAGTCCCCGGGGATTTAAAAAAGTTTGTTTGAAACACGTTATCAGTCTAGAAGCAAGAAATATTTTCTAAAAAGAGGCGGAGTCATCATCATCTTGGTCCGATGCAGTGTCTTCAGCAGGAGCGGTGCGCAGATCATGTAAGAGGGCTTCACAGGCAATCTTTCGGGTTGATAGAGCAGCAATCGTCTTCTCCAAGTCATTGATCATGTCCACCAGTTCTTCCTCCATCCTAGTGCCAAGAGGTCTGGAAGGACGTGAGCTGGAACCAGCTTCAGATGTTTTGGTCGAGGGAGGAGCGAGATCTCTCATATGCTTGCCCTCAAAGTGTTTGAGACTTAGAGTGAGAGGCAGAGGCTTCTTTCCAGGTACATCAGTATCTCGAACAATGTGAGGACATTGTTGGAGGAGAAGTCCGGTGATCAATGATGGAAAACCAATAGGTAATTTGACAGCACATGACTTGACATGTTTGACAAGATGCTCAATAACATATGTACCAAAGTCAAGAGGGGGTTGAGTACCTATTTGGTAGATAAGCTTAGCTAGCTCCGTTTTGATGCTCGACCCATGAGTGGAGGGCGCCCAGTTTGCCAAACCAATGCGGTATAGAATGGAATATTTGGCTGTGAGCTCTTTGGCCGCAAGTGTATCTTTGACGGGCCAAACCTTTTTCCTTCCTCCAGTGATCTCAAACGCAACTTTGTTCATGTGAGGGACGTCTGGAGTGACTTCTGGAGCCATTCTGCCTAGATAAGCATTGATTGTGGAGGTAGATATATCAAAGCACTCTCCTCGAACAAAGACCTTCCTATACTCCGCGTCTTCTGGATCATTAAACTCACTCGAGAGACTGACGATGAACTCCTTGACCAAAGCTGGGTAGAACGGTCCGATGTTGATGACCGTGTTGGTTAGGCCTGAGCCACGGAGGAGCTCCACAACTGCGTTCATTCCTTGAGTTTCTGCAGAGAGCTCCCTCTCTGGGTAGATCTTTCGTTGGTACACGTATTGCCATTTGACTGCATTGTCTACCGAGTGAAAGGAGACATTGTGTGTTGGGGCTTTTGGAACGTTTTTGGGGAGTTTCAGACCTCCCATAGACTTCTTGACCCGTGGGGGTAAGGCACGAGTTTCCTCCTCTTCTTCCTGCTCTTCTTCTTCTGGGGCAGAGGTTGTTACTGAAGTGGATGACTTCTTTCTTAACTTCTTTACTGTTTTAGGAGCAGGTGCTCCTCCTTTCTCTATAGCTTTTCTTTTCGGGGTTATTCTTCTCTGCACTGGTAGTTCTTCTTCTTCATCAATCAGCTTTTTCTTTGGTTATTTTCTTTTCTTAAGCCCTTCGTGCACAGACTTTTTTAGAGGCGTGCTGTCCTCTCGTGTAGCTTCTTCTTCCTCAGTTGTCTTGGCTGTATCTATCTCTTCTGTTTTCTCAGGATCGGCTAAAGGTTGGGGGACTTCCGGTATGACTTCCGTATCTTCATTCAGCGCTGAACCACTGTCCGGAGCGACAAGAGGACTGTCGGCTTTTTGCATGGCTTCGTTTAGTGGGGAATTTTCTGGTGCAGGCGATGATTTTGGGGGGCTAGATTGATTTTCACAGCTAGTACCAGGGATATCAGGAACGGGGGTTCCTAGAGTTTCTTCAGACAGATTCTTATCTACCGGATCTACTTCAGGAGGGATAATAGGGTTACCTTGTAGAGGTGTCTAAGTGGAGTGAGAGCCCTCCTCTTTAAGGTTAGTAGCCTCGGATAATATGTTGTCCTTCTCAATAGTGGGGGTTGCCTCCATTGGTGCGATAGTTGGAGAAGAGGTTGTTTCTCCTTGAGGTCTTGCCGAACCCTCCCCTGAGGAATTTCCTCCACGAATCTTCACTCCATATTTGTTTGTTGAAGATTTCAAAGCCGATAACTCCCTGGCGATCATCTTCACCCTCCTCTTGGCTCGCAGTTTCTTGGAGGCAGAAGGAACACGTCCGCTTCTGGTTCCGACCATTTGAGGGGGGGGGGGGGGCTTGGTCGGAGTTGGTTTTGGAAGAAAAGAGCAACTGCTACAGGTGCAGATTGATTTTGGTTTTGTGGTGCCCTAGCGGTTTTGGGAAGGTGGAAGGGGTGTGTAGAACTTTTCTGCCCAGAAGTCGAACGGGTTAAGTGCTGATTAGTTGTTTGTCAGATTACAATCTTTCCTTTTTCCCTTTTTGAATTTTTTTTAAAAATTTCTACTGGGCTATAATAAAGAAATTGGGCCCGGTTTGATTTAGTGGACCCTTGCTGGTCCTGATAGAGAGAGAGTAAAATCAACTAGAAGCTCCCTCTCTTCTTTCTTGACTTTTGGTTACTCAAGGCAGCAAAGTCCAAGGGATGACCTTAGACTTTCAAACCTGTTAGCATCTAACGCCTTTGTGAAGATATCAGCGATTTGTTTCTCGGTAGGTAGGTATTCGAGTTTTATCTTCTTGTCTTCTACAACCTCTCGAATAAAGTGATGCATGATATCAATATGCTTGGTTTTGCTATGTTGAACTGGATTCTTCGAGATATTGATTGCACTAATGTTGTCACAGAACAAAGTCATGACTTCTTGTTTGACCCCATACTCTGCCAACATCTGTTTCATTCATAGAAGCTGAGTACAGCTACTTCCAGCTGCAATATACTCGGATTCAGCTGTAGATAGAGCAATACAATTTTGCTTTTTGCTGAACCAAGACACAAGATTGTTCTCCAGATAGAAACAACCTCCAGAGGTACTCCTTCGATCTGGTGTGCTTCCCGCCCAGTCAGCATCACAGTATCCAATAAGAGTAGGAGAGGTATCAAAAGAGTACAGCAAACCCAATTCAGAGGTTCCCGAGATGTACCTTATTATCCTCTTGGCATGAGTTAAGTGACTAGCTTTTGGATTGACTTCATATGGAGCACAGACTCCTACTGAGAAAGCAATGTCGGGTCGACTTGCTGTGAGATAGAGAAGACTTCCAATAATGCTTCGATAGAGGCTTTGATCAACTGGTTCTCCAAGATCGTCCTTTGTGCATTTGACATGAGTGGCAATGAGGGTTCTTTTGTGTGAAGCTTTTTCCAACCCGAATTTCTTCACAATATTCTTTGCATATTTGCTTTGGGAGATAAATATTCCATCTTTCATCTGTTTGATCTGAAAGCCTAGGAAGTATGTGAGCTCTCCAACTATACTCATCTCAAATTCGGACTGCATATGTTGTACGAAACGTTCCACCATCTTGTCTGACATCCCTCCAAATACGATATCATCGACATATATTTGGGCAATCATGATGTCACTTCCTTCCTTTTTCACAAAGAGAGTTTTGTCTACTCCCCCTCGAATATAGACATTCTGTACTAGGAATTGGGTAAGACATTCATACCATGCTCGTGGTGCTTGTTTGAGCCCATAGAGAGCTTTCTTTAGTTTGTAGACATGATGAGGAGAGTCATGATCTTCAAATCCCTTTGGTTGAGCAACATAGACTTCTTCGTTTAGATTTCCATTGAGGAAGGCACTCTTTCCAAGTCGGATGGCTTCCAGTCTGGCTACTGGAGCAAAAGTTTCTTCGAAGTCAACTCCTTCTAGTGTGTACCCTTGTGCCACCAGTCTTGCTTTGTTTCGAGTGATATTTCCTTGCTCGTCAGTCTTGTTTTTAAATATCCACTTTGTTCCAATAATATTGACATTGTCTGGCTTGGGTACTAGTTCCCAGACTTCATTCCTTGCAAATTGAACCAATTCTTCTTGCATGACGCAGACCCAGTATTCATCATTGATGGCATCTTGTATATTCTTTGGTTCAATTTTAGAAATAAAGCAAATGTTACCTATAATCTCTTTGTAGTTTATATGTGGGTGCCTCTTTGTCAGAGATGTTTTGGCTTTCGGCTTCAGATTCTTTGTTGCGATCTTCAGTTCTGACTTCTGGCCTGACTTCTCCTGAGAGATTTAGAACTTCTTCCTCATCGTCATTGGGTTGCTCATAACTGTTATCAATCACGACATTGATGGATTCCATGATAGACCGGGTGCGTTTGTTGAATACACGAAAGGCCCGACTATTTCTGGAATAGCCAAGGAAGATGCCTACATCGCTTTTAGGGTCAAGTTTGCGTCGAGGTTCCCTATCTGCAAGTATGTAGCATATCGATCCAAAGACATGGAAATATTTGACATTAGGCTTCCTCCCCCTCCATATTTCATAAAGAGTGAGCGATGTACCAGGGCGGAGGGTCACTCTATTATGAGTATGACAAGCCGTATTCAGAGCCTCAGCCTAGAAGTGCTGCGGGATGTCTTTGGCTAGCATCATGACTCTGGCCATTTCTTGAAGAGTACGATCACAGAAGTTTGCGAAGCTGATGTTTTCAAACTCCTTTCCATGATCACTTCTGAGTCGGACGACTTTGCCAATGACTTCTCCTTTTTCTCGTTGAACTCTCCGACATAGGGCTTCAAAGACTGAGAAGGTGTCTGACTTTTCTCTAATAAAGTCAACCCAGGTGTATCTTGAGAAGTCGTCGACACAGACAAATATGTACTTCTTAACTCCTAGACTTTCTACTTGCATAGGCCCCATAAGGTCAACATGTAGAAGTTCTAGAACACGAGAAGTAGTAAGATGTTGTACCTTCTTGTGCGACGTCTTAACTTGTTTGCCAATCTGGCATTCTCCACAAAATTTTCCTTCAACAATCTTGAGGTTGGGAATTCCAATGATCGCATTTTCAGAGAGAATCTTCTGCATGCTCCTCAAATTGATGTGACCAAGTTTTTGATGCCATAGCCTCGTCTCTTGTGCTTTGGATAAAAGGCACTTGGTTGGCAAGGTTGTGACTGTTGGAGACCATAGATAACAGTTGTCAAGAGACATGTGACCTGTCATGACTTCCTTCTGGTGTTCGTCTTTGACAGTGCACTTGTCATGAGTGAAGTTGACATCTAGATTCAGATCGCATATTTGACTGATGTTAATGAGGTTGACTGTGAGACCTTCTACCAGTAGAGCCTCTTTCAAGCATGGTGAGTTAGGAAGGTTGAGCTTTCCCTTTTCAAGTACTCTAGCTTTTACCCCGTCACCAAAAGTGACAAAGCTATTAGTGCAAGGTATTAAGGTGACCAAGAATGAGCTATTACCAATCATATGTCGAGAAGATCCACTATCAAAGTACCAATCATTGCTAGTTGGAGCTTTTAGAGCAGTGTAAGCGATATTTGCTCGATAGTTTACCTCCTTGACTCGCCATTCCTTACGTGGTTAGGCTTTCTTGATAGTGGTCCTTTGTTTGACGAAGCTCCTTCCATATAGACGATAGCAGAAAGGTCGAATGTGACCTCTTCGTCCACAATGGTGACATACCCAGTTATGTCTCTTGTTCTTTGTCCGCGGAGCGACCAGAGTGTTGTGGGGTCAAAAGGTCTCGTTTCGAGACCGTTTAACCTCACAATTCGGTGCATTTGTGTCCGATAGTGGCCGAGTCAGGCCCGAGAGTACATATATTCTGCTTTTTGGTGTTTTGAGGTGCGTACGCAGGAACGGGAGGAAAAAGGGCCAAAAACGAGCCACCGAGCAAAAAGTCAAAGGGCGTTGACCAAACAGCCGGGCAGAGGCTTTTAGCCACGATCGTGACCAATGGAGGCACGATCGTGGCTCATTAGGCACGATCGTCCCTCAGCCGGTCACGATCGTGCCCCCCCTTTAAAATATATTGGCGAATTATATTCAACTTACAGTGGGCACCCCCGATCTCAGTCACGACGGAGGCACGATCGTGACCCAAGGAGGCACGATCGCCCCCTCACAAGTCACGATCGTGGCTTTAAGGGGTAAAGGATCGAGGCGATTCAAAATATCTTACCTGCCCCGAGGCACGATCGTGCCCGACGAAGCCACGATCCCCACCATGACCAAGCCACGATCGTGCCGCTTCCTGCCCACGATCGTGACCCAGACAGAGGCACGATCGTGACCGCCCTCAGAATCAGAAAACTATAAAAGGGTTGCAGCCACTTTTTGAAAGAGAGGAAGAAAAGTAGAGAGAGAAAACGAGACCAAGGAGATTTCAGCCATTTCTCAAGCGTTCTTGAGCGTTCTTCGTGGTTTCTCAAGCGTTCTTCATCTTCCTCGACACCAAGGACACCGTTAGTTCTACCGTTCTTCATCACACATCGAAGACACACCTTACTCGGGATTCCAAGAGGAAGAAAAGTAGAGAGAGAAAACGAGACCAAGGAGATTTCAGCCATTTCTCAAGCGTTCTTGAGCGTTCTTCGTGGTTTCTCAAGCGTTCTTCATCTTCCTCGACACCAAGGACACCGTTAGTTCTACCATTCTTCATCACACATCGAAGACACACCTTGCTCGGGATTCCAAGAGCATTTTCTATCCATTTACTCTTCGTTCTTCATGTTGTTTATGTGTATCATTGTAGTTACCATGTTGTTGCTAAGCTTGAGCACCATGGTTGTGGGCTAAACCCCTTAGCCATGGGTGCTAGACAATATGAAATGTGAATGTGAAGTTTATTGAGATTAGTGATTTATTGAATGATAAATGTGTTGTGTGGATTGTTGTTTGAATGCATGTGTTGTTTAAGTGACGTTTCACAATATATGTTTGAGGTGTTCTATCCGATACCGAAAGGGAAGGATTAGAACCCGGACTTAGCATCCACCGAGGGTTGTAGGCTCAAGACCGTGTCTTGGCACCTTCTCGTAACCCTTAGCCTTTTATTGTCGATTGTATGCGATCTCGAGTTTTCTCAATACCGAAAGGGCACGGGAACACTCGAGATTAGGCCAACCTCATTACCGAAAGGCGAGGTCGGCATTTAAGACATAGGCTCAACCGACCGTTTATTCAATAGATTGCATATTTCTCGAACTTGTTCACTTGATGATTTTCTAGCACCCTAGGCGTTTTAATCCATACGTTATCATTATCGCGCTTGTTATCGGTGTCATAATTGCAAACACGTTTATGAACTAATCGTAAACCCCATATTAATCCCTGTGGACCGACTCGGTATCTTACCGGATCATATAAATTTATTACTTGCGACACGTGTGCACTTGCACGTGGAAACCATTGTGCGACGTTATCACGTCACATTTTGGCCCAACACAGGGTATGAGGCTTTATGGTCGTTTGATCAGGCGTGAAGGTCGGAGACATCTGACGGGACTTGTGGGTGACAACCTTCTGAGGAACGAAGACGGTATGTGATGATGACGCTTCTTTCGAATGTCCAAGGCCTTCCATATTTTTAGCTGGTTTTCCGATCGAGAGAATTTGATCTAGAGTGTAAGTGCTTGGATTCATCATCTTTACAGATTTGGTGACTTAGTCTAACTCACTTTTTAATCGAGCCACTTCCCTTTTGAGATCAATAGTAGTTTCAAGAAGTCGTGACTTCTCTTCATTAAGGGAAAGAATAAGAGCATTCTGTTTTTCGATTACCTGAGAGTCTTCAAGCCACTTGACATACCATTCGTTGTATGCGTTGTTGAGAGTCTCATCGGATAGCTCATCATCAGAGTCATACTTCTTTGAAATCTCGGAAGGTTGATCTGTTGTGGAAGCAGTAAAAGCAACATAGTTACTTGTATGCTCAGAGTCACTATCTTATTCTTCTTCATCGTCTGTCAGAGAGGCAATGAATCCCTTCTTCTGTTTCTTTAAGAAGTTAGGGCATTCTTTCTGCATATGCCCATACCCCTCACATTCAAAGCACTGGACTCCTTTTTCCTTTCCTGATCGTTCACCACGTCTACCATCGTTATTAGTGCTCTCGAGCTTCTAGAACTTGTGCTGAGGCTTGTCTCTGACTTCTCGGGTGACATTCTCTCCTGTCATCTGGTTAAATCTCCTCATGACTTTATTGTAGTTTTTGGCCAGCATAGCGATAGTCTCATCAATTTCACTATCCGAATCAGAGTAAGTCAATTTTGTCTGCTTTTGGGTAGAACTTTTGAAGACTACACCTTTATGCTTCTTCTCGATAAGCGGTAGGGAGAGCTCGAAAGTCTTAAGGGATCTCATGAGCTCATCGAACTTCAGCGTCTTTAGGTCATAAACTTCTTCTATGGCCGTGATCTTCATCTTGAATCTGAGACTTAGGGCTCTTAGCGTTTTTTCTGACTAAATCTTCATCGGTCATAGGCTTGCTAAGTGATTATGATTCATTGGCTAGATCCTTGATACGAACATTAAACTCAGCTATGGTTTTGTCTTCATTCATGGTAAGGGCTTCAAAATTGGTCGTGAGGTACTGTAACTTTTGCTCTCTGATTTGGATGTACCCTCATAAGCAACAGTAAGAGTGTCCCAAGAAATTTTGGCACTTGTGCAGGTGTTGATAAGTCGGAAAACATTCTTGTCTACTCCATTAAATACGGCATTGAGTGCACGAGAATTACCTAGGGCGGCTTCATCTTCTTCCGCGCTCCACTCTTTTTCTGGTTTAGTGCTAGTTTGATTTCCTTGAGCATCAGCATAGTGAGGTTCCTCCCACCCATTGATGACAACCTTCAAGGTTTTGCTGTCGAGAGACTTCAAAAAGGCACACATCCGTGCTTTCCAGTATCCATAGTTAGTTCCGTCGAGCACCGGTGGTCGATTGACAGATCCTCCTTCCTTTGAATACATATTAGCTACTCAGAATCTTTTTGCAGGAAAGACACCTAAGAGATAAGGTGCCTCCTATGATACCAATTGAAATTCTGATATGTAGCCGAGTCAAGAAGTCGAACACAAAGTCGTAACTTTTGTGTCAACAACTTTCCTAAAATGCAGACCGTAGTTTAAACAATAAACAAGCAATAATAACGACACCAGAGATGATTACCCAGTTCGGTGCAACGTCACCTACATCTGGGGGCACTTTGCCAGTGGAAAGTTTTTCACTATATGGTAGTCAATAGTACAACTTCAAGCACCAACTAGCTATCACACAAGCTATTGTCCTAAGCTACTATGGATCTCACCGTGAATCAACCTTGACCAGTGTCCTCTCCCCCTGTCTTTGAGATCCTCTCAATTCCACCCTTCGAGCAAGCGCCTATGCTCGGTGTCGTAGTCTTCTTTGACAGATTTGTGAATCTTCAATCACAAACACAAGAACCCTAATCGATCAAACACTCAATCTTCGCGAATTGATGTTTAATCGAAGCAAAGCCGTTCTAGCAAACTAATCAGCCTCTCAGAACGCCAATGGTGCATGGTTAAGAGCTCTGAGAAATTTAGCAAATAAAGAACAAGAACGGACAGGCTGCTAATGGGGAAGCACAAGCTTTTTATAGCAGCTCCACATTCCTAATCTTACTCGGATTAGGAATAGGAAGTCTCAGACTTCCTAAATAAATTAGGCAATCAGTTTGCCGCCTTTGCTGACGTGTTAATGGCAGCTGGAAGTCGCATGGGCTTGTTGACGTCATTCTCTTGCGCTCCAAGTCTTTCAGTTGTTGTGACGTCATTCTTCTTGCGTTCCAAGCGACTCTAAATAGGAAAGCTTCAGGCCTTTCCTAATCTGGAGCGTAGTGAGTCGCTCCGAATGTCTTGTAACTTGTTGCACTGACTTCTTACTTTTACGCTAAAAAATTATGCCAACACTAAACGTAGCAACAATTGTAAACCTTTTTTTTTGCTCAACATTTGATCAAATTCATGCTCATTTGTTATAACAACTTATCCCAATCACACACATTTAAATCAAAAGAAGAAATGAAGACTTTTTTACTCCACAACATTTGGCCAACATCTTACAAACCAAAATATAGTCTAATACATCATTAATCAATAAAGACAAACCAAAATATAGTCTAATACATCATTCATCAATACAAACAATATAATTCACTTATTACAAAACATAACATAATGCAATACACAAACTGAAATGCCAACTACTATTTTGAACCTAGCATTGCTTTTCTTCAAGCCCTTTACTTCTTCTTTGTACTGTCTTTCTTTCTCCTCGAATTACAATTCACGTGTAGCAAATTTTGTTTCACTTGTAGCTTTCTCATGCAGAACACGTCCAAGCTCTTCATCTGCAGTTTTCACCGTATTTTCTAGACTTGTAATCTTTCGCAATAATGCCGGTATCACTCTTTTTTCAAAAGGGCAAGTTTCTGGGTCTACCCACTTAAAAAACTTGCATTTGAAATGTTCCTATCAAATAACACAAAATTGATTTGATTACCAACCAAATTGTGATTATTTAATCATAATGACAACTATATATTCATGTCAATGTTCATCACAATATTATTCACCAAATCTATATCCAAATTAGACTGTATTCATAACTATATTCAAAACAATTAGGTCAAACAAATGAATTCATGTGATAACTGATTAATCTTCAATCAATCAGTAAGTTAGAATTCCTAATTTATAAGAATAAATTAAACCCTAAATCCTGTAAACATCATTGTACTGTCAATGATGATTAATATGCAATAAATATGATACAAAACCCTAAATCCACAAAACCCTAAATCGACATAATTCTAAATCGACACAACTGGAAACAAACCAATAAATAAAAAAATTGCAAACCCTTACCGAGAATCTACCGCAACCACAGAACCTTCGACCTGGATTTTCGCTCGTCCAAGAAGTTCGAACTGGTGCTTCAACTCCACAGAAACAGTCTTCCCTTTCGCTCGTCATCTGCTCCCTCGATCACGCGACTCGGGCACACGTCTTCTACCACAGAACCTCCCTTCAACTCCTTCAGAACCTTCCTTCCACAGAGCCTCCCCTCCACGCGGTTGTCCTCATCTTCGTTATAGAGGTTGTCGAGGCCGTGAGGAGTTTAGAGTGTCGAGTGAGGGAAGATGTTGTGTGGAGTGTCGTTGACAATATATACAAGGGTAAATTTGTCATTTAATATAATATTAACCCCACGTGATGCTCATGTGTTCGCATTATTACCACTAAATTAACACCGTTGGGGTGATGTGCCAAAGTTGGCAGCTTCAAGGGGTTCACAGACCACTTTTATCTTTCAGGGGAGTTAAGTGAAAATCGGGTATAGTTCAGGGGAGCTAAGTGAAGTTTTCCCTTTTATTTAAAACCTACAGATTTTTTTTTTCAAAATCTACTTTGCCTTAAGTTTGTTTATTTCGCTCCTAAACCACAAAATCTCTCAACCCTTGTGCGAAAAATTGTGATTCCCGGAAACTATGGTGAAGACCACGAGCATCCTCACAACGAAGAAGGTCACCGATAAAGGAACTACCAAATCAAAGAAGATCGAGGAAAATGATCTCAAAACCAACAAGCCTGACACTAATCAGTATGGAGTACGATTCAAGGGGTTGAAGCCCAAGAAGAACGCTGAGGGTTCGTCCAGAGATGTCCCACCTGTTGAGGCTCCCACACCCATCTTTTCCTGATTTCCCAGAATAGCTCGAACCGGAAGTAATGTGTTCTCAATGACAGGCCTGACATGCCTGGAACAAGGGGTTGACATTGTCTAAGAAACTCCGGAAGCATCCATGCCAGTCACCTCTGCGCCAGTGCCTTCAATCATCCCCCAAAGCACTAAAGGTATCGATTTCTCTATTATTTCAAATACTGACACCTCGAGGAACAGTGATATGTTAGAATCACTGCTAGAAAATTAGAACCCTCTTCGCGAAGGAGTGGTTGAGAAACTGATGAACGCTGAAAAGAAAGGGGAGAAGGATGATTCGACTCCAGTCAGTCATGGACTAGAAAGGATTGCTGAAGGAGATGTTAGAGAATAAGTTGCTAAAGACGATCTACCTATGACCACATAAGAAGTTGTGGTGGAAGAAGAAGTTCTTGATTCTGAGGAAACTGGTATAGAGGCCAGTAACAAAAGTGTTTTTGATATGAAGGAAACCGGAGATAAAGATGCCAATCAGGAAGACATTGAAGGAGAAAAGGAGAACGAACCTGCAGATGATGCAGAAATTGTTAAAGGAGATGTTACTACCAACGATGCAGCAAATGTTGTAACTACTACTGCCGCAGAGTTTTTCCCTGAAGATGCTGCGGATATTGATATGGGAGAGGCAGCTCCGGTTGTCGAAGAAGAAGCCGCAGTAGATACCATAGAAGATGCCACCACAGAAGATACCGTTCTCTCTTCCTTGAAGAAGAAGACGTTGGACGAACACGAAAGTATTGCAGCTATGGTAGAAAAGCTGAAGAAAAACAAGAAGAGGAAGAAGAACAAAGACGTTGGGGGTCCCAGCAAAAGGAAAAAGCTGTCCGTAAAGGACAAAGAAAAGAAGGTTGTGTCCATCAAGAGAAGACTCGTCGATGAGGAGAGTGATGACAATGCTGAGGTTGTGGTTGTAAAGGAAACAAAGTTGGTGGTTAGCCAGAAGCAGGCCAAGAACGCTCAGAACGTTCCATATGAAAACGTGTCATTCCATTCGACTGCAAGTGCAACTCGATGAGAATTTGTATTCCAAAGGACGATCTATCCTGAGAAAACTCTGTCCTCCGAGATCCTTGGACTAGAAGCTATCATCAGGCTTCTACATAAGGCAGAGCTCATTAAGACAATCACCAACATAGGTAATCACTATCCATTGTTGATTAAGGAGTTTATTGCAAATCTGTCTACTGATTTTGGCTCCCCAGATGATCCGGAGTTTGAGGAGGTTTATGTCAGAAGCTTACGCTTCAACATCTCTTCCGACATTATTAATGTCTTCCTGGGGAGAGTGTGTTCGCTCTGTTCCGTCACATGATCTGAACAAGGTCCTCAAAGAAATAACTGGCGATAAGAGCAGAGTGTGGCCTACTATAGAGACAGTGGCGGCCTCGGACCTTACTTCAAAGTACTCCGTACTCTTCCGTATAAGAGTAGCTAATTGGGCGACATCCACTCATGCATCTTCCATCAAGCTAGAGCTGGCGATCCTCATCTTTCAAATAGTACTGGTTTCTACACTCGACTTTGGGCAATTTGCTATTGACCATTTAATTAGACATGCAAGATCACAAGCTGTGAAAACACCTATTGCTTTTCCCTCTCTACTATCTGAGCTCGTGGTGCACCAACACCCTACTGTGTTGAAGACAACTAATAATGCTGGGAAACGTAGAGGAATGATTATGGTGAGCCACAAACTGTTTGAGGGGAAACATGCTCCTGATCTTGTCAGGAAGGAAGTCAAGATGGCTAAGGCATCATCCAGCAGGGCTACCAACACTGCTCCTCCAACAATAACCACCAGCAGGGATGATGTAATGCTCAACAGAGAAATATATGTGTTTGACAAGGACATCATCAATCTGAAGTTGGCGCTGCGACATTTCTCCGAGCGAAGATCTCACTGTGCTAACCTGCTGAAGACACTACCTCTTCCAGACTCCGACAACAGTGACTCCTCCTCCTCCTTACCAGAACCAACTGACGCCGATGAAGAAGCTTCTCAAGATGTTTCTCCCACAACATCTGAAGATGATACTGTTAGTTCCAACAGTAGTTCTGTTTAAGTTCTTATTGCTTTATAGGTCCTCATAACTAAACAATTTTAATTTGTAGTTTGCACTGGACATGTTTCACTCAAATTTCTCGACTGTTGATCGAGGATTTGTGTGAGTTAAGTTGATTTTCTTTATGTTACTCCTTACTGTTCGAATTTTTTTTCTTTGGGTCTTTGGCTTTTTTTGGGACATCAAGGGGAAGTAAGACCCCGCCCGCTGCAAACAATGCGCGAACAAGATTGAACGACTACCGACGATTGATCAAGATCGCTACAAGAAAAGTTGACGAGGAATGCTGACCTTAAAAATAGCCAAAGGGGGAGATTGTAGTTACGACGTTTTTGATTATTGGCTTATTCTTAAAAAAACTAGGAATGATGTCATAAAGAATGTCGAAACATCGTATACGACATCTTGGATGCATTGTTGTCGACATCTCGACTAACATCCTGTTCGACGCAAATCAAGAAAGTTTCTGTTTTTGATAAAGTACGACTACAACAAGAATTGTGAAAGCTCCAACTGTATTCGACGCAAACTGAAAATAATACATTACTACACGTTTTTCAGCTTGTCTCCGATTCTTAAAAGAAGAAAGACGGTGACAAAAAGGAAACCCAATAGGATTAGTATTCATGATCAATTGCTATAAAAGCTTAGGCTGCCCCCTTAGCAATCGTGTGGTTTTTTATTGTTTCCTAGCAATAATATACAGAGCTCTTAGACGTGAAGGTTTGCGGGTTGAGAGGTTGTGTATTGTGCTATGGATATTGTGTATCACATAAACTATTGAGAGTTAGGTGATTGAGGGTTTATTGATCGCGTGAGTGAAGACTGCACGCAAACAATCGTTCAACGACAACTTGAACTGACAGAGCAAGACGATTGCTCGAAGAGTGGAATCAAGACGACGTCTTGGATTCAGGGGGAGACCCTGAGGTAGGTTTGCACTTGTAATAGTAGCATAAAGTATAGATCTTGTAATGATCATAAGTACTTGTATGTTTTGACGTATTACCATATAGTGAAACCTTTCCACTAGCATAGAGCCCCCAGACTTAAGTGATGTTGCACTAAACTGGATAAAAAATCTGGTGTGTCGTTGTTTATTACGTTTGATATTTACTGTCCGTCTGTATCTACACAAGTTGTCATACACTTTGTTATAGCATTATACACAAGTTGTCATACACTTTGTTATAGCATTATACGTAACATTGTGCGTGACATCTTGCGTGACTATCTAATCAAAATATCAAAAACCATATTAAAAACATGTATAAACTATAATTGAATAGTTCTCTGAAAACTATGACTTTCGAAATATTGCAATTGAGATATAGTACAAATTAAACTTATTACGGACAGAAATATGGGTTATGTAAAATATTATTGTTCATCGCGAATTACAATAAGAAATAACAAGCGTAAATTATAGAAATATAATTTCATATCACAATTCCGATATAAGACAAATTAAACTCTTGGATTCATTTGGACCAAAATACAAAATTGGAGAATATTAATTATCTAAGCCTCCGATGAGTGCCTGTTGTTGAGTGAGACCGTAAACATAAAACATAAAACAGAATCTTGGAGTCACGATAAAACAACTCCACGACGTTTTGAGACGGAACCTCGTAATTGTACTTGTACGTACCGTACCTATCGTCCTTTTCCCTATAAGTCTTAGTCTCCGTGATCACATACCCTTCTGAGAACGTGGGCGTGAAGTCCTTGTCCATGAAGGTGATGCATTTTGCCACGTGCCGTAGCAGGACACGCGCCACCTCTCCTTCCACACGCGCCACCGCCTCGTCCCGCGGAGCAAAGACCGTGACGCCCAATATTTCCTCCTTGTTCGCGTCCCATTCTATTGGGTGCGTCTCCAAAAACAGTGCCATCGCCGAGTACCCTCTCCACCTCAACACGGCCATTGCTCTCTTGAACGTGTCGGAGCCCACTCTTTTCTCAAGCGAGGTTTTTGCGATAATGCCATTGCTAGCTTTTTTCTGACGTGGGTTTTTAACGATAGTGCCATCGGACGAGTTGCTAGCTTTTTCTTCATGGAGGGCAATGGAGGTGAGGAGGACCAAGAGGACGGTCAGAGAGACCGTGATTTTCATTCTTGTTTGGGTCTCCATTGATGGGTTTTTTTTCTTTCTTTTTTTTTGGTTCAGAGGTTTCGATCTCTCTTGTAGTGATACAATTATAATCCTACCACAACTCAACTATAGGTGCCTAATGTGACAGTGAAACTATTATAATCCTACTTGAATTGAAGATTCCTTGCAATTAAATCTTGTTTTACGTTGGGCTAAGTTAGGGCCCATTTACCAACTCCGTGGGTTATTCTTACATACGCATGGCCTTTACCTTAATTTTGATTTTGCTGAACCGTGTTTTATCTATCAGGCTTCAGTAATAAGCCCACTGGCTCATCTCTTTCCGAGTTATGAATTAAGGGATAATTTCATATACCACCTCCTGAAATATACCAAATCTCACCCAACACCTCATAAAACCATTATTCTCACTATCACCCACTTAAAATGAGCAAAAATCTCCGTTGTCAAAAATTTATTGAAAAAAGATAAAAATACCCCTCTCCCTCACCACTCCCTCACCTCTCCAAAAACGAAATTACCCCACCGGACCCTCCCTCCACCGTCGCCAGCGAGCCTCCCTCCATCCAATCCCCTCCCGCCGCGTGTTCACCATCCTGGCCTTCCAACCCAAGAGTGTATGAAGATGGAGGGGACGAAGGAGGGGAGGAAGGGGAGGCTGACGGTGGCGGCGGAGGTGTTCGAGGTGGCGCCAGGAGTGGCGGTGATGGAGGGGATTGGTCAAAGGGAGAATCACCAGCGGCGGTGGAGGGAGGGAGGAGAGACAGAGGGTATGGTGAGGAAGACGTGAGGGAGTGGTGAGGGAGAGGGGTATTTTTGTCTTTTTCAATAAATTTTTGACAATTGAGACTTTTGCCCATTTTAAAGGGGTGTTAGTGAGAATAATGGTTTTAGGGGGTGTTGGGTGAGATTTTGTATATTTTAAGGGGTGGTATCTGGAATTATCCCATGAATTAATAATAACAAGGGGTAATTACGCATGAGTATACATACCTCTACGTCATTCTCACATAAGAACACCGAAATATAAAATTCGATTTTGCAGTCAATTAAATTACATTTCGTCTCACTTAACTCTAAAAGAATTTTGAGGTAATACTCAATAGTTATGATTTGAAATAAGGCCGATCAGACCGGTTCAAATTCAAAATTAGTTATCTTCAACCTTTGCTCAACTCTGATTGCTATTAATATAATTAATTATTAATAATATATTAAAACTTCTGAACGACATAATTCTCTTATACAAGCTCTGTTTTAGAATCACGATATATCAAATCGATGAGAATTAGAAAATCTACAACTTTGAGGAAAATTTATTTTGTTTATATATTATTAATAATTATTTATGTACATTATTAGTTATTATTTTTAATTTATTTATTAATATTTTTTTGCAATGATTAATTATTAAATAATATAATGAAACTTTCAAATGACATAACTCTCTCATACCATTTTCGTTTAAGGATATAATATGTCCAATAAAAAATCATCCGATAATCTTCGATTTGATATACTATGACCCCGAAACGTAACTCGTATGAGAGAGTTAAGCTATTCAAAAGTTGTATTAAATTATTTAATAATTAATTATTAGAAAAAATGTAATATATTTTTATATAATAAAACCTTAATAAATTGATTTGTTAATAATAAAACATTTTTATAATCATAATAATATTATTTTATTTAATAAACATTATGTGATTATAAAAAATATGAATGATAATAATCTTGCACAAGATAATGATCTACTTGATTCAAAGACGGCCTAACAAACTCTAGTATACCTAAGTATCAGACTGGTTTGAGTTAAAACATAGACTTGTCCCAATATAAGGTTGTTCAGAAAGTGGTCGAATCTAAAAACTGAGCCGAATTTAACTGAACTAGATAGTTTGGTAACATAACCGGATGGTCAGCTGGATACAGTTTGATTTTCCTCTTCAACCGAAGCAGGTTCGTTTAGGTCAGCGGTTTGCAATTTGTCAAACCGGTGATAACCAAACTGAATCGTTCAATCGAAGAGCCAATACCTTAGCTCTAAAAAATAGGAGTGCACCAAGTATCGGGCAAATCATATTTGAAATTTGGAAAATCATGTATATCGGGTTCTGTTTTGATTAAATATTTTACTTAAACATATCAATATTGGTTCCGTAAGAATTGAACTGAAATGATTTATAATTATAAAATATAATTTTCTCTACCTCAGTGTATTGCATGAATAATTACATGTTTTTTATTACATGATGGTTAATTTTGAATAGAACTCGAATAAAGACATCTATCAAAATGAATAAATTGCATTATTAATCAAAATAGTTAATTAAACCCATAAAATCAAACCTAAAATAAAGGCTCATTATTTCATGGTTCGATGTGGCTCAAACCAAATAATTACATGATTAATGTATTGATTCTAACTGACCAAAATTTCTTCCTCAATTTCACATATGTTCTCGGTTAATTTGATTTGGTCATGTTTGAGTAACCGAACTGAGATTCTGATTTCTTATGTCAGACAAGATGCCAAGAACGATATCGAGTTCTTAACAATTAGAGCATATACGAATAACAGAATAAACAAAAACAGTAAACAACGACACAGAAAATGTTTACCCAGTTCGGTGCTAACTCACCTACGTCTGGGATCACTTTGCCAGTGGAAAGGTTTCACTATGAGGTATTAAGTCAGAACATACAAGTATCAGTGATCATCACACATATCACTACTCTATGCTACAATTACAAGTGCAAACCTATCTCAGGGACTCCCCCTGAATCCTAGTCTTGGTTCCACTCTACGAGCACTCTCCTTGCTCGGATGTCACAAGTGTTGTTTATTGCTGCGCTTGAATCTTCAATCACGCATCCACACAGAAAACACAATCACTCACACTTGATCTTTCGATTCTGGTAGTGATACACAATGTCTTTCGAAGAATACACAGTCTTTCAACCCGCAAGTCCTTCACGTCTAAGAGCTCTGTATATTCTCTCAAAAAGAACCAACAGCTACTAAGGATGGAACCCTAGTTTCTATAGCAACTTCCAAATAACTCCCAGAACACATTAGGGTTTCCTTAATGCTAGAGATCTTAGTTTCCCAAATCCATGTCGCCGAATATCTTTGCAGAATCTCTATCACGGCAGAAAGTTTCCAGTTGTCATTACATATTCAAGACTTCCCAAAAGCCTTGTCCACATCTGGAGATTTTCCAGAAACACAATTGCCGAATCTCTTATTTAAGGAAACTAGACAATGCTTCGACTTACAGGATGTCGAGAAAGATGATGCAACCTTCAGCTTGACATCTTTCCTGATCACGCGCTCGACATCCTTCTTGACTAAAAAATAAGCCAACTAGCATCGTAATAAAAAACTCACGCTTTGGCTAATTTTTTGTATGCAAGCATACATATGGACAAATATAAAATTAGACTTGATGTTCGGTTCTTGCCACTATGGTCTTGATCGTCATTACGATCTTGATCGGTTCTTACTACTACAGGTCCACTATGTCTATTTCTCCCCCTGATTGCCTCAAAAACGAGACAACATGTAGTTCGAAAAAATAACAAACGCCTAGAGAAGATAGCATGATAACCAAAACGGGCTCATGCCTCAAATAAACGTCAACAAATCGACTCGTATATGCGAGTCAGCATAGCGTTATAGAGTTATTACCAAAAGTACTAACAAATCATAAAATTAAATAAGTTCTTCACTACTTGATGCATCACTGGAATCCTCAGTCCTGGAGGCAGCTTCATCTTTCTCTTTGGTAGGATCAGGCATTTTGGCGAGCACATGCTCATATACTCTCTTCTGGTCCTTCAGATTCTAGATCATTTGTTGTAGATTAGCGACACTTTAGTCAAGTTCCCCAACCTCTCATTTTAACTCCATTGTAGTATCATGAAGAAAAACATCAGAGATTGGACCAACATCCACCGAGGGGCCAGCACTCGCTCCCCGAGTTATAAAATGTTTCTTGACAAACGACCAGACAGCCTTCTTGTCCAAGGATGCAAAATCCTTCCTGACTAGATCTGAAGCGTGCTTTCCCTCACGAAGTTTGTGACTAATAACAAATTTTGAAACTGAAATATTTAAATGACTAAAATACCCTTGTATAAAAATGAAAAAAAAATCATTTGTTTAACTTTTTTATTTTTTTTTACGAATGAATAATAAAAAACTAATTTGAATATTATTTTTTTAAACAATTTTTTTTTAAAATATTTTTAAAAAAACGTTGTTAAAAGTGGTTTTTTATTTTAATATTTTTTTTGAAAATACCATTTTAAAAAATATAATAATTTGGATATCATTTTTTACTAGTTATCTGATAAAAAATATTTTTTAAAACACAAATTCAAAAGAATTTTTTTTGAATTTTTTTATATAGGGGTATTATGGATTTTTTACATCAAACTTAACTCTATGATGGACGGTGCAACTAAATGAAACTTTACAGTAGTGACATGCAACAAAAAAAATAGAAGGTGGTGACATCCAAAAGTTGCATAGTAAAAGGTAATGACATGCAATTTTCCCTATATACAGAAGGATAGGTAGTGAAAACCTTAAAACAAATCAGATCCTAGTAGTGGGCTTTTTTCTCTTCATATAATGGCTCCTCTAATCACCATAATTCTAATTTAACTTCTGAAGTCACCACAATAAACTTTTGTCTTACTGTTGGTTTATTTTTATTTTGGAAAGACCAAAATGCTACTCATTTGTTTTCAAAATTTCAAAATATGTCATTTTTCTTCAAAAATGTCATTTCCCTCCAATCCACCGACAAACACCACCTTCATTCCTCCCCCGACCCCCCCCCCCCTACGACGTCGTTCCCTTTACCCACATCCTCCACCAAGCTGCCCTCACATTGTTTCGTGGGGGTCAGTTCAGTCCTTATGTCAGTTGTGATTTTCGAGGTTGGTTTTTTCCTCTCCAAGTCAAAATCTTATCTCCAAAGCACGAGTTGACCATCCCTCCATAAGCTAGTGATCTCGAACCGACTTATGAGCCTTCTTCGGTTCTAGCTCCAATTTGAATAGGGCATCATCTCCCCTATTTTCACCTCACTCGTCCAAGTCTCGAAAGCTCTCAAGTACATCAAGCATTCAATCAAGAATTTATGGACGGATTTTTGAACGGAAGCGGAGTAGTTTGTCCTATTATTTGATGTTTCTTGTAGTCATTTTAACCTCTGTCTTTTAGTTTTCTTGAATCAGATTAAGGAAATCTAGTGAGGCCATCTTGGTTTCTTTTTTGGCTTTCTTATCGCAATTATCTCAATTGTTTATATTATGTAATTGGCTAGCCTCTTTCACTTAACTTGAAAAAGTTTGGTTTGGTTTTACAATCTCCCTTTGCTGAGAATAAAAAAAATCAAAATTGAGTAACTTATTGCCCTTTTGAGTTTCTTATGTTCCTCGTGTACAAATGACTATTGTTAAGTAATTCTTGCTAATGTTGCCAATTCATTTTCTGTTGGAGCAAACTTCATGCATACAAGAGTATGAAAGGAGATGAATCATGTGCATACATGAGAGGGAAAATAAAAAGAATTGAAAATAAAATAGTGTAAGTTATAGGAAAAGTCGCACTCAACCAATATCTACCTCGTGTGTGTGTGTGTATAACACATTTTACATTCTCTTAAAACGTGGAACATTAACATCGATTGATGAAGCATACTACATAATGGAACAAGCATTGGGGTTTTCATCACTGAAGAGTGAAGTGAGCTTGTCGTCGAGGGCGTTTGGCGTCGGAAAAGCTTGGAAGGAGTTCTTGACGAAGCCAGATGGAGCCTTCTTGTCGTAAGCCTGAGCTACATAGGGATAAGCCACGAGGTTGAAGGGGACATATGGCCACAACTCTGCTCTCTTCCCTGTATCCTTCACTCTCTTCAGCACCTTATTTGCTGCTACATATCCACTCACTGTCACTTTGCTCAGCTTTCTATTCACCTCCACCGTCTTTACACCTATATATGCATACACACATCTATATATTAAATTCAATCAAAACTATTAAAAGATCAATCCACCTGAAACTCAAATTGACATGCTCGCTGAGTCTGTATGATTGATTAGGAGGATTAGTAATATACATGAGATCTAGTGTTTGAACTTTAGTTTGTCATGTTATAACAAGAAAGATACTTACTGCGAGACAACAAGCAATACTGAAGTAATAAACGAGAATATCGAGAGGGCGAGAAAAAAATTGTGGTATGCCGACAGTGTGTCAGGTACATTCATCAACATAAGAAAATAATTTTACCATGATATTCTGATCAGTGTATGCTATGTCACATTAGCGTATTTTTTATAATATTACAATTTACTAATCAGGAGTGAAAACGTCAAATATTATTTGACTAAAAAACATAAAACTCAATAAATATGAAACTTAAATTTCTCTCATATTGTAACCTACAATTTTGTTGTGGCAAGAATATCGATAAATATAACATCCCGATGCGCCAGTTTAATTTGTTGTCGTTACGACTCGTTCGACAAACATAAAGAGACAACGACACTAGTTAGCCCTAGTTGGTATTTTTATTATTTTGCTCTGCAATTGGTCTCTGTTCATCAATATTGCCCCGAACTATTGTTCATCGGTTACTGTTCACGTAAAAAAAGAAGAAGAAAGAAGAGAAGGAGAGAAGAGAAAAAAGGGTAAAATAATAGAAAAGCAGAAAGTTTAGTAAAATAGTAGAAAAGAAGAAAGCTTAATAGAGAAAAAAAAAAGGTTATCAAAGTTCGTCTGCATCCACCAGTTCTGGCTAGTGCGCCCCCACTCAAAGTTTTCAAAGAGTTCAAAGTAATCAAAGATCAAAAGATCAAAATAATCGAGTTCATCAAAATGTTCAAGTTCAAACTCAATTCGATTTTTACCATATTGAGTTTGAGGGAGACTGTTAGATTATATTATTATTAGGGTTAAGGCCCATCAGGGTTAGCCCATTAATTATTATTATGTATTAGAATTAAGTAGTAAGGTTTTCTAGGTTTGAATTTATATAAATGGTCATCCCTTTTATATTTATCATCAAGAATATTAAGAATAATAATATCAAACTAATCAGTATTAATTAGATTACTACATATCATCAACTTAATATAGCTGTGTCTTGAACTTTAAAACAAATAGTATACGTAAAATGAAGCAGAATACGCATATACACACACATAAATTGTACCTCTGATGGAGGAAACAGCATGCTTAACTCTCCTCTCACACCCATCACAATCCATTTTCACCTTGATGTCCACAGTCTAGTAACAAATGATCAAGACCAAGTTATTTATGTCACTCCGAAGCTCATATCAGAAAGAAGTAAATTAAGAGACCGGAATATTAATAACAAGTCAACCTGCAACGGCCCACGCTTCTTTCTTGGAGTGGAATGAACATAGCAGAGATCCGAGGCATGATCAAGAAACCCCATTTTTAGCTCTATGGAAGTGAATGAGGAATTAATGGTATTTAAAGAACAATTCTCTTCATTATTTGAGATTCGGAATATTTTAAATAAAACATTTATTTCTATATAGTTGGAAGTTCACGTCATGCCATTATAAATTGAAATTTAGATTGAGATGTGAGAAATTTAAGAGGAGCTACACAAATTCATAAAAATATCTGAAAATCAAGAATCTTCATGGATGAATGATTGTGGAGCAGCAACATGTCAATGTAAAGCTCATTAATATTAATGGTGTCAACAATGAGGGCTTAGAAAAGAAATGATCTTTTGCCCCAAAATTGTTTCATGCAAAGGCCAAAAACTTCAACACAGTCTCAATTTAATGCTATTTTCAGTGTCAATTCCAAGGCATTGCCATCCTATGAACATTCATTTTCTTATTTAATAGTGTTAATAATAGGAATATTATTATTGAATTGATAATTGTTCAAGAGAACTATTACACTGTATATAGGCTACATGTACCTAAGGTTACAGTACAAATAGGAAACCTATGAAGAATAGGTAAATTATATATATATATATATATACAATTAACACTCCCCCTCAAATTTAAGGCGGTTTGAACAAATTAAGTTTGGAAACTAGAGTATTGAACCGTACAGAAATCAGAGGCTTGGTAAAGATATCATCAGTTTGATCATCAGAAGATATGGCACATAGAGTGATAGTGCCCTGATTGAGGTGATGGCGGACAAAATGACAGTCATTTTCTATATGTTTGGTGCGTTCATGGAAAACATCATTATGAGCAATCTGGATAGCACTTCGGCTGTCACAATGAATTGAAGTAGCCGAGTTGTGAACAATGCCCATGTCATTAAGCAACCAACGTAGCCAGGGGAGTTTAGAGGTAGTATCGGCAAGAGCCCAATATTTTGCCTCTGTACTAGAACGGGAAACAGTCGTCTGCTTCTTACTTCTCCAAGAGATTAGAGATGTGCCAAGAAAGAAGCAGTATCCCGTAGTAGAACGCCGGTCAGTAGGATCACCAGCCCAATCTGCGTCAGAGAATGCATGTAATACCATAGGTGATTCACATGAGAATGAAGACCATGAGACAGAGTGCCTCGCACATATCGTAAAATTCGAAGAACAACTTCATAATGTGCAGTACGGGGTGCACACATAAATTGACTTACCACGTGTACTGCATATGCAATATCCAGACGTGTGACAGTTAGATAGACAAGACTACCAACAAGTTGTCGATAAAGAGTAGCATCTGGAAGAAGCTTTCCGTCGGAAGGTGTCAGCTTTACTTTTGCCTCAATGGGAGTGGAGGCGACCTTACTATCAGATAAGCTTGCCCGAGAAATAAGATCAGCTGCATATTTTGTTTGAGACAAGTGATAACCGGACGACACTTTCGAGATCTCCAACCCAAGAAAATATGTGAGTTTACCAAGATCCTTCATATCAAACTGCTTACTGAGATGATGTTTGAGATCGGAGATACCAGAGCTATCATCTCTGGTGATGATCATGTCATCCACATATAGAAGAAGTAAAATATGGCCATGAGTAGTCTGTTTGACGAATAAAGCAGTGTCATAAGGACTAGAGGTAAAACCAAGATCGATCATCTTCCCACTGAACTTTGAAAACCATGCCCTTGGAGCTTGCTTAAGTCCATACAGCGCTTTTTTTCAGGCGACAAACTGTGTTTGGGGGATGATCATACCCGGGCGGTGGCTGCATATATACTTCCTCAGTTAGGTCTCCATTAAGAAAAGCATTCTTGACGTCCATATGAAAAAGGTTCCACTTTCGTCCGGCTGCAATTGTCAACAAACTACGAACATATGTAAGTCTAGAAACTGGAGCAAATGTCTCCTCATAATCAATCCCATATTCCTGAGAAAATCCTCTTGCAACTAGTCGAGCTTTGTAACGCTCAACATTACCATCAGCCTTTGTCTTCACTTTATATACCCATTTGCAACTCACCACATACTTATCATTAGGTAAAGGTACGAGATCCCAAGTATGAGTTTTCTCAAGAGCCCGAAGTTCCTCAGTCATTGCTAGTGCATGCCTCTCTATATGTACGAGGTTCATAAACAGACATGACAGTAGAGGCGACTCGGGAAAAATTGGGAAATGTTACCTGATAGTCGTGAAGATGAGACGGAGGGTGTGTTTGACGGTGAGGGCGAGATGAAGGCACGTGATCTTCTGGCGGAGCATAATCTATGGGAGAAGCCAATGGAGGATCCGCGGTGGCTGCATTTGGAGGCTCAAGAGGAAATTCCAAAACATCATCAGGAAATAAATCTATATCAGGGTTGGCGAAGAAAGGTGCATATGGGGATACATGAAATTCAGACATGGATGAGAACATCTTGTGTTCCCAGAAGGTGACGTGCAGAGATATGCGGAGACGTTTGGACAAAGGATCCCAACATCGATATCCCTTATGTTCAATCCTATACCCAACAAAACAACAAAGACGAGCACGAGGCTCTAGTTTATTTCGTTCATGAGGTTGTAAGTGGACAAAGCATACACACCCAAAAACACGAAGAAGAGTATAGGAAGGTGACTGACCATAAAGACAATCATAAGGGGTTTTGTTTCCTATGACAGGAGATGGAACCCCATTGATAGTGTAGACTACTGTGAGAGAAGCCTCTCCCCAAAAACGTTCAAGACATGCTGCAGAGATGATTAAAACACGCGCAGTATCAAGAATGTGACGATGTTTACGTTCCGCTCGACCATTTTGCTTAGAAGTTCCTGGACACGATCTCTGCATGATAGTGCTATGAGAGGCAAGAAGGTTCAAGAATGATGTCTCTTTGAATTCAGTACCATTATCAGTACGAAATATTTTAATTACTTTAGAAAACTGGGTCTGAATCATGCTAACAAATTGAGAATATACTTTGTTGAGATCAGATTTGTGGTTCATTAAATAGATCCAAGTGAACCGAGTATGATCATCAACAAAAATAACAAAATAACGTGCTCCCCCATAGAGGGAGTAGGAGATGGACCCCACAAATCAGAATGAATAAGATCAAAAGATTCAGCTGATGTAGAATTATTATTGGAAAAAGGTAACGCGCGATGTTTGGCTAACTGACAAGAAAGACAATCACTAAGTTTACTGAAAATATAACCTAATGAGCCATTAGAAACTATAATACACAAGAGTTGAGAGGAAACATGACCAAGACGTGCATGCCAGATATCTGCAGAGACAACAACAGCACACTGAGAAGAAGATGGTGATGGAGTGTGTAAACTTGTGAGCTCGAACAAGCGACCCGTCTTACGGCTTGTCCCATAGATTTGTCCCGTCAGTGGATCCTGCACAGAGACAGAAGAGCAAATGCCAGAAAATATTACATCAAGACCTAAGTCACACAACTGACCGACAGATAAAAGATTAAGAGATAGTTTGGGAACAAGGAATGTGTTTGGAATAGAGAATTGTGAAGTAGACACAGTGCCAGAATGTGATGCAGACATAACCGAACTATCAGCAGTATGAATGACAGGTGAGTGTTTAATTGGTTTGAGGTGAGAAAATAATGATGAGTATGGACTCATATGATTAAAACATGGGGAATCCATGTACCAAGGTTTCGAAGTACCTGACATGACTGACGGGGAATGATTACCAGAATGGGAAGCGATTAACGCTTGTTTGAGAGCCTGGAGATCAACCTTACTGAGTAGAGTGGTTATATCAAGAGAATCCGCACATGCACTGGGGGAATCTGAGGGGGCAGCAGCAACAACATGAGATCTTGTTTGAGACATGAGGTTTTGAGGACCATGCCATTCTTTTCCTTTGGAGCGCAAAATCGGGCATTCTAATTTCCAATGGCCAGTTTGTTTGCAATAATTACACCACTTCTTTTTTGAAGAATAATTAGTTTGAGAGTTCCTAGTCTTCTCAAGACCAGAACTTGCATTAGTGGTGGCAAAAACAGTATCAACATGACGATAAGACAACATACCCGTAAGACGAGTCTCTTCAGATATGAGTTCAGAGACAACTGCTTCAAGTATGGGAAAAGGATCTCTATGTAATAAAGAGCTGCGAACAACCTCAAATTCAGAGCGGAGAGCTTGGAGAAATTGCATAACCCTGAGACGATCCTGATATTCAGCAAAGAGAGTGGAATTGGCAGAGTCTGTCCATTTAGGTTCAGATGCAACCAATTGATACCAAATAGCTCTCATTTGAGATAAGAACTCAGAAACAGATTGGCCAGAATCTTGTTTTAAGAAATGAAGACGGCCAAGAAGTTGGTACTGGTGAGCAACATCCGTGGTAGAGTAAAGTTTCTCTAAATGCTTCCAGACATCCTTTGTAGTGTCAAAACGTCCGAAGTGAGATTTAACAGACGGACTGCATGTGTTGCGGAACCAAGTAAGTATTTGATGATTCTTACTATCCCACTCATCGAATCGATCATTAAATGCTTCTTGAGTGTAATCCTTATCTTTAAGAGGAGCAATAATATCACCAGTCACATATCGCCATAGTTTTCTGCCACGAAGAAAACTAGACATCTCTTTAGCCTATATCACGTAATTAAAGCCATCAAATAATACAGAAATAGGTTTTAAAATATCAGATTTTTCCATCACAAAAAAAGATCAAACTGTGAGAATTTTTTTTTTGAAAATCGAAGACGGCGGCGCGTGAGTCTCACGCGCGGCTGGGGAAGACCACGCCGGCACAGAATCGTTGGAAAATTCCTCCTGAAGGCGTACTCGCTGGCGGTGAGACCAGCAAGGGTCCCGAAGACGTACAATCGATCGTCACGAAAGTAGATCTGGAACGGATGAGATGGTTGGAGCGGAGGTCGCCGGTGGCCAGAGACAAAGCAGAAGGGCCGAAGTAGCATCCGGGAACCTGTACGTGCTGGCGGTGAGAAGAAACGTCGCCTAGAATCGTCGGGAAGAAGAACTCGGTTTGCCGGCAGAGACGCGATGTCGTCGGGGCTGGTCTGGCAAAGACACGATGTCGTCGATCAATGCTGGTCGTCGGCGTTGGTTCTCTTGCACACCGGTGCCGACGGAAAAGGAAGCCCACAGAGGGGTCTTCGGTGAAGGAAAGCAGATACTCTCTGCGTGACCAATTCCTAAAAAAAATAATTTAGGCTTTGGACCTATAATTCCTCTGATACCATGTTATTAATAGGAATATTATTATTGAATTGATAATTGTCCAAGAGAACTACTACACTATATATAGGGTACAGGTACGTAGGGTTGCAGTACAAATAGGAAACCTATGGAGAATAGGTAAATTATATATATATATACAATTAACAAATAGTAATAAAAATGATTGCTATGTCCGTGATTTTGATAATTTGATGAACTTGCGGTTTGGGTCTTGATTCAGCTGACATGAATAGAATGAGTCTTCTAATTTAACTAGAAGTGAAAATTCTAAAGAATTGGATTCAATATGTTTTGATTCAGCTAGCACTTATAAAGCTCGAACTAAGACGCAAAAGAAAGCGGGCTAAACTGTAAGGATATGAAAGGGAGTAAGCTTTTAATTTTTATAATTCCTGTACTATTGCATAACTTACATTTTATTTTTCTTATAGAAGACAATAATAGAGTTTTAAACATTGGGTCTGGAAAATCGTATATAAAATGAACTTTAAAAAAATGGTCCAACAATTTGTTAAAATTAATTTTAACTTATGAACGAAGGACCAAACTCAGCCCTAAAATAAAAAAAATCCACCATATTTTGTCTAAGATAAATTAATGAACCGAACTAGAAATAAGGTAGGACCGAATCGGGGAAACCGACTAAAAATCCAGCTCGATCTCAGGTATCCATATCGCTGACTCGACGACGTTGATCCAAAGACTAAACCGAAGCTCGATTCAATTAACTGACCCACGAGAAGCCCTAGTTATTAGCAATGACGGATCAAGAAATTATTTCATGGGGCAAAATTTCATACTAAAAATATAATTTCATTAATAACATAATTAATAATAAAATAGTTACTAAATACATGTAACAAATTAAAACATTCTATTTTTTAGTTGATTTCGAATTTAACTTACATGTATATGTGACTACGAAATCAATCAGATTACGAGCCTTACAAACCCTAATAAGTTGAGCTCGAGAATTAATACAATAATTTGATAAAAATAATTATAATCATCAAAAAAATACTACACACTTACCACCAAACTAAATAGTTTTTTTAGCTATTATATATATATAATTCAAGAAGAGACTTAGAGATATAGCTAGTCTTCAAGTGAATTTATGTGAAAATTTTCCGAATTCTCGATCCAATCCAAGTGAGTCCATGGTTATGATTAAACTATCATCTAAATTGAGAGCCTTAAAGACCTTTTCTTGGATCCAATAAGACCCTCATGGACGTTACGTTACTAATATGGCCCATTACTTTGTTATTACACGAAACCCCAAATTGAACAAACAAATATGGTAACATGTCAACTTCTAATTGCATAAAACTCCGAAATAAACAAAAAAAATCGACCCGACAGTAAGTTAAAAAACACGGTCCAACAATTTGTGTATGCAATTTCTAAAATTTAATATAACTCATGAAAGGACCCAACTCAGCCCCAAGATCTCGAAAAATCCACCCTATTTGGTTTAAAATAAATCAATGAACCAAACCAGAAATATTAAAGTAGGACCGAATCAGTGAAATTGACTAAAATGAAGTTCGGTCTCAGGTATGATAATAGATCAAGAAATTATTTTACCGAAAGACAAAAGTTTATATTAAAAATTTAATTTCATAAAAAATTTAATAATAAAATAATAACTAAATGTATGTAACAAATTAAAACTAATTATAATTTTAGTTGAGTTTAAATTTAACTTTCATATATATATATATATACGAAATAAATCAGTTTGCCAGCTTTACAAACCTTAATAAATTGGGCTAGAATACTGATGCAATAATTGATAAAAATAATTATAATCAATAAAAGATTACACACTTATCAAGCCATCCCAATTCATCTTGAGGCCTAAGGTGGAAAAAAATATTTAGGCATTTTCAAAAATAAAGTGATATAAAGCATATTTCAATTTGACAAAAGTTATTTTTCTTGAATATGTGTCAGAAATATGATACTGATTACAATTTAGAATCTAACGCATACAAGAGTAAAAGGTTGAGTGTTAAAGATGAAATCTGTGAAATTCAATTACTTAAATAGAAGTATTTTGCTTGTGTTAAATAATTATTTGGTTTATGATGAACTCGAGTTCGAAAGAGTTTAATTTATAAATTAAGCTAGAGTTTGCCTAGTGAAAAAAAAATACTTGCACCCAAAGTTCAACTATAATTTTGTCAATTTGTTTG